>QNQO01000471.1:0-749647 GCA_003290165.1 Berberis thunbergii | reverse complement strand
AACTCTTAACAGGGGCGAGCCATTATGTTTGACATTATCACGTCATAGTATCACTCACAGCTCCGATATAACGGCGTTATATGATCGTTATTGAGATAACGTTTTTTTTTTCAATAACCCATTTTAACGTTTTGTTATAATACATTAAAAAAATCACCCATTTCATTCTTGATTGAACGAGAACCCTAGACTCATAGGAAATAAGGACTTGAGCTAGCGGTCACCAATCGACAGAGAACCAGACCTCGCCGTTTGACAAAGAGCGAAAGTAGAAGGGAAGAAGACGAAGAGTCGATTGCACTTTCTATTGCGATCTCACTCTCATACGAAGGGAAGGTGTTTTTATTAATTTTTTTTTTGTTTTTCAATTTAATGTTAATGAACATGATTTGCTTTTTTGATTCTATAATACATTAATACTTTGTGGGAGTATTAAAAATATATTTAAAAACTATTCCGTTATATTTTTGACTCTATAATACATTAATACTTTGTGGGAGTATTAAAAAATATATTTTAAAAACTATTCCATTATATACCATTATATCTGGATATATCCTGTTATAACCTATAATGCTTTTAGACCATTATGGGTTCGTTATCCATTTTAACTGCATAGTTTATGACCTTGTAGTCAGAAGGGGATTAACAATAGAGTTAGGGGTGTGAATGGGGTCGGCGGGAGCTAGGTACAATGGTGCTAATCGGAAAATGTTTTACATATATAACAAGGCAAAGGTAGCAACTTGGAAAAGCTTTTGAAATGTGAAATTAATAATTGTTTCATGTAGATCCTTAATATTTTGGTCCAAAATTAGGGTTGGTTCGGCCTGTTGACTTGTAACATCATCATCATCAAAACCCATTCCTGAGATTTTCGGGGTCGGGTACATGGATTTTAGTTCTCCAAGCAATGCGATCTTTTCTCATATCCTCGCCTAATCCAAGCTCAATGATATCTTCATTCACTGCCTTTATCTAAGTTTTCAACGGTTGTCCCCTGTCTACACCCTCCATTAAGTTGCCAATCTAGACATTTTCTAATTGGCGCCGTGCTTGGTCTCCTCTGCACATGACCAAACCAAGTTAAATGTTTTTCTCTAATTTTGTCCTCTATGGGCGTTACACCTAAGTATTTCCTAATTATTTCATTTCTAATTTTATCATTACGAGTTTTACCACACATCCACCTTAACATACATTTCTGTTATTGCCATCCTATGCGTATGTTGTCCCGTAGTAGCCCAACATTTTGAACCGTATAACATGGTTGGTACGAACAATTGTCTTATAGCATTTCCCTTTTAGCCTTGTAGGCATCCTTCTATCGCATAATACTCCTGACGTCATTCTCCATTCAAACCAATCAACTTTAATTCTATGGTCGACATCTTCCTCCATAGCCCCATTCTTTTGAATTATAGATTCTAGATATCGAAAAGCCTCACACTCTGGACCTCTACACCTTCGATCTCAATTTCATTACTTCTCCCTCTAATTGGCTTGTGACTTGTGACAATGGAAAAAAAAAGAAATAAAGTAGAAAGTTTGTTTCTATGTAAATTTGTGATAGTAACCCCCCCCCCAAAAAAAAAAGAAAAGGTCATTTCACATGCTTAATACATTGTAAAAAACATATCGTTTTACTCACTTTTCCTTGCCTTGGTGAAACGAACCAGAGAGTACTGAAAAGTCTTTAAGAAGTGCTTCATATCTTAGGTGAGAAGTTTGAAGTTTCTGTCAGTTAAAATTCCATATTGAATTCGACTCTTTCATGGACGAAGTGGGGTGTTAAGTGATATAACGAGGTATTTAATTAGTAGTATAATTTATTTTTAGTATATGGGCTTACTAAGGTTCATAATAGAGTTAGGGGCACGACATAATTAGAGTTAGGGTTAGTTGATTGCTTGTCAGGTAAGTTAATATGCAAGAAATAAGGCATAAAACCATTATTGTAAGCTGGTTGATGGTTTATGAAGAAGTAAGTTTATTATTTTTTGTTTTCGTAGTTTATTTTAAGTTTCTATTAATTTTCAAAGTTAGAATTCACATCTGGTATGAGAGCCGAATCGGTTTTTGATTGACTGTATGCTGACACAAACCTAGAACACGAAATACGTAAAAGAGAAGGCATTCAAAGGGAAAATGATGAAAGTTGTGGGAGCCACGAAAGGCTGGAAGGTTGCAAGAGAAACCATGGAAGTTGACTCGAAGGTGAAGTTGGCAAGATGCAGCAGTGTACAACCTTGAAAGAGAAAATGACGTGTGTCAGAGATGAAGAATGGGCTAAACAACGAGAAGAGACGCAAACAATGGCTATGGAGATTAGTGCACGTTGTACACGAAGAGATGAAGCAGAACCAACAACCCACAACGCTGCCAACACCCCTACTCGGCCGGCGAAGTGATGTCTAGTAGCAGAATACTGTTGCTGGTAGCACCAAGTCAACCACCCTTACCACTGGTGACTTTCCGCCACTTATCCGACCGGACGGGATTGCGTCAAGTGCTATACAGTTTAAACAATGTTATAACGTCGATATAACACTTAACCAGGGTGAGCCATTAGTTTTAACATTATGCCATTTTGGTATCATGGCTCCGATATACAGCCGTTATATGGCTGTATACATAAAAAAAATTCACCCATTTCGTTCTTGATTGAACCGAAACCCTAGACTCAGACTCAGACGAAAAAAACCAGAGTTTGCCGTCGTCGATCGACAAAAATGAGAAAAAAAGAAAAAGAAGCAAAGAGTCGATCGCACTCTCAGTTGTGACCTCACTCTCTGTTGCAATCTCACTCTCATATGAAGGGAAGATGTTTTTATTAATGTTTTGATGTTTTGAATTTAATGTTATAAACATAATTTACTTTTTTGACTCTACAATACATTAATACTTGGTGGGAATAATAAAATATAAATAATATTTCGTTAGATCTCGGACCATTATGGGTCGTTATCCATTTAACTGGCATAGGTCAAGCGTCCAACCCCCATCCCGTTCTCTTCGACGATCCAACACAGCCACCCCTGCTGTTCCATCCACCCTACCCGTAGCTCTTCATCTACACTACCGTATCCTTGGGTGGGTTTCTTCCACAACGCACACGTTTCTGATACCACCATGCTCGTCGTGTCCTCATCCTGAAACGCTTGCCCCTCAACCCAGATGACATCTCTATGCCACTCACAACAACACAATTGGGCCAAGCCATTTGACCCCACTTTTGAAGTTGGCTGAATCCAAGCTTTCTAACCCATTACCAACTTACTCCGACTCATCCAATTCCCCACAAATCCATTGTATTGGCTCCAGAAGAACATGGGCGTTTTGGTATCTTTCGCAGCATCAGTTACAGATTCATCTACGTATGCAGGCAAATCAAACATTGGGTAGAAGACCAACAAAGAGACCCACATTTACCATGGGCACATTTATAGGACCGAATACCTGGGAGTGCACCTTGGGGTAAAGACAGGGGAGCAGGAAGGGGCGTTACCACAACCTCTTCGTCCACCTCTATTGGGTGATCAGGCATTTGGGTGTGGCCCCTTTGAGGAAAATGACTAGTTTGCGAGACTGTTGACTGATAATGGAACAATGGGATGACACTGGATTGAAGTTCCCTATTTATGATGGTGATGAATTGAGTGATGCTTTCGTGAATTGGTCACTTAAGATCAAGGATGCACGGACATGGACCGACGACTCGGCGAAACGATCAAACTTTACTTTTTTATTTTTTTATAACTCATTTGAACATAACAACAACCTAAAGCTTAAATTGTTTAAATTTTTTACTTTTGAAGCTGAAAGATGAGAGCTTAACAAGTGAGATAGAAAAATTTATAGAGATGCTCAGATAATCAAATTTACTGGGGAATGTATCTAATTTACAAATTGTTTCAAAATAGTGTGTAATTGTGTATCTAAGAGCAAATTAGTCATCAGAAACAACTAAATCAAATTACAGAGAAATTATATAGCAAAATACCCATTTTGTGTGGATTGTATCTAATTTAGAGTGAGGAAAGAAACAACCTTGATGACGTCTGATGTACTATCAAATGAAAATGTCAGACAAGAATCCTCAGATTGAGTACGACGTGAAGAAGTACTCTAATTGAAGCAACCCCTTTCCCTGACCAAAGGAATCAAAGAATTGGCTATTGCAATTGAGTGCAGTAGAACTGGTGTTTCTTCAAGAACTACTTCCGAAAACGAGCAGAGAAAACAGGAAAAAAACAAGAAAAACAGAAAAAAAACACTGGCCATGTCGGTTTCAGTCAACGTGTCGGGCGCGAGTTCGTGTCCGACACGTATCCGACTCTCGAAACGGGGGTTTTCCGAAAGAGTCCGTGCATCGTTGCTTAATATAGATCACATTTTGCAACTTAGGATCATGCGGGGACTAAACACGGTCAAACTGGTATCCACAAATTGAAAGGAACAACAAACTTGTGGTGGCAAGACGAGTATGCATGATGCAACGCTATGCGCGTTCCCATTGTTACAATATGGGATGATTTACTTGATGCATTCAACCTTTGTACTGTTGGATTACGACATGATCTTTTTGGCAGATTGTTGATCAGTTAATTGGCAATGGAAGCCTATGCGACAAAATTTGCGAAACCTCAAGAGTCTGAGCATCAAACAACTTATCGCTTTTACCATGGTTTGGACACACACATTAAATATGTGTCGACTCTGGAGGAATTTGATACTCTTTTATCTCTAGCCTTTGATACTTTGCTTCAGTGCTTTTGGGCGTGGCCAACTTTATCATGTTCAACGTAATTGTCCAAAGGGAAAAACTGTCTTCTTGACGATGAATTGGAAAGCATGAAGGTGTGGATCCGGTGTACCTTCATTGATGGTGAAGGCGAATTATTTTTGTAGTTGTTGAGGGCACGACATGCACCCTTGAAGCTTGTGGCAAGCTTTTCAAGCCGTGGAAGGTGATTAACTGGGTATTTAATTTGGTTAATTTATGTGTAGTATGTGGGTTGGACTTACTAAGGTTAAGAATAATAGAGTTAGGGCACTAGCCATAATTAGGGTTAGGGATAGTTGAATGATTATGAAGAATTATTGTAAGCTGATTGAATGATTATGAAGAATTTTGTTTTCGTAGTTTTAGTTGTAGATATATTTTTTTCAAGGTTAGAATTCATCAGCAAGGGAGATGTGGAAGGGGTAGGCCTGTGGTAAGGGAGGGACTTGCAAGCAGCTACTACATTGGGCTGAGGCATTGTAGATTGGTCTACTAAGATAAAGTAGCAGGGAAATAAGCTTTTAGAGAGAGAATAGATAATTTGCCTCACAAACATGCATAAACAACAGGCTTCTTCAGGCTTTTGTGTTCCGCCTGGGCCCTGGATTATTGTATTAGCTGACCTGAGGAGGCCTATGGGGCGGTTTTGAGTTCGGAATAAAAAAAGAAATCAAGCTACAAATGCCTGGGGCTTGGGCCAGATTTACTCTCCTAAACAAAATGGGAAATGTTAACATTCGATCAACTCATTTTCTTGCTTAACTTAATAGATTTTCAATAGCAAGAGGATAGTTGGCATGGAACAATAAGGTCACTTTTCTGTCAACCACCTCTATAATCACCTTGCAACTCCCTTCTTTTTTAACGCAACCCAACAAATCGTCCTCTTCACTCAGTTTTATGAAGGACCAAGTGCAACAAGAGTTAGCTGCTGGTCTAGACCATTGGTCATGGTAGGGCTTACGGTTAACTTCATTTATCTGTTCCTTCAACTATTGTGAGAGATCATTGATCTGTTATCTAATATAATTTCAGGATATTGATGTTTAATGAAGTCAAGTATGGATGAAAGTGTTTTTATGGAAAGAGGTCTTCAAATTGAATGGTTATCCATTATATCATAGAAGTTGGAATACCAAGAAAACGCTGTAAAAGAAATTTTGTAGTTCAACGAAGGTGTGTTTAATGTTGAAAAGTCCATAGCTATCCTTCCCAAGGCAAACTCTTCTATGTATATGGCATGTTTGGTTGAAAATGCTTTTGGTGGATGACAATATTTGATTAATTTTTACCAGTTTCATTTGTTTTAGAGATGAATTCTGACATTATTCCTCTGAATATTTAACAGGTAACAAGTGAAGGGGAGGGATGGGAATCCCCTAGGGAGCCTTATGAAGTGAAAGCTTGGTAGGTACTGGTTAGTTAGCATTGTTTTTCTGCATCTCCACATTTTACAAAATTTAGAATATGGATGAAAATTTTATTGTTTCTCTATATCGAGAATTTTCTTTTGCACAACACTTTTATTTCTGTAACTTCTACGTTTCCTATGGAGTTTATATCTCGAATTAGATTATTTTATATGAAATTACAGATTGTTGAAAGTATTTGACAATAAATTATCCAAGTTCTGGCTAAGTCAACCATGTTGTATCAACAAATTCCCATTTCTTACTCATGGGGAACCACAAAGCAGCTTTGTCAAGATGAGCTCTGATGGTTCTAAGAGAAACACATTAGGGGACATAGACATTCCGTGTGGGGGCGACTCAACGCGTTTTGGACGTCATGTTGGTTAGGACACTTGTTGAACATGTGTGGCCATGATAAATTTGTGTTTCCACTTTGAAACCTAATTTCGTATCTGTATCTACAGATTTATCAAAACTTATTTTCATTTCAGGATTTCTGCAAAGAATGGTGATGGAAAATTGATTGTATCACGTACAGAAGGAGAACCATTTTTCCTTTACCTTTGGAAAGCTGAGGTTTGTATACCATGTATATATAATGCCGACTCCATTTGGCATTCTTGGCCCGCTTTTATCATTTTTAGATCTGTGGTTGTGGATGGCTTAGCTGACATCTCATAGTCGTCCATTATAGTCTGCAATTGTGCAAGAGCCAATAGAAAAACTGTGTTTTTTTCCCCTTCAAAAACCATTATCTCTCAGTATTCATAATTTTGTATTGCTTATATGTAGTTTAGGTACCTAAAGGCCTTGAGATGGGGGATTGGGAACGATGACAAGAGGAGAAAAGGCTATAGTGTATGTTAGCTGTCATTACTTGACTGAATCTCCTTTCATGTCCGTTTGTAGATAGTTGTGAAGAAGTTCAGTTTGAAGTGGAAACTAGTTCACTTTATCCAGGTAAGCTTTGTTTTCATTTGAATCATGATTTTAAAATTTCCTCGTAATATGTTTTGGTTTGAGACTGTATTGATATTGTATTTCTGTCTGCTTCTATTTTCATGTTGTTTATAGCTTTGTTTTCATTTGAATCAACGATATAAAATTCCTCCTAATATGTTTTATTTGGGACTGTATTGATAAAATTCTGCCAAAACATTTTTCACATAAAATTATTATCTGTTTCTTGGGCAATGTCTATGATATAGATAGTTGCTAATTGTAGCTGCATATTGACAGGTGAGAGACATGCTTGGGATGGGCGTTTATAAAAGCCCGTACTTCATGAGAAGAGTGTATCAGTTCAATATCAATATTTAGAAAGAGCCAAACTTACTTGAACGTATGTGATGTCGACAAGTGTCGAGTACATAACTTAAACACCCATCAAAAGGAGGAACACCTATAATAACACTATTATTTTATGATTATTAATTATTGTCATTTCTTCCAATTATAAACTTCATTTTGTTAACTATATTTTTACTTGTAATGCCACTTGCATATTATTATCTTGTCGTCATATGTGAAAAGTTGATCAAATAATGGTGTGTTGCCATGGGAATGTTCAACCATGCTTCCAAAGTGTCCAAACATATGGAGCATAAATTTTTGTTTTTTCCTTTTAAAAAACTGAAAGTGTGCTTGCTTGAATCATGTTTCGATGTGCCCTATTGCTAATAGTTTAAGTCATTTAAACACATCAAGTATCATAAAATTAGCATAGAGAGTCGACTTAATTAAATCGGCTGAACATGCACGGAGCTATTTGTTACTCCATATTCTGTCAAGGACCTGACTGAGTTGATATTTTTGGCTTTGTAGTCATAAAGTGTTTATTCTGAGCTGAATCTCTATCTGGCCTGTTACAAGTTCCATCAATAAATTATCTAGATGATAGGCTAGTCATGTGCAGAGTTGCAGCTTGCAACAATCTTTTATTTATTAATGATAGTAGCTTATGTAGGCTCATGCTTGTCATTTGTGATTGTTCCTGCATTGTCCAAGCACAGAGTTTTTTTCTTTTCCAAATTCCCAAGCATTTTAATAAACTTATCTGTACTTTACTTAATTCTTGGAAATAATCAGGTGAGTTTCCTATGGATTGTCCTCTTCACGACAGTCTACTACGTGTGCATTACAAGGGAATGCTTATTGATGAAGAAGGAACAATATTCCTATGATACAAGAGTTGATAACAATGGTGAACCGCTGGAGTTCGGCTCAGGAGAAGGGCCTGTGAGTTTCATTCTGTGTTTTCTGCTATAATTGGTTGATCTCCGATTTTAATAATAAGAACACGAGTAATAAAAGATACTGAATTGAGCCTGTTCTTAATGAGATAATTATATCAGTCCGATTTCGTTAGGCTTAAAGTGGAATGAGATTGGTATGGAGCAAGGCTTGTTTTGGTAATGAAAGATGCTTCATGGGATGAGCTAAAGTGACTTGGAAGAGTAGTAGGACAATCCCAGTTGATTACATGGAATCTACTTGGAAAAATAGATAGGTCTAACTGTAAAAAAGCCCAATTTCTTGAACTCTGGGATATGAAATGGACCAATCCTGTAGGCATTGTATCAATCCTGATACAACTTGAGGATCAGTCTTAACTGTTGTAGAAAATTTATAACCATGGTATAAAAAAGTTTGAAATTTAGTTGTTCCCGGGTGTATATTTATGAATATCGGTAAGACTTTCATGAAGTCATGACATTTTCATTTTAGTGCTATTTTTATTTTTTTAAAGTGTTTTAGGCCCTTCTGAAGCATTATATGTTCTTCGAGCCGTGGATCATCCCCATAAAATTTTTCGCAATAATGCAACTGCATTTCTAAAGAATGTTTATTGAGGCCAATATTTTGCCTGAAGGTTTACTCTCTTTTCCCCCTGTAGGTGCCCCAGGGACTAGAAATGTCTGTTCGCCTGATGCTACCCGGAGAGATAGCTCTTGTTACGTGCCCTCCAGATTATGCATATGACAAGTTTGAAAGGTTACTTTTTCAAAGACTGCAATTAGAAAAGAATATATGAAACATAAAACTGCTATAAGTTAATTGATACACTTATTTTTATGTTCCCAAGATCAGGCCAGAAAACGTTCCTGTAGTGCTCAGGTTAAATGAAATTGAGCTTCTAGGTTTTGAGATGCCAAAGGTAATCAAACTCCTATTCTCTTAAAAGAGATACCACTTCTCTTTTTATTTATGTTTGTCTCTCTACCCGCTCGTATGAACTAAGAAATATTGCAAGCTCCCATAAGAATGATGTTCTGTGCAAACTATTTTTAAGTTGAGAACCATTTGTTTCGAACATTGAGAAATATTATGCTATTATAGGTGCTTTAAGTTGAGAATCATTTTATTTTGAACATATGAGAAGTCTTATTCTGTAATCTTGTATTTCAGACTGGACTGGTTAAATTTTCAAGTATAATAGAAGAAGCAGACAAAATAAAAAACACGGTATAAATTTGTTTTCTTTCCAAAGTATCTGCAAGTCTGGAGTGATAGTTTATTTTCTAGTATGCATTGAAGTAGCCTAATTAATTTTTTTGTGATACTTTTGATGTAGCATTTAATGGTTGTGTACTGGCAATGGTTTTTAGAAGTTATTGCGTTTTGGAATTTTTGTATTTCAATTTCAGGGTAATAGGCTTTTCAAGGAAGGGAAGTTCGAACATGGCCAAGGCAAAGTACGAGAAGGTACTACTCGTGTTCGCCCATTTGACAAGTGGCAATCCCAATACTTTTAGTTATATGTAACTCTGCTTTTCAAGCTCTTGATCTAGGTGGCAAATCCAATACTTATAGCTCATGATTTATGTTCTTATAATTTGCAATCTGACAAATCAAACCATAAGTGGGCTACTATACTTTTTCTTTTTTTTTTCAGAGAAGATTCAAAATTTTAGTCCAAGTTAGTAGCGGTACTGTTGATGTATTTGCTATGTCAGTCTAGTTAATATTTCCTACTACTTTTAGTCACACGACTATGTTCTCAGGTTGTTGGAAAAAACAAGTTCTTTCTCTAATGATGGTGACTGATTCATTTATTTCTTCCAGATGTAGAGTTCCTTCTTGCAATGGATGCAAGGTGAAACTTTCTTACTTATTTAGAATGACATTATGATAGATTCAGACTAGTAAATAAACGAAATTGCAATAAATGAAGTAACGAAATTGCAATAAATGAAAGTAACAAAATTGCAATAAATGAAAGTAACGAATTGACAATAACGAAATAAACTAATAACAAATAAATTTTATTCAATCAACCAATTACAATGATCAACCTATACTCGTATTTATCACTAACCTAACTTTTAAACAATGCCTAAACCCAATAGGAAACAAATATTAGAACCCTAATATAATGTCTAATTGCTAATATTAATAATATTTTAATTCTATTAACCTCCCTTGGTTAAAGAAGCTTTGTCCCGAGCTTGAAGCCCAGGAAGTCATACAAGCACAAACAACATAGAATGCAAAGTGACCAAGCAGATTGCGACCTCGAATTGTCCCTTTGTAAATGCTGGCAACTCAAATAACGTAGCACAAAAAATAAACTCCAATCTGAATACTGATCCACTGCTTGAAGGTAAAGCTATGTGCAAATTGATCCATCAAAATGTGTTAGAAAATTTAACCCAAATTGGATCATCCAATCCGTATTCCGTCGGTGGTAAGTGAGTTGTTTGGTAACCACCTTGAGAATCAAAGTTATAAGAAGTAACTTGGGGTTGTACAGACAAACACGGATGGGAACGAAATAAACTTTGTCCTTATCAAAATAGGGTGCAAATAGATGTGGTGGTACAGACAAAAGTGGTTGGGTGTAAATTATCATAAGACTTGTATAAAAACTTTGGATTAGAGACTGTAGGAATGCAGGGAATTTTTTTACTTCCCAAATTTGACTGAATAGGGAGAAGATTGTCGATCTACTGAAGCTAACGAAAGATGGAGCATTGAGGATGGTGGGGGTTCTGATGGAGGCCAATGGGGATAACTGAAGATTGAATAGAGGAAGGAGGAAATAGAGGTGGAGGCGAGGTGATGGTTGTCGATCTCCTGATTTGTAACAAAGAAACGGGTGATGGTTGTCGATCACCCGATAACAAAGAACAAGGTCGATCGACCAAAGAAAGGAGCGGGCGTTCGACTCATCTCGATGGAGGTTGATGCCGATCAGGGATGTGTTGGCGATCAAGTGGTGCTGATTGGTTGATCGACTGTGACTTAGGTGTTGTCGATTTGTTTGTAGATCGACAGATGTTGTAATCTAGTGGTGGTGTGATGGAGGCTTCGATCCACGTCAATCAGTCGTTTTGTAGTGGGTTGAAGATCGACCATGAGATGGGTTTGATGATCGAGGAAGAAGCGATCACCATATGGCGATGAGTCATTTGTAGGTGTGACCAACTGGAAGTTGTGATGGAGTTTGTCGATCGTCTGTAGGTGTGAAGCACGACTCACCGATCTAGTGGTTATCGTCGACGGTGCTGGGTGTGAGCCCTTGCGGTGTTGCGTTGACATTGGTGCTGTTTGGCTCTTTCGTTGTCCTTGTCGAAGATCTGGTTGATGTCTACCCCTAAATTTGTGTAGGCTGTTGCTCTTCATTCTGCTTATGAATTTCTGTGAACACGAGGCACAATTTCTCAGTTGGTTGTAGCTCTCTTCTAATGTCAACTCCTTCCGAACTCTTTCACACAACTCTGTCCTTTCATTTATGAAACTTTTTTTTAATTATTTTTTTCTATTTTTTTTTCAAATCGACCAAGTAGAATGTTTCTGCTCTGTTACCAATTGGATAGATGTTAGACTAGTAAATAAACGAAATTGCAAAATGAAAGTAACTGAAATTGACAATAAACTAGTAATTTTCAATCAAACTAATTACAATGATCAGCCTCGCTCATACTTATAATAACCTAACTTCTAAAACAAACCTAAACCTAACCTAAAAGAAATAGATATTAGAACCCTAATTGGAATCCTTGTTGCAAAATAATAGAAATGTCTAATATTGCTATTGCTAATATTAATAAATATCCTAATTCTATCACATTAGTATCCCTATTTCATTTAACCTTGAAGCTATTATTGCTCCACAGGTGCTTCGAGAATATAATCATGTTAATCCACAGATGACGATGAAGGGAAAATCTTTTTGAACTCGAGAGTAAGTGGCCTTTTGCAATATCTCTAACAAGGAAGGCACTTTCATATCTATTGAAGCAGACATCTATTTTCTTTCATTTGGCATTGGCAACTTATTACTCTTTTTAAAGATTGAATTTTTCCTTTTTTGGATGCTTGTAGAATCATTGCATCTAAATGGGGGCTGCATGCTACCTGAAATGGGCGATTGCAAAAATTCCATTGACGTGTGTAACAAGGTACACTTACTGAAATAAAGCAGATCTTGATTCCTTGCTTCTAATATTTGAGGTTTCTTAGTTCATGGATCTTCAACTGCGTGTTCGATGATCCACATGGAGCTGAGATTAATGGCTGGTTGCTTTGCTTCTAATTCCGTGGAATTTCTGATTTTATCACACAATTAGGAACCACTACACTGGTAGTTCTCTCTCTCTCTTCAATTTTAATTAGAGAAATAGAGTTGCAAAAAATAATATTTAAAAAAGGTTTGAAAAGTGTACCAGGGGTCTCTATTTATGACAAAATGTCTTAGTATCAAACAGTAAAAAAAGAGAGCAGTCTAATAACAGGAACTTCCCTAAACAATTTTACTATGTAATTTTACGTAAATATGATTCTGAATGATTTCAATTTTAGGCTCCATCATTCGCACGTATATTATTTTTGGTGGGGTTTCATCCTTGTGGTGTCATCAACCGCAATCGCTACCAACTGAGCTGAAAAGGCCCATGGTTGGAGAGTTCAAGCTGCGCTTAAGAATCTTTACTTGGTCGCCTACGGGATATCACTAGCAGTTTTTTGCATTTATTTAGGTACAGTGTATATTTGTTACCACTTCCAGCCTAGGTCATGTTTCCAGTCTAAAGTTTAAGGTGTCATTAGCATTCTTTTGCATTCATATAGGTTACATTTCCAGTCTAGGTACCAGATGTATATTTGTTTTGGTTGG
Source organism: Berberis thunbergii (assembly GCA_003290165.1). Taxonomy (NCBI): domain Eukaryota; kingdom Viridiplantae; phylum Streptophyta; class Magnoliopsida; order Ranunculales; family Berberidaceae; genus Berberis; species Berberis thunbergii. Next base: position 736,332 of record QNQO01000471.1, on the reverse strand, counting down.
AATTCTGTCTTTCTTCTAGCATGCCATATAAATTGTGTTATTTAGCAAGGTAATTAATTGTACGAGTCCTTAACATCTAGTATGCACGTTTTGAGAATTACATGTTGACATTATTTAGGAACATTGTTTGATTATGGCATAATATTCTATTACATGGACTTCATCAATGGATTTATGCAGGTATTAGATTCAAGTCCTTTACTTGCGAAAGCTTCTTTATCGCCGCGGCATGGCTTATATGTCAGCAGGAGATTTTTTGAAGCAAGGAATGATTTTAAGAAGGTACTGATTGCTCTTTTATTGTTCTATCATGGTCGAGCTTACTCCATTCTCAAGAATCTGCAATAGCTTATGCCTATTAGATGATAACCGTCGACAAGTCTACAGAACCTGATGCAATAAGCCGCTCTTCTTAAACTCAAGCAAAAGGAACAGGTAGGTTAGAGATGGCTTTGCTCTTTTTTGCTCGGCTTAAACAAGTGAAAATTCGATTATGTTCAACGTCTAATGGATGTGCTACAGGAAGTTAAGAAGAAGGCTAAGAAGCAATTTAAAGGACTTTTTGACAAGAAGCCAGGGGAAATTGCTGATGCTGGAAGCTGATTTGTCTGAGACCCAGAATGCGGACAATGAAAATCATGAAAAGGAAAATGAAAACCATGAAAGTGGTGACGAGGCAGATTCAGGTGGAGGCGAACGACAGGAAGCTCAACGAGCTGATCCACCTCCAAGAGGTCTATTCTCCCGTATCTGGCCTGTTGGCACTAGACTCTTCACAGCGCTTGGATACAAAGATGTTCCATTTTGTAATATACAAGTATAATGTAGTGGCAGCCAGTAATATTTTGAAGAGCTAGTCGAACTGACGAACAAAAGTATAATCACAATTGGTGTTGACAACCCTAAACCATAGCTGAGCAGTTTTATTACATACATGCATTCTGAAAATGGTCTCTCAGTCTTGGACACTGACAAGGGGCTCAGTCCTGCAAAGTAAAATTAATGATTACAATTGTAACGATCTGGTCGCATCGGAAGTAGTTAGTAGTTTTAGCACCACTAATTCTGTTCTTACTTGCCAATTTCTTTCTCACTTTATTGTTCGATAGAGTGTGGTGATGTATCAAGTGTGTTATTATTATTTATTTATTGTAATTATACTTTTTCTCAAATGAGTAGACAACTAAAAAATAAACAGATACAACTGGGAAGAGTCTGTTTCATTGAATGCATGTATAAATTTTTTTATTCTTGTTTTTTATTGTAATGCAGATGAAGTCATGGGATTGTGCTTTGATAGATAAGACATGAATTAACAAGTCTTTTAAAAAGGCAAAACATCTTTAAAAACAAATAAATCGAAGACCGAAGGCTAGGCTAAGCTAAGCATTTAGGTATTAAAATTCCTCTTAATGTATCTGATGATACACCGAACCATTTAGTGATTTGCATCGTAACCTGTCATGATGATCTTATCAATAAAATATTGCGGGACTAAGATGAGCATTAATTCTGGCAAAACCCAGATTACATAAAGCCCACTGACGCAGGTTCCAGGAGGTTGGACCAATCGGCGGTGCTCTATTAAGCCCATAAGTCATATGGTTACGCCCAATACTCGTAAGACTTAATAACGCAAGTATCCCAGAATTCGACCTAAGACAGGCAGACCAACAACACATCCTAGAAAACAAATACCAGAGTATAAGTCGTGCATGGAAACTCTCCTGCATGGACAACATTCTACAATGAAAGAATCCCTAACATATATCATAGTACAATTCGTGTATGAAAACTCTCGACAATGAAAAGATCTCTAGCAATATATCTTTTCATAAACTACGCACCAAAGACATAGCCGAACAAGGACTCTTGCATGATAAATAGGGCACATGGTTGAGGAACAAAGGTACGTTACAAAACTCAATTACAAGCATTACACCTTTCTCAAATCTTGTCCGACTTAAGCATTAGAGTGTCATCGGCTGCCACAACGGTGGTTTTTGGACTCACGTGTGTTCCTTGTGCAGGTCAAGTTAAGGAGAATGAAAACTAACACCATCAGTTTGGCGCCGTCCATGGGGAACGACAAAGTTCCAAATAAAACAATGATAACATCCCTTAATAACAGTCCAGAAAGATGGTATCCACGAGATCCCGTAATAATGGAGAAATCGTTGAGCCCTCAAATGCTTGAACCGACGCGGTGCCGCCAACTCCAGTATTACCGGCCCCGCAAGGGAAAACAACCCCACAGCCCCCACGCCGACAGAATCCATGACGAACTCTAGGGTGGATTGACTGACATCCAAGTGCAGAACATCACGCAAGTGGGTGGATATGTTTGCTCAGCAGAATCCACCACTTGCGAAAGGAGATAGGGAGGCGAAAAAAACTCCTGTCCCCAGATGACGACAACTTCTGGGCTGCTCTAAGACCTAGTCCGCCAAGAACGGATAAAGATGACTTAAAAATTAGGAGTCTAGTCAGAGCTCATGGAGCCTGATAACGATGGGCTGCCAGAGATTATTGTCCGACCATAGGCAATGGTGGCTGAACTTGACCAAAGTTTAGTTAGTTAAGATTGATGACGGACAACTTCGGGTCTGCTCTAAGACCAAAGTACGCCAAGATTAGATAAAAATGACTTAGAAAGTGAGAGTCTAGTCAGAGCTCATGGATCCTGATGACGATTGCTTGCCAATGATCATTGTCCAACATAGACAATGGTGGCCAAAAGTTTAGTCAATTAAGACTGATGACCGGCAACTTCTGGTCTTATCTAAGACCTAGTTCGCCAAGACTGGATAAAAATGGCTTAAAAAGTGAGGCTTAGAGCTCATGGAGCCTGATCATGATGGCTTCCTAGAGATCATTGTCCGACCATAGACAATGGTGGCCGAACTTGACCAAAGTTTAGTTAGTTAAGACTGATGACGACAACTTTTGGTCCGACCTATAGCCCTAATCCGCCAAAAATGGATTACTATGGCCTAAAGAATTAGAAGTGTGATATCCTCTAGATCTCCAACAAGAATTACATGTCTAAAGACCAACACAACGACATGACAACACAGAGAAGACTCAACAACTAAACTCAGAAAAATAAGTACAAAATACTACTTAACAAACTTTCTTTCAATCATAAATTAAAGATTACTGCTGTTGGGGAGGATTTGCTATAGTGGTCGAAAGGCTAGTTATATCAAAATAGATTACAGGGGATGGGTCAGTAATGTCAGGAGTCTGTCCCGAATTTCCAATTGAGGGCTCTTGATCAAAAGCTTTTTCATCATCAATATTCGCATAAACAATTTTTTTTAGTAAGCGAAGTCGAGATGAGGGTGTTCGTCTTTAATCAACTCTAGAAGCTTCAGCCTACCCTTGACAATCTGGGCGAAATCCAGAATTGTTTGATTTTCACGCAACTTTTGTTCACGGGCTTCGGACTCAACCAAACTCCTTTTCGCCTTCTCCATCTTGTTTGCGAGCATAATTGCCTTAGATTGCTCTTCTGCCAGTTGCCGATTCAGCAGGTTTAGCTCATCCAGTGCAGAAGCGGCTTGATCCTCCGCTTCGAGGACACGATGAAGACCTTCAGCAACTCCAAATTCAAGCTTCTGGGGTAAGGCATTCTATTTAGTCCTCAGTTTGTTATCTTTTAGCAGCTTGAACTCGCAGATCAGCCAGTGCCTTATTCGCCACCCTTGCACACACCTCAACTCCTTCTGAGTGCGCCCAACTCCACCTAAGCGGACACCAAGCTAGCCTTGGAAGAGTCCAGCTCAGCTCTTGAAACTTCTAGCCAAAATCAACCCGCACAGCCCGCACACAGGACTTAGAACCCCGCCCCAGCACTAGACTCCATCAGCTGCTTATTTAAGGACTCAATTTATAAAAGGCGTCAGAGTACGATTTCTGCAAGTTAGTAAAAGTTCCCTCCATAGCGTACAGCACTGCCTCCATTTTGATCCCAGCCACGACAGCTTGATTCATCAAAGCCATCCTCAACATCGAATGCCTTTGGCCTTTATCGGTGCGCTCTTCCATTGTCACCTTCTCATGCACTGGTTCCTAAGAGTTCATCCACTCAAACCATTAGCGAATCTTCCGCTATGAAACTACTGAAGTGGGAAATTTCTCTATAGAAAAATGCAACAATTCAGTGTATTGAACATATGCTTATTACTATCCAATCTGACACCTCTGACGAGCGAATGACCCTCCTGCTTAAAGTACGGAGAGTCCGAAGAAGCCAGAAAACAATATTTCTGCCAAGACTTGAAATCATTTGACAGTGAACCCATACAAACTGGCATGCTCAGCTGACAGGCCTAGTGAGCGTTCAAACGAGGGAAAGTTAGCAGATGGATCACTTTCGGAGTCACTCGAAGGTCAACATCTTTCTTTCGCTCTGATGAGAACGACGATCAAGGTTTTGAACCCGTTCGACACCATCTAAGCAGGCAAAATACGAAGATACGCTAGAAAGTGCCAGATATCTTCTAGGACGGGGAAGCGGAGTCCTGACTAAAACATGCCCTTATGCAAGGTGATGAATCCCTTCGGGGGCCTTAGTGAGGTTTAATCAAAACCCAAAGGGGCAAGTTCTAGGTCCTCAAGAATCCAATATTGATCATGGAGACTAGCTAGACCGGGTTCGTCGACCAACCTGTCCTGAAAAAACTCATAGCAAGAAAGGGACATCGCTTAGCTGTGATTAAGTTCATTCCTATCAGCCATCAAAGAAAGTACGAAGTTTCGATTACACTTGCGAAAATAGAAGCAAGAATGCAGAAACAAGAGAACAAAGAGTTTTAGAGAAGTTGTAGATGTAAAGAAACTCAACTCTGCAGAGTAGAAAAAGGCTTAAATAGAAGAGAGGATGCGCGCCCTTTTCGAGCAGTCACATACATAATTAATGATGTGCACAGCTTGAGAAAACATTTTAGACTCAATCATCACAACTGTACAGTTCCTTCATGAAGTGACTTAGTGAACTGGCATGCTGTCCCAATAATTCAGGGGTGTAATTGATGATACACCGAACCGTCCTGTAATCTGCACCGTTCACGTGTCATGATGATCTCACCAACAGAGTATTGCAGGCCTAGATGAGCGCCCAATCTGGCAAAGCCTAGATTACACAAAGCCCACTGAAGTAGGTTTCAGGAGGTTGGACACAATCGGCGGTGTCCTATTAAGCCCATAAGTCATATGGTCAAGCCCAATACCCTTAAGACCTAATAAGGCAAGGATCTAGAAGTTTGACCTAAGACAAGCAGGCCAACAACACATTGACTCCTACTAGGAAGCAAATACCAGAGTATAATTCGTGTATGAAACTCTCCTGCATGGACAACACTCCACAAGGAAAGAATCTCTAACAGATATCAAAGTACAAATCGTGTAAGAAAACTTTCTTGCCTAGATGACTCTCAACAAGGAAAGAATCTTTAACAAGATATCTTTTCCTAAACTACACCACCAAAGACATAGCCGAACAATGACTCTCGCATGATAAATATGGAACAAGGCTGGGGAATAAAGGTATGATACACAACTCAATTACAAGCATGACACCTTTCTCAAATTTTATCCAAATTAAATTCACAACGGTGGTCTTTGGCTCACGTGTGTTCATTGTGCAAGTCAATGTCAAGGAGAACGGAAAATGACACCATAAGTATGCATTGGTTTCATATTCTTGGTTTTATCTTTACACATTATAAGTACTAACTCTGTGTTAAAAGTACTAAACTTTCTACTACCCTACCCCTATGGTATTAGTGTTGTTGAGAAGCGATTACTCCACACCATCTAAAGTTATCTAATAAATTGTAGTACATTATATGCTCGATCGATACCGATTCTTAAGCTTATTAAATCACAAAAATTGTAGTACCTTGAGTTATCTAATAAACACAATTTAAATCACTTGAAAATGTTTTGAAATGAAAAAGTTATGACCATTTTACTAATGTCATGCAAATTTGTCCGAAAAAAAGTCTGTATGCGAGGATTGGGCTAAACTTTGCCTAGACCTACGCGAAGTTTCGCCCAATCCTCGCATAGGTCTGGGTGAAGTTTTGCCCAATCTTCGCATTGCTTAATGTGAATTGGTGAAAACAATTTTTTTTCTGACAAATCTGCGTGAATTTAGTAAAATGACCATAACTTTCTCATTTCAAAACATTTTCAAGTGATTCAAATTGTGTTTATTACATAACTCAGAGTACTACAATTTCATGTTATGAGCTTGAGAATCGGTTTAAATTGAGGGTTTAAATCGGTCGAATGTTACCCTATTTTTATGTTACCGTTTTTTCAAAAATAGTTTATTGGGTGGTTGGATTAGTAGGAAAAAATAATTAAGAAAAAAGTACGTGGTGGTGTGGAGTAGTCGCTGCCTTGTAATTGTTGTGGTTGTTATTGTCCATTGTTCTTGTGTTTATTTACGATGGAAGTGCTTAAGCTACACATTGAACTTTCCTTTTTCCCTTGTCGTTTTCTTTGCATATTCTCGTGGGCTTGAAAAACTCAATTAGACGATTATCAAAGGATTCAAATTTTGAGTAAAATTCGCTCCACAGAAGCTCCTTTGATTCATATTTGTGAGGATATTTCTATTTACTAAATCACTAATGCCAGGAATTCAATACATTCCAATCTTTTTTAGTTCATGAACTCATTCCAATCAAATAATCACATTTGTCAAGAACATGGGTGGATGATTTCATGGCGTTTGAGCAGCCACTTCCCTTATTTAACTGTGTTGCCCAAAGGCAACCAAGATGAACAAGCAAACAATCTCAAAATAAAAAAAAAACTGTTACATAGCATATTTAAAAAACCCATTCTGTTGAAATTCACATACAGTTCACTCCAAATCTCCTCTCTGCAGGTTACATGATTAGAATTCCAAACTGATATGCACACGAAGGAAACAATAAACGTGGTAATAAACATGACAAGATCAATTCCATCTAAAGATCGTAGTTCCAAAAAACAAGAACCCGACTGTATGTCCAGAAACCGCAGCAATGAATACACCAATGTTGAATGACATGACAGCAAGCATGACCAAGAAGGCAAGAGCTATACGTAATCCATGAATAAACGTCTGTATTAGTCCAGAAACAACATAGTTGGGGCCGGGCTTGACAAGTCTTGTATGGGAGAGAACTCAACAACCAGAGCAATGAAAAAAATGAGAACCAAAGCCAATACATACATAACTGTTCTGTGGCCTGGCCATCCTGAAAACAGAAGCTCTGCATCCTTTCCCCAGTAGAAGGTCATCTGCATGGTCATATCCATGTCCATGCCTATGAAAAACAATGAAAAAGATGGGAAAGCTCAAGTGGTAATGAATTTATAAAAGAAAAAAAATTCAAAATCGTTACAATCAAGGATGTCGTTGTTCTTGGTGAGAGTATGCTATGCTATTCGGCAGACTGTTTCCAATGCATTAATTTAATTATAATATCAATAAGCAGTGGATCAGTGAGTTGAATGCGCTAACATTCTTGACTTATAGATGGATTGTTACGCTGGATGGGATTAAACTGAGGACGGTTTTTGGATTTTAACTTGGCTGACGGTTGATCCCAAATTGCCATTTGTCTGTTTGTTTGTGTTTTTGGACTCAGCTAACTGGTTGTCCGAGTTGTTTAATTGGTATTTATTTTGCTTACTAGTTTGCTTGTTTCAAAAATGAATTTATGCTAATCCAATCAGGGTCACAAAAGAATACATAATCCAAAGATTGAGAACCACTTACCAATCTCATGTTATGAGTTGATGCGTTCTAATCTGTCCTCCTAGAGATCTGGCTTGCAAAACAAGATTAGATTGCTAAAGATCACTTATTTAGTAGTCGAAGATACTCCAATGCTTAAGTTAGTTAATCTCTGGGAGAGAATGAATTTGGACAAAGTATAATTGAGTTGTGTTTGCATACCATTGTTGGACTGTCCCCGTTACCTTATATAATGTGTAGTTAACTCTCTGCACGACTTAAGCATGTAGGGCGTGAAGAGATGAAATGTTTCTCACAATAGTCTCTTCCTTTATTGAGATACATCCTTGAGGGAGTGATTCCCGCCATCACTTATCTCTTCGTAGCATCTCTCTTCTCTAAGGAAAGAGATCCATTGGGCCTGGACTTGGGCCTTTGATTATGGTTTATTATTAAAGACATTTTTGGGCTTTAATGACCGAGCCTGTCTCTTTGAGCTTATAGGACTAGACCTATTATCCCTGTTGAGATTGAAGTGTATGTTTCTCGTGATGGATGATTGCCACATTTACGATTGTGATTAAATGATTATTGATGTATCATCAAAAGTAAATTAAAAAAAAAAATTGGTCGGCTAATTGTCAAAGAATTTTAAAACCTAACCCAACTAAAAATTTGTGCGCAATTGGGCATGAAACTTCTCTTCATGGATTGATGAACATAATAGGGAAAAGTTCATACACAGTTTAATATGTGTTTTGATCTTGCTTAATGATAACCAAATGATATTAGTACTGCGAGCTTGAATAGATTTATTCAATGTGGGTATGTGAGAATTCTAGCTACAAACAATGGATAAATTTTTTTGTCCTGGATTAATAGACCACATTAAGATGCCACTATAGGAGAATGCCAGAAGTCGAGAAGTTTTTTTAGTCGAGGAAACTGTGTTTGCTGATATTGTATATAGGATAGAAAAGCAAGGAAAACAATATTGGTTTTTTTTTTATAAATAAAAATAAAAATTGACACTCATTAGTTTATTAACTTTACTTTAAAAATTAATTGAATCTAATCATAATTTTTCTATAAAACTATTATTATTGACTGATTAAGACTAATTTTTAAACCATTTTATCATTTTCTTGAATTAATCATTATTAAATTATAATTAATTAAGTATAATCCTTCATTTTTAGTTTTACCCACTTTTAGGGAGCGAGGGATGAGTGGAACCACTACACCCATCTCCCTCGAGATCGAGAAGAGGGACGCTTCGCGCATCGCCCCCAAGACTTTCTGCCCATCTTTTCCACCCTTCTTTCTCCTTCAAAGTCATCGTCCCGAAGCCATCCACCCTTCTCCTCCCGGACCCCTCTTTTATCTCTCTCTCCATTCCTCCACTTCACCCGCCACAGCTTTTCGTGTGGTCTCCATTGGGCATTAGTCGAAGCCGGACTACTTGTTCTTGGACAATTCTTGGAGTAATTGTTGAAATTATTGAGACCCACTATGCATCTTCGCGTTTCTTCAACGCTAGCGAAACATGCGACCCTACAAAACTCGCAGTGCTCTTCACCAACACCAAGAACCCCCACCTCCAGATCAGTGGATCTGGGAGGAGTTTCAGACCTGTTTCTCCCATTGGATCCCACCCCAGGAGGCACTGGAGAGATTTCGATTGTTGAGCCCACAAAGCTTTGGAAGCTGAGATAAGAAGCCGTCAAGGCTATTAGAAAAAGAGCCCAAAGGAACATAGTGCTGGTGGAGACAACGAATCTGTAGAATTGACAGTTGAAACATATTGGCACGGTCGATCTTGACCTTGCCTGGTGTCGAAGGAACGACTGATCTTCTAAGGGAACCATGAAGAAGTGTCGGAAGAAATGCTTGAATGAGGAAGGTAGGAAGGAAGAACAAATGCAGGGGGGGGTGGATTTAGGATTATTTTGCTTTCTGCTTCACCTATTAAAGATGGGAAAATACGGGATGGGTTTATATAGTGGACGCCCACAATAGCTGACACTTTCAAGCGGAAATCAAAATTATAAGGCTTTTAGAGAGAAAAGATAATGACGAAGGAGAATAGATTAGTTGTGATCATGTTTCTTAGTGTTTGTTTGTTAAATAGATTACAGGATTAAGAATTGGGCGCTGGTGATGACTGCTGCTGCTAAGGATGTTGTAGATGCTCTTAATTGTTTCGTACTAGCATATTATTCGTGCCGTTGACAGTTCACATATATTTATTTATTTTTATTGTTAATTATCATACATTGGACACTCACATCACTATTTCCATCATTGTCTTTAATCAGTTTTATAAAAATATCATATTTAGAATACTCATTTTTTTCGATTAAAATTAGAATTGATTGAATGTTCGGAGTCTTCGTTTAAATGTTCAATAAAATGTTCATTGTTTCATTGAAAAATGTTATACTTAGACATCAAAATCTTTAAAATACTTATACATTTCAGAAATAAAATAAATATTTTGAAATTTTAAGTGTTTTATTGATCATTGGTTTTGAAATAGTTATAATAGTTTTAAAATACATATTTCAAAATTGCATTTCAATGATACTAAGTTTATCAAAATTCGACAACTGGGTAAATAGTTATAATAGTTTTATTTTGAAAAAAATGAAAACATAATACTTTCTCTGTCCGCCACATGTACATTTCACTAACTTTTTTTTACAATTTTTAACCCTTCTACATGTTTTATATTTACAAATATACCATTGTAGAAGAGAATGAATATAAATCCTCAACATTTTCCAACTTTCAATCCTAGCCTTCTTTTGATTCCAATTCTCATTTGACGTTTTTCCCAGTCAGTAATGAATAGTAAAACACCATTCTGAATTGTAATATAGATTTTATTAATGAACTAAGAGAACCCCTAATAGGGAGGTTTGTGTGTGTGTGTGTGATGGAGGGAAGAGAGAGGTGGGGAAAGGAGATATGAGGATGTGGATTTAACGGATCCGTCATAAAATGAGTGTTAGATTCAATTAGTTTTTAAAACGAAGATCAAATTTCAATAGGTATAAATTAATGTGTGTCAAGCTCAAAAAAATCCAAAAATGTTTTATGGATTGTATTATTACTAGGGTATTTTTCGTGCCATTGACACAATAAAAGTTTAACATGATTAAACAATAAATAAATAAATAAATGTTGGATATGAGAATCAAACTCATGCACTCTCTTAAGTTCTATACGATCCGTTAGATTCTTATATTTAGGTAAATTTCAACCATTTTTATCTCCAACCCCAAACACTATCATGTTTTGTAATATAGATTAGGGTATTTTCCGTGACGTTAGCACGATAAAATTTTAAAAATTGTCAAAACGTGATCACTGTTAAGTTTTCATCTGTCATACTTACATGCCTAATCACCACCATCATCAATTGAAGAAAAATAAACAAATATCAAAATTTTTGGTATGAAAATCGAACCCATGCACTCTTGGTGCTTTAAGTTCTATATGATCCGTTAGATTTTTATATTTAGGTAAATCTTAACTGCTTTTATCTCCAACCCCAAACACCATCTTGATTTGTAATATAGACTAGGGTATTCCACGTGTCGTTGGCACTCCACATACACTTTTTTTTTTTTTTTTTCCAAAATATGAAGTTTAGGGCATTTGTTTGAGTGTGCCTTTAGATGATCGTCTCATACTTTGATTGTTGAAAACTACGGTGTGAAATGCATGAGATGTTAAATGAATATTTTGAAAACTTAAGTTTTTGTATTGATCATTGATTTCATTGGAAAAATCTTCAAAAATGCATTCCAACATTTTACTTTTACATTTTGACAATTAAGTAGATAGTAATGACAATTTTAATCTTGAAAAAAAAAACCAAAATTTTCTCACTCTGCCAAATGTATATTCTACCAACTTTTTACACATTTTTTTTTCATTTTATTTGCCCTTATACATATTTTATAATTACAACACATGTCATTATAGAGAACAAATCTTAGCCCTCAAAATCTTTCCAACTCTCAATCCTAATCCTTTTTTATCTCATGAATAGTGAAATACCATTCTGATTTGTAATATATAATTAATAATTAATAGTAACTCACGATCTTGCTTGTGGTTGTAACTGAACATCCTGGCATGCTCTCATAATCTTGGACTAATAATGGGAATGATTGTTTATTTGGGTTATAGTTATGAACAAGAATTGTGATTTCGTTTTGATATCATTTCGATCTCATGATTTTAAGAGATGTTATTTCGAGAGTATATGGAATATGTTAAAAAATCGATGCAAGTGAATAAATCTATTAAACATATTAAATAAAGCCTAAATATCAAGAAATGAAACAAATATGAAATCAATATATAATTAGAAAATCAAGGAGTAGTTTCAAAAATCAATATATAAGTAGAAGAAATGGTAATTAGAAAATCAGGTGGTTGGTTTTAAAAATTAATAAATAACTAGAGGAATTGATAATACTAAAACACCCGAAAATTTACAAAAAGCCTAAATTTTTTTTTGAAAAAAACCCTCGAAAAAAATGTAATTTTTGTATTTTACGAGAAAAATGAAATTTATAAAAAATTATGAAATTAACTGAAAAAATATCAAATTTTTTAAAACAATCCTCGAAAAATGTAACTTTTTCTTTCACACTTTTTTTTTGTAATTTAAAAAAAATTAAATTTTCGTTGAAATTTCGTGAAACAGTTTCCATGGTTTTGAAGCCTATGGGTCAGCCTACAAGCTGCATATTGTTGGGTCCAGGCAATACAGATCTCATCAGTAATTATTTATATTTTTCCCTGCAAATAACTATAAATCTGTAATAAATTTGTGCTCTTCCGGTAACAAAGTGCTTGTCAAACTTAGAGGAAATCTTTTATATATACAACAACAAGAGATTAAATTGTAAAACTGGATAAGAAATTTGAACAAATGAAGATCTTTTAAACTATATCATACAGTATTTTGTCAGAGTTTTTTTTTTTTTTTTTTAATTAATTAAACCTCCAGTGGGGAGGGGCACCTCTGGAATGCCAGACCTTTATTAATTATCAAAAAATTGATTTACAATCAATACGGGGGTACATGACGACTTTACCCTTGAAATGACCAAAACAAAATTTTAGCCGCAGCCGTAAAACAAAAATACATAAAAGCAAATCCTCGCAGCCATAGAACAATCAGTTAACTACTCATCCCCATGGCGACCCAATTCTATTGTTTACAGAATGTTATTTTGTTAAATGTTTCTATCAGTTCATCCTAAGACGCTACACTATAGAAGTTGTGTTTTTCTATCAATTTGGAATACCCTTTATTGGAGTTTGATTTGCTTTCAGATTAAAACGATGCTGCGCTACACTTTAAATTTTGTGTTTCTTTTCGTAAAAATGAGTTTTACTTCATGTGCAAGTTAGGCATATCATTCTCAATGTTTATCCAAGTCCTCTGCAATTAAGCACTAGTTTGCAGTCTTCCAAATAATGGGTAATGCTGTAATGGCTATAAATTGCAAACCCATCGCAGCCAATGTAATGATCCAAATGGAATCTTGAACAAATTTTATATATTTGTACTTTTGTCTAACCAGTAGTGTGCACTTTATAATCCACTTTTCCTCGATTAAACTTTTTTCACATTTTTCTTCCCTTCTCACACAATTTGATAAGGATTACAAGAAGCCACTATTTACATTCATGTTATTGCATGTTTCTGCAATTCAGATATGGCATCCTTTCAAAGCCATTGTTGCAAACAAAGCAAATTGCCTACTGCCATAGAATATACAAGTCATTTTGAATTAGCAAAATTACCCAATTTCACCATGTGTAATGATCATCACGGCTATACACGTGGCAAAGAGTATTCATCACGAGGATATAACATCCAAATCTATAGGGATAATTCATAAAGCCCAAAAAGAATAAAGCCAATAACGAAGGCCCGCCAACAAGAGGACATTAACAAAGCTCGAATCTAGGCCCGAATGAATTAGAGCCCAAATCCAGGCCCGGACGAATCAGAGCCCGAATCCAGGCTCGACATGAGTTCTCTCATAAAAAAGAGAAATGTTGCACCAAAAAAAGAGTCGTGAAAGGAGTTACGTCTCCACAAACGCATCTCCATTAAGAAGGATACTGTTACGAGTAACATCTCATTCTGTTGCGCCTCACATGCTTAAGTCACCAGAGAAATAATCGCGACCATTATAAAAGGTAAATGGAACAATCGACATAGGTATGCAACTTTAAATGAGTTTTATTTAGATTTCCTTCCTAATTTAAATAGAGTTGCTGACTTAACCATCAGAGTGCCTTCGGCCATAAAAAAGGCGGTCCTTGGCAGTCTAACATTTGTTTTACAGGTCAAACTCACAAGAGGACGATTTTTGGACGCATCAGTTTAACGCTGTCCGTGAGGAACGACGAGACGACGAGTTTCTTTCTAAAAGCAAAATCCATAGTGACAAAGCTTACACAATCTGGTAGAAGATCAACGAGTCGTCGGAACAAATGACACACTCTACAGATCCTCAACCCGGTGGTGATCATGACAACCTTCCTATTGGCAATGACGCATTACTGACAACTCATGAACAAGAAGCAACCCAAATCATTGGACAAACATAACTCGAGAATACAAATCCACAACACGACAAAAAACCCCAAACACCCCTCGAGTAGATTTGCTCATGGCCTAGATGAACTACATGACAAAAATGCTGGAAAAAATCACCCAGGAGCGCATCCAACCGGCTGATCCTGTTTAGGCACCGCCACAACAAAACTACGCTAATCAAACTCAAGGAACTGACGAAGTCCCAGCAGAACCCCGACAGAGAAACTTTGAAAGCAACGAGCTCCAACAAGGCAAGACTCCATAGTGTGACCAGACGCATTCTAAAAGCCCATTCAGGATAGAAGTCACGGATCCCAACATACTATACGAGTTAGCAAGGTCGCCATTCTCTGACACCCTCATGAAAATGACAATGCCGAAAAAGTTCACTCCGCTGAAGTTTGAAGTATATGATGGTACTACCGACACAACTGATGACCTGAGACACTTCACCACATAGTTGCCTTGAAAGAAACTACGAAGTCGATCTTGTGCAGGACATTCCTTACTAGCCTCACATCCACAGCAATGAATTGGTTCAACAACCTACCACCGAGGTTGATAGGCTCCTTCCAAGCTTTAGCCATTGCTTTTATCACCAGATTCATCGGGAGCCAGCAGATGAGGAAAAGACCACACTACCTCCTGCATTTCAGGCAGAACCACGAAGAGACAATGCATGAATATGTCACTCGTTTTACCAATGAATTGACGATGATTGATGGATGTAGCGACGACACAACAGCTGCAACCTTTGTTGCCTGACTGAAGATAGTCCCTTCTTTGATGTTCTTAACCTGGAGCCTCCAAAGGGCATGGCGGTCCCACTGAAAGTAGCACAAAAATAAATTTCCCTTGAAGAGATGAAGGCAGCCAAGAGGAAAAATGACCAAGAAAAAAAAAGTCTTTCAAGGAAACGAGAAAAAAGAGGAAAGGAGACGAGATGATGGAAAATGGGATCGTAGCATCCAATCGAAGAAACATCAGAATGGCGGAAGGAGTGATTCACAACAAAAAGAATCCGTGAAGCTACAGTCAGCGTGATCTCAACACGAGCGAGTAACGAGTGTGGTGAATAATACATACAAGCCATATACAACCCTAAAAACAAGTCGAGCAAATTTATTAAAACACATAGCAAAATGAGATAACATAAACTGGCCGCTTAGGATGAGAGGAGAAGGAAAAGACAAAAGAAAATACTGTTCCTTCCATAAGGATCATGGGTTCAGAAAGGACGACTGGACAAGTTCATCGAAATGCAAGATAAACATCTCACATGGAAGGAGAAAACATATAATGCCACGGGATCGAAAGAACAACCTAGAGAGCTAATATACGCCTTACACTGCCTAGCCACAGGAAGCAAAACACACAACCTAACAAAAGAAGCGGCCAGGAAAACTTCCCGCTCGAACTAACTTATATCATAACAAAGAATACTAATGAAGCGAGACAAGCCGTTTCACAAATGCACAAAACAAGGAGAAGTTTGCATTAGCCAACTAATACAATTCGAATATCCTATCGACGGATGCAAGCTCGACCCGAGTAACCAACGACAACAATGGATTCAACCGGAACTCGACAGTTGACACCAAACACGGAGCAAACATTAGCATGATTGGACAATTTGGTGCTGATGTGAGCATGATCAGACAATTTGGTGTTGACATGAGCATGATCGGACAATTCAATGTTGAAAAAAGCACGATAAAACAGTTTGGTGATGACGTGAACATGATCAGACAAGCCAACACTACTCAATCATCGAATGGCAAAACACCCTGAGTCTACTAGTCATGCAACGTATACGACATATGGGGATCAACGTCAAGCGAAGGAAGACAAAGCAACAAAAACATCAATATTTAATACGAGGATCAACATCAAGCAAAGGAAGACAAAGCAACAAAAACATCAATATCTAATATGAGGATCAACATCAAGCGAATGAAGACAAATCAACAAAAACACCAATATCTAATATGAAGACCAACATCGAGCAAAGGAAGTCAAAACAAATCATACTTTGGACTAGTGAAAGTGCTTTAACAGTTAAGGTTGGTGAAAACATCCAAAAGGGAATATCAATAAAATTACGAATTCAGATACCCCATATTTTGCGTGAACAAGTTAACTTAACACAAGAATTTTGAATTGACAAACACGTCGAATATACGAAGTCAGAATTAGAGGAACAAATCAACATGATTCGAGAAACTACAAACAAAAACAAATTTTTTGCAACAAATCAGGAAGAACAATGCTGGCCCACCATTAGGCAAATGATGAGCCAAAGCACGAAAGCAGCTACAAAAGAATTCAAAGAAAAATCCATGACAACTATAGCTGAACTGAAAAACAAAGAAACAACAAAGTTCATTTCATTGATAATACTACTCTGTTACATCCGGAGAAGGAGATAAAGAAGTCAGGGAAGAAACAAAGGCAACTAAGGGATCATCACTCATATGAACAAGGGAAGGACTTTCTTCGAGAAAGGGGGAAAACAATGACTCAGGGGCGTTTGAGGGTAGAGGACGCAATGGCTCCTAAACTACTGAAATAGATTCTTCAACATCATCGTCCTCGAAAGCTTCATCAAACAAGTGACGGTACCTGGACAAATCCTCACCGAGCTCCTTGATATAGTCAAGAATCTCAACCCGTCCGCCAACAACTCACTTCCAATCTTCGGCTTCAACAATATGGAGCCTATCCTTGGCATCAGCGAGTTCATTTTTGGCTGTGACAAGCTACCCCTCAATGGTGAAAAACATATCGAAAGTATCTACCTTGACATCATCGAGCGCAACAATTATCTGTTCCACCCGCTTATCAAAGATATCATAAATAACGAATTGCTCAACTTCAGTACAAGAAGCTTCATCAAAAGCTGCCTTCTCAGCAAATAACTCTTTTTCCACATCACATAGAATGGTATGAACCATATCAAACTTGGCTTTCAAAGAATCAAGCTCAACAACAGATTTATCCCGCATACTTTTCGCCTCAATAAACGACTTTCAAGCAACCTCTGCAGTTTTCTCTGATTCCGTGCATTGCGCTCTCAACACGTCAAATTGGGAAAGAATGTAAGAAAACACTAGCAACAGTGCCGCCGACCTCCTATTCAAAGAAGCCAATTGATCATGACCAACTCCTAGATGATTCATCCCGTCCATTATCTACTCAAGACCATGATCGATGTGATCAAATAGATCTAGTATGGGCATCGAATGCCTTTCCACTAATAGCCCGTGCCATTCATTTACCATCCAGTGTTCACCATCTTGCACGTCAAGCTGAGTGAACCATCAAAACTTGCCATCTGACTTGATACAAATATTTTTTGGGCTAGGCTCAGTCCAACCAACCCATGGATGAAGAACATCAGGTTCCAGAAGCACTAAAAAACCACCCCCGACAGCTGAAAGGGTCGAAGGAATAATAATAACAACAGAAAAATTGCTTTAACCTTCTCGTTAAGAAGCATCTGTAGCGAGGGCAAGACTAGTGGTAATGGTAGGAGCAGGAGGACCCTGATGGACAGGAGAAGAAACTAAGAATTCTGTTGCTTCCTTGACATCAATAAAAGGAGGAGAGTGAACCTTGAAACTCTGACCACCACCAATGTCTTTAGACTACTCCACCGCTAGCTGAAGTGTTTTATCATTGATAACCTGGGGATCATCATTAAACAACTCAGCAGTGTCCGAGACACCAATGGACTAGTAGTCTTATTCTCGCTCCTCTTTAACGCAAGCCTCAGCTCCTCCGCCTCTTCGAAAGATTCACAATCCTCTTTTGCAACATTGTCATGGGAAGGACTTGGGTGAGAGACAACCTCTGTAACATGTTGAATAAGATTCAGATATGACACAATCTAAGCAGAACCACGAGTAGAAAGTCATTTTTTCCTTGGAACCCGACCGGGATCTACCAACAATCGCCTTGATGGACTCGTGGACCTTGCAAGCTTTCTTTTTCTAGAAGCAGGAACTGTGATGTTAATAATAGCATCGAGATCCATAACACGCCTGTCCGAACTCACTTCCCAATCAATGCTAGCATCACTAACGCCAGCACGAGTAGAAAATGCCTCAACATGAGACTCAGTAAATAAAGCTCGCTCGACTTCATTCATAGTGTACCAACTACTACGCTCCAGGATGCCCTCGAAAAGAAAAGCCTTCACAGGAAACCGGTGAAGCTTCAGGAAGCAGTCACTAATCCTCTTTTCCCCAGCAGTCAATTGAAGATTCTTCCTTTTATTGGGAACTCGAAATGATAAAAAAATCAAACAATCTCGCAGTTGGAAATAGCCAGAGTTAACAAAATCATAAAACCAAGAGAACGGAGGAAGCAAATATCCCTGTTCACTAACAGACCAACCACCGAATGCATAACCTTCACAGTCAAAGGTATGTTGGACATAATAGCCCTCGCGTCAGAAAAAACCATTACCTTCCAACCATTAGGACCCATTTAGGTAGGAGGGATGCCCAAGAGGTTCATATACTCCCATAACAGCTCCAAAACTGGGAACCGAAAGCCAGAGGAAAACATGCACTAATATAGTGCGATGTATCAAGCCTTTTGATTACAAGGACTATCATCCTGTCTAGGCAGGATAATCTTGAGGTCGAGTCACATATTATAATCAGAACGAAAACTGTCCAGCGTCACCTGAGAAGCTCTATTGGGAGAGTAATGAGCCTCACATAGAGCTACCGACTTACCACCTAGTTTATTACCAATGGACATCGTTGAAGAACAAAGAAGCAATGAAAATGACGAAGGCAAAGGAATGAGTGAATCCGATTTTCAAAGATAGCGTAAAGAGGGAAAACAAATTCGTCACATCTCCTATTATAGAATAGAACAATGAAGGGACGGCTCATGAGACAACGTGCGAGATATGATGTCTACGCAAAATCCCAAAAATTTGTGTAAAAATGAACGGGCAAGCAAAAAATCGAGACACCAACCCGCGGAAAGTCACTGACAATATTAAATACAAGGCAATGATGGAACTGAAAGGTAAACCTTCACGAAGTTAGTGGCCACGACAACATACCCACTAACTAAAGGAGGAGTAGCTGATGATACATCAAAATAAACCGATCATCACGGCTGTACACGTGGCAGATATCATCCATCACGAGGACATAACGTCCAAATCTACTAGGCCAACTCATAAAGCACAAAAAGAATAAAGCAAATTACTAAGGCCCACATAAGGCCCCCCAACGAGAAGACATAAACAAAACCCGAATCAGGCCTGAATGAATCTGAGCCTAAATCCAGGCCCGAATGAATCAGAGCCTGAATCCAGGCCCTACACGAGTTCTCTAATAAAAAAAAGGCACGTTTTACCAAAAACTAGTCGTGGAGGGAGTTACGCTTCCATGGACGCATCTCCATTAAGGAGAAGACTGTTACGAGAAATATCTCCTTCTGTTGTGCCACACATGCTTACGTCACACAAAGAATTAACCGTGACCATTATAAAAAGTAAAGGGAACATTCGACATAGGTATGCAACTTTAACTGAGTTTTGTCCAGATTTACTTCCTTCTTCAAACAGAGTTGTTGAATTAAGCATTGGAGTGCCTTCGGCCACCAAAAAGGTGGTCCTTGACAATCTAACATATGTTTTGCAGGTCAAACTCACAAGAGGACGATTTTTCGATGCATCAATGTGTATGCTCCATAAACATACATTAAAATTTGATTTCTTTTCTTGTGTAAGAGAAAGAAATGCTTCCATCATCCATCAACTAAAACAAATAACTCAAAACCCAAAACCTCAAACCCATTTATTCTACCTACCTAATCAGCAGCAAACAAGTGATGGGAGGGAGGAACATCTCTCTGTCTAGTCTCTAGTCTGTCATTGGATGTTATTTCTCATAATGATTAGCCCAGCAACATGAGGATTAAAAAAAACCACCGGTGGCTTCCAATGGCAGTAGCAGTGGTTTGATTCTACTTCTACCGTCTTCTACTTGTTTATCTAATTTAGGCTAATGCTAAAAAACACCACCACTTCTCTTGATGGACACCACCAACACCCTACTTTTTGAAGAACACCACCACTACTGAAGGACACCACTTATAACAGGAAAAAAGTCCTAATTCTTCCCCTCTTCTTTTCTTTCCATATCTCCCTTTCTTCTCCTCTCATCAAGAACAATCACCACCGCACCACCACCCCGTCACCATCAACTGAACCACCACACCGTCGACCTCCTTTTCAACCTCATTTCACCCTCTCTTCTTCGTCAAGAACCATCACAACCCCGCCAACATCAACCGCACCACCACATCGCCGGCCTCCTACACCACATCCTCATATTTCCCTCTCTTTCCTCTTATGGGTTTTTTTTTCTTCACCTTTCTTATCTTGTACTTCCAAACACAAATTGAAATTTTAGAAATACAAACAAAAATTACAATATAAAAACACAAAAACACAAAAGCAAACATTAAACATTAGATCTTCCATTAATATTTGAAAATATTACAAACAAAATATAAACAAAAAACATTAATTGTCTTGGACACGGTCAACAAAGTCTTTGAGGGGATGACGTTCGCGACCCTTATTCTCGGAGGAGTATTAGTCCACTAACGAATTCTCACCATCACCATCATCATTGTCCTCATCAGAGGTTGATGACGATTCACTGTCCTCTTCTTCATTTGACAGTTCTTCCTCATCATCATCTAAAGATGATGACGAGTGGGGGTCCTCATACCAAATAGAGTCGTCTTCCAAATTTCCAATTTCATCTCATTCTTAGTCTGAGGATTATTCTTTGAACATTGGCCTTTTTCTCTTCATTTTTTCCCATTGAATTGGTTATGAATACTAATAGACTACTCCCATTTTATAATGTCAACGTAAATGAATTGGTTATGAATGTGTCTTCCCAACCAATTCTATTTGCTTTCCCAAGCAATTCTATTTGTCTTCCCAATCAATTCTATTTGTCTTCCCAAGCAATTTTATTTGTTTTTTCAATTAATGTTCTTGTGATTATGCAATCCTCCAAGTATGCTTGAATCTCATGGACAAAGGAAAATGTGGAAATAAATCCCCGAGATACTCAAACGCAACGACAAAAGCGAGCCCAATAATAACAATCGCAGCACATGGACGCAAATGTGATCTACAAATCGCAAAAATCCGACAATTGTTTGAAACATGTCAGTTTTTTGCCCTTAACGTAGTGGGTCATGCAAGGATAATACACATCCGCACATGAGCTGCTGCATTTGGACAGAAAACATACTATATTTTTTTTTGATTTTTTTGTATTTGAATTTTTTATGTGTTTTTTCAATTCCTATGGGTTTGATACAGTATTGACATATTTGATTTATTGCTAAACCCCACTTTTGAACACCCCAACTTAAGAAGTTCAAAAGTGGTATTTAACAATAAATCAAATGTATCATTACTGTAGCAAACCCATAGGAATTGAAAAAAAAAGGTTCAAATACAAAAAAATTAAAATTTAGACAGTTAGTTTTCTGTCCAAACGTAGCGGTTGCTGTGAGTGGGATTAATATCTTCACAACGACCACTGCGTTTGGGCAGAAAACTGACTCTGTCCATTTTTTTTGGTTTTTGGGGTTTTTTTTTTTTTTTTTTTTTTTAATTCCTATGGGTTTGCTACATTAATGACATATTTGATTTATTGCAAAACTCCACTTTTGAACATCCCAAGTTGAGAAAGTATAAAATGGGGTTTAGCAATAAATCAAATATGTAGCAAATCCATAGGAATTAGACAAAATGAAAAAAAGGTTCAAATACAAAAAATTGAAAAATGGACAGAGTCTGGTTTCTGTTAAGACGCAACGGTCGTTGCGAAAGGAATGAATATCTTCATAGCTACCTGCATTTGGATAGAAAACAGACTATTTTTTGCCCAAACTGCAGCGGTTCGTGCGATGTCATGTCTTTGGCTCGCACTTTCCGATGCGTTTGGTTCTTTGTAGGAGTTTTGGTCAAGTTCACATGATCCGCTGTGATTTACTTTATCGTGTTTGCGTTAGCCGCTGTGAAAATAGGTTTATAGCTCGCAGTAACCGCTGCGTTTGGGTACAAACACTTACTACTCAGTTATGTCTCACGACACTTATGAGTTTTTTTTTTCAAATCCTCGAAAGGGAGACCCCTTATCCCCTTTCTTATACATTCTGGCAGCTGAACTCTTGAGTAGGAATTAAAAGGAAGAATTTTATTTTTTGAATTTGATGGGAAAAAATAAAATATAATAAGAAGTAAATCTGCAAATGGAAGTGTTTTTATATACTATGCATGCAAATATTATAAGCAATGAAAATGCAATTCCAAATAAATACAAAATTCCTAACTGCATTATATAACCAGCATCACAAAATTCTTATATTTACAAATAAAAATATGGGCATCTCGGATCAGACACCAGCATTTACAATTGGTTATCAACAAGACACACATTTACAATTCCTATATATACAAACTAAACATATGGGCATCTCGGATCAAACAACAACATTTACAATTGGCTATCAACAAGATAAACATTAAAGTAAAAAATAGTGCGTTTTTCATTTTTTTTTACAGCTGAGGCAATAACTATGTTCTTGTTGCACCAATGATATGAGAGATCTGAGTGTACCTCACATACTGTTTACAAACTGAGGCGGTAACTGTGTTCTTGCTGCACCATTGACAAATTTTTTCTCTTGTGGAGGTTTTGGCGAGTGTGGGTCCATCACTTGTAGGAACCTTCACGAGGGCGATGGATAAAAAAGGAGGATAAGAAGAAAAAATCAGAAAAGAAAAAGAAGAAGGGATGAGTTGAATGAAATCTGGCGGTTGCGAGGTGGTAGTAGTGAAGGGAAGGAGGAGGAGAGGTGGCAAGGCTGTGGTGGTAAAGGGGAGGAGGTAGGGAAGTAGTGGTGGTGAAGGGAACGAGGATAAGAGGTGGCGAGGTGATGGTGGTGAAGGGGATGAGGTGACGACGTGTTGGTAGTGAAGGGGAAGAGGAGGATAGGTGGTGGGGTGAAGGGGAGGAGGAGGAAAGGTGGCAGTGGTGAGGTGGTGAGGTGAAGGGGGAATAGGAAGGGGAGAGGTGGTGAGGTTTTGAGAGCTAGGCAATCCAGGATTGTCCTCAGATCTTCAACGTGACTGCCAATGATGATTGCTGTTTTGATCCCACAAGGATGACACAATCCTTCCCCAGGCTAACAACAACTCCATTGCCCCTCGTGGAGATGCTACAGAGATTGAGAGGGGACATGCAAAGCCTACGACTGAACATGAAGCAGAACAGGAATATAGCATCATTGATGCTAATACTGATTCAACAACCTTAATGACCCTAGATGCAATAGAGGCTTCGGGTGGAAACCATGCAAACCCTACGGCTGCCACATCCAACAAAACTACAAAAATAATTAATTGGGCAACACTGTTTGCTAGCCGCAAAGAAATAGGAACTACTAGGTTGTCCTACGTTCCTCCGTCCATGGTTGATGGTCAAGCCATGGTGCAGATCAAGGTTGCAGAACATAACAAAAGACTTGTTGAATGTGAACAATACATTATAGGCAACTTTGTTGTTAAGAGGCTCTCTTTTAACTTTGTTAATGAATCATTGAAGCAGATATGGGGTTTAAAAAATGGATTTGAGATGCATGTATATGGTGAGAAGGCATTTGATTTCAAGTTCTTTAATGAAACAGACAAGCTCCATGTCCTAGAAATTGGACCTGTGCACATAGCGAGTAGATTATTCTTAATTAGGCCATGGAAACCTTATAGAAGATGATGTAGAGGTACTTAACTTAGTCCTGATCTTGGTTAATTTGAGGAAAGTTCCTCTATTTCTCTGGAGCCCTGAAGGACTCCAAGCCATTGCTAGTGCAATAGGGGTCCCCATAATGCTAGACAAAGCAACTGAGCAAAGAACTAGGCTCTTATTTGCAAGAGTTTGCGTCGAGATGGCCTCAAATAGCAAGTTCCCAACTAAAGTAAGGGTGGCTTCTGATGATGGGAGGACTACCACAGTGGAAGTTGAATACTCCTGGAAACCAGAGAGGTGCAAACATTGTGTGGGTTTTGGTCATAACTCCACTAAATGCCCCAAGCAAAAGGATATTATGAGGCCAACTGCAAAGTATTGGAAGCCACAACAGAATCAGGGAAAGTAGAGCACTGAAGGAGCATCAGATGGCTCGACAAAGGTTGCTAGTAGACAGGATGAGGAGAAGATTAGAGCTAATAATGGTACCCAGAATGAGACACCCAATGGGTTGCCAAACGATCAACTCAACCAGTTTCAGAACGAGGAGCAAAATGTCAGACACAAGGAGGTGCAACCAAACATGCAGAATAGATAAATCTTTATTGGAACGACAAATGCAGCGCTGGACAACTCACAGAATGAGATGCAAACTTGGATGTAGAATGCTAACATGAATGCAACAGAGGTTGAGATACTAAAAGATGGACAGGAAAACTTGCTAACTACAGTGCTAGTAGTAGAAGCTAATGCTGATATGCAAGCACCAGGAACCAATAGGCAAGTAGTAGAAGCCATTATGCAAGCATCAGGAACCAATGTACAATCTTTTGTGCAAGCAGTAGAAGCTGATGTGCAAGCACTGAAAGTCAATTGGCAAGAAGTAGAAGCCAGTGTGCAAAAAGAAGGTACCCAACCAGTAAGGGACACTCCACTAACTAGTCAAGCTGATAAGGCACCTTCTAGCTAAACTGACAAGGAGTCCATTGCACCTAGCACAATGAAAGCCGCTGGACGCCGCAAGGAGATAGCATCAAAAACCTCTCAAGGGGTTACAAATAAAGGCTTGGAGACTGTGAGTAGTCACAAAGGAAGCATTAATCAACCACAGACTCAGGCTAGAATTCAAAATCTAAGAAGCAAAAGCAATCCATTTGATGTCCTACAAGTACTAAAGTCTGAGCCTACTGCAAAACGGACTAACACTACTAGAGTTCCCAAGCATACAACAGGAGCAGATGCATCTAACCTAGTGGGGGGGGGGGGGGTGGAAACTCACAAGCAGAACGTTTAGATGATTAAGTCATCATGCTGGAATGTTAGGGTCCTTAATGACCCCTTAAAACAAAGTGAAGTTCGGAAATTAAGCCAAAAGCAGAAAGTTAGTTTTTAGGCTTGGTAGAGACAAAAGTTTGTAATGAAAAAAAATACAAGATTCAAAAGGAATTGATGTGAGATTGGCTCACAGTGGACACAAATGACCTAGTCTAGGGAGGGAGAATCTGGGTTCTTTGGGACCCCCAAGCAGTGAACATTAGTGTAGTGTCAAGGTCAGGGCATGCCATTTTTTTGAATGCTATTTGGCCCAATGGCTTCACATGTATTTTAACTTTCGTGTATGGTAGCAGCTACAATACAACCAGGAAGGAATTATGGTCTGAGCTTGAAACATTTTTAGCAAACAACAAGCTGCCATGGTCAGTATTAGGGGACTTCAACTCGATACTAAACTCACAGGAAAGAATAGGAGGAGAGGAGGTAAGACCAGGACATTTCGTAGATTTCACTGAATGTGGTATGAAGTCAGAACTTTTTGATTGTCAATTTAAGGGATGCTTCTTAACATGGAGTAACAAGCAAAATGGTGAGAATCGAGTCATGTCAAAACTTGATAGGGCAATGATTAATCAGGAATGGTTAATAGACATGCCTAGCTCTGAGGTGGACTTTTTCAACCCAGGCGTCTCAGACCACTCCCCAGTGGTTTTAACCATTCATGAGCACATGAATCCTGGGCATATTCCATTCAAGTTTTGCAACTATTGGGTGCATGAGAAGGGTTATATGGACGTGGTACAAGATGGATGGGGCCAAGCAGTGAATGGTAATGGAACCTATTGCTTCGCATAAACTAAAAAGAGTTAAAATGCAACTGACGGAGTGGAGAAAAAATAACTTTATTAATTCAGGAGTGGAGTCATCGCAGCAAGACAGTTAATGGAGGCAAGACAAAGCTCACTTCAGTTGGACCCTCTAAATCCTACACTTGTAGACACTGAAAAATTGGTAGTTAAGAAGTATGCAATAGCAGCCCGCAATGCAGAATCAAAAGAGGTGCAAAAAGCTAATGCTAAGCACATGTTATCAGAAGATGAAAATGTAAAATACTTCGATTAGCACTTGCGTGAAAGGAGATCAAAAAACAAGATACTCGCAATCTACAATTCTCAGAATGAAAAACTAGAAGACATGAAAGATATAGAGAATGAGTGCATTAAGTACTTTGAAGAGATTTTTGCTGGAGAACAGAGTGCCCATGATAGCCTGCAACCCGAACGAACAATCAATGCAGTGGAGGCTTTGGAGTTGGTTTAAGAGGTGAATAAGAATGAAATCACTGAAGCACTAACTTCCATAGGATTAGATAAGGCCCCTGGCCCAGATGGGTTCTCCTCACTTTTCTTCAAAACAACATGGAGGGTTATAGGCAATGACTTCACAAGGCCAATAAAGAATTTTTTCAAAAAATAGGAAGTTGCTTGGGGAGGTAAATGTTACTTGTATCACTTTGATCCCAAAGATTACTAATGCTTTTTATTTGGCTGATTACAGGTTGATCTCCTATTGCAATGTCTTGTACAAATGCATCACAAAGATCATGACCAATATGATGAAGAAAGTGATTCACAGGCTTGTTAGCTCAGATCAGTCATCATTCATACGAGGCAGGTACATCCATGACAATGTGATGCTAGCTCATGAACTAGTCAGGAACTATCATAGAGATAAGGGAGCTCCTAGATGTGCAACAAAGATTGACCTTAGGAAGGCCTATGATACAGTTAGATGGGAAAAAATTGACCATGTCATGAGAAAAATGCACTTCCCTGACTTGTTCATAGACTGGGTGAAGGTTTGCATCACAACACCTAGGTTTTCCATCTCGCTCAATGGCTCTCCTAAAGGTTTCATCAAGGCCAAGAGAGGCATAAGACAAGGGTGTCCGATGTCACCATACTTATTTGTCTTCGCAATGGAAGTCCTACACTTAATTCTCAAGGACAAGGTGAAAAAAGGAGACTACGGGTTGCACCCTAAGTGTTCCAATCCACTGATTACATATCTATGTTTTGCAGATGATTTAATTGCATTATTCCAGGGCAGTACCAGGTTTGCAATGGCACTATCAAATGCTCTAGGAACTTTCAAATCATGTTCTGGACTTGCTATAAACTGCTCCAAAAGTAACTTGTTTGCAGCTGAGGTACCTAGTTCAGAACTTCAGCTGATAATTAGATGTCTTACTTTCAACCTAGAGGCCCTCCCGGTGAAGTACTTGGGTCTCCCTTTGATTTCTTCTTGCTTGGACTATAATCAATGCTTTCCATTGATAGATAGAGTCAGGAAAATAGTCCAATCAAGGAAGAATAGGACACTCTTATATGCAGGCAGAGTTACCCTCATCAAGGCAATCCTAAAGAGTCTCCATGTTTATTGGACATCTTGTTTTATCTTGCCTACAAGTGTACGAGATGACATAACAACAATAATGAGGAATTTCTTGTGGTCAGGATCTGAAAACTACACAAAGAAGCCAATGGTTACCTGGCAACGCATTTGTAGTATTTACAATGAGGGAGGATTGGGCATAAGTAGCATTGAAACATCAAATAAGGCAGCAATGATGAGGCATGTATGGAAAATTGTCTCGCATAAGAACAACCTGTGGGTACACTGGACTAAGTCCAACATAATTAAGGACAAAAACTTCTGAACTATGGATACTCCAAATGAAGCTTCTTGGTGCTGGCATAATATACTAAAGTGTAGAGGTCAGGCTAGCTCACTTATAGTACATTCTATTGGCGATGGAAAGGATACTATGCTGTGGAAATATCCATGGCACCCTCTGGGTATCCTACTAAACAAGTTCCCCCAGCACCTAACTTACCACTCCTCACTTCACCGCAATGCAAAAGTCAGTGCGCTTATTCAAAATGACAAATGGGACACCAGAAGGCAAGAAAGAATGAATATTGCTGACATTTGTGAAGACCTTGGACTGGTGGAAATAGACTCTGAACATAAAGATGTAGTCACCTGGATGGGGGGCCAAGCTGGGGAGTTCTCAAACAAGAGCGCATATCACTCAATGAGGCACAAATCATAATCAATATCATGGTCCAAGCTAGTGTGGTTCACAGAAATAATTCCTAGACAGAGCTTCATCACTTGGTTAGCAATGCATAAGGCACTCAAGACCCAAAATAAATTGCTGAAATGGAGAGTCATTGAACGATCGATTTGCTCACTATGTAGTGATGAACCAGAGTGTGAAGAACACCTCTTCTTCAAATGCAGATACTCTGCCTTCATATGGACACATATTCTTCACCAATTAGGCTACAAACACCAGCCAATGGATTGGGATGCTAAGTGGAGATGGTGTGAGACCAAATTCTCTGGTACTTCACCTACCAGTGTGTTAAAAGGCTTGTTCTAAATGCAACTACGTACCATCTCTGGACAAAAAGGAATTGTAGATTATTTCAATCTAGATTTAGAACAGCTACTGAAGTGGTGACCAAGATCATAAAAAATGTCAGGCTACGTGTTTCAGTCTTGGACCTGCAAGTAGAAGATAATGTAGACAATAGGTGGCTCTTTGACAAATGAAGAATTCAAGTGTAATTCAATTTTTGCAAAACCACTATTCATGCATGGCAGCAGCCCGAGCAAGGTTGGTTTAAATTAAATTCAGATGGTTAACTGACAGGAACTAGAAGAGGTTATGGAGCACTGATCAGGGACCATGATGGATTGGTGGTGGCAGCTGGGGCAGAGAGTCAAAGAGCACAAACATTCCATC
Source organism: Berberis thunbergii (assembly GCA_003290165.1). NCBI lineage: Eukaryota > Viridiplantae > Streptophyta > Magnoliopsida > Ranunculales > Berberidaceae > Berberis > Berberis thunbergii. The sequence continues at coordinate 707,056 of QNQO01000471.1, read as the reverse complement.
TTCATGAGCTACATGGGATTGAATTGGGAACCAAGTTAGCTCAGAGATATGGCCTTCACAGAGTGGAGTTTAGTATGGTCTCCAATACTACCTTTAAGTACCTCACTACTGACAGAGTTCCTCCATGGGAAGCAATTCACACTGTTAGAAGAATTAAGAAGGCAATCAAAAAGTTTCAGGGATGTAGGATCATGCATGCAGTGCGGGAAACAAACCAAGTAGCGAATAAACTGGCAAAGCTACTACCTAACAATGAGTTTATTGAGATCATTCCAAGTTCATTTGCAGAAGATATTAAGAAAATTGTATTTGATGATGCTAGAGTTAGAAAATAGGCACGAATGTAACCAATCTACTCCTATCTTTTTTAAGTGGTCAGAAAAGCCCATATAAACCCCCATGCTTGCCTTTCAAAAAAAAAAAAAGGTGGCAAGGTTGTCACTACAAGAAATTTGGCATTTGGTGGGAAAATTATATTCGACGCTTTGGAAGTTGTCACCGTTTTTAGTTTACATGAGGAATTTTGACGAGTCGTTACATATTTGTTCAAGTGAAAATTTTGTTCCCAATTCCTCACATAAACATTTCACTGTCGTCACCCAATAGAGAGCGGAAAAAATGGGGCCTAAATAAAATACATTTTGTGACATTAATGAACAATGTCAAATCTCTGCACCTACTTTGTGGTTTGCAACCCTAGCTTTGGGTTTTGCATTCGTAATGGTTAGATTCATTGGTTTTTTGGTTTGTAATTTGTGTTTCCATTACTATTGATTTGAATATGAGGAGTTGTGTGAGAAACAAAACCCACATTGTTTAACAGTCAGGCTCATCACCAGGTTTCTTTTCATGTGAATGGGGTAATTTAGTTGTTAAACCTATGAAAAAAACCTAACCATAAATAAGTTCATGTATAAGTTGATTACTCAATAGTTCAATTATTCTGTTACCCAACAACAATTATTCTCTTTGTGAAGTTTGAAACAAATACATTTCCGAACATATTAGGCCTTTGATTGTATCATTTCCTGTTGGGATTTCTGAGATGGAAGCATAACTTGCTTATTGATACATTGCTTGTTTTGTGTCGAAATAAATTTTATTTGCTTCCACTTTCCTTAAAAGTCTTTTCTTTATTTTGGCATAATCTTATATTTTACAATTATACGAACTTCTAACTTCTTGTTCTTGTTCTTAGGACCTGAATTTGTTTCATGTCCACCATATATGCGGCCGCTTTCAGTTCTACGTGAGTGGCCGAATATGATGATGTTTTGATAGCGAACAAATATGTTGCTGAAGCATTGAATGTGTTCCTTCTACTCTATTAGTTTTGCAGAGGCCAGAGTCTTGGTTATTTATTTTTAGTGAAGGCTGCATCTTTAGTCATCTTAGAATGTCAACAAGTTTGCAAATAATATTTTGTCTAAGTTGTGGGTGGTACAAACCTGACCCATTTTCCATCAAGTTTTGTACCTTAACACCTTTTGCAACTGATCTACTATGCTCAACCAGCTATGGGCATGCTGGCTTCAAAGGTAAAGTGTGAGTGAGACAATGAAGAGAATGAATTGAGGTGAGATGGCTCCACATATGTGACTCCAAATGACACACAAAAACACCTATTGAAACAATTCTCTTGCTCATGCAGGATGGTTACCTTATTGAAACAATTCTCTTGCTCATGCAGGATGGTGACCTTAATGAAACAATTCTCTAGCTTGTTTTTTTTTCCATTTGATGCTCTGACTATAAGTGGTTTCTCAGCTACAGGTAGTGCACCAAACACCTGCTTATTCTATATGGAATGTAGAGAATGACTTGGACTATATAGTCGAAAAAATCCATGAAGAGACTAAGAAACACTTTAACATTTGGCCCAGATTTTCATTGAAGAACTATTGATCCCATTCAGTTGGGATTTTTTTCTCTGTGATTTGTTGGAAATGGTAGTTGGTAGCATGCCAATCAACTTGTTTGAGAGTTTAACTGGAACTCTGTTGCTTGAGAGTAACTAGAATTCTGTTATATAAACTGATTTGTAGAACTATTTATTATGGATCAAAACTTGGAAGGGTATTATGTGTGATGCTCTTAGTTGCATATAACATGTAATGAAGTATTGTAAGATTGAGATTTCTTAGTATTCGTCATACTGAAATAACTAAAACTGTTTGAATAAATTAGTACAACATGAACTATGGAAGATAACCTGAAAACCAATGGTAAGAGTGAGTTTGTGTGTCATTGATGGTTATCTTTTCCTATTTGTGCATAATGACAAAGTGAGTCTATCAGGGAATTGATATAATGCTGCAGATTTAGCTTGACAACAAAGCAATTAGTACGATTTACATTTTTTGTGCCTTTTTAAATCTCAATGTTGAATTTAATTGAATTGTGTCTTGAGCTACTATGCCAACTAGTATAACATTAGCAAGCCAAGCTATTTTAGCCTTTTTATTATATATATATATATATATATTTCCTAGATTGTATGATAGTTGCAACCAACAATTATCAAGTAATAGAAATAGCTACTTGTTTTATGTTGTGTTTCCACTGATTAGATTAGTATTAATGGGTTATAATTGTTGTTTAACTAATTAATTGAATTAAATAATTATTTATAGTTAGTTAGCTATCATGTGACAGTTACAATAAATGGGTGAGGAACGATTCGTCATAAATATAATGAAAGTGTGAGGGAAATTTTGTTACAAGTAGATATTTTTAATGTATTAAATCACTACTGTGACAAACAGTTCTTCATGTAACAATCACATAAGTGAGGAAATATTTTTGGACGCATCAGTTTGGCGCTGTCCGTGGGGAACGGCAAGTTTATTTCTAAAAACAAAATCCATAATGACAAAGCTCACACAATCTGGTAGAAGATCTATGAGTCGTCGGAACAAATGACACACTCTACAGATCCTTAACCCAGTGGTGATCACGACAACCTTCCTACTGACAATGATGCATCACTAACAACTCATGAACAAGAAGCAGCTCAGATCATTGGACAGACATAACTCTAGAATACGGATCCACAACATGACCAAAAAACCCAAACATCTGGCGGCACTGCCATGGATCCTCGAGTAGATCTAATCATGGCCCAGATGAACTACATGACAAAGACGCTGGAAAAAATCCCCAGGAGTGCATCCAGCCAGCTGGTTCTGTTTAGGCACAATCACAATAAAACTACACCAATCAAACTCAAGGAACTAATGAAGTCCCAGCAGAACCCCAACAGAGAAACTTTGAAAGCAACGAACTCCACCAAGGCAAGACTCCATAGTGTGACGGGATGCATTCTAAAAGCCCATTCAAAATAGGAGTCATGGATCCCAACATACTATAAGAGTTAGCCAAGCCACCATTATCTGACACCCTCATGAAAACGGCAATGCCGAAAAAGTTCACTCCGCTGAAGTTCGAAGTATATGATAGTACTATCGAGCCAACTGATGACCTGAGACACTTCACCACATGATTGCCTTGAAAGAAACCACAAAGTCGATCTTGTGCAGGACATTCCTTACTAGCCTCACATCCACAAAAATGAATTGGGTCAACAACCTACCACCGAGGTCGATAGGCTCCTTCCAAGCTTTAGCCATTTCTTTATCACCAGATTCATCGGAAGCCAGCGGATGAGGAAATGATCACACTACCTCTTGCATATCAGGCAGAATCCCGAAGAGACAATACATGAATATGTCACTCATTTTACCAATGAATTGATGATGATTGATAGATGTAGCGACGACACAACTGCTGCAACCTTTGTTGCCGGACTGAAGATAAGCGTGGCGGTCCCGCTGAAAGTAGCACAAAAACAAATCTCCCTTGAAGAGACGAAGGTGACTAGAAGGAAAAATGACCAAGAAGGAGAAAGCCTTTCAAGGAAACAAGAAAGAAAAGAGGAAATGAGACGAGATGATGGAAGACGGGATGGTAGCATCCAATTGAAGAAACATCAGAATGGCGGAAGGAGTGATTCGCAACAACAAGAATCCGAGAAGCTACAATTAGTACGATCTTGACACGAGCGAGTAACGAGTGTGATGAATAATACATACAAGCCATATACAACCCTAAAAAAAGTCGAACAAATATATTGAAGCACATAGCAAAATGGGATAACGTAAACTAGCCGCTTAGGATGAGAGGAGAAGGAAAAGACAAAAGAAAATACCGTTCCTTCCATAAGGATCATGGGTTCAGAAAGGAGGAATCGACAAGTTCATCGGAATGCCAGATAAACAACTCACATGGAAGGAAAAAAACAGATAATGTCGTGGGATCAAAAGAACAGCCTAGAGAGCTAATATACGCCTTACACTACCTAGTAAGAAGAAACAAAACACACAACCTAACAGAAGAAGCGGCCAGGAAAACTTCCCACTCGAACTGACTTATATCATAACAAGAATACTAACGAAGCCAGACAAGCCATTAACAAATGCACAAAACAAGGAGACGTTTGCATCAGCCAACTAATACAATTCGAAGATCCTATCGACGGGTGCGAGCTCGACCCGAGTAACCAATGAAAATAGCGGATTCAACCGAACCTCGATAGTTGACACTAAACTCGGAGCAAACATCAACATGATTGGACAATTTGGTGCTGATGTGAGCATGATTGGATGATTTGGTGTTGATGTGAGCATGATTAGACAATTTGGTATTGACATGAGCATGATCAGACAGTTCGGTGTTGATGAAAGCACGATCAGATAGTTTGGTGATGACATGAACATGATCGGACAAGCCAACACTACTCAACCATCGAATGGCAAAACACCCTGAGTCTACTAGTCAAGACAACATATACGACATACGAGGATCAACGTCAAGCGAAAGAAGACAAAGCAACAAAAACATCAATATCTAATACGAGGATCAACATCAAGCAAAGGAATACAAAGCAACAAAAACATCAATATCTAATATGAGGAACAACATCAAGCGAATGAAGACAAAACAACAAAAACATCAATCTCTAATACGAAGACCAACATCGAGCAAAGGAAGAAAAAACAAATAATACTTTGAACTAGCGAAATTGTTTTAACAGTTAAGGCTGGTGAAAACATCCAAAAGGGAATATCAATAAGATTACGAATTCAAAACCCCCATTTTTTGAGTGGACGATAGAAAAAATACATCAAAGAATTAGCCATACAAACAATCGACGTATCTAGTAACAAGAAATCACGACAAAAGTCGGATATATATAAACTTCTAGTTTGATCAACCACGAAATAAAAGTTGGACAACCGAGTCAACTCAATACAAAAATTTTGAATCGACTGAATGTTGAGTTAACGAAGTAAAAATTGGACACCCGAGTCAACTCAACACAAAAACTTCAAATCAACTAGAATGTTGAGTTAACGAAGTAAAAGTTAGCCACCGGAGTCAACTCAACACAAAAATTTTGAATCCACTGGAATGTTGAGTTAACAAAAAAAAAGTTGGACACCCTAGTCAACTCAACACAAAACATTTGAGTCGATTGAGATGTTAACGAAGTAAAAGTTGGACACCCGAGTCAACTCAACACAAAATCTTTGAATCGACTGGAATGTCGAGTTAACGAAGTAAAATTTGGACACCTGAGTCAACTCAACACAAAAATTTTGAATCGACTGGAATGTCGAATTGACAAAGTAAAAGTTGGACACTCGAGTCAACTCAACAAAAAACTTCGAGTCAACTGAGATGTCGAGTTAACGAAGTAAAAGTTGGACACCCTCAACACAAAAACTTCTAATCGTTTGGAATATCGAGTTAAAAAGTTTGACACCCGAGTCAACTTAACACAAAAACTTCAAGTCGACCAAAATGTCGAGTTAACAACGTAAAAGTTGGACACCCGAGTCAACTCAACACAAAAACTTCGAGTCAAGCAAGACGTCAAGTTAACGAAGTAGATGCTCAACGAACAAGTTGACTTAACACATAAATTCGAGTTGGCAGACACGTCGAATCAACAAAGTCAGAATTAGAGGAACAAATCAACATGATTCGAGAAACTACAAACAAAAGCAGATTTTTTGCAACAAATTAGGAAGGACAATGCTGGACTACCATTAGGAAAATGATGAGCCAAAACACGAAAGCAGCTACATAAGAATTCAAAGCAAAATCCATGACAACTACAACTGAGCTGAAAAGCAAAGAAACAACAAAGTTCATTTTATTGATAATGCTATTCTGTTCCATCCGGAGAAGGATATAAAGAAGTGGGGGAAGAAACAGAGGCAACTATGAGATCATTACTCACGGGAACAAGGGAAGCAATGAACCTTGAAACTAAGAATTTGATTGCTTCACTGATATCAATAGAAGGTGAAGGAGAATGAACCTTGAAACTCTGACCACCACCAATGTCTTTAGACTACTCCACTGTTAGCTGAAGCATTTTATCATTGATAACCTGGGGATCGTCATTAGACAACTCAGGAGCGTCCGAGACACCATAAGTAGAAAAAACCTCTTTTTGTTATCGTCCAATGGATGAGTAGTCTTCTTCTCGCTCCTCTCCGACGCAAGCCTTAGCTCCTCATCCTCTTTGAAAGATTCGAAATCCTTTTTTGCAACATCATCATGGGAAGGAGTTGGGCAAGACGCAACCTTCGTAACATCTTGAACAAGATTTGGACATGACACAATCTAAACAGAACCACGAGTACAAAGTCATTTTTTCTTCGAATGTCATCGTTAATAGAAGACCTTGACCAATTGCGAATGTCATCGTTAAGTTTCTCAAAGCAGACAAGAAAACGGAGGAAGCAGATATCCCTGTTTACTAACAGACCAACCACAAAATGCAAAACCTTCACAATCAAAGGAATGCTGGACATAATAGCCCTCGCATTAGAAGAAACCATTACCTTCCAACCATTAGGACCCATTTGGGTAGGAGGGATGCTCAAGAAGTTCAGATACTCCCAGAACAACTCCGAAACTAGGAACCGAAAGCAGAGAAAAACATGCACTAATATAGTGTGATGTATCCAACCTTTGGATTACAAGAACTATCATCCTGTCCAGGTAGGATAATCTCGAAGTCGGGCGGCATATTATAATCAGAACAAAAATTGTTCAGCGTCACCTGAGAAGTTCTATTGGGAGAGTAATGAGCCTCACATAGAACTACCGACTTACCACTTAGTTTATTACCAACGAACATCATTGAAGAAGTAATGAAAATGACGAAGGCGAAGGAATGAGCGAACCCGAATTTCAAAGAAAGCGTAAAGAGGGAAAACAAATTCGTCACATCTCCTTTTATAAAGCTGAGCAATGAAGGGACGGATCATGGTACAATGTACGAGATATGATGTCTACGTGAAATCCCAAAAATGTGTGTAAAAATGAACGGGCAAGAAAAAAATCGACACACCAACCCGCGAAAAGTCACTGACAATATTAAATACAAGGCAATGATGGAAATGAAAGGTAAACCTTCACGAAGTTAGTGGCCACGTCAACATACCTAATAACTAAAAGGGGAGTAGTTGATGATACATCAAAATAGACCGATCATCACGGCTGTACACATGGCAGATAGCATCCATCACCAGGACATAGTGTCCAAATCTATTGGGCCAACTCATAAAGCCCAAGTAGAATAAAGCCAATTTTGAAGGCCCAGATATGGCCCCCCAACGAGAAGACATAAACAAAACCCGAATCCAGGCTCGAATGAATTAGAGCTTGAATCCATGCCCTACACGAGTTCTCTAATAAAGAAGAAGCACGTTTCACCAAAAAAGAGTCGTGGAGGGAGTTACGCCTCGATGGACGCATCTCTGTTAAGGAGGAGACTGTTACGAGAAACATCTCATTCCATTGCGCCTCACATGCTTATGTCACGCAGAGAATTAACCGCGACCATTATAAAAGATAAAGGGAACATTCGACACAGGTATGCAACTTTAACTGAGTTTTGTCAAAATTTACTTCCTTATTCAAACAAAGTTGTTGACTTAAGCATTGAAGTGCCTTCGATCACCAAAAAGGTGGTCCTTGGCAGTCTAACATATGTTTTGCATGTCAAATTCTCAGGAGGACGATTTTTGGATGCAACAATGTGTATACTCGATAAACATACATTAAAATTTGATTTCTTTTCTTGTGTAAGAGAAAGAAATGCATCCATCATCCATCATCCATCAACTAAAACTAATAACTCTAAATCCAAACCTCAAACCCATTTATCCTACCTACCTAATCAGTAGCATGCAAGTGATGAGAGGGTGAAACATCTCCCTCTCTAGTCTCTAGTCTGTTGTTGGATGTTATTTCTCATAATGATTAGCTCCAACAACATGAGGATTAACAAAAATCACTGGCGGCTTCCAAGGGCAGCAGTAGTGGTTTGATTCTACTTCTACCATCTTCTACTTGTTTATTTAATTTAGGCTCATGCTAAATAACACCGCCACTTCTCTTGATGGACACCACCAATACCCTACTTTTTGAAGAACACCACCACTACTGAAGGACAACACCTATAAAAGGAAAAAAATTCCTAACTCCTCCCCTCTTCTTCATCTTTCCCTATTTCCCTTTCTTTTCCTCTCATCAAGAAAAATCACCATCGCACCACCACCCTGCCACCATCAACTGAACCACCACACCGTCGACCCCCTTTTCAACCTCATTTCACCCTCTCTTCTTTGTCAAGAACCATCAAAACCCCGCCACCATCAACCACACCACCACACCGCTGGCCTCCACCACATCCTCATCTCTCCCTCTCTTTCCTCTTATGCATCTTTTCCTTTTCTCCTTTCCTATCTTCTTCTTCCAAACACAAATTGAAATTTTAGAAATACAAACAAAAATTACAATATAAAAACACAAAAACACAAAACACAAAACACAAAAACAAACATTAAACATCAGATCTTCCATTAATATTTGAAAATATTACAAACAAAATACAAAAAAAAAACATTAATTGTATTGGACACGACCAACAAAGTGTTTGAAGAGATGACGTTCGCGACCCTTTTCCTCGGAGGAGGATTAGTCTACTAACGAATTTTTACCATCACCATCGTCATTGTCCTCATCAGAAGGACGATGATGATTCACTGTCCTCTTCCTCATTTGACAGTTCTTCCCCATCATCATCTAAAGACGATGACGAGTGGGGGTTCTCATACCAAATAGAGTCGTCTTACAGATTTCCAATTTCATCTCATTCTTAGTCTGAGGATTATTCTTTGAACATTGGCCTTTTTCTCTTCATTTTTTTTTCTCTTGAATTGGTTATGAATACTAATAGACTACACCCTTTCTATAATTTCAACATAAATAAATTGGTTATGATTGTGTCTTCCCAACCAATTCTATTTGCCTTCTCAAGCAATTCTATTTGTCTTCCCAATTAATTCTATTTGTCTTCCCAAGCAATTTTATTTGTTTTCCCAATTAATGTTCTTTTGATTATGCAACCACGGTGGTTTTTCCAAGTATGCTTGAATGTCATGGACAAAGGAAAATGTGGAAATAATTCCCCGAGATACTCAAACGCAATGACAAAAGTGAGCACAATAATAACAATTGCAGCACATGGACGCGAATGTGGCTTACAAATCGCAAAAATTCGGCAATTGTTTGAAACATTTCAATTTTTTGCCCTAAACGTAGCGGCTCGTGCCAGGATAATACACATCCTCACATGAGCTGCTGCATTTGGACAGAAAACAAACTTTGCCTTTTTTTCATTTTTTTGTATTTGGATCATTTTTTGATTTTTTCAATTCCTATGGGTTTGATACAGTATTGACATATTTGATTTATTGCTAAACCCCACTTTTGAACACCCCAAATTAAGAAGTACAAAAGCGGGATTTAACAACAAATCAAATATACATTATTGTAGCAAACCCATAGGAATTGAAAAAATGAAAAAAAGGTTCAATTACAAAAAATTTAAAATTTAGACAGTCTGTTTTCTTTCAAAACGTAGCGGTTGTTGCGAATGGGATTAATATCCTCACAGTGACCGCTGCGTTTGGACAGAAAACTGACTCTGTTCAATTTTTTTTTTTTGGGTTTTTTTTTTCAATTCCTACGAGTTTGCTACATTAATGACATATTTGATTTATCGCTAACTCCACTTTTGCACACCCCAACTTGAGAAGGTCTAAAGTGGGGTTTAGCAATAAATCAAATATGTCATTACTATAGCAAACCCATAGGAATTAGATAAAATGAAAAAAAGGTTCAAATATAAAAAATTGAAAAATGGACAGAGTCTGGTTTATGGCCATTGCGAAAGGAATAAATATCCTCGCAGCTATCGCTGCGTTTGTACAGAAAATAGACTATGTTTTTGCCCAAACCGCAATGGTTCGTGAGATGTGATGTCTTTTGCTCGCACTTTCCGATGCGTTTGGTTCTTTGTAGGCATTTTGGTCAACTTCACATGATCCGCTGTGATTTACTCTATCGTGTTCGTGTTAGCCGCTGCGAAAATAGGTTTATAACTCGCAGTAACTGCTGCGTTTGGGTACAAACACTTACTATTCAGTTATGTTTCAGGGCACTTACAATGAGTATTTTTTTTTCAAATCCTCGAGAGGTCTTAGATAGGGAGACCCTTCTCCCCTTTTTTTTCATTATGGAAGTTGAAGTCTTGAGTAGGAATTAAAAGGCAGAATTTTATTTTTTGAATTTGATTGGAAAATATAAAATATTTTAAGAAGCGAATCTGCAAATGGAAGTGTTTTTTTTTTTTGTGTGTGTTTTTTTTGTGTTTTTATATACTATGCATGCAAATATTATAAGAAATGAAAATGCAATTGCAAATAATTACAAAATTCCTAACTGCATTATATAACCAGCATCACAAAATTCTTATATTTACAAACTAAAATATGGGCATCTCGGATCAGACACCAGCATTTACAATTGGCTATTAACAAGATACACATTTACAATTTCTATATACACAAACTAAACATATGGGCATCTCGGATCAAACAACAACATTTACAATTATCTATCAACAAGATAAACATTTACAGTAAAAAATAGTGCCTTTTACATTTTTTTTACAGCTAAGGCAATAACTATGTTCTTGTTGCACCATTGATATGAGAGATCTGAGTGTACCTCGCATACTGTTTACAAACTGAGGCGGTAACTATGTTCTTGCTGCACCATCAACAAATTCTTTTCCCTTGTGGAGGTTTTGACGAGTGTGGGTTCTCCACTTGTAGGAACCTCTGCGAGGGCGATGGAGAAAAAAAAGGAGGATAAGAAGAAATAATCAGAAAAGAAGAAGAAGGGATGAATGGGATGAAAGGTGGTGGTTGCGAGGTGGTAGTAGTGAAGGGAGATAGGAGGAGAGGTGGCAAGGTTATGGTATTAAAGGGGAAAAGGTGGGGAAGTGGTGGTGGTGAAGGGGAGGAGGATGAGAGGTGGCGAGGTGATGGTGGTGAAGGGGATGAGGTAGAGACGTGGTGGTGGTGAAGGGGATGAAGAGGAAAGGTAGTGGGGTGAAGGGGAGAAGGAGGAAAGGTGGCGGTGGCGAGGTGGTGGGGTGAAGGGGAAGAGGAGAGGTGGCGAGATTGTCACTACAAGAAATCTGACATTTGGTGGCAAAATTATATGTGATGCTTCGGAAGTTGTCACCGTTTTTAGTTTACATGAGGAATTTTGATGAGTCGTCACATATTTGTTCAAGTGAAAATTTGGTTTCCAGTTCTTCACATAAACATTTCACGTTCGTTAGCCAATAGAGAGCGAAAAAATGGGGCCTAAATAAAATACATTTTGTGCAAAAAAAATTACTATTCGTCACATTTCATCCAATGCCTAATCCAAGAGTGGGGAAATAAACACTTCCTCACATTACATCCAAAGCTCAATCCGAAAGTGAGGAAATAAAAATTGGTCACTTGCTTCCTTGTCTGTATAGAAAATTCCCATCCCACAAATTCCAAGATCATTGCAGCACTTCGAGGAGGCGATCCTCTCCTCTGCAGCCCCATCGACACCTTCCCCCTCCCGCCTCTTCCTTCCTCCTTGTAGCCCGCCGTCACCCCTCCCCCTCTTATTTCTCATTCTTCATCCTTCTTCCCCCCTTTCTTCCTTCTTAGGTTAGGAGATATCTGTTATTCTCTATGTTTTCTTCTTCTTCAAGCTCATTTTGAAACCCTAACAAAGATTGAAGCCATTTCAAACGATTTTCTTCAACAAACTTCGTTAATGGAGTTATTGCACTAGTAGTTGCTTATTTTCGAGCTAGGGTTTCTGGTAGTTTCAACTCTAACACTTTTCCCTTTCTTATTTGTTACATTAAAGAACAATGTCAAATCTATGCACCTACTTTGTGGTTTGCAACCCTAGCTTTGGGTTTTGCGTTCGTAATGGTTAGATTCATTGGTTTTTCGGTTTGTAATTTGTGTTTCCGTTTCTATTGATTTGAATATGAGGAGTTGTGTGAGAAACAAAACCCACATTGTTTAAAAGTCAGGTTCATCACCATGTTTCTTTTCATGTGAATTTGGCAATTTAGTTGTTAAACCTATGAAAAAAAAACCTAACCATAAATAAGTTCATGTATAAGTTGATTACTCAACAGTTCAATCATTTTGTTACCCAACAATAGTTATTCTCTTTGTGAAGTTTGAAACAAATACATTTATGAACATATTAGGTCTTTGATTGTATCATTTCTAGTTGGAATTTCTGAGATGGAAGCATAACTTGCTTATTGATACATTGCTTGTTTTTGTGTCGAAATAAATTTTATTTACTTCCACTTTCCTGAAAAGTCTCTTCTTTATTTTGGCATAATCTTATATTTTACAATTATACAAGCTTCTAACTTCTTGTTCTTAGGACTTGAATTTGTTTCATGTCCACCATATATGCTGCTGCTTTCAGTTCTACGTGAGTGGCCAAATATGATGATGTTTTGATAGCGAACAAATATGTTGCTGAAGCATTGAATGTGTTTCTTCTACTCTATTAGTTTGTGCAGAAACCAGAGTCTTGGTTATCTATTTATTGTGAAGGCTGCATCTTTAGTCATCTTAGTATGTCTGCAAGTTTGCAAATAATATTTTGTCTAAGTTGTGGGGGGTACAAACCTGACCCATTTTCCATCAAGTTGTGTACCTCAACACCTTTTGCAACTGATCTGCTTACTACATCAAATTGACACTTTTGTAACAACTCTCAAAACAATATAACTTTTGAGATGTTACAATCCACCAAATAATTTCAAGTCAAAACTAAATTTAGTAAAAAAAAAATGAAAAATAGTTAAAAAAAAAAAGATACAATAAGTTGGATCACCATGAATAGTATCACTTTTATAACCATACTCTTCATGGTGATACAATTATTGTATCACTTTGTTTGTGAATGTGTGTAAAATTTTTAGGTAGATTGTTGCACCTCAAAAGTAATATTGTTTTGGGGTTGTTACAAAAATGCTAATTTGGTGTAGTGGCTATGCTCAACCAGCTATGGGTATGCTGTCTTCAAAGGTAAGTGTGAGTAAGACAATGAAGAGAATGGGTTGAGGTGAGATGACTTCACATAAGTGACTCCAAATGATGAGAATCAAAAACACCTATCTCCCCATTGCATTATTTGCATTCAATGGGGTAATCTTTGAATGGGTAATCTCTGAATTATGATTGAATGCACATTTAACGTATGTAATGAAAATCAATTCAGAATTTTATGGTATGTATGGTGCAATACTAGTAACTTGATGGTATGATGTACATGTTTCTACTTTCAAATTTGGTAACATTTGCCAACTTATTTCCAGTTAATGATTCTAGCTTTGCATGATGGAATTGCATTTCTTCTTTCATTAGTCAATATATCTATGTAGTTAATTTTTGATTGAATTTGGAATAGCAGGTGGAATAGGTGGAATCATTTCCAATGCAAGGTAGATGAGTGTTGTCAAGATTATAGGTAATGCTATTAATTACTTACTTTCTTTTACTTAATATCTGGCTGCAGTTTTTAACATGTCTTCTTATGATGATCTTATTTTCCCTTCCCTTTCTCTTATTTTTCTACACTTTGTTTTAGATACTTGCCATAAAAGTCAGAGGTAGAGCTAAATGGAATACTGGTGTCACATGCGATGGTCACAGTGTGTGAATTCGTTCTTATGCGCAAAACATTATTCATGGTAAGCCTGTCTTGTCATTTTTGAAATTTCTTTTGAACAAAACTAGTTTGTCTGATGAATTTTATAGGAGGTGCAATGCAATTTGATGCTCTAAGAGTACATTCTCTAGCTTTATCTTGTGATATCCCATTGATTTGTGGACTAATTGCTACAGTAGCATCTCAAACTTTGGCTCACATTTTTTAGGAATCAATCATGTCTTTAAGAGACTACACAGAGGACTTTTCTAACAATATCTATCTGCACCCTTGTTAAGTTCCCCATTGGAGACAAATGTTTTGATGAGTAAAATGTGTTTTCTATATCTCATTTCAATAGTCTATATCGATAGGGTCACAATTGCTTATTATGATAGCTACAACCAACAATTATCAAGTAATAGAAATAGCTGCTTGTTTTATGTTGTGTGCCCACTGATTTGATTAGTATTAATGGGTTATATATAATTGTTGTTTAATTAATTAATTGAATTAAATAATTATATATTGTTAGATAGCTATCATGTGATAGTTAAAATAAATGGTTGATGAACGATTCGTCATAAATATAATGAAAGTGTGAGGGAAATTTTGTTACAAGTAGATATTTTTAATGTATTAAATCACTATTGTGACAAACAGTTAACAATCACATAAGTGAGGAAAGATTTCTTACAAAAAGTTACTACATGTGACCCTTGTGTTTCATCATCCAAAAAATTGTATGGTGATAAAAATTTCGTCACCCATCTTAAAATTGTATACCCACTCAATAAGTTTATGTGATGAACCATTCGCCACATAAGCTGACTTTCTATGACGGGTATGAAATTCGTCAAATAATACTTTCCTTAACGCCCTTATGTAAGGAACGCTGTGACTACTGAAATTCCTCACCGTTGCTGAAACGTGACGAATTAACATTTTTTAGTGAGGAACAACGTTCGTCACCAAAGCCAATTTTCTTGTAGTGTGTGGTGGTGAAGAAGAGGAGGAGGCAAGGTGGTGGTGGTAGAGGGAGAAGGAGGACAGGTGGTGGGGTGAAGGGGAGCAGGAGGCGGCGGTTGTAGAGAAAGGGAGAGAGGAGAAGATGTGGGTTAGGGTTTTTTTTGTTTATATAGTGGTGGTGTCCTTCAGTAAATCCAAAAAAAAATGGTGGGTTGTGGTGTCCATCAGTATACGTGGTGGTGTTATTTATCAGGGGCCTTAATTTAACAAGTCCAAATCAAATTCCATTTCTGTTGTTTGGCCCGGTCGGGCCGAGCCCCCATACTCTGGGTAGGTAGGTAGGTGGTGGTGTTTTTGGGCATCTGGATCCCAAGCATTTTCTACGACTCGCACCTCGCCTCAAGTGATGCATGCAATTTTTGAAAATGAAAGTGAAAGTGGAAGAAACGACTGGCTTGCTTGCTTCGACCGTTATTAAACAAAAATTCAAAATGAATTCATCTCTCTCTAATCTACATCTACAGGGTTTCAACATCTCCTCCTCCTATTTCTTCTACGGTCTCTGCTCAAATCGTAAAGGTTTAGGGTTCTTGGGTTCTGACATAATTTTATGTATTCACTTCTCTTCAACTAATTTATTTTTTCATGTTTGCATTTATGTTTTAAAGCTTTATGTCTAAATTTATTTCTTGAAGAATTAGGTTGGTTTGAGCTTTCTTGATTCCTAGAAATACAGGTAATTTCTTTCTTGCAAACAATTTCTTGTATTTTTAATCATATTTCATATCATGGCAATGGATGAGAGTTCATTTATTATTGATTCATGTATGAATTCAACATCATTTGCTTTGCTTATACTTCTATTGGTTTTCATTCCTATTCGACTGATTTGTTAATTTTCTTTAGTAATGTGGATAGATATATCAAATGAATTTTTGTTTAATTCTGATCATTCTTGCTTAGTTGGTAAATCACTCGAGTCTTCCAATGATTTCTGTACAATTCTTGTGATCTTTGATTTTTATTTATAAGGATACAAAAAGTTGGGAAGAATTATTCTCCTTAATTCCAGGGATTAATAATAAATTTTTTTCATTCAACATGAATGCACTAATAAAGTTTACATATTTTTCAAGATGGGTATTCAAGAAGATCTTTAGATGGTATCTCGAGGTTACATGTACAAAAAATGGGGCAAAAGTTTCAAAAGGGTATGCGTGTGCATCTAGATGGCTCTGTGACAGAAACTGTATGATTGGAGGGCAAAACGCAAAAATTATTGAAGGGCAAAGTACTAAAATAACCCTTTGTTAAATTACGCGTTCTTCTGTTATGCTAATTTCATCTGTATTTTAAGAGGAAATGCTTTTAAGAGATTGCTCCGTATTTTAAACCATTACGTCCTCTAATATAATAATATACTGAAAGTACTAGGAAATTAGGTTTTTGCAACTAGGGTGATGTGGCATGATCTTGAAACAATGATGAAATTTCCAAAGTGTTTATGTGTATCTCGAGGTTATTAAAAACTCCGATGCCACATCATCTTGGTTGCAAAACCTGATTCCCTAGCCTCGCTCATAATATATAGGTATCGCTTGTTTTGCTTAAATAAGCTGGTTTTAATTTCTTTATTTTAAATCGCTCCTTGAGCTAGGTAATGAACAACACCAACCATAGGCAAGGCAGTTAATCTTAGTTAGTAGAATTTAAGCCTGTTTGAATCTTGATCACAAAGAAAAATAAACGGTCATAATTTTCTTTTGTTGGAGCATATACTGAATGTACGAAAAAAGTCTGTTGTGAAGATCAAGCTCATGCAACCTCACCCAAATTTTTTTTACTATCCTCCATCGTTTTTCACTATAATCCATCCTCGAGCTTAGGTTTTACAGACTCTAAAAAAAATTTGGTCTAGAACTTTAGATATGACTTTCTGACTAGTAGGATTCTTCTGGTCGGTTGAATATGTTTATTCCATCCAAAAATTTTAATTTGGGTGATTTTATTGTGTTTGGATCAGAATATTTGCCTTAAGCTCGTGGGAATTTTGATTTAAGGGAATTTTGGTTTTGTCAAATATTTCAATTTGTCAAATTCTAGGACTTTTGCTTGGTATGTGTGTGTGTGTTTTCAGTGTTTCATTTTCTTGATAATTGTTATATTTTAATAGTATTAATTCATTTTGTATTTGTATATGTTCTAGTTTTAATTGAGAAATATATGACTTGAGATTGTTAATTTCTTTTTGAAGGTCTTGTAGGTTAATGATTGTTGATTTGATGATTTGAATTTGTTAATGATTTCTTGGAGATTGTAATAAGGTTTGTTTGTAAAAGTTAGTTCTTGTTTGCCTATTAAGTCTTTGATTTTGACTAAATAGTCATGTTTTTAATTGAAGATTGTCTATTTTGTTTATAAATTCTAATAAAATATTTGCTTCATTTTTTTTGATATTACACTGATACATGAAACTTCATTGCAGTTATACGCTTTGATTTGCTTATTTAAGGATGAATGAGAATTAGATTATGATATTTGAATATTGTTGAGTTTTGGATCATCATTATCTGAATCAGATTCAGATTCGGTGAGTAACTTGTGAGGCACGTTTTTGAGTTCTTCTGAAGTTTGTAATTTTTATTTTCTTTCTTATTTGTAGTCTTTTGCAAAATTTCTGGTTTTGTTGCATTTCAAACAAGTTGGTTGAGATGTTTGTGATTTGGTGTACGGTTGTTTTGTGTGTGATTTTTTTGTTTTGATTTGTAATAGGGATTTGGTCTAGAAGATGATTTTGAACGAGTGGATTGTTTTGAATATGTAGATCTTTTGTAACTTGATGTTTTTAATTTTGATGATGGTCTTTTGATTGGTTCGAAACCATATTGTTGACAAAAATCTCCTAGTTCTTTTCTTCCTCTTAGGTTTTGATGTTTTAATTGGGTTCTACGTTTGAGGTCATTGCAAAGGGTTAATGCAACTTCATTTGTTTTTGCTATTAAATCACCATAGGTGAGATTGTCATATGAAATTGTTCAATTATATTGAAGCCTAAGACTGTGTCCAATTGTTTATGTGAAGGTTGTTGAAAGTCCACAGATGAATCTTACTTTCTAAAATGGACTATTGGTATCTGGTCTGATCATGACATTTGATAGGAACATATCTTTGTACCATTTAAAATTTTGAAGTTTTGGACACATTAAATTCATAGGAATTTCTTTGGATTACTTTTGGAAATGTGTTGGTCACCTATGAAATGTTTGAGTATTGCAAAGATGAGGGTGAAACAACATCAGAGATGTGTTTATTGTTTTAAGTTTTGATTGCTTGACCCGAATTATCTATTTTGACAAAATCTAAGATATTGCGTTTTTCTGCAAAGGATAAATATCAACCCTATCATCATTCTAATTGACCTGTAAAATCAGCTATAATAATTTTTGCTATTTGATTGTCAATTTTTTTCTTTATTTCTATGGCTTAAGCTAACATTTTCATTTCTAAGGTTGTACCCATAATGTTTTGCTCACTCTGGTCATCAATATTCCACTCATAAATTGAGCCAGGTGAGTAATGTGATGCTACATTTTGTCCATTTTCTTCGAATTGAAGATCTGGGAACAAAGATCTTGGATAATAATTTCTTGTAGAGGGTAATGTTGTAGTTCTTGATGTTGAAGGGGTTGATTTATTTGCTAATTTTGATATTATTTGAGGTTTTGTATCAAATTCGTCTTGTGTATATGATAATTGAGATAAAACATTGATTTTGTTTGAATTTGAAGATGATGATTTTGTTGATTATAATCCATTGAGTTTTAATTGAGCAATTTTTTTTATTAATTTTGTTAATTATATTGGCTTCAGATGAAATTGTTCCTTTGTCTATTGTAGTTGATTTAAAGTATGGAGCTGGTCTTGGAGAAATGGTTGATTATTTTGAAGGTTTGTCACTGATTATTTGTTGACATATTGTATGTAATAATATATTTGTGTAATTATTTTGTTTAATAATTCTCTCTATTCCATATAGTACTCCTGCATGGTTTGAAATGATTTGGGTAGCATGTTTGATTGGGGAAGCTATTACTTCTGCTCCTTGGGTTTTGTAATGTATTTGTTCTAGAAGAGGTATTTTGGATTCTGTGATTATATTGTCTTCTAGTTTCCAAGTATTTGTGTTTGTTATGACATTTAAACTTTTTGAATAATTGTTTTTATACCAATCAAATAAATGGTAATTGACTTGTAGTTTTTAACAAAATTGATAAAATAATTCTTGTAATTGCACTATTTCTTCAGGAGTTTTATGTTTTTCAAAGAATTGTTTTCTTTTGTTTTCATTGTAGGGTTGTTCGTATTCTTGCCTGATGTAATCTTTGTTTAATTTGAATTTCCTTGTTATTATGTATATTTGGGATGAGTCTCCTATTTCTAATTGTGTTGGCGATTTTTGATTTATTTGATTTTCTGTTTCAGATTGTTGATTATTGGTGTAGATTGGTCGAGAAATTTGAGGAAATTGAGGATTTTGTCTCATTTTGGTTAAATCTATACTTGTTACAGATTAACTTCTTAAAGTTTGTGGATTTGTTCTATAGGGAAAAGTTGAAGTTCTTGGTGATTGAAGATCATCTATTGAAAGTTTGTCTAAACTTGACATGAGCTTCGAAGGGTGACTTGATCCCATTGAATAGTCTTTGGGACTTTAACATTTGTTTTGTCTTTGTTTGATTGAAAAAGGACTGTGTATCCTCTGGTGATTTCTATCTTTGCTTGAGGACTGATTTTTGTTTTCATGACTTTGTATGCGATGCGATACAATAATGCTAATGGTATTGAATTAGGTAGCATATCATATCCAGAAGTTTGTAAATTGAGGGTTAAAGTTTCTAAAACATTTGGATCATGGAGAGATATGGAAAAGTTTGGATAACAATTGAAATAAACTGGTCCTAATCCTAAGAATGTTCCTACTATACATAGGAAGGAGTTTTGGAATTTCTTGTGCCTATGTTGATATAATTGAATTGATTTTGTTTGTGTTTATCAAAAGTTTATGGAGTATACAATTGAATTGGTTCTTGAGATGGAGCTAGGGGTAGTGTATATTATATTATTTTGTTGATTTGTTCTGTTTGTTGGCTAAAGATTGATTGTTTTTTGTAAATTTCTTTTTTTGAAACTTCGGGAATTGACTATTGTTGCAATTTGTTTTCAATTTTCGAGACTTGACATTCTAAACTATTGACTACATTTGATGTTTTTGGTCTAGAAGATGATGAACGGGTAATCATGGATAAAATAAACATTTTGGAGAAGTTAAGGGATTGGCTATTGTTCTAACTCTTGTTCTATTTCAAATAATTAACATTAAAACCATTAATAATGTTTAATGTTCTTTGCCAGATGGATGAAGAACGAGTAATCCTAGATAGGAAAGACACTTGGACAACAAATTTTCTAATGGGATTAATGGGTTCACCTCAAACTGGACCATCTAGATTGGACCATCAATCAAGACCATCAGCAGGACAATCTACTCCCAACAAAATGCCTCTCCACGGCAACAAAGGGCGATTATCGGCTACAAGACTATGACACCTACTAACGCTTGACTACAAGGGTTTCCTCTCTGATACTCGAATGTCCAAGGACTACAAACTCTTGGAAAATGTTATGAAAGATAATAGATAATAGATAATTTATAATGTAAGTGTATGAGATAGTGTAATAGTACCAGCAACGCCTAATCCCTTATTAAAAATGTAGCCTTGATGTATGACTGAAAACCTAAAATTTATTGATAAAAATTGAAGTACAAAATATTGAAAAAAAACTATAAAACTTATAGGATTCTTGAAACTTGGATTTGAAATACAATTGCATCGTTGAACTTTGAGGGGAATACAAAAGTTTAGGGATGAGAAAGAGGCTAAGTGATTTTGAAGGATGCCAAAGGGTTACTTGAATGAATGCTAACAGATGCCTTCAACTTTTGAGTCTTGATGTTTGTATAGCCTTGGAAAAACATTGGATACCTTGATAATTGGAGGAAAACATCATTGACATTGTTGGGATAATGGAACTTGCTTTTGAATTATTGAACTAACTTTTGGTGGATTGATTTGGATGTTTGATCAATAATGGATGAAAAGATTTAACATGTGGGTCATTGAAAATGATAGTTCTTTGGATGGTAGTGGAATAATTGAGTTTTGGTTTGATGGATTGGATTTTTTGAGGAAACAAATTGGATGGCGGGTCCTAGGATAAGGACACATGGCTTGTAAATGGTTATGGTGGGTTTGGTGAGCTATTGATGTGTGGGCTAATGAAAATGATGGAAGGTCGAAAGATTGTATTATCTTTCGGTGGGTTTTGTTGTTGTATGGAATTACTGAAGATGGCTAGTAGGTTTTTGATAATGACTTTTGAGTTGGTGTGAAAGGTATTGGGTTTGAGGGTGACATTTGAGCATTTGATTGTTGTGGTGGAAACTTTTGCTTTTCTTAGAGAAATTATTGATGTTGAGACTAGAAAATGCCAAAACAATCATATTCATTTCCATTTGTTTGGGAGGCTGCATCCTCATTGTCATTGTGGTCACCATCTGATGAGCAAATTTGAGATATTGTTTCAAGGAATTGTTTTTTGGAAGCGCTGCTAAAACTGTGGTTTGAGTCTTGCTAAATCAGATTTGCGCTCTTTGTTTGACTGTATTGATTTGCTGGTTTTGAAGTATTTTTCCATTGCCTGTTTTGTTACACAAAAAAATTTAAAACTTATCCACCATTTGACTTGAATTTTCAGTATAGAGTTGGAGGAAATTGAGCAGATTGAGAGATGTCTTTTGTATTGAAAAAACAATATAATTCTAGCAACAAATCCATGCTAGGGGCCAAATGTTTGATGGCTCAGTGGTTGAGTAGTGGCGGATGGTATCACTAGGTCACGGGGTCGAACCCTGCCGGTGGTATCTGTGGTGGGAAGGGTTAAGGGATAAAAAAATCCATGCTAGGGAAACTTTTGAGAAAAACCATAATAATGGAATTTGAAAATATTGAGGTTGTTGGGGTTTGAAATTTGCTTTGAAAATGTTAAATCCTTTTGTACTTGAGGTGGAAGGATTTCTCATACTGGTCCATACTGATTCCACCATCGGTGAGAAAATCAATAAGAAAAAGATTAAACTTTGAATTTTAGACAAAACATAAAAAACCATGATTGGGAGAAATTTGGGGTTTAAACCTAGAAAGCTCTAAACCATGTTTTCGATAATCAAAATAATTGTAAGATTGAGGATTAAAAAATCGACTGAATCTTTTGGGAGTGAAGGGACTTTTGTTCCATTCTTCTGGAAAAAGGACTGTAAGTATATGACATTTTGAATGAGTGATTTTGGATTTTCTATTTTTGTCTTTGTTGTGGGTGAATTGAGTCTGCATCTACAAGAATGAACTCATTGAACAACCTTATTTTGTTTGGATCTTCATCGATAAACATGATCTTTTGAGGGAATAGGGTATTGGCTATTTTGATGAGATTGTCATTTGGATTGCCATAGGAACTTTCCAAGGGACAAATTGGTTCAAGAGTGGAAGTTGTTGCATATTGAGAAGTCAGGCTTTTTTGAGGAGATGGATTCTGTTTTGAGGCTTGATTGTTTTGAGAAATTGGCCATGGAATTGTATTTGAAATTGGAGGATTGGATTGTAAGGGTTCAAACCTTTTTTGATTCTTGATCTCCATTGCATAAGAATCTTTGCTTAACAGCTTTTTTTTCGACTGAAGATGATAGAGAAATTGTGGGAAATTCGTCTTCATTCATCATTTCGAACCATGATTTGGATTTTTGTTTTGAAGAGGAAGCCATCAATGTCTTATTGTTTTGAGGATGCTAGCAACATGTTGAAAAGTTGGGTGAGGCGATTTGAATGAATTTCTGCATCTGAAAGAGAAGAGAGAAAAGGATGAGGATGAGGTTGAGTTTCTAAAAGGTAGAGGCTCAGTTGATTTCCCCTGAAGAAATTCTCTGGTGAGAAAATATGGAAGATAGTTTGAGCTTCCTTTATAACTCAATTTGGAAATAAAAACTAGAAAAAAAATGCTTGCCATCTGGCAAAAATCTGTTTGAAACAAGATTTTGAACATCTTTTTTCAAAATCTTTTTGGCTGATTGGCAATCAATACGTAATAAAAACAGTTGATTGTAAGGATCATCTTGAAATTTCATGACGCAGAAAACAATTGATAAAATTTCATTTTTGACAATAGAATAATTTGATTGAGTTTTGTTCAAAAAATCAAAATGGAAACATATCAATTGTTATTTGTCATTAATATTTTGTTTAAGGATACCTTTGTATCCTATATTGGATGCATCTGTTTCTACAAATTTGAAAGGTGTTGGATTGGGAATACCTAAACAAGGTAAGCTTTTGATAGTGGCTTTGACTTGGTGAACTATTTTTGTATGAAGATTGGACCATGGAGAAGGCTTCTTACAAAATCTGGCATAAAGGGGCTTGACTAAAATTATGAGATTTTTGTAAAAATCAGCCACATAATTGAGACTTCCTAAAAATTTTTGTAATTGATTTTATCTTTAACTTCTTCTAGAAATTTGCGCGAACGATATTTTGATCTATCAATTGGGATGATTATGCCTAGGGATGGCAACAGAGCGGATTTGAGCAAACCCATCCCCGCCACGCTGGGGATTTTGGGTCCCCGAAACAGCTCTGCATATCCGTTTATCATTTTTTATGCCATCCCCGCCCCAGACGGATAGGAGGATATCTGCCCCGCCTCATTTAACCCCCCAAAAAAACAAAAACAAAAACAAAAACAAAAACAAAAACAAAAACAAAAACAAAAACAAAAAAACAAAAACAAAAACAAAACAAAAGCAAAACAAAAGCAAAAGCAAAAGCAAAAGCAAAAGCAAAAGCAAAAGCAAAAGCAAAAGCAAAAACAAAAACAAAAACAAAACAAAAAACAAAAAAACAAACAAACAAACAAACAAACAAACAAAACAAAACAAAACAAAACAAAACAGATATGAGATCTGAGAAAGGAGTATAAGCACCTAGTCTTCCTCCTCTCCTGGTGCAGAACGATTACTGAAGGTACCGGAGTCTTGGCAACACTCTGGTCTCCAACCAGCGGTCGCCCATACTTCACCGCAATCACAGCATGCTTCGCCATCTTACTGACAGACCATCCTTTCATCACTTCCATCAACAAAATCTCTGAAGAAGAGAAGGGGAGTCTCTTTAATTTTTTTGTAACGCCTTCACCCCTCTCTCTTTAGCTTTAGAACTCAACAAAATGGGGGAATGATGGGAATTGTGTGGGAGTTGTCGTTAGAAAAATGGATCTTGTTCCATCACCAGATCCGCTGACGGTGCCACCACCGCCACCCTCCTCTTCTGATCCGCTTTTCGGCCGACTCTTTGGCTCTTTGCCAATCTTCCTCGTTCTTCTTCATCTTCATTCTTCACATTTACCACAAAGTGATAGTCTGGGAGTGAGAAGAGATCGAATGGGCAATTTGTTTTCCTTTTAAAGGGCCAGGAGTCTTTATGTAAATTTTCATACTTAAACGGATATCTGTGGGGCGGATATGGCCAAATTCGTATCCGCCTGGAATATTTGGCGGATGTTGTTTGGATATCTGTATCCGCCCCGATACCCGTTTAGCTATATCCAAATCCGCCCCATACGGATTGGGTGGGGCAAATATCCGTGAAAATCAGCCCCACTGCCATCCCTAATTATGGATCCTATGGCCAAGGAAGCTAATGTTTGTTTGAAGTAAGTGTATTTTGTTGGTGACAACACTAAACCATATTTCTTGATGATTTGAAAGAATTTGCCCAAATGTCTCCAATGATCTGTAATTGTTTTAAAAATATTAAGATGTCTTCTATGTAAACAATTGATAATTTTGTGTATGGATTAAAGATGTCATTCATTATGTTTTGAAATTTTGTGGAGCATTTTTTTGGATCAAATGACATTACGTTTTACTCATAATGACCAAAAGGTACATTAAAAGTAGTTTTGTATAGATATTTTGGAGTTATTTGAATTTGCCAAAATCCTGATTTGAGATCAAACTTTGAAAACATTGTTGCTTGAGCAAGTTAGTTGATTAATCTCTTTTGTTTGGGATTAAGTATCTAATCCACCTAAGTGATCCATTTAAAGGTTTGTAATTGATGACTAATCTTGGTGCTCCAGGTTCTATCTCAGTTGTCTTCTGAATATAGAAAGTTGAACAACTCCATGGAGATTTGCTTTTTATAATAAGGTTTTTGCTAATTAAAAGATTGGTTTTTTCTTTGCAATATTCTATTAATTCAACGCTCATTTGAATTGGTCTTGCTTTTGTTGGAATCTTCTTTTCTATTCTTCATAAGGAAAACAGACCATGTGTTGTTTTCTGTTCCAAAATGTATTTGGTAAGTCCGAAAAGACTTTTGTTTCTAATTTGGATTGAAAGTGACTAATCTGAGTTTGTAATTTTGGATATTTTAATTGTTCTGAAGTTCGTTTGTAACAGAGTTCTTCTTTTAAACAATTGATTTGTTTTAATTTTTTGTTTACTAAATTGTCAATTTGAGATTTTCTTTTAGTGTATTGAGATCTGTGGTTTTGGGTTTTAGGATAAAAGGAAATACAACTTTTTCTCCAATATCCTTGTAATTATTCTGTCTTGATTAACTTTGAAAGGGTAAATTGCCGTTATGAAAGGTGTTCCTAAAATGATTTATTGACCCGAGATTTTGACTAAGATAAATTCTTGATTAATACAATATTTTTGATGACATATATGGGCATTTAATAATATGTAATTAATTTGCAATTGTTTTTCATTTGCTGCATATAATTTTTCTTTTATTTTTTTCAATGTATTTGGATGGAATTAGTCATTCTGAAACACAATGTAGATCAACACTTGAATCTAAAAGTGCAATTGTAGTAATATTATACTCTTTGTTTATTGTTAATGTAATGATGAGGTGCCATCTTTGAAGTTTTATTTGTGATAGTGTATTTGGAGGTTGTAATTTTATTTCATCTGGATTACTATTTTTGATATGATGGATTTCCTTTTTTAGAGTATTTATTTCTCTTTGAACATATTGTAAAGTAATTAGTTGATTTAAGGGCTTAGTTTTTAGTTTTTGTTAACATTGATTCATTAATATTGTTCATATTTGTTGTTTTAGGTTCACTGGATTCTTAAGTTTGATTATGACTAGGCTGAGCATTTTCTTAAAGAGATCTTGGGTTTGATTCGTATTGTAATTTTTAAAATAATTTGTCTCATTTTTCCCATTTGTTATGATTTTTTTATGTGACCTAGTTTGTCCAAATTTTAAGCACAACCTCTCTGAAAAATGCTTTTGCTTTCTAATTATGTTTTTTTATGTGTTGTTTTTATGTGATGTTTTGGTTTTTGCTTGTGATTTATATCTTGTTATTTTGTTTGGAAAGTGTGTTGATACTTTTATTGGGATAAGACTTTTGTTTAATAATATTAGGCGGAGAAGTTTGAGATTTGCTACGACTAGACTTAGACTTGTCTTTTGATTATTTTATTTCTTGGAAGGACATGCATGTTGTTTTATTCTTATCCATTGAATAATTGTTCTCGTACCATTGAAAAAAATGTTTATTGATTTGAAAATTTTCATAGAAATCATAAAATATTTTGCCAAAGTCTCTTTCTTGTTGACTGTTTTTTTAATAAAATTCTTTTTTTTTAATTGTAATTTTCCATAAATTCTAGTTTAATAAATTATCTGTCTAGTTTGAAATTGGTATTCATACTTTGAATTTGGAATGAATTGTTAAGCTCAATTTGTGTAGAGGAATCTTGATTGAAATTATCTTGTTCCTTTTGTTCAAATTGTAATATTTGATTAATGATTTGATTTTGGAAATCTTGTGAGTTTGGTAAGGAGTTTATATTAAATTTTGTTTGAGAAGTTTTTTCTTGGTTTTGGGTTGAGCATCGTTAGTCTAATATGGGTTTTAATTGTGCTAATCTTTGATTAATTTGTTCTTTTATGTTTGTAGTTTCTTCATGAATTGTGCTACTTGTATTGGCTAAGTTATTTTGATTTTTTGAATAATTATTGTCGAACAATTGAAAAAAGGGATTTTCGCCTAATAGAGCTCGTTGGATTTCTTTTGTTATTGAGTAGAATTTTTGTCTTTTGGTAGCATTATGTTCTTACATAAATTCTTTTTATGTATAGCTTTTATCTAAGTTGAATTCGTTTTCTATTTGTGCAAGATTTTCTACTTGTGTATAAGATATTTGATACTGATTTGTGAATTGTAATGTGCATAACCTAATTGATCATCGAGAATAGAATGTTGGAATTGACTGTTTCATTCTGTTACTTATCCGATCTGTGGATTTGAAAAAAAAAAAAAAAACATGTTTTGGGAAAATTTAAGGGATTTGGTTATTATTGTAACTTTTGTTCTATTTAAGAAACTTAGCATTTTAAATTAGCAACCATGTTTGATGTTCTTTGCCTGAAAGATGAAGAACGAGTTATCCTAGAGAAGAAAAACACTTGAACAAAAGATTTTCTAATGGGAGTAATGGGTTCACTTCAAACTGGACAATCATACGAGACCATTGAGCGGGACCACCTATGCCCAACCACAACGCCTATTCGTGACAACAAATGGAAATTCTTGGCTTAACCAGCTCTAGCTATAAGGATGTGACACCTACCAGTGCTTGACTGCAAGGTTTCCAGTAGAGACTCTGTCAAAAGACTTCATCTACCAATGCTTAGACTGCAATGGTTTCCCTTAGAGACTTTTGTCTATCAACTTTTCTCTTGGCTAGATCACTATTCTCCACAGAAAATTGCTGGACAACTGGCTCTAATACCAAAAAGTACCCAGAATTACAAACTCTTGGCGAAGGTTATAAAAAATAATTGATAATTTATAATGTAAGTGTATGAGATAGAGCAATAGTAACAACAACGCCTAATCCCTTATTGAAAATTTAGCCTTGATACATGTTTGAAAACATGAAATTCATTGATAAAAATTGAAGTACAGAATATTGAAAAAAAACTGTAAAACTTGAGTATGGTGCTAGCCTTGATACATGTTCTAATCCATTGAGTTTTAATTGACCTAATTTTTTTTTATTGGTTAATTATATTGGCTTCGGATGAAATTGTTCCTTTGTCTATTGTAGTTGGTTTGAAGTATGGTGCTGGTCTTGGAGTAATGGTCGATTCTTTTTAAGGTTTGTCATTGATTATTTGTTGACCTATTGTATGTACTAATATATTTGTCTAATTATTTTTGTTTAATAATTTTCTCTATTCCATATTGTACTCTTGCTTGGTTTGAAGCGATTTGGGTAGCATGTTTGATTGGGGAAGCTATTACTTCTGCTCCTTAAGTTTTGTAATGTATTTGTTCTAGAGAAGGAATTTTGGATTTTGTGATTATATTGTCTTTGAGTTTCCAAGTATTTGTGTTTATTATGACATTTAAACCTTTTGAATAATTAGGTTCATACCAATCAAAGAAATGGTAATTAACTTGTAGTTTTTCACAAAATTGATAAAATAATTCTCCTAATTGCACTATTTCATCATGATTTTTGTGTTTTTCAAAGAATTGTTTTCTTTTGTTTTCATCGTAGAGTTGTTCATATTCTTGCCTGATGTAATCGTTGTCTAATTTGAATTATTTTGTTATTATGTATGGATGGGTCTGCTATTTCTAATTGTGTTGGTGATTTTTGATTTATTTGATTTTATGTTTCAGATTGTTGATTATTGGTTGAGGAAATTGGGGATTTTGGTTAAATCTATATTTGTTACAGATTGACTTCCTTAAGTTTGTGGAGTTATTATACGGGAAGAAGTTGAAGTTCTTGGTGATTGAAGATCATTTATTGAAAGTTTGGTACTTCTTGTAGATGTGGACTGTAACTCAACTGTTCCATCTTCATGGGACACTATTTGCAATAGTTTACTTGGTGGAGGAGGCATTGGTTTTTTTTGAACTCGCCATGAGCTTGGAAGGGTGACTTGATCCCATCGAATAATCTTTGGAACTTTAAAATTTGTTTTGTTTGTTTGATTGAAAAAGGACTGTGTATCCTTTGGTGATTTCTATATTTGCTCGAGGACTGATTTTATTTTCATGACTATGTATGTGATGCGATAGAATAATGATAATGGTATTGAACCAGGTAGCATATCATATTCAAAAGTTTGTATATTGAGTGTTAAAGTTTCTAAAACATTTGGATCATTGAGAGATATTGAAAAGTTTGGATAGCAATTGAAATAAACTGGTCCTAATCCTACGGATGTTTCTGCTATACCTACGAGAAAGTCTTGGAATTTGTTGTGCCTACAGTCTCTATGACAGATTAGGGTTGAGGCATCTAGACCTGTTCTTGTAAGGGATTTGATTCCTACTTGGATTAATCCTTTGTGGATATAATTGAATTGATTTTGCTTGTGTTTATCCAAAGTTTCTTAAGTAAACAATTGAATTGGTTTTTGAGATGGAGTCAAGGGTAGTGTATCTTCTATTATTTTGATGATTTGTTCAGTTTGTTGGCTAAGATTGATTGTTTTTCGTAAATATCTTTTTTTGAAACTTTGGGAAATGACCATTATTGCAATTTGTTTTCAATTTCTAAGACTTGACATTCTAAACTATTGACTACATTTGATGTTTTTTGTTTAGAAGATGACGAACGAGTAATCTTAGATAAAAGAGACGTTTTGGAGAGGTTAAGGGATTGGCTATTATTGTAACTCTTGTTCTATTTCAGATACTTAGCATTAAAACTATTAATCATGTTTGATGTTCTTTTCTAGAAGGATGAAAAATGAGTTATCCTAGATAGGAAAAACACTTGGACAACACATTTTCTAATGGGAATAATGGGTTCACCTCAAATTGAACCATCAAACGAGACCAACAGTGAGATCACCTACGCCCAACAATAGCGCCTATCCATGGCAACAAAGGGTTATTCTCGGCTAAACCAATGCTCGACTACAAGGCTGTGACACCTACCAACTCTTGACTGCAGATGTTTCCCCAGAGACTGTCAAAATACTTCATCTACCAACGACTAGACTATAAGGGTTTACCCAGAGACTTTCGTCTGCCAACGTACCCAGGACAAACATCAAAATATTAAAATTAGAAATATTCTATTAGTAAGCATCACCTAAGATATCTAACTGTTGTCTTCCTCTAGCATTGAAATTCTCGCACAAGACAAAATCTATGCAAAAGAATGTAAAACGACCTAGATTTATGTTTATACTGATTAATAATATAAAATACACGGTAATTGACATTCTGTTATTCCAAAAATATCCTTTGAGTAATAAAATAAATAAGTTTTACTTTGAAGGACTTTACATAATTTCAAATGCATCATAATTAATCGTACTTCAAAGCTTATCAAGATACAACTCGTCATTTGGTTGTGCTTAACGAAGAAGGAAAACTCGTTTGTATGTGGTAGGCTCAATTAGAAGGCCAATTGGGAGGCAACCCGAGAACACATGTCTTCCTCTAGCATTGAAATTCTCGCACAAGACAAAATCTATGCAAAAGAATGTAAAACGACCTAGATTTATGTTTATACTGATTAATAATATAAAATACACGGTAATTGACATTCTGTTATTCCAAAAATATCCTTTGAGTAATAAAATAAATAAGTTTTACTTTGAAGGACTTTACATAATTTCAAATGCATCATAATTAATCGTACTTCAAAGCTTATCAAGATACAACTCGTCATTTGGTTGTGCTTAACGAAGAAGGAAAACTCGTTTGTATGTGGTAGGCTCAATTAGAAGGCCAATTGGGAGGCAACCCGAGAACACAAGGATTTGAGTGATCAAATGGACTTCATTGACTACTAACCGTGTGGGTACCATAATAATGACAAATGCAACATGTTTGCCTCAATACACAAGTTTGGTTGTGCTTAACGAAGAAGGAAAACTCGTTTGTACGTTGTAGGCTCAATTAGAGGCCAACTTGGGTGCAATCAAACAATACAAGGTTTTGAGAGACCAAATGGACTGCGTTTGACTTCTAACCATGTGGGTACCATAATAATGGAAAATGCAACATGTTTGCCACATCAAATAGGTTTTGTTGTGCTTAACGAAGAAAGAAAACTCGTTTGTACGCTGTAGGCTTAAATTGAGGCCAATTTAGTTGGAATCCGAGAATACAAGGATTTGAGTGACAAAATGGACTTTGTTTGACTTCCAACCACGTGGGTACCATAATAATGACAATTGAAACATGTTTGACCCAACAAACAATTTTGGTTGTGCTTAACGAATAAGGAAAACTTGTTTGTACGTTGTAGGCTCAATTGGAGGATAATTTGGGTGCAATCCGTGAATACATGGATTGGAGATACCAAATGAACTTCACTGGACTTCTAACCATGTGGATACAAAATTAATGACAAATGAAACAAGTTTTCCTAAACAAACAAGTTTGGTTGGGCTTAACGAACAAGAAAAACTCGTTTGTACGTTGTAGGCTCAATTGGAGGCCAATTTGGGAGCAATCCGAGAATACAAGGATTTGAGTAACCACATGGACTTCGTTAGAATTCTAACCATGTGGGTAACATATAATGAAAAATGCAGCATGTTTTCCTCAACAAACAAGTTTGATTATGCCTAATGAAGAAGGAAAACTCGTTTGTATGTTGTAGGCTTAATTGGAAGGCCAATTTGGGTGCAACCCGAGAATACAAGGGTTTGAATGACCAAATGGACTTCCTTTAACTTCTAACCAATTGGGTACCATAATAATAACAAATGCATCTTGTTTGCCTCAACAAACAAGTTTGGTTGTGCTTAATGAAGAAGGGAAACTCGTTTGTACGTTGTAGGCTCAATTTTTGGGTGCAATCCGTGAATACAAGGATTTGGGTGACCAAATGGACTTCGTTTGACTTCTAACCATGTGGGTACCATAATAATAACAAATGCAACATGTTGCCTCAACAAACAAGTTAGGTTTTGCTTAACGTAGAAGGAAAACTATTTTGTACGTTGTAGGCTCAATTTTTGGCTGCAATACGATATTAATACAAGGATTTGAGTGACCAAATGTACTTAATTTGACTTCTAACCGCATGGGTACCATAATAATGAAAAATGGAACATTTTTTCTTCAAGAAACAATTTTGGTTGTGTTTAATGAAGAAGAAAAACTCGTTTGTACGTTGTAGGCTCAATCGGAGGCCGATTTGGGTGCAATTCAAGAATACAAGGATTTGAGAGACCAAATGGACTTCATTTAACTTCTAACCATGTTGGTACCATAATAATGAAAAATGAAACATGTTTTCCTCAACAAAAAAGTTTGGTTGTGCTTAATGAACAAGGAAAAACTCGTTTGTACGTTGTAGGCTCAATTGGAGGCCAATTTGGGTGCAATTCGAGAATACAAGGATTTGAGAGACCAAATGGACTTCATTTAACTTCTAACTGCATGGGTACCATAATAATGAAAAATTCAACATGTTTGTCTCATCAAACAAGTTTTTTTTATGATTAATGAAGAAGGAAAACTCGTTTCTACGTTGCAGGCTCGATTGAAAGTTAATTTGGGTCCAATCCGAAAATACAAGGATTTGAGTGATCAAATAAAGTTCCTTTGACTTCTAACCACATGGGTACCTTAATAATGACAAATGCAACATGTTTGCGTGATCAAACAAATTTTTTTGTGCTTAACGAAAAAGGAAAACTCTTTTGTATGTTGTAAGCTCAATTAGAGGTCAATTTGTGTGCAATTCGAGAATACATAGATTTGAGTAACCAAATGGACTTTGTTTGGCTTCAAACTGCATGGGTACCATAATAATGACAAATGCAACATGTTTGCCTCTACAAAAAAGTTTATTTGTGCTAATCGAAGAAGGAAAACTCGTTTGTACGTTGTAGGCATAATTGGGGGCCAATTTGAGTGCAATTCGAGAATACATGGTTTTGAGAAACCAAATTGAGTTTGATTGACTTCTAACCGCGTGGGTACCATAATAATGGAAAATGAGACATGTTTTCCTCAACAAACAAGTTTGTTTGTGCTTAATGAAGAAGGAAAGCCCGTTTGTACGTTGAAGGTTCAATTGGAGGTCAATTTGGGTGGAATTCGAGAATACAAGGATTTGAATGACCAAATGGACTTCATTTGACTTCTAACCGTGTGGGTTCCATAATAATGACAAATGCAACATTTTTTCCTTGACAAACAAGTTTGGTCGTGCTTAACGAAGAAGGAAAACTCGTTTGTACGTTGTAGGCACAATTGGAGGACAATTTGAGTACAATCCATAAATACATAGATTTGAGAGGCCAAATAGACTTAGTTTGACTTCCAACAATGAGGATGCAATAATAATGAAAAATTCAACTTGTTTTCCTCAACAAACAAGTTTGGTTGTAATTAACGAATAAGGAAAACTAGTTTGTACGTTGTAGGCTCAATTGGAGGCCAATTTGGGTGCAATCCGAGAATACAAGAATTTGAGTGACCAAATGGACTTCGCACGACTCTAACCACGTGGGTACCCTAATAATGACAAATAAAACATGTTTTCCTCAACAAACAAGTTTGGTTGTGCTTAACGAAGAAGGAAAGCTTGTTTGTTTGTTGTGGGCTCAATTTGAGGCCAATTTGGGTGCAATACGAGAATACAAGGATTTGAGTACCCAAATATACTTCGTTTGATGTCTAACCAAGTGGAACCATAATAATGACAAATGCAACATGTTTTCTTCAACAAATAAGTTAGGTTTTGTTTAACGAAGAAGGAAAACTTTTTTGCATGTTGTAGGCTCAATTTTTGGCTTCAATATGAGAATACAAGGATTTGAGTGACCAAATGGAATTCCTTTGACTTCATACCTCGTGGATTCCATATTAATGAAAAATGCAACATATTTCCCTCGACTAACATGTTTGGTTGTGCTTAACGAAGAAGGAAAACTAGTTTGAACATTGCAGGCTCAATTGGAGCCCAATTTGGGTGCAATCCGAGAATACAAGGATTTGAAAGACCAAATGGACTTCATTTAACTTGTAACCACGTGGGTACCATAATATTGAAAAATGAAACATGTTTGCCTCATCAATCAAATTTTTTTGTGCTTAATGAAGAAGGAAAACTCTTCTGTACGTTGTAGGCTCAATTGGAAGCCAATTTGGGTCCAATCCAAGAATTTGAGTGACAAAATGTATTTTGTTTGACTTCTAACCGCGTGAGTACCATAATAATGACAAGTCCAACATGTTTGCCTAAAAATTCAAGTTTGGTTGTGCTTAACGAAGAAGGAAAACTCGTTTGTATGTTGAAGGCTCAATTGGAGGCCAATTTGAGATGGACTTTGTTTGACTTCTAAATGCATGGATACCATAATAACGACTAAGGCAACATTTTTGCCTCATAAACAATTTTGGTTGTGTTTTTTTTTGGAAAGGCGAGCGTGCCGTTTGTTGGTATAGAACCCAAGACATGGGAGTTAAACCACTACAACCTTAACCATCAAACCGGGTTACCATTAGCAATTTTGTTTTGCTTAACGAAGAAGGAAAATACGTTTGTATGTAGTAGGCTCAATTTTATGGTACAATCCGTGAGAACAAGGATTTAAGTTACCAAATGGACTACGTTTGACTTCTAACCGCGTGGGTGCCATAATAATAAAAAATGCCACATGTTTTCCATAACAAACTAGTTTGGTTGTGGTTAACAAAGAAGTAAAACTCGCTTGTATGTTGTAGGCTCAATTAGACGCCAATTTGGGTTCAATCAGAGAATACAAGGATTTCAGTGACCAAATGGACTTGGTTTGACTTCTAACCGCATGGTAACCAAAATAATGAAAAATGCAACATGGTTGCCTCAACAAACAAGTTTGGTTGTCCTTAACAAAGAAAGAAAACTTGTTTGTACGTAGTACAAACAATGGGAGGCCAATTTGGGAGCCATCAGAGAATATAAGAATTTAAGTGACCGAAAAGAATTCGTTTGACTTCTAACCGCGTGGGTACCATACTAATGACAATTGCAACATGTTTGTCGCAACAAAAAAGTTTTGTTGTGCTTAACGATGAAGGAAAACTCGTTTGTATGTTGTAGGCTCAATTGGAGGACAATTTGGGTGCCACAAGATAATACAAGGATTTCAGTGACCAAATTGACTTCATTTAACTTCTAACCATGTGGGTACCATAATAATGAAAAATGCAACATGTTTGCCTCAACAAACAAGTTTGGTTGTGCTTGACGAAGAAGAAAAGCTAAGTTGTACATTGTAGGCTCAATTTTTGGGTTTAATCTGTGAAAACAAGGATTTGAGTAGCCAAATTGACTTCGTTTGATTTCGAACCGCGTGGGTAGCATAATAATGATGAATGCAACTATTTTGACAAAACAAACAAGTTTTGTTGTACTTAATGAAGAACGAAAACTCATTTGTACGTTGTAGGCTCAATTTTTGTGTGCAATCCAAGAATACAAGGATTTGAGTGACCAAATGGACTTCGTTTGAATTCTAAGTGTGTGGGTACCTTAATAATGACAAACCCAACATGTTTGCCTTAAGAAAAAAATTTGGTTCTTCTTAACGAAGAAGGAAAACTCATTTTTTGGGTGCCATCCGAGAATACAAGGATTTGAGTGACCAAATGGAATTCCTTTGACTTCATACCTCATGGATTCCATATTAATGAAAAATGCAACGTATTTACCTCGACTAACATGTTTGGTTGTGCTTAACGAAGAAGGAAAACTAGTTTGAACATTGCAGGCTCAATTGGAGGCCAATTTGGGTGCAATCCGAGAATACAAGGATTTGAAAGACCAAATGGACTTCGTTTAACTTGTAACCACGTGGGTACCATAATATTGAAAAATGAAACATGTTTGCCTCATCAATCAAATTTTTTTGTGCTTAATGAAGAAGGAAAACTCTTCTGTACGTTGTAGGCTCAATTGGAAGCCAATTTGGGTCTAATCTAAGAATTTGAGTGACAAAATGTATTTTGTTTGACTTCTAACCGCGTGAGTACCATAATAATGACAAGTGCAACATGTTTGCCTAAAAATTCAAGTTTGGTTATGCTTAACGTAGAAGGAAAACTCGTTTGTATGATGAAGGCTTAATTGGAGGCCAATTTGAGATGGACTTTGTTTGACTTCTAAATGCATGGATACCATAATAACGACTAAGGCAACATCTTTGCCTCATAAACAATTTTGGTTGTGTTTTTTTTGGAAAGGCGAGCGTGCCGCTTGTTGGTATAAAACCCAAGACATGGGGGTTAAACCACTACAACCTTAAGCATCCAACCGGGTTGCCATTAGCAATTTTGTTTTGCTTAACGAAGAAGGAAAATACGTTTGTACGTAGTAGGCTCAATTTTAGGGTGCAATCCGTGAGAACAAGGATTTAAGTTACGAAATGGACTACGTACGTTTGACTTCTAACCGCGTGGGTGCCATAATAATAAAAAATGCCACATGTTTTCCATAACAAACTAGTTTGGTTGTGGTTAAAAAGAAGTAAAACTCGCTTGTACGTTGTAGGCTCAATTAGACACCAATTTGGGTTCAATCAGAGAATACAAGGATTTCAGTGACCAAATGGACTTGGTTTGACTTCTAACCGCATGGTAACCATAATAATGAAAAATGCAACATGGTTGCCTCGACAAACAAGTTTGGTTGTGCTTAACAAAGAAAGAAAACTTGTTTGTACGTAGTACAAACAATTGGAGGCCAATTTGGGAGCCATCAGAGAATATAAGAATTTAAGTGACCGAAAGGAATTCGCTTGACTTCTAACCGCGTGGGTACCATACTAATGACAATTGCAACATGTTTGTCGCAACAAAAAAGTTTTGTTGTGCTTAACGATGAAGGAAAACTCGTTTGTATGTTGTAGGCTCAATTGGAGGACAATTTGGGTGCCACAAGATAATACAAGGATTTCAGTGACCAAATTGACTTCATTTAACTTCTAACCATGTGGGGTACCATAATAATGAAAAATGCAACATGTTTGCCTCAACAAACAAGTTTGGTTGTGCTTGACGAAGAAGAAAAGCTAAGTTGTACATTGTAGGCTCAATTTTTGGGTTTAATCCGTGAATACAAGGATTTGAGTAACCAAATTGACTTCGTTTGATTTCTAACCTCGTGGGTAGCATAATAATGATGAATGCAACTATTTTGACACAACAAACAAGTTTGGTTGTACTTAATGAAGAACGAAAACTCATTTGTACGTTGTAGGCTCAATTTTTGTGTGCAATCCAAGAATACAAGGATTTGAGTGACCAAATGGACTTCGTTTGAATTCTAAGTGCGTGGGTACCTTAATAATGACAAACCCAACATGTTTGCCTTAAGAAAAAAATTTGGTTCTTCTTAACGAAGAAGGAAAACTCATTTTTTGGGTGCCATCCGAGAATACAAGGATTTGAGTGACCAAATGGAATTCCTTTGACTCATACCTCATGGATTCCATATTAATGAAAAATGAAACATATTTACCTCGACTAACATGTTTGGTTGTGCTTAACGAAGAAGGAAAACTAGTTTGAACATTGCAGGCTCAATTGGAGGCCAATTTGGGTGCAATCCGAGAATACAAGGATTTGAAAGACCAAATGGACTTCGTTTAACTTGTAACCACGTGGGTACCATAATATTGAAAAGTGAAACATGTTTGCCTCATCAATCAAATTTTTTTGTGCTTAATGAAGAAGAAAAACTCTTCTGTACGTTGTAGGCTCAATTGGAAGCCAATTCGGGTCTAATCTAAGAATTTGAGTGACAAAATGTATTTTGTTTGACTTCAAACCGCGTGAGTACCAAAATAATGACAAGTGCAACATGTTTGCCTAAAAATTCAAGTTTGGCTATGCTTAACGTAGAAGGAAAACTCATTTGTATGTTGAAGGCTCAATTGGAGGCCAATTTGAGATGGACTTTGTTTGACTCTAAATGCATGGATACCATAATAACGACTAAGGCAACATCTTTGCCTCATAAACAATTTTGGTTGTGTTTTTTTTGGAAAGGCGAGCGTGCCGCTTGTTGGTATAAACCCAAGACATGGGGGTTAAACCACTACAACCTTAAGCATCCAACCGGGTTTCCATTAGCAATTTTGTTTTGCTTAACGAAGAAGGAAAATACGTTTGTACGTAGTAGGCTCAATTTTAGAGTGCAATCCGTGAGAACAAGGATTTAAGTTACGAAATGGACTACGTACGTTTGACTTCTAACCGCGTGGGTGCCATAATATTAAAAAATGCCACATGTTTTCCATAACAAACTAGTTTGGTTGTGGTTAACAAAGAAGTAAAACTCGCTTGTACGTTGTAGGCTCAATTAGACGCCAATTTGGGTTCAATCAGAGAATACAAGGATTTCAGTGACCAAATGGACTTGGTTTGACTTCTAACCGCATGGTAACCATAATAATGAAAAATGCAACATGGTTGCCTCAACAAACAAGTTTGGTTGTGCTTAACAAAGAAAGAAAACTTGTTTGTACGTAGTACAAACAATTGGAGGCCAATTTGGGAGCCATCAGAGAATATAAGAATTTAAGTGACCGAAAGGAATTCGCTTGACTTCTAACCGCGTGGGTACCATACTAATGACAATTGCAACATGTTTGTCGCAACAAAAAAGTTTTGTTGTGCTTAACGATGAAGGAAAACTCGTTTGTATGTTGTAGGCTCAATTGGAGGACAATTTGGGTGCCACAAGATAATACAAGGATTTCAGTGACCAAATTGACTTCATTTAACTTCTAACCATGTGGGTACCATAATAATGAAAAATGCAACATGTTTGCCTCAACAAACAAGTTTGGTTGTGCTTGACGAAGAAGAAAAGCTAAGTTGTACATTGTAGGCTCAATTTTTGGGTTTAATCCGTGAATACAAGGATTTGAGTAACCAAATTGACTTCGTTTGATTTCTAACCTCGTGGGTAGCATAATAATGATGAATGCAACTATTTGACACAACAAACAAGTTTGGTTGTACTTAATGAAGAACGAAAACTCATTTGTACGTTGTAGGCTCAATTTTTGTGTGCAATCCAAGAATACAAGGATTTGAGTGACCAAATGGACTTCGTTTGAATTCTAAGTGCGTGGGTACCTTAATAATGACAAACCCAACATGTTTGCCTTAAGAAAAAATTTGGTTCTTCTTAACGAAGAAGGAAAACTCATTTTTTGGGTGCCATCCGAGAATACAAGGATTTGAGTGACCAAATGGAATTCCTTTGACTTCATACCTCATGGATTCCATATTAATGAAAAATGAAACATATTTACCTCGACTAACATGTTTGGTTGTGCTTAACGAAGAAGGAAAACTAGTTTGAACATTGCAGGCTCAATTGGAGGCCAATTTGGGTGCAATCCGAGAATACAAGGATTTGAAAGACCAAATGGACTTCGTTTAACTTGTAACCACGTGGGGTACCATAATATTGAAAAGTGAAACATGTTTGCCTCATCAATCAAATTTTTTTGTGCTTAATGAAGAAGAAAAACTCTTCTGTACGTTGTAGGCTCAATTGGAAGCCAATTCGGGTCTAATCTAAGAATTTGAGTGACAAAATGTATTTTGTTTGACTTCAAACCGCGTGAGTACCAAAATAATGACAAGTGCAACATGTTTGCCTAAAAATTCAAGTTTGGCTATGCTTAACGTAGAAGGAAAACTCGTTTGTATGTTGAAGGCTCAATTGGAGGCCAATTTGAGATGGACTTTGTTTGACTCTAAATGCATGGATACCATAATAACGACTAAGGCAACATCTTTGCCTCATAAACAATTTTGGTTGTGTTTTTTTTGGAAAGGCGAGCGTGCCGCTTGTTGGTATAAAACCCAAGACATGGGGGTTAAACCACTACAACCTTAAGCATCCAACCGGGTTTCCATTAGCAATTTTGTTTTGCTTAGCGAAGAAGGAAACTACGTTTGTACGTAGTAGGCTCAATTTTAGAGTGCAATCCGTGAGAACAAGGATTTAAGTTACGAAATGGACTACGTACGTTTGACTTCTAACCGCATGGGTGCCATAATATTAAAAAATGCCACATGTTTTCCATAACAAACTAGTTTGGTTGTGGTTAACAAAGAAGTAAAACTCGCTTGTACGTTGTAGGCTCAATTAGACGCCAATTTGGGTTCAATCAGAGAATACAAGGATTTCAGTGACCAAATGGACTTGGTTTGACTTCTAACCGCATGGTAACCATAATAATGAAAAATGCAACATGGTTGCCTCAACAAACAAGTTTGGTTGTGCTTAACAAAGAAAGAAAACTTGTTTGTACGTAGTACAAACAATTGGAGGCCAATTTGGGAGCCATCAGAGAATATAAGAATTTAAGTGACCGAAAGGAATTCGTTTGACTTCTAACCGCGTGGGTACCATACTAATGACAATTGCAACATGTTTGTCGCAACAAAAAAGTTTTGTTGTGCTTAACGATGAAGGAAAACTCGTTTGTATGTTGTAGGCTCAATTGGAGGACAATTTGGGTACCACAAGATAATACAAGGATTTCAGTGACCAAATTGACTTCATTTAACTTCTAACCATGTGGGTACCATAATAATGAAAAATGCAACATGTTTGCCTCAACAAACAAGTTTGGTTGTGCTTGACGAAGAAGAAAAGCTAAGTTGTACATTGTAGGCTCAATTTTTGGGTTTAATCCGTGAATACAAGGATTTGAGTAACAAAATTGACTTCGTTTGATTTCTAACCGCATGGGTAGCATAATAATGAAGAATGCAACTATTTTGACACAACAAACAAGTTTTGGTTGTACTTAATGAAGAACGAAACTCATTTGTACGTTGTAGGCTCAATTTTTGTGTGCAATCCAAGAATACAAGGATTTGAGTGACCAAATGGACTTCGTTTGAATTCTAAGTGCGTGGGTACCTTAATAATGACAAACCCAACATGTTTGCCTTAAGAAAAAAATTTGGTTCTTCTTAACGAAGAAGAAAAAACTCATTTTTTGGGTGCCATCCGAGAATACAAGGATTTGAGTGCCCAAATGGACTTCACTTGACTTCTAACCACATGGGTACCATAATAATGAAAAATGCAACATGTTTTCTTGCTTAAAAAAGTTTGGTTGTGCTTAACGAAGAAAGAAAACTCTTTTGTACCAATTTGGGTGCAATTCGAGAAGACAAAGATTTGTGTGACCAAATGGATTTTGTTTGACTTCTGACCTTATCGGTACCATATTAATGACAAATGCAAAATGTTTTCCTCAACAAACAATTTTTTTGTCTTTATAGAGGAAGAAAAACACGTTTGTACGTTGTAGGCTCAATTGGAGGCCAATTTGGTGCAATCCGAGAATACAAGGTATTGAGAGACCAAATGGACTTCATTTGACTTCTAACAGTGTTGGTACCATAATAATGGCAAATGAAACATGTTTGCCTTAACAAACAAGTTTGGTTGTTCTTAACGAAGAAGAAAAACTTGTTTGTACATTGTAGTTTCAATTGGAAGTCAATTAGGGTGGAACCCAAGAATACAAGGATTTGAGTGATCAAATGGATTTCGTTTGACTTCTAATCGCGTGTGTTGTAGGCTCAATTAGAAGCCAATTTGGATGCAATCCGAGAATACAAGGATTTCAGTGACCAAATAGACTTCGATTGACTTTTAACCTAATGGGTACCATAATAATGACAATGCAACATTGTTTCCTAAAAAAATAAGTATGGTTGTGCCTAATGAAGTAAGAAAGCTCGTTTGTACGTAGTAGGCTCAATTGGGGGCTAATTTGGGTGCAATCCTTGAATACATGGATTTTATAAACCAAATGGACTTCGTTGACTTCCAACCGCGTGGACACAATAATAATGGAAAATGCTACATTTTTTCCTTAACAAACAAGTTTTGTTGTGCTTAACGAATAAGAAAAACTTGTTTGTATGTTGTAGGCTCAATTGGAAGCAAATTTGGGTGCAGTCCGATAATACAAGAATTTGAGTGACCAAATTGACTTCGTTGTACTTCTAACCGCATGGGTACCATTATAATGAAAATGTAACATGTTTGCCTCAGCAAACAAGTGTGGTTATGCTTAACGAAGAAGGAAAACTTGTTTGTACATTGTAGGCTCAATTGGAGGCCAATTTGGGTGCAATAAGAAAATTCAAGGATTTGAGTGACCAATGGAGTTCGTTTGAGTTCTACCACGTGGGTACCATAATAATGACAAATGCAACATGTTTTCCTCAACAAACAAGTTTGGTTGTGCTTTACGAAGAAGAAAACCTCATTTGTATGTTGTAGGCTCAATTAGAGGTCAATTGGGATGCAATTCGAGAGTACAAGGATTTTTGTGACCAAATGGATTTCGTTTGACTTCTAACTGCATGTGTTGTAGGCTCAATTAGAGGCCAATTTGGATGCAATCCAAGAATACAAGGATTGAGTGACCAAATAGACTTTGTTTGACTTCTAGCCTCGAGGGTACCATAATAATGACAAATGCAACATTTTTCCTCAAACAAAAGTTTGGTTGTGCCTAATGAAGAAAGAAAGCTCGTTTGTACGTTGTAGGCTCAATTGGAGGCCAATTTAGGTGAACTTCGAGATTACAAGGATTTGAGTGACCAAATGGACTTTGTTTGACTTCTAACTGCATGGGTACCATAATAATGATAAATTTAACAAGTTTGCCCCAACAAACAAGTTTGGTTGTGCTTAAAAGAAGAAGGGAAAACTACTTTGTATGTGGTAGGCTCAAATAGAGACCAATTTGGTGTGCGATACCAGAATACAAGAATGCCATTTACCAAATAGACTTCATTTTGACTTTTGATCGCGTGGATACAATAATAATGAAAAATGCAACATGTTTGCCTCAATTAAACAAGTTTGGTTGTGCTTAATGAAGAAGGAAAACTCATTTGTACGTTGTAGGCTCAATTGGAGGCCAATTTGGGTGCAATCCGACAATACAAGTATTTGTGTGACCAAATGGTTTTCAATTGAATTCTAACCATGTGGGGTACCATATAATGAAAAATGCAGTATGTTTGCCTCAAAAAACAAGTTTTGTTGTGCTGAACGAATAAAGAAAACTCGTTTGTACGTTATAGGCTCAATTGGAATGCCAATTTGGGTGAAACCCGAGAATTCAAGATTTGAGTGACCAAATGGATTTCCTTTGACTTCTAACCTAGTGGGGTACATAATAACAACAAATGCAACTTTTTTGCATCAACAAACAAGTTTGGTTGTGCTTAACGAAGAAGGGAAACTCGTTTGTATGTTGTAGGCTCAATGTTTTGGTGCAATTCGTGAATAGAATGATTTGAGTGACCAAATGGACTTCTAACCGCATGGGTACCGTAATAATGAAAAAATGCAACTTGTTTACCTCATCAACAAGTTTGGTTGTGCTTAACGAAGAAGAAAAAACTCGTTTGAACTTGCTAGGCTCAATTGGAGGCCCATTTGGGGTACAATCTGAGAATACAAGATTTGAGTGACCAAATGGACTTCATTTGACTTCTAACCACATGGGTACCATAATAAAGACAAAGGAAACATCTTTGCCTCAACAAACAATTTTGGTTGTGCTTTTTTTTGAAAAGGCGAGCGTTGCCCCCGATGGGTATAGAACACAA
This sequence comes from Berberis thunbergii, assembly GCA_003290165.1. Classification (NCBI taxonomy): domain Eukaryota; kingdom Viridiplantae; phylum Streptophyta; class Magnoliopsida; order Ranunculales; family Berberidaceae; genus Berberis; species Berberis thunbergii. The sequence continues at coordinate 663,130 of QNQO01000471.1, read as the reverse complement.
GACTTGGGGGTTTAAACCACTACAGCCTTAACCAATCCAACCAAGTTACCATTAGTTATTTGGTTGTGCTTAACATAGAAGAAAATCGTTTGTACGTAGTAGGCCAAAAGTTTTGGTGCAATGACCAAATGAACTATATTTGACATCTAACCGCATGGGTACCATAATAATAACAAATGCAACATGTTTTCCTCAATAACCAGTTTTGGTTATGCTTAGCTAAGAAGGAAAACTTGTTTGTACGCTATATGCTCAATCGGAGGCCAATTTTGTGCAATCCATGAATACAAGGATTTGAGAGACCAAATGGAATTTGTTTGACTTCTAACCACGTGGATACCTTATTAATGACAAATGAAGCATGTTTCCCTCAACAAACAAGTTTGGTTTTTTTTAACGAAGAAGGAAAGCTCGTTTATGCGTTGTAGGCTCAATTGGTAGCCAATTTGGAGGTATTCTGAGAATACAAAGATTTGAGTGACCAAATGGAATTTGTTTTAATAATAACCTAGAGGATGCTATAAAAATTATAAATGCAACATGTTCACCTAAAAAAATTAGTTTGGTTGTGCTTAATGAATAATGAAAACTCGTTTGTATGTTGTAGACTCAATTTTTGGTGTAATTAGTGAATATAAGGATATGAGTGATCAAATGGACTTCGTTTGACTTCAAACAACATGGGTACCATAATAATGACAAATGCAACATGTTTTCCTCAACAAACAAGTTTGGTTGTGCTTAACGAAGAAGGAAAACTTGTTTTTTACGTTGTAGGCTCAATTTGAGGCAAACTTGGGTGCAGTACGAGAATACAAGGATTTGAGTGATCCAATGGATTTTGTTTGAATACTAACCGCGTGGGTTCCATAATAATTATAAATGCAACATGTTTGGCCCAACAAACAAGTTTGGTTGTGCTTAATGAACAAGGAAATCTCGTTTGTACGTTGTAGGCTCATTTGGAGGGCAATTTGGGTGCTATCCAAGAATAAAAGGATTTGAGTGACCAATTGGACTTCGTTTGACTTTTGACTATGTGGGATCCATAATAAAGACAAATGTAACATGTTTGCCTCAATTGGAAAACCTTTTGTACGTTGTAGCCGCAAATGGAGGCCAATTTGGGTGCAATCCGAGAATACCAGGATTTGAGTAACCAATGGAGTTCGTTTGACTTCTACAGTGTGGGTACCATAATAATGACAAATACAACAATTTTGCCTTAACAAACAAGTTTGGTTGTGCTTAATGAAGAAGGAAACCTCTTTTGTATGTTGTAGGCTCAATTGGAGGCCAATTTGAATGCAATCGGAGAATACAAGAATTTGAGTGACCAAATGGACTTCGTTTAAATACTAACCATGTGGGTGCCTTAATAATTATAAATGCAACATGTTTGCCTCAACAAATAAGTTTGGTTGTGCTTAACGAAGAAGGAAAACTCGTTTTTACGTTGTAGGCTCAATTGGAGGCCAATTTGTGTGCACTCCGAAAATACATTGATTTGAGTGACCAAATTGAATTCGTTTGCCTTCTAACCACATGGGTAACATACTAAAGAAAAATGCCACATGTTTGCCCCAACAAACAAGTTTGTTTGTGTTTTAGAGAAGAAGGAAAATTAGTTTGTACGTTGTAGGCACAATTGGAGGCCAAATTGGGTGCAATCCGAGAATACAAGGATTTGAGTGACCAAATGGACTTCGGTTGACTTATAACAATGTGGGTATCATAATAAAAAAATGCAACATGTTTGCCTCAACAAAAGTTTGGTTGTGCTCAATGAAGAAGGAAACATAGTTTGTACTTTGTAGGCACCATTGGAGGGCCAAATTGGATGGCAATTCGAGGAATACAAGGATTTGAGTGACCAAATGGAATTTGTTTGACTTATAACCATGTGGGTATCATAATAATGAAAAATTCAACATGTTTCCTCAACAAAGAAGTTTGGTTGTGCGTAATGAAGAAGGAAAACTCGTTTGTATGCTGTAGGCTCAATTGGAGTCCAATTTGGGTGCAATCCGGAATACAAGGATTTGAGTGACCAAATGGATTTCCTTTGACTTCTAACCAAGTGGGTACCATGATATAACAAATTCAACTTGTTTACCTAAACAAATGAGTTTGGTTGTGCTTAACGAAGAAGGAAACTCGTTCGTACGCCGTAGGCTCAATTTTTGGGTGCAATCCGTGAATACAAGGATTCAATTGTCCAATGGACTTCGTTTGACTTTTAACCATGTGGGTACCATAATAGTGACAAATGCAACATGTTTTCCTCAACAAATAGTTCGGTTTTGTTTAATGAAGAAGGAAAACTATTTTGTACTTTATAGGCTCAATTTTTTGCTGCAATACGAGAATACAACAATTTGAGTTACCAAATGGCCCTTGTTTGACTTCTAACCTCGTGGGTTTGATAATAAGATGAATGAAACATTTTTGCATCCATAAAAAGTTTGGTTGTGGTTAACGAAGAAGGAAAAGTCGTTTGTACGTTGTAGGCTCAATTGGAGGCAATTTGGGTGCAATCCGAGAATACAAGGATTTGAGAGACCAAATGGACTACGTTTTACTTATAACCGCTTGGGTACCATAATAAGGAAAAATGAAACACGTTTGCCTCAACAAACATGTTTGGATGTGCTTAACGAAGTAGGAAAACTCGTTTGTATGTTGTAGGCTCAATTGGAGGCCAATCTGGGTACCAATTCAAGAATACATGGATTTGAAAGACCAAATGGGCTTCGTTTGACTTCTAACTGCGTGGGTACCATAATAATGACAAAAGAAACTTGTTTTCCTCAACATACAAGTTTGGTTGTTCTTAATGAAGAAAGAAAATTCGTTTGCACGTTGTTGGCTCAATTTTTGGGTGCAATCCGTGAATACCATGATTTGAATGACCAAATGGACTTCGTTTGACTTTGAACCACGTGGGTACAATATTAATGATAAGTGCAAAAATTTTTTCCCCAATAAACAAGTTTGGTTGTGCTTAGCTAAGAAGGAAAACTCAATTGTACGTTGTAGGCTCAATTTTTGGGGCAATACGATAATACAAGGATTTGAGTGACCTAAAGGACTACGTTTGACTTGTAATCGCTAGGGTACCATAATAAGAAAAATGCAACACAGTTTCCTCTACAACATGTTTGGTTGTGCTTAACGAAGAAGGAAAGCTCGTTTGTACATTGTAGGCTTAGTTGGAAGATATTTGGGTGCAATCTGTGAATACATGGATTGGAGAGACCAAATGAACTTCACCAGACTTCTAACCATGTGGATACAAAAATAATGAAAAATGCAACATGTTTCCCTCAACAAACAAGTTTGGTTCTTCTTACGAAGAAGAAAATCTCGTTTGTACGTTGTAGGCTCAATTGGAAGTCAATTTGGATGCATTATGGGAATACAAGGATTTGAGTGACCAAATTGACTTCGTTTGTATACTAACCGAGCAGGTGCAGTAATAATTATAATGCAACATGTTTACCTCAACAAACTAGTTTGGTTGTGCTTAACGAACAAGGAAAACTCGTTTGTCTGTTGTAAGCTCAATTTTTGGGTTCAATCCGTGAATATAAGGATATGAGTGATCAAATGGACTTCGTTTGACTTTGAACCACGTGGGTAAAATATTAATGATAAGTGCAAAATGTTTTCCCCAACAAACAAGTTCGGTTGTGCTTAGCTAAGAAGGAAAACTCAATTGTACGTTGTAGGCTCAATTTTTGGGGGCATTACGATAATACAAGGATTTGAGTGACCTAAAGGACTACGTTTGACTTGTAATCGCTAGGGTACTGTAATAAGGAAAAATGCAACACGGTTTCCTCTACAAACATGTTTGGTTGTGCTTAATGAAGAAGAAAAACTCGTTTGTACGTTGTAGGCTTAGTTGGAGGATAATTTGGGTGCAATCCGTGAATACATGGATTGGAGAGACCAAATGAACTTCACCGGACTTCTAACCATGTGGATACAAAATAATGACAAATGCAACATGTTTCCTCAACAAACAAGTTTGGTTCTTCTTAACGAAGAAGGAAATCTCGTTTGTACGTTGTAGGCTCAATTGGAAGCCAATTTGGATGCATTATGGGAATACAAGGATTTGAGTGACCAAATGGACTTCGTTTGTATACTAACCGAGCAGGTGCGATAATAGTTATAAATGCAACATGTTTGCCCCAACAAACTAGTTTGTTTGTGCTTAACGAACAAGGAAAACTCGTTTGTCTATTGTAAGCTCAATTTTTGGGTTCAATCCATGAATATAAGGATATGAGTGATCAAATGGACTTCGTTTGACTTCTTACAGAATGGGTACCATAATAATAAAAAATTCAACATGTTTACCTCAAAAAAACAAGTTTGGTTGTGCTTAACGACAAAGGAAAACTCGTTTGTACGTTGTAGGCTCAATTGGAGGCAAATTTGAGTGCAATACGAGAAATATAAGGATTTGAGTGACCCAGTGGACTTTGTTTAAATACTAACCGCGTTGGTGCCATAATAATTATAAATGCAACATATTTGCCTCTACAAACAAGAAAAAATCGTTTATACGTTGTAGGCTCATTTGGAGGACAATTTGGGTGCAATCCGAGAATAAAAAGATTTGAGTGACCAATTTGACTTCGTTTGACTTCTGACATTGTGGGATCCATAATAAATACAAATGTAACATGTTTACCTCAAAAAAAAATTGGTTGGCTTAACGAAGATGGTAAACTCATTTGTACATTGTAGCCTCAATTGGAGGCAAATTTGGGTACAATCCGAGAATACTAGGATTTGAGTAACCAAATGAACTTCATTTGAATTCTACTGCGTGGGTACCATAATAATGAAAAATGCTACAATATTGCCTCAACAATCAAGTTTGGTTGTGCTTAACGAAGAAGGAAACCTTGTTTGTAAGTTGTAGGCTCAATTGGATGCCAATTTGGGTGCAATCCGAGAATACAAGGATTTGAGTGACCAAATGGACTTTGTGTGTATTCTAAATTCGTGTGTACAATAATAATGATGAATGCAACATGTTTGCCTCCACGAACAATTTTGTTTGTGCTTAAACGAAGAAGGATTGCTCGCTTGTACGTTGCAGGCTTAATTGAGGGCTAATTTGGGTGCAATCCGAGAATACAAGTATTTGAGTGACCAAATGGACTTCCTTTCACTTCTAACCAAGTGATTGACATAATAATGACAAATGGACCTTGTTTTCCTCAACAAACAACTTTGGTTGTGCTTAACGAATAAGGGAAACTATTTTGTACGTTGTAGGCTTAATTCTTGCCAGCAAAACCGTATGGACTTCGTTTGAATTCTAACCTTGTGGGTTCAATAATAATGATGAATGAAAATTTTTTTCCTCCATAAAAAAAAGTTTGTTTGTGCCTAATGAAGAAGGAAAACTCGTTTATACGTTGTAGGCTCAATTGGAGGCCAATTTTGGTGCAATCCCAGAATACAAGGATTTGAGAGACCAAGTGGACTTCGTTTGACTTCTAACCGCTTGGGTACCATAATAATTACAAATGAAACATTTTTTCCTCAACAAACAGGTTTAGTTTTGCTTAAGGAAGAAGAAAAATTTGTTTGTACGTTGTAGGCTCAATTGGAGGTCAATTTGGGTACAATCCGAGAATACATGGATTTGAAAGACCAAATGGACTTCATTTGACTTCTAACTGCGTGGGTACCATAGTAATGACAAAAGCATCTTGTTTTTCTCAACAAACAAGTTTGGTTGTGCTGAACGAAGAAGGAAAATTTGTTTGTATGTTGTAGGCTCAATTTTTTGTTGCAATCCGTGAATACCAAAATTTGAATGACAAAATGGACTTCGTTTGACTTTTAACTACGTGGGTACACAATAATGATAAGTGCAAAATGTTTGCCCCAACAAACAAGTTTGGTTGTGCTTAACTAATAACGAAAACGCAATTGTTCGTTTTAGGCTCAATTTTTGGCTGTAGGACGATAATACAAGGATTTGAGTGACCAAATGGACTACATTTGACTTCTAACCTCGTTGGTACCATAATAATGATAGATGAAACATGTTTTCTTCAACAAAAAAGTTTGGTTGTGCTTAACGGAAAAGGAAAACTCGTTTGTAAGTTGTAGGCTTAATTGGAGGCCAATTTAGGTGCAATCCAAGCATACAAGGATTTGAGAGATCAAATGGACTTCTTTTCACTTTTAACCATGTGGATACAATAATAATGCCAAACACAACATGTTTGCCTCAACAACAAGTTTGGTTGTGCTTAACGAAGAAGGAAAATTCATTTTTACATTGTAGGCTTAATTTAAGGCCAATTTGTGTGCATTTTGAGTATACGAGAATTTAAGAGACCAAAAGAATTTCGTTTCACTTATGATCATGTTGGTTCATTAATAATGACAAATGCAACATGTTCAACAAACAAGTTTTGTTGTGCTTAACGATGAAGGAAAATTTGTTTGTATGTTGTAGGCTCAATTTTTGGGTGCAATCCGTGAATACCAGCATTTGAATGACCAAATGGACTTCTTTTGACTTTTAACTGTGTGGGTACACAATAATGATAAGTGACAAATGTTTGCCCCAACAAAAAAGTTTGGTTGTGTTTAACTAAGAAGGAAAACTCAATTGTTCAATTTTATGGTGCAGTATGATAATACAAGGATTTGTGAGATCAAATGGAATTCATATCACTTTTAACCACGTGGATACCATAATAATGAAAAATGCAACACGTTTGCCTCAACAAAAAAGTTTGGTTGTGCTTAACGAATAAGGAAAAATCGTTTGTATGTTGTAGGCTCAATTGGAAGCCAATTTGGGTGCAATTCAAGAATACATGGATTTGAAAAACCAAATGGACTTCATTTGACTTCTAACTGCATGGGTACCATAATAATGGAAAAAAAAAACTTGTTTTCCTCAACAAACAAGTTTGGTTGTGCTTAACGAAGAAGGAAAATTTGTTTGTACATTGTAGGCTCAATTTTTGGGTGCAATCCGTGAATACCAGGATTTGAATAACCAAATGGATTTCATTTGACTTTTAACTACGTGGGTACACAATAATGATAAGTGCAAAATGTTTTCCCCCACAAACAAGTTTGGTTGTGCTTAACTAAAAAGGAAAACTCAATTGTACGTTTTAGGCTCAATTTTTGGGTGTAGTACGATAAAACAAGGATTTTAGTGTCCAAATAGACTAAGTTTGACTTCTAACGTCATGGGTACCATAATAATGATAGATACAAAATGTTTTCCTCAACAAACAAGTTTGGTTGTGCTTAAGGAAGAAGGAAAACTCATTTGTAAGTTGTAGGCTTAATTGGAGGCCAATTTAGATGCAATCCGAGAATACAAGGATTTGAGAGATCAAATGGACTTCTTTTCACTTTTAACCTCGTGGATGCCATAATAATGAAAATGCAACACGTTTTCCTCAACAAACAAGTTTGTTGTGCTTAATGAAGAAGGAAAATTCGTTTGTACGTTGTACGCTTAATTGGAGGCTAATTGGGGTGCAATCCGAGAATACATGGATTTGAAAGATCAAATGGACTTTATTTGAATTCTAACTACATGGGTACCATAATAATGACAAAATAAACTTTTTTTCCTCAACAAACAAGTTTAGTTGTGCTTAACGAAGAAGCAAAATTTGTTTGTACGTTGTAGGCTCAAGTTTTAGGTGCAATCTGTGGATACCAGGATTTGAATGACCAAATGGACTTCGTTTGACTTTTAATTGCGTGGGTACACAATAATGATAAGTGAAAAAATTTTCCCCCAACAAACTAGTTTGGTTGTGCTTAACTAAGAAGGAAAACTTAATTGTACGTTTTAGGCTCAATTTTTGGGTGCAATACGATAATACAAGGATTTGAGTGACCAAATCAACTACATCTGACTTCTAACCTCATGGGTACCATAATAATAATAGATGCAACATGTTTTCCTCAACAAACAAGTTTTGTTTTTCTTAACGAATAAGGAAAACTCGTTTGTAAGTTGTAGGCTTAATTGGAGGTCAATTTCTGTGCAATCCGAGAATACAAGGATTGAGAGATCAAATGGACTTCCTTTCACTTTTGACCACATGGATACAATAATAATGAGAAATGAAACTTGTTTGCCTCATCAAAAGTTTGGTTGTGCTTAACGAAGAAGGAAAACTCGTTTGAACGTGCTAGGCTCAATTGAAGGCTAATTTGGGTGCAATCCTAGAATACAATGATTTGAGTGATTAAACGAGCTTCATTTGACTTCTAACCCTGTGGGTACCATAATAATGACAAAGGAAACATCTTTGCCTCAACAAAAAATTTTGGTTGGGTTTTTTTTTGGAAAGGCAAGTGTGCCGCCGGTGGGTATAGATCACAAGACATGGGGGTTAAACCACTATAGCCTTAACCATCTAACCGGGTTACCATTAGTAGTTTGGTCGTGCTTAACGGAGAAGGAGAAATCGTTTGTACACTGTAGGCTAAATTTTTGGGTGCAATCCAATAATACAAAGATTTCAATGACCAAATGGATTACGTTTGACTTCTAACCGCGTGGGTACTATAATAATAACAAATGCAACATGTTTGCCTCAACATACAAGTTTGGTTATGCTTAGCGAATAAGGAAAACTTGTTTGTACGTTGTGGTTTTGATTGGAGGCCAACTTTGGTGCACTCCAAGAATACAACGATTTGAGATACCAAATGGAATTCGTTTGACTTCTAACAGCGTGGGTACCATATAAATGACAAATAAAACATGTTTTCCTCAACAAACAAGTTTGGAAACCAATTTGGATGCATTATCAGAATACAGTGATTTGAATGACCAAATAGACTTCGTTTGATTACTAAAAGGGCGGGTGTCATAATCATTATAAATGAAACATGTTTGCCTCAAAAAACTAGTTTGGTTGTGCTTAACGAACAAGGAAACTTGTTTGTACGTTGTAGGCTCAATTTTGGGTGCAATCCGTGAATATAAGATATGAGTGATCAAATGGACTTTGTTTGACTTTTGACAGCATGGGTACCATAATAATGACATATGCAACATGTTTCCATTACCAAACAAATTTTTTTGTGCTTAATGAACAAGGAAAACTCGTTTGTATGTTGTAGGATACTTGGAGGCTAATTTGGGTGCAATCCGTGAATAAAAGGATTTGAATGACCAATTGGACTTTGTTTGACTTCTGACTGTGTGGGATCCCTAATAAAGACAAATGTAACATGTTTGCCTCAACAAACAAGTTTGGTTATGCATAACGAAGAAGGAAAACTCATTTGTACGTTGTTGGCTCAATTGGATGCCAATTTGGGTGCAATTTGAGAATACAAGGATTTGTGTGATTTGGACTTGTTTCACTTCTAAATGCGTGGGTACAATAATAATGATAAATGCAACATGTTTTCCTATACAAACAAGATTGGTTGTGCTTAACGAAGAAGGGTAGCTCGTTTGTATGTTGTAGGCTTAATTGGAAGCTAATTTGGGGGCCAATCTGATAATAAAAGGATTTTAGTAACCAAATGGACTTCATTTGACTTCTAATGGAATTGTTACCATAATAATGACAAATGCATCAATTTACCCTTAACAAACAAGTTTGGTTGTGCTTAACGAAGAAGGAAACCTCGCTTGTATGTTGTAAGCTCAATTAGAAGCCAATTTTGATGCAATCCGAGAATACAAGGACTTGAGTTACCAAATGGACTTTGTTTAAATTCTAACCGTGTGGGTGCCGTAATAATTATAAATGCAACATGTTTGCCTCAACAAACAAGTTTGGTTGTGCTTAACGAAGAAGGAAACTCGTTTGTATGTTGTAGGCTCAATTGGAGGCCAATTTGGGTGCAATCCGAGAATACATGGATTTGAATGTCCAAATTGAATTTGTTTGACTTCTAACCACATGGGTACCATAATAAAGAAAAATTCCACATGTTGGCCTCAAGAAACTATTTTGTTAGTGTTTAAAGAATAAGGAAAACTGTTTTGTACGTTGTTGGCACAATTAAAGGCCAATTTGGGCGTAATTCGCGAATACAAGGATTTAAGTGACTAAATGAAATTCATTTGACTTCTAACCGTGTGGATCTCATAATGATGGAAATGAATCTCAACAAACAAGTTTTGATGTGTCTAACGAAGAATGAAACCTCGTTTGTATGTTGTAGGCTCAATTGGAGGCCAATTTGGATGTAATCCGAGAATACAATATTTGAGTGACCAAATGGACTTCGTTTGATTTATAATTGTGTGGGTACCATGATAATGAAAAATAAAACATGTTTTCCTCAACAAACAAGTTTGGTTGTGCTTAATGAAGAAGGAAACTTCATTTTTACGTTGTAGGCTCAATTGCAGGCCAATTTGAATGTAATCCGTGAATACATGGATTAGAGTGACCAAACAAACTTCGTTTGACTTCTAACAGCGTGGGTAACATAATGATAAATAATGAAACATGTATGAATCAACAAACAAGTTTGGATGTGTTTAACGAAAATGGAAACCTCTTTTGTATGTTGTAGGTACAATTGGAGGGCCATTTGGGTGCAATCCGTGAATACATGGATTTGCGTGCTCAATCGGAGTTGAATTTGGCTACAATCCGGGAATACAAGGATTTGGGAGATCAAATGGACTTTGTTTGACTTCTAACCGTGTGGGTACCATATTAATTACAAATGTAACACGTTTCTCTCAATAAACAAGTGTGGTTCTGCTCAACGAAGAAGCAACGCTCGTTTGTATGTTGTAGGCTCAAATGGAAGCCAATTTGGATACATTCCGAGAATATTAGGATTTGAGTTACCAAATGGACTTCGTTTGAATACTATCCAAGTGAGTGCCATAATAATTATAAATGCAACATGTTTGTCTCACCAAACAAGTTTGGTATTGCTTAACGAAGAGGAAAAACTTGTTTGTATGTTGTAGGCTGAATTGGATGCCAATTTGAGTGCAATCCGAGAATACATAGATTTGAGTGACCAAATTGAGTTCATTTGACTTCTAACTGCATGGGTACCATAATAATGAAAAATTCCATATCTATTCCACAACAAACAAGTTAGGTTGTGCTTAACGAAGAAGGAATACTCGTTTGTACGTTGTTGGCTCATTTGGGTGCAATCAGTGAATGCATGGATTTGAGAGACTAAATGGATTTTTTTTACTTCTAACCGCATGGATACAATAATAATTTTAAATGCAACACGTTTGATTCAACAAACTAGTTCGGTTGTGCTTAGCGAACAAGGATAACTCGTTTGTACGTTGTAGGCTCAATTGGAGGCCAATTTGGGTGCAATTCGAAAATACAAGGATTTGAATGACCAAATTGACTTCAATTGACTTCTGAAAACATGGGTTCCATAATAATGAAAAATGCAACATGTTTACCTCAGCAAACAAGTTGGTTGTGCGTAACAAAGAAGCCGACAAAGTTTGTATATTGTAGGCTCAACTAGAAGCCAATTTGGATGCAATCCGATAATACAAGGATTAGAGTGAACAAATGGAATTCGTTAGATTTATAACAATGTTGGTACCATAATAATGATAAATGAAACAAGTTTGCCTTAGCAAACAAGTTTGGTTGTGCTTAATGTAGTTGGAAAGCTCGTTTTTACGTTGTAGGCTAATTTGGGTGCAATCCGTGAATACAAGGATTTCGGTGAAAAATGGACTTCATTTGACTTCTAACCACGTGGGTACCATAATAATGAAAAATGCAACATGTTTGTTTCAATAAACAAGTTTGGTTGTGCTTAACGAAGAAGGAAAGCTTGTTTGTACGTTGTAAGCTCAATTGGAGGCCAATTTGGGTGCAATACGAGAATACAAGGATTTGAGTAACCAAATGGACTTCTTTTGACTTCAAACCATGTGGGTACTATAAAAATAAAAAATGCAACATTTTTTACTCAATAAACAAGTTTGGTTGTGCTTAATGAAGAAGGAAAATTTGTTTATATGTTGTAGGGTCAATTGGAGGCCAATTTAGGTGCAATTTGCGAATACATGGATTTGAGTTACTAAATGGACTTCATATGACTTCTAACCGAGTGGGTACCATGATAAGGACAAATGTAACATTTTTGCTCGACAAAAAAGTTTGGTTGGGCTTAACGAAGAAGGAAACCTCGTTTGTATGTTGTAGGCTAAGTTGGAAGCCAATTTGGATGCAATCCTAGAATACAAAGATTTGAGTGACCAAATGGACTTCATTTGAAAAATAAACATGTGGGTACAATAATTATTATAAATGAAACATGTTTCCCACAACAAACAAGTTTGGTTGTGCTTAACGAAGAAGGAAAACTCGTTTGTATGTTGTAGGCTCAATTGGAGGCCAATTTGGGTGCAATCCTTGAATACATGGATTTGAGTGACCAAATGAAATTTGTTTGACTTATAACATAGTGGGTACCATAAAAATGAAAAATGACACAAGTTTGCCTAAAAAAAAAGTTTGGTTGTGTTTAAAGAAGAAGGAAAACTAGTTTGTACGTTGTAGGCTCAACTGGAGGCAAATTTGGGTGAAATCCGAGAATAAAAGAATTTAAGTGACCAAATTGACTTTGTTTGACTTCTAACCACGTGGGAACCTTAATAATGACAAATGTGCCATGGTTGCATGAACAAACAAGTCTGGTTGTGCTTAACGAAGAAGGAAAACACGTTTGTACGTTGTAGGCCAATTTGGGTGCAATCCGAGAATACAAGGATTTGAGTGACGAAATGGACTTTGTTTGACTTCAAGCCAGGTGGATACCACAATAATGAAAAATACAATATGTTTGCGTCAAAATTTTTTTTGGTTGTGTTTAAAAAAGAATGAAAACTAGTTTGTATGTTGTAGGCTCAATTGGAGGTCAATTTATGTGCAATCAGAGAATACAAGGATTTGAGTGACCAAATGGACTTTGTTTGACTTATAACTCGGTGGGTATCATAATAATGAAAAATGAAACTTCTTTGTCTCAACAAAAATTTTGGTTGTGCTTAAAGAAGAAGGAAAACTTGTTTGTATATTGTAGGCTCAATTTGAGGCCAATTTGGGTGCAATCCGAGAATACAATGATTTGAGTGACAAAATGGACTTCATTTGACTTCTAAAAAAGTGGGTACCTTAATAATGAAACATGCCACATGTTTGGCTCAACATACATGTTTGGTTGTGCTTAACGAAGAAGGAAACCTCGTTTGTATGTTGAAGGCTAAATGGCTGGCCAATTTGGATGCAATCCGAGAATACAAGGATTTGAGTGACCAAATGAACTTTCTTTAACTTCTGACTGCGTTGGTAACTTAATATTGATAAATGCAACATGTTTTGCTCAACAAAAAAGTTTGGTTGTGCTTAACGGAGAAGGAAACCTCGTTTGTAAGTTGTAGCTCAATTGGAGGCCAATTTGGATGCAATCCGAGAATACAAGGATTTGAGAGAACAAATTGACTTCATTTGACTTCTAAAATTGTGGCTACCATAATAATGACAAATTCAACCTGTTCACCTCAACATACAAGTTTGGTTGTGCTTAACGAAGAAGGAAAATTTGTTTGTACGTTGTAGGCCAATTTTGGTGTAATCAGTGAATATATGGATTTGAGAGACAAAATGAACTTCGTTTGACTTATAACCATGTGGATACAATAATAATTATAAATGCAATGCGTTTTCCACAACAAACTAGTTTCATTGTGCTTAACGAGTAAGAAAGCTCGTTTGTACGTTGTAAGCTCTATTGTAGGCCAATTTGTGTGCAATTCGATAATAAAAGGATTTGATTGACTAACTGGACTTCATTTAACTTCTAACCACGTGGCTACCATAACATTGAAAAATACAACATTTTTGCCTCAACAATCATGTTTTGTTGTGCTTAACAAAGAAGGAAATCTCATTTGTCCGTTGTAGGCTTAGTTGGAGGCCAATTTGGGTGCAATCTGTTAATACATGGATTTGAGTGACCAAATGAACTTCGTTTGACTTCTAACCATGTAGATACAATAATAATTACAAATGCAACACGTTTTCCTCATCAAACACATTTTTATGTTGTAGGAAAGCTTGTTTGTACGTTGTAGGCTCAATTGGAGGCCAATTTGGGAACAATATGAGAATACAAGGATTTGAGTGACCAAATGGACTTCGTTTGACTTCTAACTGCGTGGATATAATAATAATGAAAATTCAACATATTTGCTTCAACAAACAAGTTTGGTTGTTTTTAACGAACAAGTAAAATTCGTTTGTACGTTGTAGGCTCAATTGGTGGCCAATTTGGGTGCAATCCGAGAATAACAGGATTTGAGTGACCAAATGGAATTCATTTGACATCTAGTCGAGTGGGTATTGTAATAATGACAAATGCAACATGTTTGCCTCAAGTAACAAGTTTAGTTATACTTAACGAAGAAGGAAAGCTTGTTTGTACGTTGTATGCTCAATTGGAGGCCAATTTGGTTGCAATCTGAGAATAACATGGTTTGAGTTACGAAATGGACTTCGTTTGAGTTCTAACTGAGTGGGTTTAATAATAATGCCGAATATAACATGTTTTCCTCAACAAAAAATTTTGGTTGTGCTTAACGATGAAGGAAACCTCGTTTTTATGTTGTTGGCTAAATTGGCTTACAATTTGGATGCAATTTGAGAATACAAGGATTTGAGTGACCAAATAGAATTGGTTTCAATACTAACCATGTGTGTACCATAATTATTATAAATGCAACATGTTTTCCACAACAAACAAGTTTAGTTGTGCTTAAGGAAGAAGGAAAATTTGTTTGTATGTTATAGGCCCAATTGGATGCCAATTTGGGTGCAATCCGTGAATACATGGATTTGAGTGACCAAATGAAATTTGTTTGACTTATAACCTTGTGTGTACCATAATAATGAAAAATACAACAAGTTTAGATAAAAAAAAGTTTGGTTGTGTTTAAAGAAGAAGGAAAACTAGTTTTAACTGTGTAGGCTTAATTGTAGGCCAATACGGGTGTAATTCGAGACACAATGATTTGAGTGACCAAATGGACTTCGTTTGAATTCTGAAAATGTAAGTACCATAATAATGACAAATTCTAGTTTCAACAAACATGTTAGATTTTTTTTATTAAAAAAGAAGGAGAACTCGTTTGTAGGTTCAATTAGAGGCCAATTTGGGTGTAATCCGAGAATACAAGGATTTGAGTGACCAAATGGACTTCGTTTGACTACTTACCATGTTGGTACCTCAGTAATGAAAAATGCTACATGTTTGGTTGTGCTTAACGAAGAAGGAAACCTCGTTTGTATGTTGAAGGCTTAATTAGAGGCCAATTAGGATGCAATCCGAGAATGCAAGGATTTGAGTGATCAAATTGACTTCATTAGACTTTTGACCACGTGGTTGCCATAATAATGACGAATGCAACATGTTTGCCTTAACAAACAAGTTTTGTTGTGCTTAAGGAAGAAAGAAAGCTCGTTTGTACGTTGTAGGCTCAAGGAGGCCAATTTCGGTGCAATCCGAGAATACAAGGATTTGTGTTACTTAATGGGCTTTGTTTCACTTCTAACCATGTGAATAACGTAATAATTACAAATAGCGCATGTTTTCCTCAACAAACAAGTTTGGTGGTGCTTTACGAAAAAGGAAAGCTCGTTTGTACGATCTAGTCTCAATTGGAAGCCAATTTGTGTGCAATCCGAGAATACAAGAATTTGAGTGACCAAATGGACTTCGTTTGACTTATAACCTTGTGGGTACCATAATAATGACAAATGAAACATGTTTGTCTCTACAAACAAGTTTGGTTGTGCTTAACGAAGAAAGAAACCTCGTGTTTATGTTGTAGGCTAAATTGGAGGGCAATTTGGATGCAATCCGTGAATACATGGATTTGAGTAACCAATTGGAATTCATTTGACTTCTAACCTCGTGGGTACTATAATAATAAAAAATTATACAATTTTTCCAAAAAAAAAGTTTGGTTGTCTTTAAAGTAGGAAAACTCGTTTGTACGTTGTAGGCTTAATTGGAGGCCAATTTGGGTGCAATCCGAGAATACAAGGATTTGAGAGACACAATGAACTATGTTTAATTACTAACCAAGTGGATTCAATAATAATGACAAATGAAACATGTTTTCCTCAACAAGCAAGTTTTGTTATGCTTAACGAAAACGGAAAACTCGTTTGTACGTAGTAGGCTCAATTTAAGGCCAATTTGTGTGTATTTTGATAATACAATGAATTGAGTTACTAAATGAACTTCGTTTAATTGTTGACCACTTTGGTTCCATAATAATGACAAATGAAACATGTTTTCCTCAATGAACAAGTTTGGTTGTCGTAAAATAAGAAGGAAAACTTGTTCGTACTTTGTTAACTCAATTGGAGGCCAATTTGGGTGTAATCTGAGAATTACAGGATTTGAGTGACCAAATGGACTTTGTTAGACTCATGGGTACCATAATAATTACAAATGCAACATGTGAGGTGCAACAAACAGTTTTGGTTATTCTTAACTAAGATGGAAAACTCGTTTGTGCGTTGTCGGCTCAATTGGATGCCAATTAGGGTGCAATTTCAGAATACAAGGATTTGAGTGACCAAATGGACTTTGTTTGAATAATAAACATGTGGGTACCATAATTATTATAAATTCAACATGTTTGCCTTAACAAACAAGTTTGGTTGTGCTTAACGAATAAGGAAAACTTGTTTGTATGTTGGCGGCTCAATTGGAGGCTAATTTGGGTGCAATCCGTGAATACATGGATTTGTGTGACCAAATGGAATTGGTTTCACTTCTAACCTAGTGGTACCATAATAATAAAAAATGACACAATTGTTTCTTAAAAAAGTTTGGTTGTGCTTAAAGAAAAAAGGAAAACTAGTTTGTACGTTGTAGGATCAATTGGAGGCCAATTTGGGTGCAATTCGAGAATAAAAGGATTTAAGTGACCAAATGGACTTCGTTTAACTTCTAACCGTGTGGGTATCATAATAATGATAGATGCATTATGTTAGTCTCAACAAAAAAGTCTGGTTGTGCTTAAAGGAGAAGGAAAACTTGTTTCTATATTGTAGGCTCAGTTGGAGGTCAATTTGGGTGCAATCCGAGAATACAAAGATTTGAGTGACCAAATAGACTTCATTTGACTTCGTACCATGTGGGTACCTCAATAATGAAAAATGTGCCATGTTTGCCTCAACAAAAAAGTTTGATTTCCATAATGAAGAAGGAAAACACGTTCGTACGTTGTAGCCTCAATTGACGGCCAATTTGTATGCAATCCGAGAATACAAGAATTTGAGTGACCAAATGGACTTTGTTTGAATTCAAACCACTTGGATACCACAATAATGACAAATACAACATGTTTGCCTCAAAAAAAATTTTGGTTGTGTTTAAAGAAGAATAAATACTAGTTTGTATGTTGTAGGCTCAATTGGAGGCCAATTTATGTGCAATCTGAGAATACAAGGATTTGAGTGACCGAATGGAATAAGTTTGACTTATAACTGGATGGGTACCATAATAATTAAAAATGAAACATCTTAGTCTCAACAAAAAAGTTTGGTTGTAACTTTAAGAAGAACGAAAACTTGTTTGTATATTGTAGGCTCAATTTGAGGCCAATTTTGGTGCAATTCGAGAATACAAGGATTTGAGTGAATAAATGGACTTCGTTTGATTTGTGACCATTTGGGTACCTTAATAATGAAAAATTCCACATGTTTGGCTCAACAAACATGTTTGGTTGTGCTTAACAAAGAAGGAAACCTCGTTTGTATGTTGAAGGCTCAATCGGAGGCCAATTTGGATGCAATCCGAGAATGCAAGGATTTGAGTGACCAAATGAACGTAGTTTGACTTATATCCACTTAAGTATCATAATAATGAAAAATACAACATGTTTGTGCATAACGAAGAAGGAATGCTCGTTTGTACGTTGCAGGCTCAATTTGGGTACAACCTGAGAATGAAAAGATTTGAGTGACCAAATGAACTTCGTTTAACTTATGACCATGTGGGTACCTTAATATTGACAAATGAAACATTTTTTCCTCAATAAAAAAGTTTGGTTGTGCTTAACGAAGAAAGAAACCTCGTTCGTATGTTGTAGGCTCAATTGGAGGCCAATTTGGATGCAATCCGAGAATGCAAGGATTTGAGTGACCAAATGAACGTCGTTTGACTTATATCCACTTAAGTAGCATAATAATGACAAATACAACATGTTTGTGCAAAACGAAGAAGGAACGCTCGTTTGTACGTTGCAGGCTCATTTGCGGGCCAATTTAGGTACAATCCGAGAATACAAAGATTTGTGTGACCAAATGAACTTCGTTTAACTTATGACCATGTGGGTACTTTAATATTGAAAAATGAAACATTTTTTCCTCAATAAACAAGTTTGGTTGTGCTTAATGAAGAAGGAAACCTCGTTCGTATGTTGTAGGCTCAATTGGAGGCCAATTTGGATTCAATCCGAGAATACAAGGATTTGAGTGACCAAATAGACTTCGTTTGACTTATAACAACGTGGCTACGATAATAATGACAATTTCAACATGTATACCTCAACATACAAGTTTGGTTGTGCTTAACGAAGAAGGAAAATTTGTTTGTACGTTGTAGGCTTAGTTGGATGCCAATTTGGGTGTAATCAGTGAATATATGGATTTGAGAGACAAAATGAACTTCACTTGTCTTTTAACCGTGTGGATACAATAATATTACAAATGCAACACGTTTACCACAACAAACTAGTTTCTTTGTGCTTAATGAGAAGGAAAACTCGTTTGTATGTTGTAAGCTCAATTGGAGGTCAATTTGTGTGCGATTAGATAATACAAGGATTTGATTGACGAAATTGACTTTGTTTGAATTCTAACCACATGGCTAACATAACAAGGAAAACTCATTTGTACGTTGTAGGCTTAGTTGGAGGCCAATTTGGGTGCAATCAGTGAATACATGGATTTGAGAGGCCAAATGAACTTCGTTTGACTTCTTACCACGTAGATACAATAATAATTACAAATGCAATATGTTTGACTCAACAAACTCGTTTGTACATTGTAGGAAAGCTCGTTTAGAAGTTGTAGGCTCAGTTGGAGGCCAATTTGGGAGCAATACGAGAATACAAAGATTTGAGTCACCAAATGGACTTCGTTTGACTTCTAACAGCGTGGATACAACATTAATGAAAAATTTAACATGTTTGCCTCAACAAACAAGTTTGGTTGTGTTTAACGAACAAGTAAAACTCGTTTGTGCGTTGTAGGCTCAATTAGAGGCCAATTTGGGTGCAATCCGAGAATAACAGAATTTAAGTAACCAAATGGAATTCATTTGACATCTAGCCGAGTGGGTAACATAATAATGACAAACGCAACATGTTTTCCTCAAGTAACAAGTTTAGTTGTGCTTAACGAAGAAGGAAAGCTCGTTTTTTCGCTGTATGCTCAATTGGGGGCCAATTTGGTTTCAATCCAAGAATAACATGGATTGAGTGACCAAATGGAATTCGTTTGAGTTCTAACCGAGTGTGTACCATAATAATGAAAAATATAACATGTTTGTCTCAATAAAAAAGTTTGGTTGTGCTTAATGAAGAAGGAAACCTCGTTTGTATGTTGTTGGCTAAATTGGAGGACAATTTGGATGCAATTCTAGAATACAAGGATTTGAGTGACCAAATAGACTTGGTTTGAATATTAATCGAGTGCGTACCATAATTATTATAAATGAAACATGTTTGCCTCAACAAACAAGTTTAGTGGCGCTTAAGGAAGAAGGAAATCGTTTGTATGTTATAGACTCAATTGGATGCCAATTTGGGTGCAATCCGTGAATACTGGGATTTTTTGGACCAAATGGAATTCGTTTGAATTCTAACCTCGTGTGTACCATAATAATGAAAAATGCAACAAGTTTGCACCAAGAAAAAGTTTGGTTGTGTTTAAAGAATAAGGAAAACTAGTTTGTACTTTGTAGGCTCAATTTTAGACCAATATGGGTGTAATTCGAGACACAAGGATTTGAGTGACAAAATGGATTTTGTTTGACTTCTAACAATGTAGGTACCTTAATAATGACAAATGCCACATGTTTGGCTCAACAAACATGTTTGGTTGTGCTTAACGAAGAGAGAAACCTCGTTTGTAAGTTGAAGGCTCAATTAGAGGCCAATTTTGATGCAATCCTAAAATGTAAAGATTTGAATGATCAAATGGACTAAATTAGACTTTTGAACATGTGGGTACCATAATAATGACAAATGAAACATGTTTGCTTCAACAAACAAGTCTTGTTGTGCTTAACGAATAAGGAAAACTCGTTTGTACGTTGTAGTTTCAATTTGGGTGCAAGCCGAGAATACAAGCATTTGTGTGACCAAATGGACTTTGTTTAACTACTAACCACGTGGGTACTGTAATAATGACAAATACAATATGTTTGCCTCAACAAACAAGTTTGGTTGTGGTTTACGAAAAAGGAAAGCTCTTTTGTACGTTCTAGGCTCAATTCGAGGCCAATTTGTGTGCAATCCGAGAATACAAGAATTTGAGTGACCAAATGGACTTCGTTTGACTTCTAACCCCGTGGGTACCATAATAATGATAAATGAAACATGTTAGTCTCAACAAACAAGTTTGGTTGTGCTTAAGGAAGAAGGAAACTTTGTCTGTATGTTGTAGGCTAAATTGGAGGCCAATTTGGTTGCAATCCGAGAATACAAGGATTTGAGTGACCAAATGGAATTCGTTTGAATACTAACTGCATGGGTACCATAATTATTATAAATGCAACATGTTTTCTTCAACAAACAAGTTTGGTTGTGCTTAACGAAGAAGGAAAACACGTTTGTATGTTGTAAACTAAATTTGAGGCCAATTTGGGTGTAATACGTGAATACAGAGATTTGAGTGAACAAATGGAATTTTTTTAACTTCTAATCTCATGTGTACCATAATAATGAAAAATTCCACAAGGTTGCCAGAAAAAAAAAGTTTGGTTGTTTTTAAAGAAGAAGGAAAACTAGTTTGTATGTTGGAGGCTCAATTGGAGGCTAATTTAGGTGCAATCCGAGAATAAAAGGATTTGAGTTACCAAATGGACTTTGTTTGGCTTCTAACCGCCTAGGTACCATAATAATGACAAATGCCAAATGTTTGTCCCGACAAACAAGTTTGGTTTTGCTTAAAGAAAAAGGAAAACTCGTTTGTATATTGTAGGACCCAATTGGAGGCCAATTTGGGTGCAATCCAAGAATACATAGATTTGAGTGACCAAATGGACTTCGTTTGACTTCTGACCGCGTTGGTACCTTAATAATGAAAAATGTAACATGTTTGCCTTGACAAACAAGTTTGGTTGTGCTTAAGGAAGAAGGAAATCATGTTTGTAAGTTGTAGGCTCAAAATTTGGGTGCAATCCAAAAATACAAGGATTTGAGTAACCAAATGGACTTTGTTTGAATTCTAACCACGTCGATACCATAATAATGACAAATGTAACATGTTTTCCTCGACAAACATGTTTTGTTGTGCTTAACAAAGAAGGAAAACTTGTTTGTATGTTGTAGGCTCAATTGGAAGCCAATTTGGGTGCTATCGGTCAGGTCATCGTTTGACTTCTAGCCTCATGGACACAATAATAATTTCAAATGCAACACATTTTCCTCAAAAAACAAGTTTGGTTGTGCTTAACGAAGAATGAAACCTTGTTTGTACGTTGTAGGCTTAATTGTAGCCCAATTTGAGTGCAATTAAAAATACCAGGATTTGAGTTACCAAATGAACTACGTTTGTCTTCTAATCGTGTGGGTACAATAATAATGAAAATTTTGACATATTTGTCTCAACAAAAAAGTTTGGATGTGCTTAACGAAGAAGGAAACCACATTTGTTTGTTGTAGGCTCAATTGGAAGAAAATTTAGATGCAATCCGAGAATACAAAGATTTGAGATACAAAATGGACTTCGTTTGATTTCTAAAAATGTGGGTACCATAATAATGAAATATGAAACATTTTTCTTCAACAAACAAGTTTGTTTGTGCTTAACGAAGATGGAAAGCTTGTTTCTACCGTCTAGGCTCAATTGGAGGCCAATTTGGGTGCAATCCGAGAATACAAGGATTTGAATTGACCAAATGGACAATGTTTGACTTCTAACCACTTGGGTAATATAATAATGACAAGTACAACATGTTTTCCTTAAGAAACAAGTATGCTTGTGCATATAGAAGAAGGAAAACTCGTTCGTAAGTTGGAGGCTCAATTGGAGGCCAATTTGGGTGCAATACGAGAATATAAGAATTTGAGTGACCAAATGGGCTTTGTTTGACTTCTAATCATGTGGGTACCATAATAATGAAAAATGAAACATATTTTCGTCAACCAAGAAGTTTGGTTGTGCTTAACAAAAAAGGAAAATTCGTTTGTATGTTGATGGCTGAATTGAGGCCAATTTGGATGCAATCCGTGAATACATGGATTTGAGTGACCAAAGGGACTTCGTATGACTTCTAACCATGAGGGTAACATAATAATGAAAAATGCAACATATTTGCCTCAACAAATAAGTTTGTTTGTGTTTAACGAAGAAGGAAAACTCGTTTGTATGTTGTAGGCTCAATTGGAGGATTATTTGGGTGCAATCCGAGAATACAACAATTTGAGTCACAAACTTGACTTCATTTTACTTGTAACTACTTGGGTAACTTAATAATGACAAATAAAACATGTTTGCCTCAATAAAAAAGAATGGTTATGCATAACGAAGAAGGAAAGCTCGTTCGTACGTTGGAGGCTCAATTGGAGGCCAATTTGGGTGCAATACGAGAATACAAGAATTTGAGTGATGAAATGGACTTTGTTTAACTTCTAATCTTGTGGGTTCCATAATAATGAAAATGAAACATATTTTCCTCAGAAAATAAGTTTGGTTGTGCTTAACAAAGGAGGAAAACTCGTTTGTATGTTGTAGGCTCAATTGGAGGCCAATTTGGATGCAATCCGTGAATACATGGATTTGAGTGACCAAAAAGAATTCGTCTGACTTCTAACCTCGTGGGTAACATAATAATGAAAAATGGAACATGTTTACCTCAACAAATATGTTTGGTGGTGCTTAACAAAGAAGGAGAACTCATTTGTATGTTGAATTGGAGAACAATTTGGGGGCAATCAGAGAATACAATGATTTGAGTTACCAAATGGACTTTGTTTGACTTCTAACCACATGGGCACATTAATAATGAAAAATGAAACATGTTACCCTCAACAAAATTTTTTTGTTGTTGTGAAAGAAGAAGGAAAACTCTTTTGTATGTTGTAGGCACAATTGGAGGGCAATTTGGGTTCAATCCGTGAATACATGGATTTGAGTGACCAAATGGAATTCGTTTGACTTATTACCTTGTGGGTACCATAATAATAAAAAATACTACAAGTTTTCCAAAAAATTAAGGTTGTGTTTAAAGAAGTAGGAAAGCTCGTTTGTACGTTGTAGTCTCAATTGGAGTCCAATTTGGGTGCAATCTGAGAATATAAAGATTTGAGAGACCAAATGGACTTTGTTTGACTTGTAACCAAGTGAATACAATTATAATAATGACTAACTCAACATGTTTTTCTCATTAAACTTGTTTGGTTGTGCTTAATGAACAAGGAAAACTCATTTGTACATTGTAGGCTCTATTTAAGGCCAATTTGTGTGCATTCAAAGAATACATGTATTTGAGTTACCAAATGGACTTCATTTGACTTCTGATTGCGTTGGTTCCTTAATAATGAAAAATGCATCATGTTTGTCTCAACAAACAAGTTTTGTTGTGCTTAACGGAAAAGGAAACCTTGTTTGTAAGTTGTAGGCTCAATTGGAAGTCAATTTGGGTGCAATCCGAGAATACAAGGATTTGAGTGACCAAATGGACTTCGTTTGACTTCTAACTACTTGGGTACCATAATAATGAAAAATAAAAAATGTTTGTCTAAAAAAAAGTATGGTTGTGCATAACGAAGTAGGAACCCTTGTTCGTACGTCTGAGGCTCAATTGCAGGCCAATATGGGTGTAATACGAGAATACAAAAATTTGAGTGACCAAATGGAATTCGTTTGACTTCTAATCGTGTGGATACTATAATAATGAAAAATAAAACATATTTGCCTCAAAAAGCAAGTTTGGTTGTGCTTAACGCAGAATGTTGGTTGTGCTTAAATCGTTTGTATGTTGTGGGCTCAATTGGAGGGCAATTTGGGTGCAATCCGAGAATACAAGGATTTGGGTGACCAAATGGACTTCATTTGACATATAATTACTTGGGTAGCATAATAATGACAAATACATTATGTTTTCCTGAACAAACATGTATGGTTGTATATAACGAAGAAGGAAAGCTCGTTTGCATGTTGCATGTTCAATTGGAGGCCAATTTTGGTGCAATACGAGAATACAAGAATTTGAATAACCAAATGGACTTCTTTTGACTTCTAACCACTTGGGTACCATAGTAATGACAAATAAAACTTGTTTTCCTCAACAAACAAGTATGGTTTTGCATAACAAAGAAGGAAAGCTTGTTCGAACGTTGGAGGCTCAATTGGAGGCCAATTTGTGTGCAGTACGAGAATACAAGAATTTGAGTGACCAAATGAACTTCGTTTGACTTCTAATCGTGTGGGTACCATAAAAATGAAAATGCAACATATTAACTCAACAAACAAGTTTGGTTGTGCTTCACAAAGAAGGGAAACTTGTTTGTATATTGTAGGCTCAATGGAGGCCAATTTGGATGCAATCTGTGAATACATGGATTTGAGAGATCAAAGGGACTTCGCTTGATTTCTAACTGCCTGGGTAACATAATAATGAAAATTGAAACATGTTGCCTCAACAAATAATTATGTTTGTGCTTAATGAAGAAGTAAACTCGTTTGTATGTTGTAGGCTCAATTGGAGGACAATTTGGGTGCAATCCGAGAATACATCGATTTGAGTTACCAAATGGACTTCGTTTGACTTCTAACTGCATGGGCACCTTAATAATGAAAAATGAAACAATTTTGTGTCAACAAAGAACTTTGGTTTTCCTTAATGAAGAAGGAAAACTCTTTTGTTTGTTATAGGCACAATTGGAGGGCAGTTTGAGTGTAATCCGTGAATATATGAATTTGGGTGACCAAATGGAGTTCGTTTGACTGCTAACCTAGTGGGTACCATAATAATAATAAATGCCACAAGTTTTCAAAAAAAAAACTATGGTCGTACGTTGTAGGAAAGGAAAACTTTTTTGTTTGTTGTAGGAAAGGTCGTTTGTATGTTCTAGGCTCAATTGAAGGCAAATTTGGGTGCAATCCGAGAATACAAGGATTTGAGAGATCAAATAGACTTTGTTTGATTTCTAACCATGTGAATACAATAATAATGATAAATGCAACATGTTTCCCCCAAAAAAGAAGGTTGGATATGCTTAACGAACAAGGAAAACTCTTTTGTACGTTGTAGCCTCAATTTAAGGCCAATTTGTGTGTATTTCGAGAATACAAGGATTTGTGTGACAAAATGGACTTCGTTTGACTTGTGACCGTGTTGGTTCCTTAATAATGAAATATGCAACATGTTTACCTCAACAAATAAGTTTGTTTTTGCTTAACCAAAAAGGAAACTTCGTTTGCATGTTGTAGGCATAATTGGAGGCCAATTTTGGTGCAATCTGAGAATACAAGTATTTGAGTGACCAAACGGACTTCGTTTGACTTCTAACTATTTGGGTACAATAATAATGATAAATAAAACATGTTTGCCTCAACAAAATAGTTGGTTGTGCATAACGAAGAAGGTAAGCTCGTTTGTACATCTGAGGCTCAATTAGAGGCCAATATTGGTTGAATATGAGAATACCAGAATTTGAGTGACCATATGGACTTCGTTTGACTTCTAATCGAGTAGGTACCATAATAATGAAAAATTTAACATATTTTCCTCATCAAACAAGCTTGGTTGTGCTTAACGAGAAGGAAAACTCGTTTGTTTGTTGTAGGCTTAATTAGAGGGCAATTTGGTGCAATCCTAGAATATAAGGATTTGAGCGACAAAATCGACTTTGTTTGACTTATAACCATTTGGGTAGCATAATAATGACAAATATAACATATTTTAGTCAACAAACAAGTATGGTTGTGCAGAACAAAGAAGGAAAGCTCGTTTGTACGTTGCAGGCTCAATCGGAGGCCAATTTGGGTGCAATACGAGAATAAAGGAATTTGAATGACCAAATGGACTTCGTTTGACTTCTCACCAGTTGGGTACCATAGTAATGATAAATACAACCTTTTTAGCTCAACGAACAAGTATGGTTGTGCATAACGAAGAAGGAAAGCTTGTTGGTACGCTGGAGGCTCAATTGGAAGCTTGGGTGAAGTACGATATTACAAGAATTTGAGTGACCAAATCGACTTATTTTGAATTCTAATCGTGTGGGTAATATAATAATGTCAAATTCTACATATTTTCCTCAACAAACAAGTTTGGTTGTGCTTTACGAAGAAGCAAAACTAGTTTGTACGTTGTAGGCTCAATTATTGGCCAATTGGTGTGCATTATGAGAATACATGAATTTGAGTGACCAAATGGACTTCGTTTGAATTCTGACCGCGTTGGTTCCTTAAAAATGACAAATGCAACATGTTTGCCTCAACAAACAAGTTTGGTGGTGTTTAACAAAGAAGGAAACTTCGTTTGTATGTTGTAGGCTCAATTGGAGGCCAATTTGGATGCAATTCGAGAATACAAGGATTTGAGAGACCAAATGGACTTCGTTTTACTTCTAACTACTTGGGTACCATAATAATGATAAATAAAACATTTTTACTCAACAAACAAGTATGGTGTTGCATAACGAATATGGAAAGCTCATTCCTACGTCTGAGGCACAATTGGAAGCCAATTTTGGTGCAATACGAGAATACAAGAATTTGATTGACCATATGGACTTCATTTGAATTATGATCGAGTGGGTACCATAATAATGTCAAATTAAACATATTTTTATCAACAAACAAGTTTGGTTGTGCTTTACGAAGAAGCAAAACTCGTTTGTATGTTGTAGGCTCAATTGGAGGCCAATTTGGATGCAATCCGAGAATACAAGGATTTGAAAGACCAAGTGGACTTCGTTTAACTTCTAACCACGTGAATAAAATAATAATGATAAATGCAACATTGTTTCCACAACAAACAAGTATGGTTGTGCATAATGAAGAAGGAAAGCTCGTTCGTATGTTTGAGGCTCAATGAGAGGGCAATTTGGGTGCAATACGAGAATACAAGAATTTGAGTAACGAAATGGACTTCATTTGACTTCAGTCATGTGGGTAAAATAATAATGATAAATGAAACATATTTTCCTCAACAAACAAGTTTGGTTGTGCTTAACGAAGAAGGAAAACTCGTTTGTATGTTGTAGGCTCAATTGGAAGCCAATTTGGGTGCAATCCGAGAATACAAGGATTTTAGTGACCAAATGGACTTCGTTTGACTTATAACAACTTGGGTACAATAATAATGATAAATAAAACTTGTTTTCCTCAACAAACAAGTATGGTTGTGTATAACATAGAAGGAAGCACGTTCGTATGTCTAAGGCTCTATTGGAGCCCAATTTTTGTGCAATACGGGAATACAAGAATTTGAGTGAGCATATGGAGTTCGTTTGACTTCTAATTGAGTGGGTATCATAATAATGAAAAATACAACATATTTTCCTCAACAAACAAGCTTGTTTGTCCTTAATGAAGAAGGAAAACTCGTTTATATGTTGTAGGCTTAATTGGAGGTCAATTTGGGTGCAATCCGAGAATAAAAGAATTTGAGTGACAAAATGGCCTTCGTTTGACTTATAACCACTTGGGTAGCATAATAAAGACAAGTAAATCATGTTTTATTCAACAAACAAGTATGGTTGTGCAAAATGAAGAGGAAAAACTCGTTTGTACATTGCAGGCTCAATTGGTGGCCAATTTGGGTGCAATACGAGAATACAAGAATTTGAATGACTAAATGGACTTTGTTTTATTTGTAAACACTTTGGTACTATAGTAATGAGATATACAACCTGTTTGCCTCAACAAACAAGTATGGTTGTGCATAACGAATAAGGAAAGCTTGTTGGAACGTTGGAGGCTCAATTGGATACCAATTTGGGTGCAGTACGAGAATACAAGAATTTGAGTGACCAAATAGACTTCTTTTGACTTCTAATTGTGTGGGTAAAATAATAACGACAAATGCAACATATTTGGGTTGAATCCAAGAATACAATGAATTGAGCGACATATTTGTATGTTGTAGGCTCAAATGGATGCCAATTAGGCTGCAATCCAAGAATACAAGGATTTGAGTGACCAAATGGACTTTTTTTGACTTCTACCTACTTGGGTACAATAATAATTATAAATAAAACATTTTTTCCTCAATAAATAAGTATGTTTTTGCATAACGATGAACGAAAGCTCATTCGTACGTCTGAGGCTCAATTAGAGGCCAATTTTGATGCAATACTAGAATACAAGAATATGAGTGACCATATGGACTTCGTTTGACTTCTAATCGAGTGGGTACCATAATAATGACAAATTCAACATATTTTTCTTAAAAAAAAGCTTGGTTGTGCTTAATGAAGAAGGAAAACTCGTTTGTATGTTGTAGGTGGTTGGATCCACTAGAACTGCTAATGGTGCTAGATAGCTAAATGCATCTCAGACTTGTGAGGCTAAACCACCAACACTTCTAAGTGGTTTTAGTTTAGGATAATCTACAACTTCATTTCCCCTAACTTGATGTGTCTTTGAGTAATACACTTTTTTTTATTCTTTCAAAGATGTTGTTTTGATTAATTTTCTTGGTTGATCTAGTTATAGTATTTAGGTCACTGTCATGTATGCAAGGAAATGATGTCGTAGCGGGTATCATTCAAAAGTTTCTAACATATATTATGAACGCATTATACTTACGATTTCTTTGAAAAGATGACATTCACTACTACACAGGAATTGCTCATTACTAGCATATGACAATAACATTTTTTCACTTAGTGCTATGAAAAGGCCAAAATTTCTCCAATTTGAACCCCTTCATCACATTTATGTTGTAGCATTGTGTGATTTTAATTTTTGTGTTTACGTTTAACATTTATGCTGCCAGTTTGTAATGCTTTCAGAACGGATAGATGAATATGTATTTAGTATGAAATTGGACTTCCATTCAAATACTGCTTATATATATATATGAAACTTTCAATTACCCCATGAAGATTTAAGTAGTTATTTGTTTGAATTTTAGATTTTGTTGGGCTGAGTACTACAAGAAAATATGATGATGGATAAAGGTTGGGTGGGCTGCACAGGTACAAATTTAGTTGTGCGTAGTTAGATATTTATTGTAGAATTTGAAATGTCAGAGTTCTTAGAGCAAAATATTTTTCTTGTCTTTCTTGTTATAGAGTTGATCCTGAGTACAAGAAAGGAGCATGGAATTTTGTGAAAATGGTTACAAACAACTTGGGAAATCCTAAAATGATATTATGCCCTTGCATAGATTGTCACAATGTAGAGCATCAGTGTGGTAGTACTGTTGTTGAACATTTGGTTACAAGGGGAATGGATGCGAAGTACAAACAAAGTAAAGATTGGTATGAGCATGGGGAGAAGATAATTATGAATGATGATTTTATTCTTGAAAAAATGTGGAATGACGAGACATATAACTTATATAAACTGCCCACTTTTTTGATGAAGAATATTTGAAGCCTACTGAGTTAGTTAATGAATACTACATTGAGCCTACTAAATACATAGATGCTGATGATTTTATAGCAAAACTAAAAGATGCAGAAACCCCTTTGTACCCGAACTGTTCAAATTACAACAAACTATCAGCCATTGTAGCTTTATATCGACTTAAAACTCAAAGTGGATGGTCTAATAAAAGTTTTATTGAGCTTCTTGAGACATTGGCAGGCATGCTTCCACAGGACAATGTACTTTTGAAGTCATTTTACTCGGTAAAAAAGTTTCTCAAGTCATTTGAGATTGGTTATGAAAAGATTCATGCTTGTGAGAATGATTGCAGTCTATTTAGAAAAGAGTACAAGGACTTGGACAATTGTCCTAAATGTGGTGCTTCAAGATGGAAGAAAAATAAGAGGACCAAAGAAATTAGAAAAGGTATTCCAGTTAAAGTTTTGAGGTACTTTCCTATAATTTCAAGATTCAAAAGGATGTTTAGGTCTGAAAAAATGGCTGCAGATTTAAGGTGACATTTCAATAATAAAAGCACAAATGGAAAAATGTGGCACCCTATTGATTCTGTAACATGGGAATTGGTTAATGATAAATGGGAATCATTTGCAGTTGATTCACGCAGTCTCAGACTTGGTCTTTCTACTGATGGTTTTAGTCCTTTCTCCATGTTAAGCTCTAAATACAGTTGTTGGCCAGTAATGCTAGTTAACTACAATTTGTCTCCTGGGTTGTGTATGAAGAAAGAGAATATCATGTTAACGCTATTGATTCCGGGTCCAAAGCAACCTGAAAATGACATAGACGTCTACTTATAGCCACTTATAGAAGACTTGCAACATTTGTGGCACAATGGAGTGGAGGCATATGATGCGTTTGGTGGAAATATTTTTAATCTCAGAGCACTTTTGCTATGGACCATAAGTGATTTTCCAGCATATGGAAACCTCGCTGGATGTTGTACAAAAGGTAAAAAGGCATGTCCTATTTGTGGCAAAAATACGCACTACAGATGGTTAACGCACAGTAAGAAATTTGCATACATGGGTCATAGGAAATTTCTGTCACCTACACATGAATATCGAGGAAAGAAGGTTTGGTTTGATAACAATGTGGAACATGGAAGGAAGCCTAGAATCTTGTCTGGTCAGAACATTTCTATTGCTCTTAAGAATTTTCCAAATGATTTTGGAAAATGTCATAAGGAAAAAAGAAAAAGAAATGATAATGCTAAAGATTTTGATGTTGATGATAATGGTGATGACGATGTTGATGGCAATGGCGATGATGATGATCATGATGAGCTATCAAGGTGGAAGAAAAGGTCAATCTTTTTCAAATTACCATATTGGAAGGTTAGTTTTTAGGTCTTTAATCGCTTAGCTTTTTTATATTCAGTAATGGTCTTAAAAAATAAGTATTAATGGTTACGTTCATGTTTTTGTAGGAACTTTCATTATGTCATAACTTAGACGTAATGCATGTCGAAAAAAATGTTTGTCAAAGCATTATAGGCACAATGTTGCATTGTGGAAAGTCAAAAGATGGGGTTAATGCTCGTAAGGGCTTACATGATATGCAAATACGGAATGACCTGCATCCAACCTCATGGAAGCAGAACATACCTTCCACCTGCTCCATGGACATTTTCAAGGTCTGAAAAGAAGAAATTTTGCAAGAGATTATATGACTTCAAGGGAGCTGATGGCTATTGTTCAAACATTGGGCGGTGTGTATCTTGTGAGGAATGCAAGGTCATTGGCTTGAAGTCCCATGATTATCATGTTCTAATGCAACAGTTGATATCGATTGCTTTACGAGGATTACTTCCAAAAGGGCCTAGAAATGCATTACTTCGGTTATGTGCATTGTTCCATAGGTTGTGTCAACGTGTTATAGATAGAGAAAAATTAGAAATATTGTACACTTAACGGTTCATCTAGGACGAGAAGCTAGATTATGTGGACCTGTTCATTTTCGTTGGATGTATCCCTTTGAGAGGTAAGGAATCATTCCTTTTTTTTTAGTCTGAATAGTTCTGTTTGAACCTTAATATGTTGAATAACTTATAAGTTATTTATGTACATATATATGAAAACACTAAAAGATTACGTTAGGAATCCTGCACGGCCAGAGGGGTGTATCGCTGAATCATATCTTGCAGAAGAGTGCATTAGTTTTTGTAGCGAATTTTTGAAAAAAATAATACAAGAGGAGGAAAAAGAAGTTTGCAATACTGATTTTGCAAATGAAGTTATATTGGAAGGCCGTCCAATTTCTAGAGCCACATCGATCACACTAACCGATAGAGGAAAAAACTTGCACATCAAGTTGTGTTGATGAATACAGCGGTGGTGGATCCATATTTAGAGTAAGTAAAATGAAATTCACAGATGTTAGATCTCTATTGGTACACCATAACCATTTTACTTATTCAGTTTTCTCTCCTACTAGCATGCACTTGGAGGTTTTACAAGAATCAAACAAACGTCTTACACGTGATGCAACCTTACTTTGGAATAAACATACTTAAAAATTTGCAGAATGGATAAAAAATAAGGTTCGATTAAATCTTCCAGGTTTTTATTACCTTAGTTTGTGTTTAATTTTATAACTACTTACTTTTTATCTCTTCATTTCATTTCTATACTTTAACATATTCCTGTTGATTCAAAAGATGACTCGAACACATTGAAATGGATTGCATATGGTCCAAGGAATAGTGCATTGTCTTTTTCTGGGTATATTATCAATGGGCAGCGTTTTAACACAAAAGATGTCGACCGGGAAACCCAAAACAGTGGGATTATTTATGAGGCAACCAACATGTGTAGGGCAAGCGCAAAAGATACTACACAAGTGTTTTATTGGGTTACTTACTATGGAGTATTGACGGATATAATATTACTAGACTATCATGTATTCTACGTTCCGGTATTTAGGTGTCATTGGGCAAACAAAGGTAATGGTGTTAAAGTTGAAGATGGATTAACCCTCGTGAACCTCCATCAAAGTCAAGTATCATTTGCAAGAGATCCATATATTTTAGCATCTTAAGCAAAACAAGTATTTTATTCAAGAGAAGATGATTCTTCTAATTGGTATGTTGTAATGAAGGCACCACCAAGAAGTTTCCATGAGTCAGAGGCCGATGACGAAAGTGCAGAAGGTTCAACACCACTAGAAGTTGACATGGTCATTGAGGAGTCTAGTGGTGAAGTTAGATATGTGAGGGAGAATTGTGAGGGAATATTTATTGTAATATATGTGAGGGAGAATTGTGTAATAAATGTTCTTAACCTTCATCTTTATTGTGAGGGAATATTTGTGTAATATATGGTCTTAACCTTCATCTTTATTTAGCTTGTGTTTTGGCTGCTTTATAAAAAGTGTCTTTGTTTTTATATATTAGTTACACATATTTCATATGTTGTCTATTCAGTTTTGTTTTCATTATATGATTAAGCTTATAAATGCATTACATATACTGAAATGATAAACTTTTTTTCTTAGATAGGTGAACAACAATGGTTGATGAAGCCAGTAAGAACGGCCTACCTTACAAAAGGAAACGTGCTTTGATACCCAAAAAACATCCAAGGTCTCAGAAGGAATGTATAAGAATGTATCAGAAGGTCCAAAAGCATGTCAACAGACTTTGACCCAACAACATGAGAGTCATGAACCTAATATCCAACATATACAACCATCGGCGTCCAAAGAAGTCGTAGAAAAAGATGCACAAAAAGCACAAGAGTCAATTGCAGACCTGATGGGAGTTAAGAAACCTAGCGGTCCAACCAAAATGAGAGACATTGCTGTAGAAGCTGCAAGTCGAGTTCATGTTGAATTTACAGATAAAGGTGAACCATGTGGAGCGGGGTCAATTAGTTTGTCTTCTTTTTTAGGTCCACTTGTACGAGAGAACATACCTGTAACATTATGCGATTGGAGGAAGCTTGGTAATGACGTAAAAGTAATCTTGTGGAGATCAATTCAGGTATTATGAACTCTTACAATTCAATGAAATGTACATTTAAGTATACACAAGTTTTGATAGAACTCTTACAGTAAAATTACCAGTATTGAGTTACTTAGTGATAATTTTATATAAACTCCAAGCAAGATTCGATTTGGATATAGAATGACAAAAGGCTATCGTATTTAAATCGATGGGATGTATATGGAGGGCCTCAAAATCACGGTTAGTCAGCCAAATACAAGAAGCAACTAATGAAGAAGAAATACTTGAGCTTCAGCCTAAAAACATTCAAAGTAGAGCAAAGTGGATAAAGATCATCAAGAAAAAAACTAGTCCATCATTTAAGGTATGTTTTAAAACTAGTTGTAATATTATATTATATGTTAAATCATTATAATTAAGTTAAAATCATGCTAAAGTAATACAATTTCAGGCTGTAAGTGATAAGTATAAAGCAATGAGGCGTAAGCAAATCCCACACACATGCAGTCGAAAAGGATTGGCTCGATTAGCAGAAGATATGGTGATACATATTTCATATCCATATGCATTCTTATGTTGTGGTAAAAAGATTTTTTAGGTCCAATTACTAATTTTTCAAAACCTTATATCAATTTTTTTTCTGATAGAAAAACAATAGTACCGAGCCATCTTCTGTTTCTAGGGTGAAAGTGTGGATTAAGTTGCGCACCAGAAAAGACGGTAAACCAGTAAATACAAGAGTTTTCGAAACCATTGTGAGTGAAATGTCATTTGTAATGTTGAATTATGTGTAATTTTGTATAGTTTCTGAAACCATACACTATGATATGATATGTGTTGAATTATATAGGAGAAGCTAATCGAAGCTGAAAATGCATCTAACTCGACAACAAATGTGACCGATGATGCTCTTTCCAAAGTCTTAGGAAATGAACAACCTGGACGACTAAGAGGAATGGGAAGAAGAATGACCATCAGCAAATTGACATTCCTTCAAACTAAGGACAAACATGTGGCGGAGATGCAAAAGCAACAAACTGTCATGCACGAGAAGATCCAACATTTAGAGAAATTGGTGTACACATTATTGAAAAACAAGGCAAGTTTGATACATGTTGTGATCAGTGATTAAGTAAAATTTTTGCTTAGTCGTTGAATTTTTTTTATTAACTATTTGATGTGTTGTTAGATCAAGCAAAGTGGAGAAGAAGACAAAACAGCTCCAGTGGTACGACAATTAGTTTAAAAATTGTGGCATTAAGCTTCAATCTAAACTTGCTTCAATTGTAATTTATTAATTGGTTAATTGTAGAGTGTAAACATGAAGTCACTAAAGAAATGCCAGTTGTTAGATTGGAGTGGAACAAAGGAAATCGTTGCTGAAGGACATTTGATATCAAGGGATCGTAATGTGGAAGTCAATAAAATTCCTATGGGTCCTAATGCAATCAAAGTCTGTGTTGATATCCCAACTAAACCAGATGTTTTCCTATGGAGGTCTACATCTAGTATAACTTTTATAGAACAAGCTCAAGGTAAATCTATAACATGGCCTGCCGATAGAGTTATTTTGCAACCTGATCAAGATTCAATTCAACAAGATAATATTGACACGCCTTTGGTAAGATAAGTATTGATTGCTTTAGTATTTATACCATGTATTTGTGTACTTTAAATAGTTGTATTATTGTGTATATGATTCCTATTTTTTATACATTTTTCTTTGTAGAGCAAGTACAACAATTCAACGATCAAGTGCACATTGTTTGATTGGAGTGGAAAAGATGAAATAGTGGCAAAAGGACGTTGGCATTCGAGTGATCCAAAAACGTTGATCAATGATATTCCTCTTGGACCTAATGCCATGATTGTTTGGGTAGATATGTCAAAAAACCATGACGCATTTTTATGGAGGCCTACATCTAATATGACATGCATTAAAGATGTGGTTGGTTCTACTATAGCTTGGCCGGTAGACAAATTTGTTTTGGAATAAGTAGCTAAAAATCAGGAAGTCGAAAATGCATCATATCATTTGGTAAGTTAAATGTGATTGGCATACACTAATGCATAATTGAAGTATATATATATATATATATATATATATATATATATATATATATATATATATAAATATATATCTTCAGGAATCTATTAGTAAAGTGATTACTCAGTTTAATGTATTTGTCCTGTTTGACGTGTTGTTAGAATGTGAACATGGGCTCAAAGAAAAACTGCAAGTTGTTGGATGTTAGTGGTTCGGGACAAGTAGTTGCTGAAGAACGTTGGTTTCCAAGTGATCCAAATCACGTAGTTCATCATGCTCCCTTGGGTCCTAATGCTATTAAAGTTTGGGTAGATAGTCCAAAAGTTTCTACTGCATCTTTTTGGAGACCTACATCTGAGGTGGAAATTATTGAAGATGCCATCGGTACTACAGTAGCATGGCCAGCTGACAAAGTTGTTATGATTTCGAGCTTTGGTAAGCATTGATAGAGACTTGTAATATATATTAGAATGCATGAATGAATATCTCTCTTGGTCTTGAATTCCTGAATATATGCTTGAACTACTACCAATTTTGTAGGTCCACTTGTATTCATGTATATGTACGTATGTTATATGAATGTTAATGCTGTAATGTTACTATGTAATGTTGTTACCATTGTTGTTAATGCTGCACATGTAATGTTGTTGTTAATGTTGTAATGTTGTTGCGTAATGTTGTAATGTTGTTGTTGCGTAATGCTGTAGAATATTGTTAAATGTTAGTTTATGTATTGCATAATAAGATGTTTCACTGCTTCAGATGTCAATTGATTTTGCATTTTAGGGAGTTGTATTAATCTACATAGTTTTTTGGGAGTTTTGAGAGATAGATATGAGGAGATTGGTTGGAATAATATGAGGAGATTTCTCCAAAATGTTTAGAGTGTTTTATTTTGCGCTTAACTTCAAAGGATGATGAGAAAGACAAATTGCAAAAGGAAATCAGGACACTATCTGAAGATTGGAGACAGAAAAATCAGCAGTTGGAATCAAAGGTTCACTTTTGCTATAGAGATTTTTTTTTCCTTTTAAATGCATTTGGTCATTTTGACACTGATTAGTCTTGTTGTTCAAGTACTTACAATTCAGTATGCTTGCATGGGTATGTAGCTGCTGAATATGCTTCCATGGGTATGTTGAAGCCTTTCTACTTCAGCTTCAATTTAAGTATGAAATTCAGGACTAAATCAACTAATGATTGGAGGCAAGTATTGAGGTAGGCTTCAAATTTAGTATAAATGCAGCTTCGGAGTCGGGTATTGAGGTATGGTTTATGGCAAAATGTCATGATTAGCCTATTTTTACTTGGGGTACAACTGAATGGTAGGCATAGTGAACTCCATTTTATTTCACATCTGAGTTTCTTTTTCTCTTCACCATTCAATTTTTAATAGAAAGCTTTCGTTTCTGTAGGAAGCTATGGAGGTAATGGTTGCTTGCGCTGCCAAGACAATGTTAAATAAAGGTGATCAAAATAAAGAACACAAAGAGGACGATCCCAAATCTTCGGAAACCTCATGGGATAGTTTTCCTGCACAGGTAAACTAAAATTCTGACTCTGTCGTTACGTGCTGCATATTGCTGCAGTGAGGTTCTTTGCAAATTATAGTGATGCTTAGTATGACTTGCTAGGTGATGCTTAGTATGACTTATAGTCCAACCCTTTTCGTGGCCTCTTGCATCTCTCCTCGTATTTGGATAGAACATGCAGGGAAACAAAGTGATTGGTGCGTTTTAGCAGTCAAAATAATGTATATTTCTGTACTTAATTATATGCTGTAACATTTTGACTGTTCTATTTTCATGTATGCAGTGTACTGTGTATCCACTTGATTGGTGCATTCTAGCAGTCAAAAGGATGCTACCATTTTCTAGAATGTACTGACAGAAAATTGGAATTGGTTTAGCTCTATCACTAAGGATGAATGCTTCTTGTCCAACAACAAACAAATATTTCTGCTCCTTTTTCGATCCATCTGAAAATGCCTCAAACAGATATTTCAAGCTAAACACCCCCACACCAGGCGTGACTGCACCAGCATGTGTGACAAACATTTAGCTCCTAATTCTATTGCTCTGTATTGTTACTCATCAACATTTTGTCCATCCACAGTTTCCAATTAAGCCTTGTTTTAGCTAATACTCATTTCTGGACTGATTTCTTTTATTGCTACAGAGCAGACAAACTGCAATCAAGGCATGTTTTGGTCTTACCTACTCAGGAAATTTCATCTAGTACAAGACGAATTGTTTTCAGTTGTGGAGCCTTGTTGGTTGCCATTACCCCCTTTAATTGTGGGTTAACACCATCATTGGCGAAGGCTTAACAGAATGACTCTAAAGACCAAGATGATGAAGGGGAGAAAGGTCTAGTTGGTGCTATCACATCCTTGTTTGATCCTGATGAGAAAACAAAATCAGGAAAGGTGTTACCAAAGGCTTATTTGAAGTCTGCTAGAGAGGTTGTGAAAACGCTTCGTGATTCACTAAAGGAAGATCCTAAGGATAATGCCAAATTTAGAAGAACCTCTGATGCGGAAAATTAGTCAATAAGGGAGTACATGAATGACTGGTGAGGCCAAAAGAACCTAGCAGCTGAGGTATGAATTGTCTTAGATTATCTTAAGTTTGAAGCTGTATCATCTATGGTGTGTTGTTGTGTTAGTATTTCGACTTGGATTTGTTTGCTTTCGCCTCTGCTAGAGGTTTGAATTTGTTGAAAAAATGTTATATTTCGCTAAATTTAAATTAAGCACGCCATACATACATAACAATTCCTTATGGGTAAACTAAATAGGATAGAATTTTTTTTATGTATTAAGTTTACTAAGTTTTTTTTTTGGTTCATTTCATTCTTTCATTTTTTCCATATTGTTATTGAATTATTTGATTCTTCTCCTGTCTGGTTTTAGTCTGTTATTGCCAAGCTATTCAATTCCAAGGGACGAAGATGCTCGGATGATGATCGTTTTGGAAGCAGAGGAGTAAGACTTGTTGATGCAGCATCTGTGATGAGAAAAAGCTTTTCAGGTGGGGTCACACATATTTTTTAAAATAAACCTTAATTTATGTCATGAAGTAACTATCATATCTCAAAAAAAATTTAAATTGCTGTTATTGTGCTATGGCGGCTCAGGCCCCAGAGTTCAGCCCAGTGGATGGTGTTTGAGAGACAAATTCGAGAATTGAAGGCTTAAACATATGTACGACCTTTGATCGCTCGATGAAAACTATCACTGAAATGCAAGATTTCCGGTATGAGTTATAATGCTTTTATCATATCAATTCCCTTCCCCCTCTCTATCCCTTGGTTGATATCTGATTATCAAATATCAAAACTTTACCGTGTTGCAGTTAATCTTTGTGGGAACATGGAATGTTGGAGGTAAGACTCCAAAGGCAACGTATGCAATCTTTCTAGACAACATGTTTGCGGTGTTGTGGTGTTCGGCATGGCCAATTGCTGTTGCTGAAGCTGGGAGTGGACATTTGGCTGCTGCATATTTTGGTTTAGAGTCCGAGCTGAAGAATTGAAACTCCATTATTGATAAGGTTTGGCAGTAATAGCTGTTGTTGTTGTTGTTGCTGCTGCTGCTTCTGTTGATGTGGCTGTTGCTGCTGGAGCTGCAGCTCCTGTTGCATCTGTTGTTGCTATTGATGTTGTCCAGAGACTATTGTAAAGATTGGTCACAATCATCTGAAGGTATCAACATGGTCTCAAAGAATTTAGGTAACACCTTTGTGGACTCTTGAATAGATAGATGTTTTTGTTTCGTAAGTTCCAATTCATCTAGATTTCTCAAATCTCTCTTCAATAGGTGATTATTAGCATTTTCTGGGAGGTGGATTTATCAAGCAAGCACAGGTATGCATTGTTGTGGACAGTTTGTAGTCAACTTTTTCAAGATATATTGTCAAACTTTCATTTACTTATGAATCTCCATCTGTTGTTATGGTTCGTGAACAAATTCTCCACTATTTTGTTACAGGAAAATATACCACTTCATGATTTTCTCGACATTCTACCAAGAACAAAAAAACAGGCAGAAGAAAGAGATGAAGAGGTTGGTTTTTGGTGCATTTTCTGACAGCGTAGATAGTTTTTTTCTCAGGACTAATCATTTTGTTCACTGGATTCTTCTTCCTCATGGTTATGAGTTTCACACTCCATGAGCTAATGCTTTATTGTCTTAAATATCGATCTTCGATATGTTATATATGTTGAATTATTTTCTTAACATTTATATGAATTGTTGTCTGACGCGTTCTCTCAATACAGGATACCACCTATTACTTTTTTAAACTTGAGGGGAAGACTACTAATAACGTAATTCAAAGCTCTTAGATGTTACAGATAAATTATGCTGGATTTTCTTCCTATCTTTCTTGATTATACTATGATTTTTTTTTTTTTGCAAATTTAATCCGATGATCCTTGCTAGTTTTTTTCCATGATTTGTATAATGAGAAGCATTAAAAATTGATTTGGATCCACTGAACTATCTATGTCAACCATGCTTACATGGGTTTCGACTGTTTTCTTACCAAATGACAAATTTCCCTTAGAAAGAAGCGCACGTTTCAAAGAAAACCAAACCAAGTGTGTCTTGTAATAAGTATTCCAATGTGTTACCAAGTTTTCCCTCAAACATGTTGTTTGGTAGGTTAGAGATTTCTATTCAACTGTTGATTCTATTGACAGAAATATGTTCTGTTCGGGGAATTGTAGTTTGAGTTTACTGTCATTGTTGGTTATTCTGTTATGTTGCTGTTTCTGCTGTCGTTGTTGTTGTTGCAGCTGTAGATTAATAAGAGTTTGTCGCTGCTGGGGCCACATAAGCTGTGACTCGTTAAACTGATCACGTGCAGAGTCATACCTTAACAAAACTTTTACAAAAGTTGTGAGTACAGTCCCTGCATTTTTTAATGATGCTCAGAGACAAGCAACAAAGGATGCTGGAAGAATTGTTGGTCTTGATGTACAGAGAATTATCAACGAGCCAACTACAACAGCATTATCTTATGGGTTAAATGACAAGGAAGGTCTCATAGCAGCCTTTGATCCTGGTAGTGGAACTTTTATGTTTCTATCCTAGCTTGAAATCTCTAAGGGTGTTTTTGTGGTAAAAGCAACAAATGGTGACACTTTCTTGAGTGGAGAGGATTTTGACAATACACAGCTTGATTATTTGGACAGTGAATTCAAGAGGACGTAGGGTATTTGATATCTCAAAGAATAGATTAGCCCTGTAAAGACTCCGAGAAGTAGCTGAGAAGGCTAAAATAGAACTCTCATCCACATCTCAGACTGACATCAACCTGCCATTCATTACTGCTGATGCATCAGGTGCAAATCAATTTGTTGATTATGCTGATTCACTTTAGAAGCATCTAACTGAAATCCAGGAGTAGGCAAGGCTTGTGATCTGTTTGTAGGTGGCATGGCATGGGCTTGAAAATTCAGCAAGTTAGATGGGTCATTAGTGCTAAGGTTATTTTTAAGACCCGAAGATGCAATGGATGGGAGAAGTCCTGACTGATCGAGTAGCTGAAAACTGAGTGTTTTGCTGCATGGTCAACCACTGAACAAGACTTAAGCCTGGGAATAGTGGGCTTTGAACATCCTTCATGAAGTAAGAATGCTAGCACTCTTAGTAGTTAGTTACTCGATCCCCTTCCTGTTTTCGAGAGTTATTGTGCACCATGAATGGTTTTGTATTGGTACATTTTCGAGCTATTATTCAAATTTGCTGTCAATAAAATGTATTCCATAATCTTGTGTCTTTATCTACTTTCCTTTTCAAGTTTCCAGATTACCTTTTTAAGTTTCCAGATTATGGTGAACTAGCTCTACTACAAGAAAAATGTTGATTAATAGCATTTCAAAACTGTTATGGTAGGTAGATTATTTATAGCGTTTCTGAAACGCTATGGTATAATATACAATAGTGTTTCTGAAACGCTATGGTATAATATACAATAGCGTTTCTGAAACGCTATAATGTAGTCCACAATATCATTTTTGAAATGATATAACATACCATAGCATTTCAAAAATGTTATGGTATAGTATACAATAGCATTTTTTAAAACGCTATGGTAGACTATACTATAGCGTTTCTAAAACGCTATTGTAGACTATACCATAGCGTTTCAAAAACGCTATGATAGCCCTTGTTTCTATTATAGCTCCGGCTGTCATAGCGTTTACGAAAACGGTATTAATCATAAATTTTTTTGTAGTGAAACAAGTATGGTTGTGCATAACGAAGAAGGAAAGATTGTTGGTACGTTGGAGGCTCAATTGGAGGCCAATTTGGGTGCAGTACGAAAATACAAGAATTTGAGTGACTTCTTTTGACTTCTAATCGTGTGGGACTTCTTTTGACGAAGTGAACTTCTTTTGACGAAATTGACTTCTTTTGACTTCTAATCGTGTGGGTAAAATAATAATGACAAATGAAACATATTTACCTAAACAAACAAGTTTGTTTGTGCTTAACGAAGAAAGAAAACTCTTTTGTATGTTGTAGGTACAATTGCAGGGCAATTTGGGTGCAATCCGTGAATACATGGATTTGACTGACCAACTGGAGTTCATTTATCTTCTAACCTCATGGGTACCATAATAATAAAAAATGCCACAATGTCGCAAAAAAAAAAGTATGGTTGTGTTTAAAGAAGTAGCAAAGCTCGTTTGTACGTTGTAGGCTCAATTGGAGGTCAATTGGGTGCAATCCGAGAATACAAGGATTTGAGAGACCAAATGGACTTTTTTCGACTTCTAATAGTGTGAATAAAATAATAATGATAAATGCAACATTTTTTCCTCAACAAACTAGTTTTGTTCGACCAGCGAACAAGGAAAACTCGTTTGTACGTTGTAGGCTCAATTTAAGGGCAATTTGTGTGCATTTCGAGAATACAAGAATTTGAATGACCAAATGGACTTTGATTGACTTCTGATTGCGTTGGTTCCTTAATAATGACAATTCAAACATGTTATCTTCAACAAACAAGTTTGGTTGTGCTAAACGAAGAAGGAAAACTCGTTTATATTTTGTATTTATATTTTGTAGGCTCAATTGGAGGCCAATTTGGGTGCAATTCGAGAATACAAAGATTTGAGTGACCAAATGGACTTTGTTTGCTTCTAACCACTTGGGTACAATAATAATGTTAAATTAAAACATGTTTTCCTCAACAAACAAGTATGGTTGTGCATAACAAAGTAGGAAAGCTTTTTTGTATTTTGTAGGCACAATAGGAGGGCAATTTGGGTGCAATCCGTGAATACATGGATTTGAGTGACCAAATGGAGTTCATTTGACTTCTAACCTCATGGGTACAATAATAATAAAAAAATTACACAATTTTTCAAAAAAAAGTATGGTTGTATTTAAAGAAGTAGGAAAGCTCGTTTGTACGTTGTTGGCTCAATTGGAGGCCAATTGGGTGCAATCTGAGAATACAAGGGTTTGAGAGACCAAATGGACTTCGTTTGATTGCTAACCATGTGAATACAATAATAATGATAAATGCAACATGTTTTTCTCAACAAACTAGTTTAGTTTTGCTTAACGAACAAGGAAAACTCGTTTGTACGTTGTAGGCTCAATTTAAGGCCAAATTGTGTGCATTCTGAGAATACAAGAATTTGAGTGACCAAATGGACTTTGTTTGACTTCTGACCACCTTGGTTCCTTAATAATGAAAAATCCAACATGTTTGCCTCAACAAACAAGTTTGTTTGTGCTTAACGAAGAAGGAAAACTCATTTATATGTTTTAGGCTCAATTGGAGGCCAATTTGGGTGCAATCCGAGAATACAAAGATTTGAGTGACCAAATGGACTTCGTTTGACTTCTAACTACTTGGGTATAATAATAATGATAAATTAAATATGTTTTCCTCAACAAACAAGTATGGTTGTGCATAACGCAAAAGGAAAGCTCGTTCCTACGTCTGAGTTTCAATTGGAGGCCAATTTTGGTGCAATAAGATAATACAAGAATTTGAGTGACCATATGGAATTCGTTTGACTTTTAATCGAGTGGGTACCATAATAATTACAAATGAAACATATTTTCCTCAACAAACTAGCTCGGTTGTGCTTAATGAAGAAGAAAAACTCGTTTGTATCTTGTAGGCTAATTGGAGGGCAATTTGGGAGCAATCCGAGAATACAAGGATTTGAGTGTCCATATGGACTTCGTTTTACTTATAACCACTTGAGTAGCATAATAATGGAAAATAAAACATTTTTTCCTCCACAAATAACTATGGTTGTACATAATGAAGAAGCAAAGCTCGTTTGTACGTTGCAGGCTCAATCGGTGGCCAATTTGGGTGCAATACGAGAATACTAAAATTTGAGCGACCAAATGGACTTTGTTTTATTTCTAACCACTTGGGTACTATAGTAATGACAAATAAAACCTGTTTGCCTCAAAAAACAAGTATGGTTGTGCATAATGAAGAATGAAAGCTTGTTGGTACGTTAGAGGCCAATTTGGGCGCAATCCGATAATACAAGGATTTGAG
The DNA here is from genome assembly GCA_003290165.1 of Berberis thunbergii. NCBI lineage: Eukaryota > Viridiplantae > Streptophyta > Magnoliopsida > Ranunculales > Berberidaceae > Berberis > Berberis thunbergii. Next base: position 618,724 of record QNQO01000471.1, on the reverse strand, counting down.
AGACCAAATGAACTTTGTTTGAATTCTAACCGTGTGAGTATAATAATTATGAAAAATGAAACATGTTTGCCTCAACAAGCAATTTTGGTTGTGGTTAAAAAAGAAGGAGACCTCGTTTGTGTGTTGTTGGCCAATTTGAGTGCAATCCGAGAATACAAGGATTTGAGTGACCAAATGGAGTTCGTTTGACTTCTAACTAATTGGGTATAATAATAATGATAAATAAAACATTTTTTCTCAATAAAAAAGTATGGTTGTGCATAACGAAGAAGGAAAGCTCGTTCGTACGTCTGAGGCTCAATTGGAGGCCAATTTGGGTGCAATACGAGAATACAAGAATTTGAGTGACCATATGGACTTTCGTTTGATTTATAACTGAGTGGGTACAATAATAATGACAAATGAAACATATTTGCCTCAACAAACAAGTTTTGTTGTGCTTAATAAAGAAAAAAAACTCGTTTGTATGTTGTAGGCTTAATTTGAGGGAAGTTTCGGTGCAATGCAAGAATACATGGATTTGAGTGACAAAATGGACTTTGTTTGACTTATAACCCCTTGGGTAGCATAATAATGACAAATACAACATGTTTTACTGAACAAACAAATATGCTTATGCATAACGAAGAAGGAAAACTCGTTTGTACGTTGCAGACTCAATTGTTGCGCAATTTGGTGCAATATGAGAATACAAGAATTTGAGTGACTAAATGGACTTCGTTATACTTCTAACCACTTGGGTAGCATAGTAATGAGAAATTAAACCTATTGGCCTCAACAAACAAGTATGGTTGTGCATAACGAAAAAGGAAAGCTTGTTGGTACGTGGGAGGCTCAATTGGAGGCCAATTTGGGTGCAGTATGAGAATACAAGAATTTGAGTGACCAAATGGAGTTCTTTTGACTTCTAATCTGGTGGGAACCATAATAATTACAAATGCAACATATTTATCAAAACAAACAAGATCTGTTGTGCTTAACGAAGAAGGAAAACTCGTTTGTATGTTGTAGGCTTCATTGCAGGCAAATTTGGATGAAATCCATGAATACATGCATTTGACTGACTAAAGGGACTTCGTTTAACTTCTAATCACACTGGTAACATAATAATGAGAAATTCATCATTTTCGCATCAACAAATAAGTTTGGTTGTGCTTAACGAAGATGGAAAACTTGTTTGTAAGTTGTAGGCTCTATTGGAGGACAATTTGGGTGCAATCCGAGAATACAACAATTTGAGCGACCAAATGGACTTCGTTTGACTTCTAACCACGTGGGCACATTAATAATGAACAATAAAACATGCTTGCCCCAACAAACAAGTTTGGTTGTGTTTAATGAAGAAGGAAAACTCTTTTGTATGTTGTAAGTACAATTGGAGGGCAATTTGGGTGCAATCCGTGAATACAAGGATGTGAGTGGCCAAATGGAGTTCATTTGACTTCCAACCTCGTGGGTACAATAATAAGAAAAAATGCCACAAATTTTCCAAAATAAAATTATGGTTGTGTTTAAAGAAGTAGCAAAGCTCGTTGTGAAACACCAAATGGCTTCATTTGACTTCTAACCGTTTGAATTCAATAACACTGATAAAAGCAACATGTTTTCCTCAAAAAATTAGTTTGGTTGTTCTTAACGAACAAGGAAAACTTGTTTGTACGTTGTAGGCTCAATTTAAGGCCAATTTGTGTGCATTCCGAGAATACAAGAAATTGAGTGACCAAATGGACTTTTTTTGACTTCTAATCATGTGGGTGAAATAATAATGACAAATTCAACATATTTACCTCAACAATCATGTTTTGTGGTGCTTAACAAGTAAGGAAAACTCGTTTGTATGTTGTTGGCTTAATTGGAGGGCAATTTGGGTGCAATCCAAGAATACAAGGATTTGAGTGGCCAAATGGATTTCTTTTGACTCCTAAACATGTGGGTACCATAATAATGACAAATGAAACATATTTGCCTTAACAAACAAGTTTTTCTTTTCCTAACGAAGAAGGAAAACACGTTTTGGCTTAATTGGAGTGCAATTGGATGCAATCCAAGAATACAAGGATTTGAGTGACCAAATGAACTTCGTTTGACTTCTAACCGTGTGGGCACCTTAATAATGACAAATTAAACTTGTTTGCTTCAAGAAATAAGTTTGGTTGTGCTTAACGAAGAAGCAAAACTCTTCTATATGTTGTAGGTACAATTGGAGGGCAATTTGGGTGCAATCCGTAAATACATGGATTTGAGTAACCAACTAGAGTTCATTTGACTTCTACCCTCGTGGGTACCATAATAATAAAAAATGCCACATTTTTTTTCAAAAGATGTATGGTTGTGTTTAAAGAAGTAGCAAAGCTCGTTTGTACGTTGCAGACCCAATTGGGTGCCAATTTAGGTGCAATCCGAGAATACAACGATTTGAGCTACCAAATAGACTTCGTTTGAATTCTAACCATGTGGGCACCTTAATAATGAACAATGAAACATGTTTCCCTCAACAAACAAGTTTCTTTGTGTTTAAGGAAAAAGGAAAACTCTTATGTATGTTGTAGGTACAATTGGAGGGTAATTTGGGTGCAATCCGTGACTACATGGATTTGAGCGACCAAATGGAATTCATTTGACTTCTAACCTAGTGGGTTCCATAATAAGAAAAAATGCCACAATATTTCAAAAAAATAAGTATGGTTGTGTTTAAAGAAGTCGCAAAGCTCGTTTGTACGTGGTAGGCCCAATTGGAGGCAAATTGGGTGCAATCCAATAATACAAGGATTTGAGAGACCAAATTGACTTCGTTTGACATCTAACAACGTGAATTCAATAATAATGATAAAAGCAAGGTGCTTTCCTCAGAAAACTAGTTTGGTTGGGCTTAATGAACAAGGAAAACTAGTTTTTATGTTGTAGGCTCAAATTAAGGCCAATTTGTGTGCATTCCAAGAATACAAGAATTTGAGTGACCAAATGGACTTCGTTTGACTTCTGACTGCGTTGGTTTGGTCTCTCAAATCCTTGTATTCTCGGATTGCTCCCAATTGGTCTCCAATTGTACCTTCAACATACAAAAGAGTTTTACTTCTTCGTTAAGCACATCCAAAATTGTTTGTTGAAGAAAACATGTTTCATTTGTCATTATTAAGGTGACCACGTTGTTAGAATTCAAAAGAAGTCAATTTGGTCACTCAAATCCTTGTATTCTCGATTTCACCCAAATTGCCCTCCAATTAACCCTACAACATACAAACGAGTTTTCCTTCTTCATTAAGGACAACAAAACTTGTGTGTTAAGGTAAATATGTTGCATTTTTCATTATGGTACCAACACGATTAGGAGTCAAAAAAAGTCCATTTTGTCACTCAAATTCTTGTATTATCATATTGCACCCAAATTGGCCTCCAATTGAGCCTCACATGTACGAACGAGCTTTCCTTCTTCGTTATGCACAACCATACTTGTTTGTTAAATAAAAAATGTTGTATTTTTCATTTTTATGGCACCCAAGTAGTTAGAAATCGAACGAAGTCCATTTGGTCACTTAAATCTTTGTATTCTGGGATTGCACCCAAATTATCCTCCAATTGAGCCTACAACATACAATCGAAGTTTCCTTCTTCGTTAAGCACAACCAAACTTGTTTGTTGAGACAAACATAATGAAAATGCAACATGGTTGACTCAACAAACAAATTTGGTTATGCTTAACGAAAAAGGAAAACTCGTTTGTATGTTGTAGGCTCAATTGGAGGCCAATCTGGGTGCAATCAGAAAATAAAGAAATTGAGTAACCGAATGGACTTCCTATGACTTCTAACCTTGTGGAAATGTTAATAATGACAATTGCAACATGTTTGACACAACAAACAAGTTTGGTTTTGATTTACGAAGAATGAAAACCTGTTTGTACGTTGTATGGTCAATTGGAAGCAAATTTGGATGCAATCTTAGAATACAAGGATTTAAGTGACCAAAATGACTCCGTTGAATCTAAACGCGAATGGGTACAATTGGTGGCTAATTTGTGTGTATTCCAAGAATACAGTGATTTTTTTGTGACCAAATGGATTTCCTTTGACAACTAACCTCATGTGGTTACCATAATAATGACAAATGCAACAGTTTTGTATCAACAAACAAGTTTTGTTTTTCTTAATGAAGAAGGAAAACTAGTATGTACGTTGTAGGATCAATTGGAGGCAAATTTGGGTGCAATCCGAGAATACAAGGATTTGAGTCACCAAATGGACTTTGTTTGACTTCTAACCTCATGTGGGTACCATAATAATGACAAATGCAACATATTTGACTCAACAAACAAGTTTGGTTGTGCTTTACAAAGAAGTAAAACTCATTTGTACATTGTAAGCTCAATTATAGCCCATTTTGGGTGCAATACGAGAATACAAGGATTTGAGTAACCAAATGGACTCTGTTTGACTCTTAACGACATGTGGGCACCATAATAATGATAAATGCAACAATTTTTATCCAACAAACAAGTTTGGTTTTGCTTAATGAAGAATGAAAACTCGTTTGTTCGTTGTAGGCTCAATCGGAAGCCAATTTGGGTGCAATCCGAGAATATAAGGATTTGAGTCACCAAATGGACTCTGTTTGACTTTTAATCTCCCTTGGTTTCCATAATAATGAAAATTGCAACATTTTTTAATCAACAAACAACTTTGGTTGTGCTTTACGAAGAAGGAAAACACTTTTATACGTTATAGGCTCAATTGGATGCCAATTTGAGTGAAATCCGAGAATACAAGGAAGTTGAGTGACCAATTTGACTCCGTTTGACTTATAACCTCGTGGGTACGTTAATAATGAAAAATGAAACAATGTTGACTCAACAAACTAATTTGGTTATGGTTAACTAAAAAAGAAAACTCGTTGGTATGTTGTAGGCTCATTTGGAGGCCAATTTGGGTGCAATCATAAAATAAAAGAAATTGATTGACTAAAAGGACTTCGTATGACATCTAAAATTTTGAAAATGTTAATAATGACAATTGCAACATGTTTGACTCAACAAACAATTTTGGTTTCCCTTTACGAAGAATGAAAACATGTTTGTACGTTGTATGGCCAATTGGAAGCTAATTTGGATGCAATCCTAGAATACAAAGATTTGAGTGACCAAAATGACTCCGTTGAATCTAACCTCGCATGGGTAGAATAATAATGACAAATGCAACATGTTTGATGAAAACAATAGTTTGGTTTGCTATACGAAGAATGAAAACTCATTTTTACGTTGAAGGTTCAATTTGATTTCAATTTAGGTGCAATCCGAGAATTCAAGGATTTGAGTGACTAAATAGACTCCGTTTGACTTATTTAACCATACGGGTACCATAATAATGAAGAATGCAACAGTTTTTCATCAACAAAAAAGTTTGGTTTTGCTTAATGAAGAAGGAAAACTCGTTTGTACGTTGTAGGATCAATTGGTGGCCAATTTGGGTGCAATCCGAGAATACAAGGATTTGAGTCACAAAATGGACTTTGTTTGACTTCTAACCTCGCATGGGTACCATAATAATGGCAAATGCAAACATATTTGACTTAACAAACAAGTTTGGCTGTGCTTTACAAAGAAGTAAAACTCGTTTGTACATTATAAGCTCAATTGTAGCCCATTTTGGTGCAATACGAGAATACAAGGATTTGAGTGACCAAATAGACTACGTTTGACTCTTAAAGACACGTGGGTACCATAATAATGATAAATGCAACAATTTTTACCCAACACACAAGTTTGGTTTTGCTCAATGAAAAATGAAAACTCGTTTGTACGTTGTAGGCTCAATAGGAAGCCAATTTGGGTGCAATCCGAGAATATAAGGATTTGAGTCACCAATGGACTCTATTTGACTTTTAATCTCCCTAGGGTACCGTACTAATGAAAATTGCTACTTATTTTAATCAACAAACAAGTTTGGTTGTGCTTTACGAAGAAGGAAAACGTTTTTATACGTTATACGCTCAATTGGAGGCTAATTTGAGTGCAATCCGAGAATACAAGAAGTTGAGTGACCAATTGGACTCCGTTTGACTTATAACCTCATGGGTACGCTAATAATGAAAAATGAAACATGGTTGAAAAATCAAACAAATTTTGCTATGCTTAACGAAAAAGGAAACTCATTTGTAAGTTGTAGGCTCAATTTTGGTCAATTTGCGTGCAATCAGAAAATAAAAGAATTGAGTAACCAATTGGACTTTGTATGACTTCTAACCTTGTGGAAATGTTAATAATGACAATTGCAACATGTTTGAATCAACAAACAAGTTTGGTTTTGATTTACGAAGAAGGAAAACCTGTTTGTACGTTGTATGGTCAATTGGAAGCAAATTTGGATGCAACATAGAATACAAGGATTTGAGTGACCAAAATGACTCCGTTGAATCTAAACGTGGATGGGTACAATAATAATCAGAAATGAAACTTGTTTGATGAAAAACACAAGTTTGGTTTGCTATACGGAGAATGAAAACTCGTTTATACGTTGTAGGGCAACATTGGTGGCAATTTGGGTGTATTCCGAGAATACAATGATTTTTTAGTGACCAAATGGATTTCCTTTAACATCTAACCTCATGTGGGTACCATAAATATGAAAACTGCAACAGTTTTGAATCTACAAACAAGTTTGGTTTTGCTTAATGAAGTAGGAAAACTAGTTTGTACATTGTAGGATCAATTGGAGGCCAATTTGGGTGCAATCCGAGAATACAAGGATTTGAGTCACCAAATGGACTTTGTTTGACTTCTAACCTCGCTTGGGTAGCATAATAATGGCAAATGCAACATATTTGACTCAACAAACAAGTTTGGCTGTGCTGTACAAAGAAGTAAAACTCGTTTGGACATTGTAAGCTCAATTGTAGCCCATTTTGGGTGCAATACGAGAATACAAGGATTTGAGTGAACAAATAGACTACGTTTGACCCCTAACGACACGTGGGTACCACAATAATGATAAATGCAACAATTTTTACTCAACAAACAAGTTTGGTTTTGAATAATGAAAAATTAAAACTCATTTGTACGTAGTAGGCTCAATAGGAAGCCAATTTGGGTGCAATCCGAGAATATAAGGATTTGAGTCACCAAATGGATTTTTTTTGGCTTTTAATCTCCCTAGGGTACCGTAATAATGAAAATTGCTATACTTTTTAATCAACAAACAAGTTAGGTTGTTTTTTACGAAGAAGGAAAACGCTTTTATACGTTATAGGCTGAATTGGAGGCCAATTGAGTGCAATACGAGAATACAAGAAGTTGAGTGACCAACTGGACTCCGTTTGACTTATAACCTCGTGGGTACGTTAATAATGAAAAATGCAACATGGTTGACTCAACAAACAAGTTTGGTTTTGATTTACGAAGAATGAAAACCTGTTTGTACGTTGTATGGTCAATTGGAAGCAAATTTGGATGCAATCCTAGAATACAAGGATTTGAGTTACCAAAATGACTCCGTTGAATCTAAACGCGGATGGGTACAATTGGTGGCTAATTTGTGTGTATTCCAAGAATACATTTTTTTTTGTGACCAAATGGATTTCCTTTGACATCTAACCTCATGTGGTTACCATAATAATGACAAATGCAACAGTTTTGTATCAACAAACAAGTTTTGTTTTGCTTAATGAAGAAGGAAAACTAGTTTGTACGTTGTAGGATCAATTGGAGGCCAATTTGGGTGCAATCCGAGAATACAAGGATTTGAGTCACCAAATGAACTTTGTTTGACTTCTAACCTCATGTGGGTACCATAATAATGACAAATCCAACATATTTGACTCAACAAACAAGTTTGGTTGTGCTTTACAAAGAAGTAAAACTCATTTGTACATTGTAAGCTCAATTGTAGCCCATTTTGTGTGCAATACGAGAATACAAGGATTTGAGTGACCAAATGGACTCCGTTTGACTCTTAACGACACGTGGGTACCATAATAATGATAAATGCAACAAATTTTACCCAACAAACAAGTTTGGTTTTTCTTAATGAAGAATGAAAACTCGTTTGTTCGTTGTCGGCTCAATCGAAAGCCAATTTGGGTGCAATCCGAGAATATAAGGATTTGAGTCACCAAATGGACTCTGTTTGACTTTTAATCTCCCTTGGTTACCATAATAATGAAAATTTCAACATTTTTTAATCAACAAACAACTTTGGTTGTGCTTTACGAAGAAGGAAAACACTTTTATACTTTATAGGCTCAATTGGAGGCCAATTTGAGTGCAATCCGAGAATACAAGAAGTTGAGTGACCAATTGGACTCCGTTTGACTTATAACCTCGTGGGTACGTTAATAATGAAAGATGAAACAATGTTGACTCAACAAACTAATTTGGTTATGCTTAACTAAAGAAGAAAACTCGTTGGTATGTTGTAGGCTCAATTGGAGGCCAATTTGGGTGCAATCAGAAAATAAAAGAAATTGATTGACCAAAAGGACTTCGTATGACTTCTAAAATTGTGAAAATGTTAATAATGACAATTGCAACATGTTTGAATCAACAACAAGTTTAGTTTCCCTTACGAAGAATGAAAACATGTTTGTACGTTGTATGGCCAATTGGAAGCTAATTTGGATGCATCCTAGAATACAAAGATTTGAGTGACCAAAATGATTCCGTTGAATCTATCCTCGCATGGGTAGAATATAATGACAAATGAAACATGTTTGATGAAAAACAATAGTTTGGTTTGCTATACGAAGAATGAAAACTCGTTTTTACGTTGAAGGTTCAATTTGATTCCAATTTCGGTGCAATCCGAGAATACAAGGATTTGAGTGACCAAATGGACTCCGTTTGACTTATTTAACCATGCGGGTACCATAATAATGAAAATGCAACAGTTTTTCATCAACAAAAAAGTTTGGTTTGGCTTAATGAAGAAGGAAAACTCGTTTGCACGTTGTAGATCAATTGGTGGCCAATTTGGGTGCAATCCGAGAATACAAGGATTTGAGTCACCATATGGACTTTGTTTGACTTCTAACCTCTCATGGGTACCATAATAATGGCAAATGCGACATATTTGACTCAACAAAAAAGTTTGGTTGTGCTTTACAAAGAAGTAAAACTCATTTGTACATTATAAGCTCAATTGTAGCCCATTTTGTGTGCAATACAAGAATACAAGGATTTGAGTGACCAAATGGACTACGTTTGTCTCTTAACAACACGTGGGTACCATAATAATGATAAATGCAACAATTTTTTACTCAACAAACAAGTTTGGTTTTGCTTAATGAATAATGAAAACCCGTTTGTACGTTGTAGGCTCAATAGGAAGCCAATTTGGGTGCAATCCGAGAATATAAGGATTTGAGTCACCAAATGGACTCTATTTGACTTTTAATCTCCCTAGGGTACCGTAATAATGAAAATTTCTACTTATTTTAATCAACAAACAAGTTTGTTGTGCTTTACGAAGAAGGAAACGCTTTTATACGTTATACGCTCAATTGGAGACCATTTTAGTGCAATCCGAGAATACAAGAAGTTGAGTGACCAATTGGACTCCGTTTGACTTATAACCTTGTGGTACGCTAATAATGAAAAATGAAACATGGTTGAAAAATCAAAAAAATTTGCTATGCTTAACGAAAAAGGAAACTCGTTTGTAAGTTGTAGGCTCAATTGGAGGCCAATTTGCGTGCAATCAGAAAATAAAAGAAATTGAGTAACCAAATGAACTTTTTATGACTTCTAACCTTGTGGAAATGTTAATAATGACAATTGAAACATGTTTGAATCAACAAACAAGTTTGGTTTTGATTTACGAAGATGAAAAACCTGTTTGTACGTTGTATGGTCAATTGGAAGCTAATTTGGATGCAACCTAGAATACAAGGATTTGAGTGACCAAAATGACTCCGTTGAATCTAAACGCGGATGGGTACAATAATAATCAGAAATGAAACTTGTTTCATGAAAAACACAAGTTTGGTTTGCTATACGGAGAATGAAAACTCGTTTATACGTTGTAGGGCAACATTGGTGGCTAATTTGGGTGTATTCCGAGAATACAATGATTTTTAGTGACCAAATGGATTTCCTTTGACATCTAACCTCATGTGGGTACCATAAATATGAAAACTGCAACAGTTTTGCATCTACAAACAAGTTTGGTTTTGCTTAATGAAGTAGGGAAACTAGTTTGTACATTGTAGGATCAATTGGAGGCCAATTTGGGTGCAATCCGAGAATAAGAGGATTTGAGTCACCAAATGGACTTTGTTTGACTTCTAACCTCACTTGGGTAGCATAATAATGGCAAATGCAATATATTTGACTCAACAAACAAGTTTGGTTGTGTTTTACAAAGAATTAAAATCGTTTGTACATTGTAAGCTCAATTGTAGCCCATTTTGGGTGCAATACGAGAATACAAGGATTTGAGTGACCAAATAGACTACGTTTGACCCCTAACGACACGTGGGTACCATAATAATGATAAATGCAACAATTTTTACTCAACAAACAAGTTTGGTTTTGAATAATGAAAAATGAAAACTCATTTGTACGTAGTAGGCTCAATAGGAAGCCAATTTGGGTGCAATCCGAGAATATAAGGATTTGAGTCACCAAATGGATTTTGTTTGGCTTTTAATCTCCCTAGGGTATCGTAATAATGAAAATTGCTATATTTTTTAATCAACAAACAAGTTATGTTGTTTTTTACGAAGAAGGAAAACGCTTTTATACGTTATAGGGCTGAATTAGAGGCCAATTTGAGTGCAATACGAGAATACAAGAAGTTGAGTGACCAACTGGACTCCGTTTGACTTATAACCTCGTGGGTACGTTAATAATGAAAAATGCAACATGGTTGACTCAACAAACAAATTTGGTTATGCTTAACGAAAAAGGAAAACTCGTTGTATGTTTGTAGGCTCAATTGGAGGCCAATCTGGGTGCAATCAGAAAATAAAAGAAATTGAGTAACCGAATGGACTTCCAATGACTTCTAACCTTGTGGAAATGTTAATAATGACAATTGCAACATGTTTGACTCAACAAACAAGTATGGTTTTGATTTACGAAGAATGAAAAACCTGTTTGTACGCTTGTATGGTCAATTGGAAGCAAATTTGGATGCAATCATAGAATCAAGGATTTGAGTGACCAAAATGACTCCGTTGAATCTAACGCGGATGGGTACAATTGGTGGCTAATTGTGTGTATTCCAGAATAACAGTGATTTTTTTATGACCAAATGGATTTCCTTTGACATCTAACCTCATGTGGTTACCATAATAATGACAAATGCCACAAGTTTTGTATCAACAAACAAGTTTGTTTTTGCTTAATGAAAAAGGAAAACTAGTTTGTACGTTGTAGGATCAATTGGAGGCCAATTTGGGTGCAATCCGAGAATACAAGGATTTGAGTCACCAAATGGACTTTGTTTGACTTCTAACCTCATGTGGGTACCATATAATGACAAATGCAACATATTTGACTAAAAAAACAAGTTTGGTTGTGCTTTATAAAGAAGTAAAACTCATTTGTACATTGTAAGCTTAATTGTAGCCCATTTTGGGTACAATACGAGAATACAAGGATTTGAGTGACCAAAATGGATTCCGTTTGACTCTTAACTACACATGGGTACCATAATAATGATAAATGCAACAATTTTTACCCAACAAACAAGTTTGGTTTTGCTTAATGAAGAATGAAAACTCGTTTGTTCGTTGTAGGGCTCAATCAGAAGCCAATTTGGTGCAATCCGAGAATATAAGGATTTGAGTCACCAAATGGACTCTGTTTGACTTTTAATCTCCCTTGGTTACATAATAATGAAAATTGTAACATTTTTTAATCAACAAACAACTTTGGTTGTGCTTTACGAAGAAGGAAAACACTTTTATACGTTATAGGCTCAATTGGAGGCCAATTTGAGTGCAATCCGAGAATACAAGAAGTTGAGTGACCAATTGGTCTCCGTTTGACTTATAACCTCATGGGTACGTTAATAATGAAAGATGAAACAATGTTGACTCAACAAACTAATTTGGTTATGCTTAACTAAAAAGAAAACTCGTTGGTATGTTGTAGGCTTCAATTGGAGGCCAATTTGGGTGCAATCAGAAAAATAAAAGAATTGATTGACCAAAAAGGACTTCGTGATGACTTCTAAAATTGTCAGAAATGTATAATAATGACAATTACAACATGTTGACTCAACAAACAAGTTTGGTTTTCCCTTTACGAAGGAATGAAAAACATGTTTTGTACGTTTTATGGACCAATGGAAGCTATTTGGATGCAATCTAGAATACAAAGATTTGAGTGACCAAAATGACTCGTTGAATCTAACCTCGCATCGGTAGAATAATAATGACAAATGAAACATGTTTGATGAAAACTATAGTTTGGTTTGCTATACGAAGAATGAAAACTCATTTTTACGTTGAAGGTTCAATTTGATTCCAATTTCGGTGCAATCCGAGAATACAACGGATTTGAGTGACCTAATGGACTCTGTTTGACTTATTTAACCATGCGGGTACCATAATATGAAAAATGGCAATATTTGTTTCTCAACAAACATGTTTGTTGTGCTTCACGAAGATGGAAAACTCGTTTATACGTTGTAGGGAAACATTGGTGGCTAATTTGGGTGTATTCCGAGATACAATGATTTTTTTAGTCAACCAAATGGATTTCCTTTGACATCTAACCTCATGTGGGGTACCATAATAATTACAACTGCAACAGTTTTTGCATCAATAAACAAGTTTGGTTTTGCTTAATGAAGAAGGAAAACTCGTTTGTTACGTTGTAGGATCAATTGGAGGCAAATTAGGCGCAATCCGAGAATACAAGGATTTGAGTGCCAAATGGACTGTGTTTGACTTCTAACCTAGCGTGGGTACCATAATAATGACAAATGAAACATATTTGACACAACAAACAAGTTTGGTTGTTCTTTTACAAAGAAGTAAAACTCGTGTGTACATTGTAAGTTCAATTGTAGCCCATTTTGGGTGCAATATGAGAATACAAGGATTTGAGTGACCAATGGACTACGTTTGACTCTTAACGACATGTGGGTACCGTAATAATGATAAATGCAACAATTTTTACTCAAAATAAGTTTGGTTTTGCTTAATGAATAATGAAAACTCGTTTGTACGTTGTAGGCTCAATAGGAAGCCAATTTGGGTGCAATCCGAGAATATAAGGATTTGAGTCACAAATGGATTTTGTTTGACTTGTAATCTGCCAAGGGTACCTTAATAATGAAAATTGCTATTTTTTTAATCAACAAACTAGTTTGGTTGTTCTTTACGAAGAAGGAAAACACTTTTATACGCTATAGGCTCAATTGGAGGCCAATTTGAGTGCAATCCGAGGGATTACACAGGAAGTTGATGACCAATTGGCACTCCGTTTGACTATAAACACTATTGGGTACGTTAATAATGAAAAAATCCAACATGGTTGGAATCAATCAACTCAATTTGGGCTATGGCTCTTAACGAAAAAGGAAACTCGTTGATATGTTGTATGCTCAATTGGATCGGCCAATGCTTGGGTGCATATCACGGAAAAATAAATGAAATTAGTGACCAAATGGCACTATCGGTATGGACTTCCAACCTCATATCGGGTCTTGTGAAATAGGGTGCTAATAATGAAAAATTGCCAATATGTATTGATCCCACCAAAACAAGTTTGGTTTTGATTTTAAGAAGAATGTAAAACCTGTTTGTAACGTTGTATAGTAATTGGCACGCTCATTTGGAAGCCAATCCTATCAATACAAGGATTTCAGGTCGACCAAAAATGACTCCGATGAATCTAATCGTGATGGGTACAATAATAATGACAAATGAAACAATGTTTGATGAAAAACACAAGTTTGGTTTGCCTATACGAAGAATGAAAACTCGTTTGTACGTTGTAGGTTCAATTGGATTCCAATTTCGGTGCCAATCCGAGAATACAAGGCATTTGAGTGACCAAATGGGACTCCGGTTTGAAGGTATTCCCAATGTAGGGTACCATATAATGACCAAATGTAATATTTTTGTCTCAATAAAACATGTTATCGGTGCTGCTGATCACGATGAAGGGAAACTCGTTCATATGTTGGTAGGGCACAATTGGGCTGGCTAATTTGGGGTGTATTCCGATGAATACAATGATTTTTTTGTGACAAATGGATTTGAGTGCAATTCGAAGAAATACAAAAGGTGATGGACAATTGGACTCCGTTTGACTTATAAACCTCGTGGGATACGTTAATAATGAAAATGCAAACAATGGTTGACTCAACAAACATATTGGTTATGCTTAACAAAAGGAAAACTCGTTTGTATGATTAATAGGCTCAATTGGAGGCCAATTGTGAGTGCAATCAGAAAATAAAAAAAAATTTGAGTGACCAACATGGCACTTCGTTCATGACATTAACTTTGGTGGAAATGCTAATAATGACAATTGCAACATGTTGACTCACAAAAAAAAATTGTGCTTTACGAAGAAGGAAAACTCATTTGTACATTGTATGCTAATCGAAGCCAATTTGGGTGCAATCCAAATATACAAGGATTTGAGTAACCAAAATGACTCCGTTGAATCTACTGCACTGTGGGTACAATAATAGTGAAAATTTTGGCATGTTTGACATAGCACCCAAGTTTGATTTGCTTTGTGAAAAAGGAATCTCGTTCGTACGTGATAGGCTCAATTTGTGGCCAATTTGGGTCAATCCGAGAATACAAGGATTTGAGTGACCAAATGGATTTCGTTTGACTTCTAACCGCGATGGTACCTTAATAATGACAAATTCAACATGTGGCTTCAACCAATAAGTTTGAGTGTGGCTTAACAAAGAAGAAAAACTCGATTATACGTTGTAGGGCACAATGGACTTCATTTGACATCTTACTCCATCGTGGGTACATTATAATTAAAAATTCATCATGTTTGAATACACAAACAATTTTTGTTTTGCTTAATGAAGAAGGAAAAACTTGTTTGTACGTTGTAAGCTCGAGTGGGAGACCAATTTTGGGTGCAATCCAAGAATACAAGGATTTGAGTCATCAAATGGACTCTGTTTGACATCTAACCTCTCGTGTGTCCAATAATAATAACAAATTCACGTGTTTGACTCAACATACAAGTTTGGTTTGCTTTACTAAGAAGGAAAACTTGTTTGCACGTTGCAGGCTCAGTTTGTAGACTATTTGGGTGCAATTCGAGAATACAAAGATTGAGTGACAAAATGGACTCTGTTTGACTTCTAACCGCGTGTGGGTACCATATAATGACAAATGAAATATTTTTTACTCAACAAACAAGCTTGATTTTGTTTTATGAATAAGGAAACTCGTTTGGACTTGTAGGTTCCATTAGAGGCCAATTTGGATGCAATCCGAGAATAAAACGATTTGAGTGACCAAATGGACTCCGTTTGGCTTCTAACTTCGATGGTACATTAATATTGAGAAATGAAACATGGTTAACCTAAACAAAAAAGTTTGGTTGTGATTTACGAAGAGGGAAAACTCATTTGTTTGTTGTCTGCTCAATTGGAGGCCAATCTGGGGGCAATCCGAGAACACAAGGATTTGAGTGACCAATAAGGACTCCGTCTGAAATCTAACCGTGCGTGGGTACAATAATAATGAAAAATTCAACAAGTTCCACACAACTCACAAAATTGCTTTGCTTAACGAATTAGGAAAACTTGTTTGTTGGTTATAGGCTTCAATTTGTGGCCCAATTGGTGCAATCCGAGAATACATGGATATGAATGACCAAATGGACTTCGTTTGACTTCTAACCGAATGCGGGTACCATAATGAAAATGCAATATTTTTTACTCAACAAATAATCTTTGTTTGAGTTATAACCTCGCGTGCATACATAATAATGAAAAATGCAACATTTTTGACTCTACAAACAATTTTGGTTGTGTTTTACGAAAAAGGGAAAAACTCGTTCTACATTGTAGGCTCGATTGGAGGCCAATTTGGGTGCAATCCGACAATAAAAGGATTTGAGTGACCAAATGGACTTCGTTTGACTTCTAACCACGCGTGGGAACCATAATATTGAAAAATGCAACATATTCGACTTAACAAACAAGTTTGGTGTGCTTAATGAAAAAGAAAACTTGTTTGTACAGTGTAAGCTCAATTGGAGGCCAATTTGGTTGCAATACGATAATACAAAATTTTGAATCACCATATGGACTATGTTTGACTTCTAGCCTTATAAAGGTACCATAATAATAAAAATTCTACATGTTAGACTCAACAAACCAAGTTTGGTTGTGCTTTAGGAAGAAGGTAAACTCGTTTGTACATTGTAAGCTCAATTGGAGGCCAATTTCGGTGCATCCAAGGATATAGTGATCAAAGGGACTCCGTTTGACTTGCAACCACGAGTGGGTACCATAATAATGAATAAGGCAACATTTTCAATTAACAAACAAGTTTGGTTGTGTTTAACGAAGAAGGAAAACTCGATTGTAAGTTGTAGGCTCACCTGGAGGCTAATTTGGGTTTCAATCAGATAATACAAGATTTTGGGTGACCCAAATGGGCTTCGTTTGGACTTCTAAGGGTACATTAATAATGAAAAATGCAACATGTTTGAATCAACAAACAATTTAATTGTGTTGTACGAAGAAGGAAAACTCGTTTGTACGGTGTAATGCTCAATTGGAGGCAATTTTGGGTGCAATCCGAGAATACAAGGAGTTTGAGTGACCAAAAGGACTCCGTTTGACTCTAACCAAGACGTGGGTACAATAATAATGAAAAAATTCAACATATTGGACTCAACACACAAGTTTGGAGCGCTTTACGAAGAAGGAAACTCGTTTGTACGTTGTAGGTTCAATTTGTGGCCAATTCGAGTGCAATCCGAGAATACCAAGATTTGAGTGACAAAATGGACTCTATTTGACAAAATGGACTCCGTTTGACAAATTTATATTTTTTACTCAACACACAAGCTTTGTTGTGTTTTACGAAGAAGGAAAACTCGTTTAGACGGTGTAGGCTCAATTGAAGACCAATTTGGGTGCAATCCGAGAATACAAATATTTGAGTAACCAAATGGACTCCGATTGACACATAAGTACCAAAATAATGACAAATGAAACATGTTGAATCAACAAACAAGCTCGGTATTGCTTAATGAAGAAGAAAAAACTCGTTTGTACGTTGTAGGCTCAATTGAAAGCCAATTTGGGTGCATTCCGAGAATAACATGATATGAGTCACCAAATGAACTGTGATTGAATTTTACCCTAACCTAGGTACCATAATAATGAAAAATCGTAGATCTTAAGACTCAGCAAACGAGTTTGGTTGTGCTTTAACGAAGAAAGAAAGCTCGTTTGTACATTGTAGGCTCAATTGGAGACCAATTTGGGTGCTATCCAAGAACACAAGGATTAAGTGACCAAATGGACTCGTTTCATTTCCAAACACGTGTGGGTACTATAATAATGAAAAATGCAACATGTTTTACTCAAACAAACAAGTTTGGTTGTATTAACAAAGAAGGAAAACCCGATTGTACGTTTTTAGGCTCAATTGCAGGCCAATTTGAGTGCAATCAGATAATACAAGAATTTGAGTGACCAAATGGGTTTCGTTTGACTTCTAACTCCATGGGTACGTTAATAATGAAAAATTCAACATGTTTTACTCAACAAACAAGTTTAAATGTGTTGTACGAAGAAGGAAAAACTCATTTGTACGCTGTATGCTCAATGGGACGCCAATTTGGGTGCAATCCGAGAATTCAAGGATTTGAGTAAAACAAATGGGCTCCGTTTGAATCTAACCATGAGTGGGTACAAATAATAATGACTAATTCCAACATATTGGACTCAACACACAAAGTTTGGTTAGCTTTAAAGAAGAAGGAAAAACTCGTGTGTACGTTGTAGGCTTAATTTGTGGCCAATACGGGTGCAATCCGAGAATACCAGGATTTGAGTGACAAAATGGACTCCGTTTGACTTCTAACCGTCGTGAAGGTCCATACTAATGAATTTTTTTATATTTTTTTACATCAACACACAAGCTTGGTTGCTGTTTTACCAAAAGAAGAAAACTCGTTTGGATGGCGTACCATAATAATAACAATTCTAAATTTTAGACACAATAAAAAAGTTTGGTTGTGCTTTGAAGAAGAAAACTCGTTTGTACATTGTAGGCTTAACTGGAGGCATTTGGGGTGCATTCCAATAATACCAGTAGTGATAATGGACTCCGTTTGACTCTAATGTGGTGAAGGTACCATACAAATGAAAATTTTATAATTTTTTACTCAACACACAAGTTTGGTTGTGTTTTTAACGAAGAAAGAAAACTCGATTGTACGTTGTCGCTCAATTGGAGCCAATTTGGGTGCAATCAGATAATACAGAATTTGAGTGACCAAATGGGCTTTGGCTGACTTCTAACATGTGTGTACGTTAATGAAAATGCAACATGTTTGACTGAACAAAAGTTTTAAATGTGTGTCAAAGAAGACACGTTTGTACATTGTAGGCTCAATTAGAGGCCAATTTGGGTGCTATACAAGGATTATAGTGATCAAATGGTCTCCATTTACTTGCAACCACGTGTGGGTACTATAATAATGAAAAAGGAAATATTTTTCATAACAAACAAGTTTGGTGTGTTTAAACAAAGAAGGAAACGATTGTCCGTTGAGCTCATTTGAGACAATTTGGTTGCAATCAGAGAATACAAGATTTTGAGTGACCAAATGGGCTTCGTTTGACTTCTAAGAGTGTCATTAATAATGAAAATTGCAACATGTTTTGAACTCAACAAACAAGTTTAGTTGTGTCGTACGAAGAAGGAAAACTCTTTTGCATGTTGTATGCTCAATTGGAGCAATTTGGGTGCAATCCGAGATACAAGGATCTGAGTAACCAAAGGGATCCGTTTGACTCTGACCACACGTGGGTAATAATAATGAAAATTCAACATTTTGACTCAACACACAAGTTTGGTTTAGCTTTATGAATAATAAAATTCGTTTGTACGTTGTAGGTAATGTTGGCAATCGGGTGCAATCGGAGAATACCAGGATTTGAGTGACAAAATGGACTCCGTTTGACTTCTAACCGCATGAAGGTACTATAGTAACGAAATTTATTTTTTACTCACACATGAGCTTGGTTGTTTTACGAAGATGGAAAACTCGTTTGGATGATGTAGGTTCAATTGGAACCAATTTGGGGCAATCCGAGAATACAAGGATTTGAGGGTAATCAATGGACTCTATTTGACTTCTACCCATATAAGTACCAATAATGACAAATGAAACATGTTTGAATCAACAAACAAGCTTGGTATTGCTTAATGAAGAAGGAAACTCGTTTGTACATTGTAGGCTCAATTGAAAGCCAATTTGGGTGCATGGAGAATGATGATCACCAAATGAACTCTGTTTGCTTTTAGCCAACAATAGGTACCATAATAATGAAAAATTGTATGTTAGATCAAAAACAGTTTGGTTGTGCTTTACGAAGAAGGAAACTCGTTTGTACATTGTTGGCTCAAATGGAGGTCAATTTGGGTGCAATCCAATAATACAAGATTTATAGTGACCAAATGGACTCCATTTCACTTCCAAACACGTGTGGGCACCATAATAATGAACAAATTCAACATGTTTTACTCAAACAAAGTTTGGTTATATTAACGAAGAAGGAAAACTCGATTGGACGTTGTAGGCTCAATTGGAGGCCAATATGGAGTGCAATCAGATAATACAAGAACTTGAGTGAGCAAATGGGCTTCGTTTGAATTTAATCTGTGGGTACGTTAATAAGAAAAATTTAACTAGCTTGACATAACAAGTTTAAATGTGTTGTACAAAGAAGAAAACGCATTTGGAGTTTGTATTGCTCATGGGAGGCAATTTAGTCCAATCCGAGAATACAAGGATTTGAGTGACAAAGGGCTCGTTTGAATATAACCAAGTGGGTATACTAATTCAACATAGTTTGATCCACAACAAGTTTGGTTGCTTTAACAAGAAGGAAAACTCATTTGTACGATGTAGG
This sequence comes from Berberis thunbergii, assembly GCA_003290165.1. Taxonomy (NCBI): domain Eukaryota; kingdom Viridiplantae; phylum Streptophyta; class Magnoliopsida; order Ranunculales; family Berberidaceae; genus Berberis; species Berberis thunbergii. Next base: position 598,637 of record QNQO01000471.1, on the reverse strand, counting down.
CTTAATTTGTGGCCAATTCGGGTTGCAATCGAGAATACCAGGATTTGAGTGACAAATGCACTATGTTTCACTTCTAACTGCGTGTAGGTACCATACTAATGACAATTCTATATTTTACTCAACCAACAAGCTTTGTTGTGTTTACGAAATTAGGAGAACTCGTTTGGACGTTGGTAGGTCAATTGAAGACCAATTGGGTGCATCCGAGAATACAAGGATTTGAGTGACAAATGGAATCCGTCTTGACTTCTAGCCACACTTAGGTACTATAATAATGAAAAATTCAACATATTTGACTCAACACAAGTTTGGTTAGCTTTATGAAGAAGGAAAATTCGTTTGTACGGTTGTAGGTCTCAATTTGAAGCCAATTCAGGTGCATCGGAGAATACCAGGATTGAGTGACAAAATGGACTCCGTTTGACTTCTAACCACATGAAGGTACCATAGTAACGAAAAATTCTATATTTTTTACTCAAACATGAGCTTGGTTGTTTTTTACGAAGATGGAAAACTCGTTTGCGATGTAGGTTCCAATTTGGAAAACGCAATTTGGGGGGCAATCCGAGAATACAAGGATTTGAGGGACCAAATGGACTCTATTTGACTTCTAGCCACATATAAGTACCAAAATAATGACAAATGAAACATGTTTGAATCAACAAAACAAGCTTGGTATTGCTTAATGAAGAAGGAAAACTCGTTTGTACGTTGTAGGCTCAATGGAAAGCCAATTTGGGTGCAATCCGAAGAATACACTGATATGAGTCACCAAATGAACTCTGTTTGAATTTAGCCCAACATAGGTACCATAATAATGAAAAATTATACATGTTAGACTTAACAAACAAGTTTTGGTTGTGCTTTACGAAGAAGGAAAACTCATTTGTACATTGTTGGCTCAATTGGAGGTCAATTTGGGTGCAATCCAAGAATACAAAGGATTATAGTGACAAATGGACTCCATTTCACTTCCAAACACGTGTGGGCACCATAATAATGACAAATTCAACATGTTTTACTCAACAAACAAGTGTGGTTATATTAAACGAAGAAGGAAAACTCGATTGGACGTTGTAGGGCTCAATTGGAGGCCAATTTGAGTGCAATCAGATAATACAAGAACTTGAAGTGAAGCAAATGGGTTTCATTTGAATTTAACTATGTGGGTACGTTAATAAAGAAAAATTTAACAAGCTTGACTCAATAACAAGTTTAAATGTGTTGTACGAAGAAGGAAACGCATTTGTACGTTGTATTGCTCAATGGGAGGCCAATTTAGGTCCAATCCGAGAATACAAGGATTTGAGTGACCAAAAGGGCTCCGTTTGAATATAACCAAGAGTGGGTAATGACTAATTCAACATATGTGACCTCAACACACAAGTTTGGTTAGCTTTAAGAAAGAAGGAAAACTCATTTGTACGTTAGTAGGCTTAATTTGTGGCCAGTTCGGGTGCAATCCGAGAATACCAGGATTTGAGTGACAAAATGCACTATGTTTCACTTCTAACCGCGTGTAGGTAGCATACTAATGACAAATTCTATATTTATTTACTCAACACACAAGCTTGGTTGTGTTTTACGAATTAGTAGAAACTCGTTTTGGACGGTGTAGGCTCAATTGAAGACCAATTTGGGTGCAATCCGAGAATACAAGGATTTGAGTGACCAAATGGACTCCGTTTGAATTCTAGCCACACTTAGGTACTAAAATAATGAAAAATTCAACATATTTGACTCAACACACAAGTTTGGTCTCCTTTACGAAGAAAGGAAAACTCGTTTGTACGTTGTAGGTTCAATTTGTGGCCAATTCGAGTGCAATCCGAGAATACCAGAATTTGAGTGACAAAATGGACTCCGTTTGACAAATTTTATATTTTTTACTCAACACACAAGCTTTTTTGTGTTTACGAAGAAGGAAAACTCGTTTGGACGGTTGTAGGCTCAATTGAAGACCAATTTGGGTGCAATCCGAGAATACAAGGATTTGCGTAACCAAATGGAGTCCGATTGACACATAAGTACCAAAATAATGACAAATGAAACATGTTTGAATCAACAAACAAGCTCGGTATTGCTTAATGAAGAAGAAAAACTCGTTTGTACGTTGTAGGCTCAATTGAAAGCCAATTTGGGTGCATTCCGAGAATACAATGATATGAGTCACCAAATGAACTGTGATTGAATTTTACCCTAACATTGGTACCATAATAATGAAAAATCGTAGATCTTAGATCAGCAAACGAGTTTGGTTGTGCTTTACGAAGAAAGAAAGCTCGTTTGTACATTGTAGGCTCAATTGTAGGCCAATTTGGGTGCTATCCAAGAACACAAGGATTATAGTGACCAAATGGACTTCGTTTGATTTCCAAACACGTGTGGGTAACTATAATTATGAAAAATGCAACATGTTTTACTTAACAAACAAGTTTGGTTATATTAAACAAATAAGGAAACCCGATTGTACGTTGTATGCTCAATTGCAGGCCAATTTTAGTGCAATCAGATAATACAAGAATTTGAGTGACCAAATGGGTTTCGTTTGACTTCTAACTAAATGGGTACGTTAATAATGAAAAATTCAACATGTTTTACTCAACAAACAAGTTTAAATGTGTTGTACCGAAGAAGGAAAACTCATTTGTACGCTGTATGCTCAATGGGAGACCAATTTGGGTGCAATCAGAGAATCCAAGGATTTGAGTGACCAAATGGGCTCCGTTTGAATCTAACCATGAGTGGGTACAATAATAATGACTAATTCAACATATTGGACTCAACACACAAGTTTGGTTAGCTTTAAGAAGAAGGGAAAACTCGTGTGACGTTGTAGGCTTAATTTGTGGCCAATACGGGGTGCAATCCGAGAATACCAGGATTTGAGTGACAAAATGGGACTCCGTTTGACTTCTAACCGTGTGAAGGTACCATACTAATGAAATTTTTTATATTTTTTACTCAACACAAAAGCTTGGTTGTGTTTTACAAAAAAAGAAAACTCGTTTGGATGGTGTAGGCTCAATTGAAGACCAATTTGGGTGCAATCCGAAGAATACAAGGATTTGAGTAATCAAATGGACTCCGTTTGACTTCTATCCACTCATAGATACCAAAATAATGACAAATGCAACATGTTTGAATCAACAAACAAGCTTGGTATTGCTTAATGAAGAAGGAAAACTCGTTTGTACGTTGTTAGGCTCAATTGAAAGCCAATTTGGGTGCAATCCGAGAATACAAGGATTTGAGTCACCAAATGGAATCTGTTTGACTTCTAGCCTTAAATGGGTACCATAATAATAACAAATTGTAAATGTTAGACACAACAAAAAAGTTTGGTTGTGCTTTACGAAGAAGGAAAACTCGTTTGTACATTGTAGGCTCAACATGAGGCCAATTTGGGTGGATTCCAATAATACCAAGATTTGAGTGACAAAATGGACTCCGTTTGACTTCTAATTGTGTGAAGGTACCATACTAATGAAAATTTTTATATTTTTTACTCAACACACAAGTTTGGTTGTGGTTTATACGAAGAAAGAAAACTCGATTGTACGTTGTCGGCTCAATTGGAGGCCAATTTGGGTGCAATCAGATAATACAAGAATTTGAGTGACCAAATGGGCTTCGGCTAACTCTAACATTGTGTGTACATTAATAATGACAAATGCACATGTTTGACTGAACAAAAAAGTTAAATGTGTTGTACAAAGAAGTAAAACATGTTTGTACATTGTAGGCTCAATTAGACGCCAATTTGGGGTGCAAGACAAGGATTATAGTGATCAAAGGGTCTCCGTTTGACTTGCACCACGTGTGGGTACTATAATAATGAAAAGGAAATATTTTCATTACAAACAGTTTGGTCGTGTTTAACGAAGAAGGAAAACTCGATTGTCCGTTGTAGACCCAATTGAGAATAATTTGGGTTCAATCAGAGAATACAAGATTTTGAGTGACCAAATGGGGCTTCGTTTGACTTCTAATGTACATTAATAATGAAAATTGCAACATATTTGACTCAACAAAACAAGTTTAGTTTGTTGTACGAAGAAGGAAAACTCGTTCGCATGTTGTATGCTCACAGTGGAATCCGAGTTACAAGGATCTGAGTAACCCAAAGGAATCCGTTGACTCTAACCACACGTGGGTAACAATAATAATGAAAAAATTCAACATATTTTGACTCAACACACAAGTTTTGGTTAGCTTTTAGAAGAAGGAAATTCGTTTGTACGTTGTAGGCTCAATTTGAAGCCAATTCAGGTGCAATCGGAGAATTACCAGGGATTTGAGTGACAAAATGGACTCCGTTTGACTTCTAACCACATGAAGGTACCATAGTAACGAAAAAATCTATATTTTTACTCAAAACATGAGCTTGGTTGTTTTTTACGAAGATGGAAACTCGTTTGGACGATGTAGGTTCAATTGGAAACCAATTTGGGGGCAATCCGAGAATACAAGGATTTGAGGGACCAAATGGACTCTATTGACTTCTAGCCACATATAAGTACCAAAATAATGACAAATGAAACATGTTTGAATCAACAAACAAGCTTGGTATTGCTTAATGAAGAAGGAAAACTCGTTTGTACGTTGTAGGCTCAATTGAAAGCCAATTTGGGTGCAATCCGAGAATACACTGATATGAGTCACCAAATGAACTCTGTTTGAATTTTAGCCCAACATAGGTACCATAATAATGAAAAATTATACATGTTAGACTTAACAACAAGGTTTGGTTGTGCTTTACGAAGAAGGAAAACTCATTTGTACATTGTTGGCTCAATTGGAGGTCAATTTGGGTGCAATCCAAGAATACAAGGATTATAGTGACCAAATGGAACTCCATTTCACTTCCAAACACGTGTGGGCACATAATAATGACAAATTCAAACATGTTTTACTCAACAAACAAGTGTGGTTATATTAAACGAAGAAAGGAAAACTCGATTGGACGTTGTAAGGCTCAATTGGAGGCCAATTTGAGTGGCAATCAGATAATACAAGAACTTGAGTGGAGCAAATGGGTTTCATTTGAATTAACTATGTGGGTACGTTAATAAGAAAATTTAACAAGCTTGACTCAATAAAACAAGTTTAAATGGTTGTACGAAGAAGGGAAACGCATTTGTACGTTGTATGCTCAATGGGAGCCAATTTAGGTCAATCCCGAGATACAAGGATTTGAGTGACCAAAAGGGCTCCGTTTGAATATAACCAAGATGGGTAATGATAATTCAACATATGTGACTCAACACACAAGTTGTGTTAGCTTTAAGAAGAAGGAAAACTCATTTGTACGTTGTAGGTAATTGTGGCCAGTTCGGGTGCAATCCGAGAATACAGGATTGAGTGACAAAAATGCACTATGTTTCACTTCTAACCCGCGTGTAGGTAGCATACTAATGACAATTCTATATTTTACTTCAACACACAAGCTTGGTTGTGTTTTACGAATAGTAGAACTCGTTTGACGGGTGTAGGGCTATTGAAGACCAATTTGGGTGCAATCCGAGAATACAAGGATGAGTGACCAAATGGACTCCGTTTGAATTCTAGCCACACTTAGGTACTAAAATAATGAAAAATTCAACATATTTGACTCAAACACAAGTTTGGTCTCCTTTACGAAGAAGGAAAACTCGTTGTACGTTGTAGGTTCAATTTGTGGCCAATTCGAGTGCAATCCGAGAATACCAGAATTTGAGTGACAAAATGGCTCCGTTTGACAAATTTTATATTTTTTACTCAACACACAAGCTTTGTTGTGTTTTACGAAGAAGGAAAACTCGTTTGGACGGTGTAGGCTCAATTGAAGACCAATTTGGGTCAATCCGAGAATACAAGAATTTGAGTAACCAAATGGACTCCGATTGACACATAAGTACCAAAATAATGACAAATGAAACATGTTTGAATCAACAAACAAGCTCGGTATTTCTTAATGAAGAAGAAAAACTCGTTTGTACGTTGTAGGCTCAATTGAAAGTCAATTTGGGTGCATTCGATAATACAATGATATGAGTCACCAAATAAACTGTGATTGAATTTTACCCTAACATAGGCTCAATTGAAGTCAATTTACGAAGAAAGAAAGCTCGTTTGTACATTGTAGGCTCAATTGGAGGCCAATTTGTGCTATCCAAGAACACAAGGATTATAGTGACCAAATGGACTTCGTTTGATTTCCAAACACGTGCGGGTACTATAATAATGAAAATGCAACATGTTTTACTCAACAAACAAGTTTGGTTGTATTAAACAAAGAAAGAAAAACCCGATTGTACGTTGTAGGCTCAATTGCAGGCCAATTTGAGTGCAATCAAATAATACAAGAATTGAGTGACCAAATGGGTTTAGTTTGACTTATAACTAAATGGGTACGTTAATAATGAAAAATTCAACATGTTTTACTCAACAAACAAGTTTAAATGTGTTGTACGAAGAAGGAAAACTCATTTGTACGCTGTATGCTCAATGGGAGGCCAATTTTGGTGCAATCCGAGAATCCAAGGATTTGAGTGACCAAATGGGCTCCGTTTTGAATCTAAACCATGAGTGGGCTACATATAATTAATGACTTCAATCAACATAATTGGATCTCAACAATTCAAGTTTGGGTTAGCTTTAAGAAGAAGGAAACTCGTGTGACGGTTGTAGCGTTCTTAATTTGAGCCAAATACGGGGTTGCAATCCGAGAATACCAGGGCATTTGAGTGGACAAAATGGAACTCGTTTGACTTCTAACCATGTGGAAGGTCAACCATCTAATGAAATTTTTTATATTTTTTAAACTCAACACAAAATCTGGTTTAGTGTTTTTACAAAAAAAAGAAAACTCGTTTGGATGGTGTAGGGCTCAATTGCAGACCAATTTGGGTGCAATCCGAGAATACAGGATTTGAGAAATCAAATGGACTCCGTTTGACTTCATATCCCATCCATAGAATACCAAAATCAAATGACAAAATGCAACATGTTTGAATCAACAAACCACAAGCTTGGTATTGCTGTAATAAGAACGGGAAAAACTCGTTTGTACGTTGTAGGCTCAATTGAAAGCCAATTTGGGTGCAATCCGAGAATACAAGGATTTGAGTCACCAAATGGACTCTTTTTGACTTCTAGCCTTAAATGGGTACCATAATAATAACAAATTCTAAATGTTATACACAACAAACAAGTTTGGTTGTGCTTTACGAAGAAGGAAAACTCGTTTGTACATTGTAGGCTCAATTGGAGGCCAATTTAGGTGCATTCCAATAATACCAGGATTCGAGTGACAAAATGGACTCCGTTTGACTTCTAATTGTGTGAAGGTACCACACTAATGAAAAGTTTTATATTTTTTACTCAACACACAAGTTTGTTTGTGTTTAACGAAGAAAGAAAACTCGATTGTACGTTGTCGGCTCAATTGGAGGCCAATTTGGGTGCAATCAGATAATACAAGAATTTGAGTGACCAAATGGGATTCGCCTGACTTCTAACACTGTGTGTACGTTAATAATTACAAATGCAACATGTTTGACTGAACAAAAAAGTTTAAATGTGTTGTACGAAGAAGTAAAACGCGTTTGTACATTGTAGGCTCAATTAGAGGCCAATTTGGGTGCAAGGATTATAGTGATCAAAGGGTCTCCGTTTGACTTCCAACCACGTGTGGGTACTATAATAATGAAAAAGGCAATATTTTTCAATGAACAAACAAGTTTGGTTGTGTTTAACGAAGAAGGAAAACTTGATTGTCCTTTGTAGACTCAATTGGAGGCTAATTTGGGTTCAATCAGAGAATACAAGATTTTGAGTGACCAAATGGGCTTCGTTTGACTTCTAAGTGTACATTAATAATGACAAATGCATATTTGACTCAACGTTTAGTTGTGTTGTACGAATAAGGAAAACTCGTTCGCATGTTGTATGCTCAATTGGAGGCAAATTTGGGTCCAATCCGAGAATACAAGGATCTGAGTAACCAAAAGGAATCCATTTGACTCAAACCACACGTGGGTACAATAATAATGAAAAATTCAACATATTTGACTCAACACACAAGTTTGGTTAGCTTTATGAAGAAGGAAAATTCGTTTGTACGTTGTAGGCTCAATTTGAAGCCAATTCGGGTGCAATCGGAGAATATCAGGATTTGAGTGACAAAATGGACTCCGTTTGACTTCTAACCGCATGAAGGTACTATAGTAACGAAAAATGCTATATTTTTACTCAAAACATGAGCTTGGTTGTTTTTTTACGAAGATGGAAAACTTGTTTGGACGATGTAGGTTCAATTGGAGACCAATTTGGGGGCAATTCGTGAATACAAGGATTTGAGGGACCAAATGGACTCTATTTGACTTCTAGCCACATATAAGTACCAAAATAATGACAAATGAAACATGTTTGAATCAACAAACAAGCTTGGTATTACTTAATGAAGAAGGAAAACTCGTTTGTACGTTCTAGGCTCAATTGAAAGCCAATTTGGGTGCAATCCGAGAATACACTGATATGAGTCACCAAATGAACTCTGTTTGAATTTTAGCCCAACATAGGTACCATAATAATGAAAAATTCTACATGTTAGACTCAACAAACAAGTTTGGTTGTGCTTTACGAAGAAGAAAACTCATTTGTACATTGTTGGCTCAATTGGAGGTCAATTTCGGTGCAATCCAAGAATACAAGGATTATAGTGACCAAATGGACTCCATTTCACTTCCAAACACGTGTGGGCACCATAATAATGACAAATTCAACATGTTTTACTCAACAAACAAGTTTGGTTATATTAAACGAAGAAGGAAAACTCGATTGTACGTTGTAGGCTCAATTGGAGGCCAATTTGAGTGCAATCAGATAATACAAGAACTTGAGTGACCAAATGGGTTTCGTTTGACTTTAACTCTGTGGGTACGTTAATAAAGAAAAATTTAACAAGCTTGACTCAATAAACAAGTTTAAATGTGTTGTACGAAGAAGGAAAACGCATTTGTACGTTATATGCTCAATGGGAGGCCAATTTAGGTCCAATCCGAGAATACAAGGATTTGAGTGACCAAAAGGGACTCCGTTTGAATATAACCAAGAGTGAGTAATGACTAATTCAACATATTTGACTCAACAATCATGTTTGGTAAGCTTTAAGAAGAAGGAAAACTCATTTGTACGTTGTAGGCTTAATTTGTGGCCAATTCGGGTGCAATCCGAGAATACTAGGATTTGAGTGACAAAATTGACTATGTTTCACTTCTAACCACGTGTAGGTACCATACTAATGACAAATTCTATATTTTTTACTCAACACACAAGCTTGGTTGTGTTTTACGAATTAGGAGAACTCGTTTGGACGGTGTAGGCTCAATTGAAGACCAATTTGGGTGCAATCCGAGAATACAAGGATTTGAGTGACCAAATGGACTCCGTTTGACTTCTAGCCACACTTAGGTACTAAAATAATGAAAAATTCGACATATTTGACTCAACAAACAAGTTTGGTCTGCTTTACGAAGAAGGAAACTCGTTTGTACGTTGTAGGTTCAATTTGTGGCCAATTCGAGTGCAATCCGAGAATACCAGGATTTGAGTGACAAAATGGACTCCGTTTGACAAATTTTATATTTTTTACTCAACACAAAGCTTTGTTGTTTTTTACGAAGATGGAAAACTCGTTTGGACGATGTAGGTTCAATTGGAGACCAATTTGGGGCAATCCGAGAATACAAGGATTTGAGGGACCAAATGGACTCTATTTGACTTCTAGCCACATATAAGTACCAAAATAATGACAAATGAAACATGTTTGAATCAACAAACAAGCTTGGTATTGCTTAATGAAGAAGGAAAACTCGTTTGTACGTTGTAGGCTCAATTGAAAGCCAATTTGGGTGCATTCCAAGAATACAATGATATGAGTCACCAAATAAACTGTTAACATAGGTACCATAATAATGAAAAATCGTAGATTTAGACTCAGCAAACAGTTTGGTTGTGCTTTACGAAGAAAGAAGCTCGTTTGTACATTGTAGGCTCAATTGGAGGCCAATTTGGGTGCTATCCAAGAGCACAAGGATTATAGTGACCAAATGGACTTCGTTTGATTTCCAAACACGTGTGGGTACTATAATAATGAAAATGCAACATGTTTTACTCAACAAACAAGTTTGGTTGTATTAAACAAAGAAGGAAAACCCGATTGTACGTTGTAGGCTCAATTGAAAGCCAATTTGGGTGCAATCCGAGAATACAAGGATTTGAGTCACCAAATGGACTCTGTTTGACTTCTAGCCTTAAATGGGTACCATAATAATAACAATTATAAATGTTAGACACAACAAACAAGTTTGGTTGTGCTTTACGAAGAAGGAAAACTCGTTTGTACATTGTAGGCTCAATTGGAGGCCAATTTGGGTGCATTCCAATAATACCAGGATTTGAGTGACAAAATGGACTCCGTTTGACTTCTAATTGTGTGAAGGTACCATACTAATGAAATGTTTTATATTTTTTACTCAACACACAAGTTTGGTTGTGTTTAACGAAGAAAGAAAACTCGATTATACGTTGTCGGCTCAATTGGAGGCCAATTTGGGTGCAATCGGATAATACAAGAATTTGAGTGACCAAATGGGATTCGCCTGACTTCTAACATTGTGTGTACGTTAATAATGACAAATGAAACATGTTTGACTGAACAAAAAAGTTTAAATGTGTTGTACGAAGAAGTAAAACACGTTTGTACATTGTAGGCTCAATTAGAGGACAATTTGGGTGCAATACAAGGATTATAGTGATCAAAGGGTCTCTGTTTGACTTCCAACCACGTGTGGGTACTATAATAATGAAAAAGGCAATATTTTTCAATTAACAAACAAGTTTGGTTGTGTTTAATGAAGAAGGAAAACTCGATTGTTCGTTGTAGACTCAATTGGAGGCTAATTTGGGTTCAATCAGAGAATACAAGATTTTGTGTGACCAAATGGGCTTCGTTTGACTTCTAAGTGTACATTAATAATGAAAAATGAAGCATATTTGACTCAACAAACAAGTTTAGTTGTGTTGTACGAAGAAGGAAAACTCGTTCGCATGTTGTATGCTCAATTGGAGGCAAATTTGGGTACAATCCGAGAATACAAGGATCTGATTAACCAAAAGGAATCCGTTTGACTCTAACCGCACGTGGATACAATAATAATGAAAAATTCAACATATTTGACTCAACACACACGTTTGGTTAGCTTTATGAAGAAGAAAAATTCGTTTGTACGTTGTAGGCTCAATTTGAAGCCAATTCGGGTGCAATCGGAGAATACCAGGATTTGAGTGACAAAATGGACTCCGTTTGACTTCTGACCGAATGAAGGTACTATAGTAACGAAAAATGCTATATTTTTTACTCAAAACATGAACTTGTTTGTTTTTTACGAAGATGGAAAACTCGTTTGGACGATGTAGGTTCAATTGGAGACCAATTTGGGGGCAATTCGAGAATACAAGGATTTGAGGGACCAAATGGACTCTATTTGACTTCTAGCCACATATAAGTACCAAAATAATGACAAATGAAACATGTTTGAATCAACAAACAAGCTTGGTATTGCTTAATGAAGAAGGAAAACTCGTTTGTACGTTGTAGGCTCAATTGAAAGCCAATTTGGGTGCAATCCGAGAATACACTGATATGAGTCACCAAATGAACTCTGTTTGAATTTTAGCTGAACATAGGTACCATAATAATGACAAATTCTACATGTTAGGGCTCAACAAACCATTTTGGGTGCTTTACGAAGAAGGAAAACTCGTTTGTACATTGTTGGCTCAATTGGAGGTCAATTTGGGTGCAATCCAAGAATACAAGGATTATAGTGACCCAAATGACTCCATTTCACTTCCAAACACGTGTGGCACCATAATAATGACAAATTCAACATGTTTTACTCAACAACAAGTTTGGTTATATTAAACGAAGAAGGAAAACTCGATTGTACGTTGTAGGCTCAATTGGAGGCCAATTTGAGTGCAATCAGATAATACAAGAACTTGAGTGAGCAAATGGGTTTCGTTTGATTTAACTCTGTGGGTACGTTAATAAAGAAAAATTTAACAAGCTTGACTCAATAAACAAGTTTAAATGTGTTGTACGAAGAAGGAAAACGCATTTGTACGTTATATGCTCAATGGGAGGCCAATTTAGGTCCAATCCGAGAATACAAGGATTTGAGTGACCAAAAGGGACTCCGTTTGAATATAACCAAGAGTGGTAATGACTAATTCAACATATTTGACTCAACACATGTTTGGTTAGCTTTAAGAAGAAGGAAAACTCGTTTGTACGTTGTAGGCTTAATTTGTGGCCAATTCGGGTGCAATCCGAGAATACTAGGATTTGAGTGACAAAATGACTATGTTTCACTTCTAACCACGTGTAGGTACCATACTAATGACAAATTCTATATTTTTTACTCAACACACAAGCTTGGTTGTTTACGAATTAGGAGAACTCGTTTGGACGGTGTAGGCTCAATTGAAGACCAATTTGGGTGCAATCCGAGAATACAAGGATTTGAGTGACCAAATGGACTCCGTTTGATTCTAGCCACACTTAGGTACTAAAATAATGAAAAATTCAACATATTTGACTCAACAACAAGTTTGGTCTGCTTTACGAAGAAGGAAAACTCGTTTGTACGTTGTAGGTTCAATTTGTGGCCAATTCGAGTGCAATCCGAGAATACCAGGATTGAGTGACAAATGGACTCCGTTTGACAAATTTTATATTTTTACTCAACACACAAGCTTTGTTGTTTTTACGAAGAAGGAAAACTCGTTTGGACGGTGTAGGCTCAATTGAAGACCAATTTGGTGCAATCCGAGAATACAAGAATTTGAGTAACCAAATGGACTCCGATTGACACATAAGTACCAAAATAATGACAAATGAAACATGTTTGAATCAACAACAAGCTCGGTATTGTTCTTAATAAGAAGAAGAAAAACTCGTTTGTACGTTGTAGGCTCAATTGAAAGTCAATTGGTGCATTCCGATAATACAATGATATGAGTCACCAAATAAACTGTGATTGAATTTTACCCTAACATAGGTCAATTGAAAGTCAATTTACGAAGAAAGAAAGCTCGTTTGTACATTGTAGGCTCAATTGAGGCCAATTTGTGTGCTATCCAAGAACACAAGGATTATAGTGACCAAATGGACTTCGTTTGATTTCCAAACACGTGCGGGTACTATAATAATGAAAAATGCAACATGTTTTACTCAACAAACAAGTTTGGTTGTATTAAACAAGAAGAAAACCCGATTGTACGTTGTAGGCTCAATTGCAGGCCAATTTGAGTGCAATCAAATAATACAAGAATTTGATGACCAAATGGGTTTAGTTTGACTTTATAACTAAATGGGTACGTTAATAATGAAAAATTCAACATGTTTTACTCAACAAACAAGTTTAAATGTGTTGTACGAAGAAGGAAAACTCATTTGTACGCTGTATGCTCAATGGGAGCCAATTTTGGTGCAATCCGAGAATCCAAGGATTTGAGTGACCAAATGGGATCCATTTGAATCTAACCATGAGTGGGTACAATAATAATGACTAATTCAACATATTGGACTCAACACACACTTTGTTAGCTTTAAGAAGAAGGAAAACTCGTGTGTACATTGTAGGCTTAATTTGTGGCCAATACGGGTGCAATCCGAGAATACCAGGATTTGAGTGACAAAATGGACTCCGTTTGACTTCTAACCGTGTGAAGGTACCATACTAATGAAATTTTTTATATTTTTTACTCAACACACAAGCTTGGTTGTGCTTTGCAAAAAAAAGAAAACTCGTTTGGATGGTGTAGCTCAATTGAAGACCAATTTGGGTGCAATCGAGAATACAAGGATTTGAGTAATCAAATGGACTCCGTTTGAATTCTAGCCACACATAGGTACCAAAATAATGACAAATGCAACATGTTTGAATCTACAAACAAGCTTGGTATTGCTTAATGAAGAAGGAAAACTCGTTTGTACGTTGTAGGCTCAATGGAAAGCCAATTTGGGTGCAATCCGAGAATACAAGGATTGAGTCACCAAATGGACTCTTTTGACTTCTAGCCTTAAATGGGTACCATAATAATAACAAATTCTAAATGTTATACACAACAAACAAGTTTGGTTGTGCTTACGAAGAAGGAAAACTCGTTTGTACATTGTAGGCTCAATTGGAGGCCAATTTGGGGCATTCCAATAATACCAGGATTCGAGTGACAAAATGGACTCCGTTTGACTTCTAATTGTGTGAAGGTACCACACTAATGAAAGTTTATATTTTTTACTCAACACACAAGTTTGTTTGTGTTTAACGAAGAAAGAAAACTCGATTGTACGTTGTCGGCTCAATTGGAGGCCAATTTGGGTGCAATCAGATAATACAAGAATTTGAGTGACCAAATGGGATTCGCCTGACTTCTAACATTGTGTGTACGTTAATAATGACAAATGAAACATGTTTGACTGAACAAAAAAGTTTAAATGTGTTGTACGAAGAAGTAAAACACGTTTGTACATTGTAGGCTCAATTAGAGGACAATTTGGTGCAATACAAGGATTATAGTGATCAAAGGGTCTCTGTTTGACTTCCAACCACGTGTGGGTACTATAATAATGAAAAAGGCAATATTTTTCAATGAACAAACAAGTTTGGTTGTGTTTAACGAAGAAGGAAAACTTGATTGTCCTTTGTAGACTCAATTGGAGGCTAATTTGGTTCAATCAGAGAATACAAGATTTTGAGTGACCAAATGGGCTTCGTTGACTTCTAAGTGTACATTAATAATGACAAATGCAACATATTTGACTCAACCAACAAGTTTAGTTGTGTTGTACGAAGAAGGAAAACTCGTTCGCATGTTGTATGCTCAATTGGAGGCAAATTTGGGTCCAATCCGAGAATACAAGGATCTGAGTAACCAAAAGGAATCCATTTGACTCAAACCACACGTGGGTACAATAATAATGAAAAATTCAACATATTTGACTCAACACACAAGTTTGGTTAGCTTTATGAAGAAGGAAAATTCGTTTGTACGTTGTAGGCTCAATTTGAAGCCAATTCGGGTGCAATCGGAGAATACCAGGATTGAGTGACAAAATGGACTCCGTTTGACTTCTAACCGCATGAAGGTACTATAGTAACGAAAAATGCTATATTTTTACTCAAAACATGAGCTTGGTTGTTTTTTACGAAGATGGAAAACTCGTTTGACGATGTAGGTTCAATGGAGACCAATTTGGGGGCATTCGTGAATACAAGGATTTGAGGGACCAAATGGACTCTATTTGACTTCTAGCCACATATAAGTACCAAAATAATGACAAATGAAACATGTTTGAATCAACAAACAAGCTTGGTATTGCTTAATGAAGAAGGAAAACTGTTTGTACGTTGTAGGCTCAATTGAAAGCCAATTTGGGTGCAATCCGAGAATACACTGATATGAGTCACCAAATGAACTCTGTTTGAATTTTAGCTGAACATAGTACCATAATAATGACAAATTCTACATGTTAGGCTCAACAAACCATTTTGGTTGTGCTTTACGAAGAAGGAAAACTCGTTTGTACATTGTTGGCTCAATTGGAGGTCAATTTGGGTGCAATCCAAGAATACAAGGATTATAGTGACCAAATGGACTCCATTTCACTTCCAAACACGTGTGGGCACCATAATAATGACAAATTCAACATGTTTTACTCAACAAACAAGTTTGGTTATATTAAACGAAGAAGGAAAACTCGATTGTACGTTGTAGGCTCAATTGGAGGCCAATTTGAGTGCAATCAGATAATACAAGAACTTGAGTGACCAAATGGGTTTCGTTTGACTTTAACTCTTGGGTACATTAATAAAGAAAAATTAACAAGCTTGACTCAATAAACAAGTTTAAATGTGTTGTACGAAGAAGGAAAACGCATTTGTACGTTATATGCTCAATGGGAGGCAAATTTAGGTCCAATCCGAGAATACAAGGATTTGAGTGACCAAAAGGGACTCCGTTTGAATATAACCAAGAGTGAGTAATGACTAATTCAACTATTTGACTCAACACTCATGTTTGGTTAGCTTTAAGAAGAAGGAAAACTCGTTTGTACGTTGTAGGCTTAATTTGTGGCCAATTCGGGTGTAATCCGAGAATACTAGGATTTGAGTGACAAAATGGACTATGTTTCACTTCTAACCACGTGTAGGTACCATACTAATGACAAATTCTATATTTTTTACTCAACACACAAGCTTGGTTGTGTTTTACGAATTAGGAGAACTCGTTTGGACGGTGTAGGCTCAATTGAAGACCAATTTGGGTGCAATCCGAGAATACAAGGATTTGAGTGACCAAATGGACTCCGTTTGACTTCTAGCCACACTTAGGTACTAAAATAATGAAAAATTCAACATATTTGACTCAACAAACAAGTTTGGTCTGCTTTACGAAGAAGGAAAACTCGTTGTACGTTGTAGGTTCAATTTGTGGCCAATTCGAGTGCAATCCGAGAATACCAGGATTTGAGTGACAAAATGGACTCCGTTTGACAAATTTTATATTTTTTACTCAACACACAAGCTTTGTTGTTTGTTTACGAAGAAGGAAAACTCGTTTGGACGGTGTAGGCTCAATTGAAGACCAATTTGGGTGCAATCCGAGAATACAAGAATTTGAGTAACCAAATGGACTCCGATTGACACATAAGTACCAAAATAATGACAAATGAAACATGTTTGAATCAACAAACAAGCTCGGTATTTCTTAATGAAGAAGAAAAACTCGTTTGTACGTTGTAGGCTCAATTGAAAGTCAATTTGGTGGTGCATTCCGATAATACAATGATATGAGTCACCAAATAAACTGTGATTGAATTTTACCCTAACATAGGCTCAATTGAAAGTCAATTTACGAAGAAAGAAAGCTCGTTTGTACATTGTAGGCTCAATTGGAGGCCAATTTGTGTGCTATCCAAGAACACAAGGATTATAGTGACCAAATGGACTTCGTTTGATTTCCAAACACGTGCGGGTACTATAATAATGAAAAATGCAACATGTTTTACTCACAAACAAGTTTGGTTGTATTAAACAAAGAAGAAAACCCGATTGTACGTTGTAGGCTCAATTGCAGGCCAATTTGAGTGCAATCAAATAATACAAGAATTTGAGTGACCAAATGGGTTTAGTTTGACTTATAACTAAATGGGTACGTTAATAATGAAAAATTCAACATGTTTTACTCAACAAACAAGTTTAAATGTGTTGTACGAAGAAGGAAAACTCATTTGTACGCTGTATGCTCAATGGGAGGCCAATTTTGGTGCAATCCGAGAATCCAAGGATTTGAGTGACCAAATGGGATCCATTTGAATCTAACCATGAGTGGGTACAATAATAATGACTAATTCAACATATTGGACTCAACACACAAGTTTGGTTAGCTTTAAGAAGAAGGAAAACTCGTGTGTACATTGTAGGCTTAATTTGTGGCCAATACGGGTGCAATCCGAGAATACCAGGATTTGAGTGACAAAATGGACTCCGTTTGACTTCTAACCGTGTGAAGGTACCATAATAATGAAATTTTTTATATTTTTTACTCAACACACAAGCTTGGTTGTGCTTTGCAAAAAAAAGAAAACTCGTTTGGATGGTGTAGGCTCAATTGAAGACCAAATTTGGGTGCAATCCGAGAATACAAGGATTTGAGTAATCAAATGGACTCCGTTTGAATTCTAGCCACACATAGGTACCAAAATAATGACAAATGCAACATGTTTGAATCTACAAACAAGCTTGGTATTGCTTAATGAAGAAGGAAAACTCGTTTGTACGTTGTAGGCTCAATGGAAAGCCAATTTGGGGTGCAATCCGAGAATACAAGGATTTGAGTCACCAAATGGACTCTTTTTGACTTCTAGCCTTAAATGGGTACCATAATAATAACAAATTCTAAATGTTATACACAACAAACAAGTTTGGTTGTGCTTTACGAAGAAGGAAAACTCGTTTGTACATTGTAGGCTCAATTGGAGGCCAATTTAGGTGCATTCCAAATAATACCAGGATTCGAGTGACAAAATGGACTCCGTTTGGACTTCTAATTGTGTGAAGGTACCACACTAATGAAAAGTTTTATATTTTTTACTCAACACACAAGTTTGTTGTGTTTAAACGAAGAAAGAAAACTCGATTGTACGTTGTCGGCTCAATTGGAGGCCAATTTGGGTGCAATCAGATAATACAAGAATTTGAGTGACCAAATGGGGATTCGCCTGACTTCTAACACTGTGTGTACGTTAATAATTACAAATGCAACATGTTTGACTGAACAAAAAGTTTAAATGTGTTGTACGAAGAAGTAAAACGCGTTTGTACATGTAGGCTCAATTAGAGGCCAATTTGGGTGCAATACAAGGATTTATAGTGATCAAAGGGTCTCCGTTTGACTTCCAACCACGTGTGGGTACTATAATAATGAAAAAGGCAATATTTTTCAATGAACAAACAAGTTTGGTTGTGTTAACGAAGAAGGAAAACTTGATTGTCCTTTGTAGACTCAATTGGAGGCTAATTTGGGTTCAATCAGAGAATACAAGATTTTGAGTGACCAAATGGGCTTCGTTTGACTTCTAAGTGTACATTAATAATGACAAATGCAACATATTTGACTCAACCAACAAGTTTAGTTGTGTTGTACGAATAAGGAAAACTCGTTCGCATGTTGTATGCTCAATTGGAGGCAAATTTGGGTCCAATCCGAGAATACAAGGATCTGAGTAACCAAAAGGAATCCATTTGACTCAAACCACACGTGGGTACAATAATAATGAAAAAATTCAACATATTTGACTCAACACACAAGTTTGGTTAGCTTTATGAAGAAGGAAAATTCGTTTGTACGTTGTAGGCTCAATTTGAAGCCAATTCGGGTGCAATCGGAGAATATCAGGATTTGAGTGACAAAATGGACTCCGTTTGACTTCTAACCGCATGAAGGTACTATAGTAACGAAAAATGCTATATTTTTACTCAAAACATGAGCTTGGTGTTTTTTTACGAAGATGGAAAACTTGTTTGGACGTGTAGGTTCAATTGGAGACCAATTTGGGGGCAATTCGTGAATACAAGGATTTGAGGGACCAAATGGACTCTATTTGACTTCTAGCCACATATAAGTACCAAAATAATGACAATGAAACATGTTTGAATCAACAAACAAGCTTGGTATTACTTAATGAAGAAGGAAAACTCGTTTGTACGTTCTAGGCTCAATTGAAAGCCAATTTGGGTGCAATCCGAGAATACACTGATATGAGTCACCAAATGAACTCTGTTTGAATTTTAGCCCAACATAGGTACCATAATAATGAAAATTCTACATGTTAGACTCAACAAACAAGTTTGGTTGTGCTTTACGAAGAAATGAAAACTCATTTGTACATTGTTGGCTCAATTGGAGGTCAATTTCGGTGCAATCCAAGAATACAAGGATATAGTGACCAAATGGACTCCATTTCACTTCCAAACACGTGTGGCACCATAATAATGACAAATTCAACATGTTTTACTCAACAAACAAGTTTGGTTATATTAAACGAAGAAGGAAAACTCGATTGTACGTTGTAGGCTCAATTGGAGGCCAATTTGAATGCAATCAGATAATACAAGAACTTGAGTGACCAAATGGGTTTCGTTTGACTTTAACTCTGTGGGTACGTTAATAAAGAAAAATTTAACAAGCTTGACTCAATAAACAAGTTTAAATGTGTTGTACAAAGAAGGAAAACGCATTTGTACGTTATATGCTCAATGGGAGGCCAATTTAGGTCCAATCCGAGAATACAAGGATTTGAGTGACCAAAAGGGACTCCGTTTGAATATAACCAAGAGTGAGTAATGACTAATTCAACATATTTGACTCAACAATCATGTTTGGTAAGCTTTAAGAAGAAGGAAAACTCATTTGTACGTTGTAGGCTTAATTTGTGGCCAATTCGGGTGCAATCCGAGAATACTAGGATTTGAGTGACAAAATTGACTATGTTTCACTTCTAACCACGTGTAGGTACCATACTAATGACAAATTATATATTTTTTACTCAACACACAAGCTTGGTTGTGTTTTACGAATTAGGAGAACTCGTTTGGACGGTGTAGGCTCAATGAAGACCAATTTGGGTGCAATCCGAGGAATACAAGGATTTGAGTGACCAAATGGACTCCGTTTGACTTCTAGCCACACTTAGGTACTAAAATAATGAAAAATTCGACATATTTGACTCAACAAACAAGTTTGGTCTGCTTTACGAAGAAGGAAAACTCGTTTGTACGTTGTAGGTTCAATTTGTGGCCAATTCGAGTGCAATCCGAGAATACCAGGATTTGAGTGACAAAATGGACTCCGTTTGACAAATTTTATATTTTTTACTCAACACACAAGCTTTGTTGTTTTTTACGAAGATGGAAAAATCGTTCGGGACGATGTAGGTTCAATTGGAGACCAATTTGGGGGCAATCCGAGAATACAAGGATTTGAGGGACCAAATGGACTCTATTTGACTTCTAGCCACATATAAGTACCAAATAATGACAAATGAAACATGTTTGAATCAACAAACAAGCTTGGTATTGCTTAATGAAGAAGGAAAACTCGTTTGTACGTTGTAGGCTCAATTGAAAGCCAATTTGGGTGCATTCCAAGAATACAATGATATGAGTCACCAAATAAACTGTTAACATAGGTACCATAATAATGAAAAATCGTAGATCTTAGACTCAGCAAACGAGTTTGGTTGTGCTTTACGAAGAAAGAGAGCTCGTTTGTACATTGTAGGCTCAATTGGAGGCCAATTTGGGTGCTATCCAAGAGCACAAGGATTATAGTGACCAAATGGACTTCGTTTGATTTCCAAACACGTGTGGGTACTATAATAATGAAAAATGCAACATGTTTTACTCAACAAACAAGTTTGGTTGTATTAAACAAAGAAGGAAAACCCGATTGTACGTTGTAGGCTCAATTGAAAGCCAATTTGGGTGCAATCCGAGAATACAAGGATTTGAGTCACCAAATGGACTCTGTTTGACTTCTAGCCTTAAATGGGTACCATAATAATAAGAAATTATAAATGTTAGACACAACAAACAAGTTTGGTTGTGCTTTACGAAGAAGGAAAACTCGTTTGTACATTGTAGGCTCAATTGGAGGCCAATTTGGGTGCATTCCAATAATACCAGGATTTGAGTGACAAAATGGACTCCGTTTGACTTCTAATTGTGTGAAGGTACCATACTAATGAAATGTTTATATTTTTTACTCAACACACAAGTTTGGTTGTGTTTAACGAAGAAAGAAAACTCGATTATACGTTGTCGGCTCAATTGGAGGCCAATTTGGGTGCATCGGATAATACAAGAATTTGAGTGACCAAATGGGATTCGCCTAACTTCTAACATTGTGTGTACGTTAATAATGACAAATGAAACATGTTTGACTGAACAAAAAAGTTTAAATGTGTTGTACGAAGAAGTAAAACACGTTTGTACATTGTAGGCTCAATTAGAGGACAATTTGGGTGCAATACAAGGATTATAGTGATCAAAGGGTCTCTGTTTGACTTCCAACCACGTGTGGGTACTATAATAATGAAAAAGGCAATATTTTTCAATTAACAAACAAGTTTGGTTGTGTTTAATGAAGAAGGAAAACTCGATTGTTCGTTGTAGACTCAATTGGAGGCTAATTTGGGTTCAATCAGAGAATACAAGATTTTGTGTGACCAAATGGGCTTCGTTTGACTTCTAAGTGTACATTAATAATGAAAAATGAAGCATATTTGACTCAACAAACAAGTTTAGTTGTGTTGTACGAAGAAGGAAAACTCGTTCGCATGTTGTATGCTCAATTGGAGGCAAATTTGGGTACAATCCGAGAATACAAGGATCTGATTAACCAAAAGGAATCCGTTTGACTCTAACCGCACGTGGATACAATAATAATGAAAAATTCAACATATTTGACTCAACACACACGTTTGGTTAGCTTTATGAAGAAGAAAAATTCGTTTGTACGTTGTAGGCTCAATTTGAAGCCAATTCGGGTGCAATCGGAGAATACCAGGATTTGAGTGACAAAATGGACTCCGTTTGACTTCTGACCGAATGAAGGTACTATAGTAACGAAAAATGCTATATTTTTTACTCAAAACATGAACTTGTTTGTTTTTTACGAAGATGGAAAACTCGTTTGGACGATGTAGGTTCAATTGGAGACCAATTTGGGGGCAATTCGAGAATACAAGGATTTGAGGGACCAAATGGACTCTATTTGACTTCTAGCCACATATAAGTACCAAAATAATGACAAATGAAACATGTTTGAATCAACAAACAAGCTTGGTATTGCTTAATGAAGAAGGAAAACTCGTTTGTACGTTGTAGGCTCAATTGAAAGCCAATTTGGGTGCAATCCGAGAATACACTGATATGAGTCACCAAATGAACTCTGTTTGAATTTTAGCTGAACATAGGTACCATAATAATGACAAATTCTACATGTTAGGCTCAACAAACCATTTTGGTTGTGCTTTACGAAGAAGGAAAACTCGTTTGTACATTGTTGGCTCAATTGGAGGTCAATTTGGGTGCAATCCAAGAATACAAGGATTATAGTGACCAAATGGACTCCATTTCACTTCCAAACACGTGTGGGCACCATAATAATGACAAATTCAACATGTTTTACTCAACAAACAAGTTTGGTTATATTAAACGAAGAAGGAAAACTCGATTGTACGTTGTAGGCTCAATTGGAGGCCAATTTGAGTGCAATCAGATAATACAAGAACTTGAGTGACCAAATGGGTTTCGTTTGACTTTAACTCTGTGGGTACGTTAATAAAGAAAAATTTAACAAGCTTGACTCAATAAACAAGTTTAAATGTGTTGTACGAAGAAGGAAAACACATTTGTACGTTATATGCTCAATGGGAGGCCAATTTAGGTCCAATCCGAGAATACAAGGATTTGAGTGACCAAAATGGACTCCGTTTGAATATAACCAAGAGTGAGTAATGACTATTTCAACATATTTGACTCAACACTCATGTTTGGTTAGCTTTAAGAAGAAGGAAAACTCGTTTGTACGTTGTAGGCTTAATTTGTGGCCAATTCGGGTGTAATCCGAGAATACTAGGATTTGAGTGACAAAATGGACTATGTTTCACTTCTAACCACGTGTAGGTACCATACT
The DNA here is from genome assembly GCA_003290165.1 of Berberis thunbergii. Taxonomy (NCBI): domain Eukaryota; kingdom Viridiplantae; phylum Streptophyta; class Magnoliopsida; order Ranunculales; family Berberidaceae; genus Berberis; species Berberis thunbergii. The sequence continues at coordinate 575,324 of QNQO01000471.1, read as the reverse complement.
AATGACAAATTCTATATTTTTACTCAACACACAAGCTTGGTTGTGTTTTACGAATTAGGAGAACTCGTTTGGACGGTGTAGGCTCAATTGAAGACCAATTTGGGTGCAATCCGAGAATACAAGGATTTGAGTGACCAAATGGACTCCGTTTGACTTCTAGCCACACTTAGGTACTAAATAATGAAAAATTCAACATATTTGACTCAACAAACAAGTTTGGTCTGCTTTACGAAGAAGGAAAACTCGTTTGTACGTTGTAGGTTCAATTTGTGGCCAATTCGAGTGCAATCCGAGAATACCAGGATTTGAGTGACAAATGGACTCCGTTTGACAAATTTTATATTTTTTACTCAACACACAAGCTTTGTTGTTTTTTACGAAGAAGGAAAACTCGTTTGGACGGTGTAGGCTCAATTGAAGACCAATTTGGGTGCAATCCGAGAATACAAGATTTGAGTAACCAAATGGACTCCGATTGACACATAAGTACCAAAATAATGACAAATGAAACATGTTGAATCAACAAACAAGCTCGGTATTTCTTAATGAAGAAGAAAAACTCGTTTGTACGTTGTAGGCTCAATTGAAAGTCAATTTGGGTGCATTCCGATAATACAATGATATGAGTCACCAAATAAACTGTGATTGAATTTTACCCTAACATAGGCTCAATTGAAAGTCAATTTACGAAGAAAGAAAGCTCGTTTGTACATTGTAGGCTCAATTGGAGGCCAATTTGTGTGCTATCCAAGAACACAAGGATTATAGTGACCAAATGGACTTCGTTTGATTTCCAAACACGTGCGGGTACTATAATAATGAAAAATGCAACATGTTTTACTCAACAAACAAGTTTGGTTGATTAAACAAAGAAAGAAAACCCGATTGTACGTTGTAGGCTCAATTGCAGGCCAATTTGAGTGCAATCAAATAATACAAGAATTTGAGTGACCAAATGGGTTTAGTTTGACTTATAACTAAATGGGTACGTTAATAATGAAAAATTCAATATGTTTTACTCAACAAACAAGTTTAAATGTGTTGTACGAAGAAGGAAAACTCATTTGTACGCTGTATGCTCAATGGGAGGCCAATTTTGGTGCAATCCGAGAATCCAAGGATTTGAGTGACCAAATGGGATCCATTTGAATCTAACCATGAGTGGGTACAATAATAATGACTAATTCAACATATTGGACTCAACACACAAGTTTGGTTAGCTTTAAGAAGAAGGAAAACTCGTGTGTACATTGTAGGCTTAATTTGTGGCCAATACGGGTGCAATCCGAGAATACCAGGATTTGAGTGACAAAATGGACTCCGTTTGACTTCTAACCGTGTGAAGGTACCATAATAATGAAATTTTTTATATTTTTACTCAACACACAAGCTTGGTTGTGCTTTGAAAAAAAAGAAAACTCGTTTGGATGGTGTAGGCTCAATTGAAGACCAATTTGGGTGCAATCCGAGAATACAAGGATTTGAGTAATCAAATGGACTCCGTTTGAATTCTAGCCACACATAGGTACCAAAATAATGACAATGCAACATGTTTGAATCTACAAACAAGCTTGGTATTGCTTAATGAAGAAGGAAAACTCGTTTGTACGTTGTAGGCTCAATGGAAAGCCAATTGGGTGCAATCCGAGAATACAAGGATTTGAGTCACCAAATGGACTCTTTTTGACTTCTAGCCTTAAATGGGTACCATAATAATAACAAATTCTAAATGTTATACACAACAAACAAGTTTGGTTGTGCTTTACGAAGAAGGAAAACTCGTTTGTACATTGTAGGCTCAATTGGAGGCCAATTTAGGTGCATTCCAATAATACCAGGATTCGAGTGAAAAATGGACTCCGTTTGACTTCTAATTGTGTGAAGGTACCACACTAATGAAAAGTTTTATATTTTTTACTCAACACACAAGTTTGTTTGTGTTTAACGAAGAAAGAAAACTCGATTGTACGTTGTCGGCTCAATTGGAGGCCAATTTGGGTGCAATCAGATAATACAAGAATTTGAGTGACCAAATGGGATTCGCCTGACTTCTAACACTGTGTGTACGTTAATAATTACAAATGCAACATGTTTGACTGAACAAAAAAGTTTAAATGTGTTGTACGAAGAAGTAAAACGCGTTTGTACATTGTAGGCTCAATTAGAGGCCAATTTGGGTGCAATACAAGGATTATAGTGATCAAAGGGTCTCCGTTTGACTTCCAACACGTGTGGGTACTATAATAATGAAAAGGCAATATTTTTCAATGAACAAACAAGTTTGGTTGTGTTTAACGAAGAAGGAAAACTTGATTGTCCTTTGTAGACTCAATTGGAGGCTAATTTGGGTTCAATCAGAGAATACAAGATTTTGAGTGACCAAATGGGCTTCGTTTGACTTCTAAGTGTACATTAATAATGACAAATGCAACATATTTGACTCAACCAACAAGTTTAGTTGTGTTGTACGAATAAGGAAAACTCGTTCGCATGTTGTATGCTCAATTGGAGGCAAATTTGGGTCCAATCCGAGAATACAAGGATCTGAGTAACCAAAAGGAATCCATTTGACTCAAACCACACGTGGGTACAATAATAATGAAAATTCAACATATTTGACTCAACACACAAGTTTGGTTAGCTTTATGAAGAAGGAAAATTCGTTGTACGTTGTAGGCTCAATTTGAAGCCAATTCGGGTGCAATCGGAGAATATCAGGATTTGAGTGACAAAATGGACTCCGTTTGACTTCTAACCGCATGAAGGTACTATAGTAACGAAAAATGCTATATTTTTTACTCAAAACATGAGCTTGGTTGTTTTTTACGAAGATGGAAAACTTGTTTGGACGATGTAGGTTCAATTGGAGACCAATTTGGGGGCAATTCGTGAATACAAGGATTTGAGGGACCAAATGGACTCTATTTGACTTCTAGCCACATATGAGTACCAAAATAATGACAAATGAAACATGTTTGAATCAACAAACAAGCTTGGTATTACTTAATGAAGAAGGAAAACTCGTTTGTACGTTCTAGGCTCAATTGAAAGCCAATTTGGGTGCAATCCGAGAATACACTGATATGAGTCACCAAATGAACTCTGTTTGAATTTTAGCCCAACATAGGTACCATAATAATGAAAATTCTACATGTTAGACTCAACAACAAGTTTGGTTGTGCTTTACGAAGAATGAAAACTCATTTGTACATTGTTGGCTCAATTGGAGGTCAATTTCGGTGCAATCCAAGAATACAAGGATTATAGTGACCAAATGGACTCCATTTCACTTCCAAACACGTGTGGGCACCATAATAATGACAAATTCAACATGTTTACTCAACAAACAAGTTTGGTTATATTAAACGAAGAAGGAAAACTCGATTGTACGTTGTAGGCTCAATTGGAGGCCAATTTGAATGCAATCAGATAATACAAGAACTTGAGTGACCAAATGGGTTTCGTTTGACTTTAACTCTGTGGGTACGTTAATAAAGAAAAATTTAACAAGCTTGACTCAATAAACAAGTTTAAATGTGTTGTACGAAGAAGGAAAACGCATTTGTACGTTATATGCTCAATGGGAGGCCAATTTAGGTCCAATCCGAGAATACAAGGATTTGGAGTGACCAAAAGGACTCCGTTTGAATATAACCAAGAGTGAGTAATGACTAATTCAACATATTTGACTCAACAATCATGTTTGGTAAGCTTTAAGAAGAAGGAAAACTCATTTGTACGTTGTAGGCTTAATTTGTGGCCAATTCGGGTGCAATCCGAGAATACTAGGATTTGGAGTGACAAAATTGACTATGTTTCACTTCTAACCACGTGTAGGTACCATACTAATGAAAAATCTATATTTTTTACTCACACAACACAGCTGGTTGTGTTTACGAATTAGGAGAACTCGTTTGGACGGTGTGGCTCAATTGAAGACCAATTTGGGGCAATCCGAGAATACAAGGATTTGAGTGACCAAATGGACTCCGTTTGACTTCTAGCCACACTTAGGTACTAAAATAATGAAAAATTCGACATATTTGACTCAACAAACAAGTTTGGTCTGCTTTACGAAGAAGGAAAACTCGTTTGTACGTTGTAGGTTCAATTTGTGGCCAATTCGAGTGCAATCCGAGAATACCAGGATTTGAGTGACAAAATGGACTCCGTTTGACAAATTTTATATTTTTACTCAACACACAAGCTTTGTTGTTTTTACGAAGATGGAAAAATCGTTCGGACGATGTAGGTTCAATTGGAGACCAATTTGGGGGCAATCCGAGAATACAAGGATTTGAGGGACAAATGGACTCTATTTGACTTCTAGCCACATATAAGTACCAAAATAATGACAAATGAACATGTTTGAATCAACAAACAAGCTTGGTTTGCTTAATGAAGAAGGAAAACTCGTTTGTACGTTGTAGCTCAATTGAAAGCCAATTTGGGTGCATTCCAAGAATACAATGATATGATCACCAAATAAACTGTTAACATAGGTACCATAATAATGAAAAAATCGTTAGATCTTAGACTCAGCAAAACGAGTTTGGTTTGTGCTTTACGAAGAAAAGAGAGCTCGTTTTACATTGTAGCTCAATTGGAGGCCAATTTGGGTGCTATCCAAGAGCACAAGGATTATTAGTGACCAAATGGACTTCGTTTGATTTCCAAACACGGTGTTGGTACTATAATAATGAAAAATGCACCTGTTTTACTCAACAAACAAGTTTGGTTGTATTAAACAAAGAAGGAAAACCCGATTGTACGTTGTAGGCTCAATTGAAAGCCAATTTGGGTGCAATCCGAGAATACAAGATTTGAGTCACCAAATGGATCTGTTTTGACTTCTAGCCTTAAATGGGACCATAATAATAAGAAATTTATAAATGTTAGACACAACAAACAAGTTTGGTTGTGCTTTAGCGAAGAAGGAAAACTCGTTTGTACATTGTAGCTCAATTGGAGGCCAATTTGGGTGCATTCCAATAATACCAGGATTTGAGTGACAAAATGGACTCCGTTTGACTTCTAATTGTGTGAAGGTACCATACTAATGAAATGTTTTATATTTTTTACTCAACACACAAGTTTGGTTGTGTTTAACGAAGAAAGAAAACTCGATTTAACGTTGTCGGCTCAATTGGAAGGCCAATTTGGGTGCAATCGGATAATACAAGAAATTTGAGTGACCAAATGGGATTCGCCTGACTTCTAACATTGTGTGTACGTTAATAATGACAAATGAAACATGTTTGACTGAACAAAAAAGTTTAAATGTGTTGTACGAAGAAGTAAAACACGTTTGTACATTGTAGGCTCAATTAGAGGACAATTTGGGTGCAATACAAGATTATAGTGATCAAAAGGGTCTCTGTTTGACTTCCAACCACGTGTGGGTACATAATAATGAAAAAGGCAATATTTTTCAATTAACAAACAAGTTTTGGTTGTGTTTAATGAAGAGGAAAACTCGATTGTTCGTTTGTAGACTCAATTGGAGGCTAATTTGGGTTCAATCAGAGATACAAGATTTTGTGTGACCAAATGGGCTTCGTTTGACTTCTAAGTGTACATTATAATGAAAAATGAACATATTTGACTCAACAAACAAGTTTAGTTGTGTTGTACAAGAAGGAAAACTCGTTCGCATGTTGTTGCTCAATTGGAGGCAAATTTGGGTACAATCCGGAGAATACAAGGATCTGATTAACCAAAAGGAATCCGTTTGACTCTAACCGCGGACGTGGATACAATAATAATGAAAAATTCAACATTTTACTCAACACACACGTTTGGTTAGCTTTATTGAAGAAGAAAAATTCGTTTGTACGTTGTAGGTCAATTTGAAGCCAATTCGGGTTGCAATCGGAGAATACCAGGATTGAGTGACAAAATGGACTCCGTTTGACTTCTGACCGAATGAAGGTACATAGTAACGAAAATGCTATATTTTTACTCAAAACATGAACTTGTTTGTTTTTTACGAAGATGGGAAAACTCGTTTTGGACGATGTAGGTTTCAATGGAGACCAATTTGGGGGCAATTCGAGAATACAAGGATTTGAGGACCAAATGGACTCTTATTTGACTTCTAGCCACATATAAGTACCAAATAATGACAAATGAAAACATGTTTGAATCAACAAACAAGCTTGGTATTGCTTAATGAAGAGGAAAACTCGTTTGTACGTTGTAGGTCAATTGAAAGCCAATTTGGGTGCAATCGAGAATACACTGATATGAGTCACCAAATGAACTCTGTTTGAATTTTAGCTGAACATAGGTACCATAATAATGAACAATTCTACATGTTAGGCTCAACAAATCATTTTGGTTGTGCTTTACGAAGAAGGAAACTCGTTGTACAATTGTTGGCTCAATTGGAGGTCAATTTGGGTGAATCAAGAATACAAGGATATAGTGACCAAATGGACTCCATTTCACTTCCAAACACGTGTGGGCACCATAATAATGACAAATTCAACATGTTTTACTCAACAAACAAGTTTGGTATATTAAACGAAGAAGGAAAACTCGATTGTACGTTGTAGGCTCAATTGGGAGGCCAATTGGTGCAATCAGATAATACAAGAACTTGAGTGACCAAATGGGTTTCGTTTGACTTTAACTTTGTGGGTACGTTAATAAGAAAAATTTAACAAGCTTGACTCAATAAACAAGTTTAAATGTGTGTACGAAGAAGGAAAACATTTGTACGTTATATGCTCAATGGAGGCCAATTTAGGTCCAATCCGAGAATACAAGGATTTGAGTGACCAAAAGGACTCCGTTTGAATTATAACCAAGAGTGGTAATGACTATTTCAACATTATTTCCACTCAACACTCATGTTGGTTAGCTTTAAGAAGAAGGAAAACTCGTTGTACGTTGTAGGCTTTAATTTGTGGCCAATTCGGGTGTTAATCCGAGAATACTAGGATTTGAGTGACAAATGGACTATGTTTCACTTCTAACACGTGTAGGTACCATACTAATGACAAATCTATATTTTTTTACTCAACACACAAGCTGGTTGTGTTTTACGATTAGGAGAACTCGTTTGACGGTGTAGGCTCAATTGAAGACCAATTGGGTGCAATCCGAGAATACAAGGATTTGAGTGACCAAATGGACTCCGTTTGACTTCTAGCCACACTTAGGTATGAAAATATGAAAAATTTCAACATATTGACTCAACAAACAAGTTTGGTTCGCTTTACGAAGAAGAAAACTCGTTTGTACGTTGTAGGTTCAATTTTGTGGCCAATTCGAGTGCAATCCGGAGAATACCAGGATTTGAGTGACAAATGGACTCCGTTTGACAAATTTTATATTTTTACTCAACACACAAGCTTTTTTGTTTTTTACGAAGAAGGAAAACTCGTTTGGACGGTGTAGGCTCAATTGAAGACCAATTTGGGTGCAATCCGAGAAATACAAGAATTTAAGTAACCAAATGGAGTCCGATTGACACATAAGTACCAAAAATAATGACAAATGAACATGTTTGAATCAACAAACAAGCTCGGTATTTCTTAATGAAGAAGAAAAACTCGTTTGTACGTTGTAGGCTCAATTGAAAGTCAATTTGGGTGCATTCCGATAATACAATGATATGAGTCACCAAATAAACTGTGATTTGAATTTTACCCTAAACATAGGCTCAATTGAAAGTCAATTTACGAAAGAAAGAAAGCTCGTTTGTACATTGTAGGCTCAATTGGAGGCCAATTTGTGTGCTATCCAAGAACACAAGGATTATAGTGACCAAATGGACTTCGTTTGATTCCAAACACGTGCGGGTACTATAATAATGAAAAATGCAACATGTTTTACTCAACAAGACAAGTTTGGTTGTATTAAACAAAGAAAGAAAACCCGATTGTACGTTGTAGGCTCAATTGCAGGCCAATTTGAGTGCAATCAATAATACAAGATTTGAGTGACCAAATGGGTTTCAGTTTGACTTATAACTAAATGGTACGTTAATAATGAAAAATTCAACATGTTTTACTCAACAAACAAGTTTAAATGTGTTGTACGAAGAAGGAAACTCATTTGTACGCTGTATGCTCAATGGGAGGCCAATTTTGGTGCAATCCGAGAATCCAAAGATTTGAGTGACCAAATGGGATCCATTTGAATCTAACCATGAGTGGGTACAATAATAATGACTAATTCAACATATTGGACTCAACACACAAGTTTGGTTAGCTTTAGAAGAAGGAAACTCGTGTGTACATTGTAGGCTTAATTTGTGGCCAATACGGGTGCAATCCGAGGAATACCAGGATTTGAGTGACAAAATTGACTCCGTTTGACTTCTAACCGTGTGAAGGTACCATACTAATGAAATTTTTTATCTTTTACTCAACACACAAGCTTGGTTGTGCTTTGCAAAAAAAAGGAAAACTCGTTTGGATGGCTGTAGGCTCAATTGAAGACCAATTTGGGTGCAATCCGAGAATACAAGGATCTCGAGCTAATCAAATGGGACTCCGTTGAATTCTAGCCACACATAGGTACCAAAATAATGACAAATGCAACATGTTTGAATCTACAAACAAGCTTGGTATTGCTTAATGAAGAAGGAAAACTCGTTTGTACGTTGTAGGCTCAATGAAAGCCAATTTGGGTGCAATCCGAGATACAAGGATTTGAGTCACCAAATGGACTCTTTTTGACTTCTACCCTTAAATGGGTACCATAATAATAACAAATTCTAAATGTTATACACAACAACAAGTTGGTTGTGCTTTACGAAGAAGGAAAACTCGTTTGTACATTGTAGGCTCAATTGGAGGCCATTTAGGTGCATTCCAATAATACCAGGATTCGAGTGACAAATGGACTCCGTTTGACTTCTAATTGTGTGAAGGTACCACACTAATGAAAAGTTTTATATTTTTTACTCAACACACAAGTTTGTTTGTGTTAACGAAGAAAGAAACTCGATTGTACGTTGTCGGCTCAATTGGAGGCCAATTTGGGTGCAATCAGATAATACAAGAATTTGAGTGACCAAATGGGATCGCTAACTTCTAACACTGTGTGTACGTTAATAATTACAAATGCAACATGTTTGACTGAACAAAAAAGTTTAAATGTGTTGTACGAAGAAGTAAAACGCATTTGTACATTGTAGGCTCAATTAGAGGCAATTTGGTGCAATACAAGGATTATAGTGATCAAGGGTCTCCGTTTGACTTCCAACACGTTGTGGGTACTATAATAATGAAAAGGGGCAATATTTTTCAATTAACAAACAAGTTTGGTTGTGTTTAACTGAAGAAGGAAAACTCGATTGTTCGTTGTAGACTCAATTGGAGGCTAATTTGGGTTCAATCAGAGAATACAAGATTTTGTGTGACCAAATGGGCTTCGTTTGACTTCTAAGTGTACATTAATAATGAAAAATGAAGCATATTTGACTCAACAAACAAGTTTAGTTGTGTTGTACGAAGAAGGAAACTCGTTCGCATGTTGTATGCTCAATTGGAGGCAAATTTGGGTACAATCCGAGAATACAAGGATCTGATTAACAAAAGGAATCCGTTTGACTCTAACCGCACGTGGATACAATAATAATGAAAATTCAACATATTTGACTCAACACACACGTTTGGTTAGCTTTATGAAGAAGAAAATTCGTTTGTACGTTGTAGGCTCAATTTGAAGCCAATTCGGGTGCAATCGGAGAATACCAGGATTTGAGTGACAAAATGGACTCCGTTTGACTTCTGACCGAATGAAGGTACTATAGTAACGAAAAATGCTATATTTTTTACTCAAAACATGAACTTGTTTGTTTTTTACGAAGATGGAAAACTCGTTTGGACGATGTAGGTTCAATTGGAGACCAATTTGGGGGCAATTCGAGAATACAAGGATTTGAGGGACCAAATGGACTCTATTTGACTTCTAGCCACATATAAGTACCAAAATAATGACAAATGAAACATGTTTGAATCAACAAACAAGCTTGGTATTGCTTAATGAAGAAGGAAAACTCGTTTGTACGTTGTAGGCTCAATTGAAAGCCAATTTGGGTGCAATCCGAGAATACACTGATATGAGTCACCAAATGAACTCTGTTTGAATTTTAGCTGAACATAGGTACCATAATAATGACAAATTCTACATGTTAGGCTCAACAAATCATTTTGGTTGTGCTTTACGAAGAAGGAAAACTCGTTTGTACATTGTTGGCTCAATTGGAGGTCAATTTGGGTGCAATCCAAGAATACAAGGATTATAGTGACCAAATGGACTCCATTTCACTTCCAAACACGTGTGGGCACCATAATAATGACAAATTCAACATGTTTTACTCAACAAACAAGTTTGGTTATATTAAACGAAGAAGGAAAACTCGATTGTACGTGTTAGGCTCAATTGGAGGCCAATTTGAGTGCAATCAGATAATACAAGAACTTGAGTGACCAAATGGGTTTCGTTTGACTTTAACTCTGTGGGTACGTTAATAAAGAAAAATTTAACAAGCTTGACTCAATAAACAAGTTTAAATGTGTTGTACGAAGAAGGAAAACACATTTGTACGTTATATGCTCAATGGGAGGCCAATTTAGGTCCAATCCGAGAATACAAGGATTTGAGTGACCAAAAGGGACTCCGTTTGAATATAACCAAGAGTGAGTAATGACTATTTCAACATATTTCACTCAACACTCATGTTTGGTTAGCTTTAAGAAGAAGAAAAACTCGTTTGTACGTTGTAGGCTTAATTTGTGGCCAATTCGGGTGTAATCCGAGAATACTAGGATTTGAGTGACAAAATGGACTATGTTTCACTTCTAACCACGTGTAGGTACCATACTAATGACAAATTCTATATTTTTTACTCAACACACAAGCTTGGTTGTGTTTACGAATTAGGAGAACTCGTTTGGACGGTGTAGGCTCAATTGAAGACCAATTGGGTGCAATCCGAGAATACAAGGATTTGAGTGACCAAATGGACTCCGTTTGACTTCTAGCCACACTTAGGTACTGAAATAATGAAAAATTCAACATATTTGACTCAACAAACAAGTTGGTCTGCTTTACGAAGAAGGAAAACTCGTTTGTACGTTGTAGGTTCAATTTGTGGCCAATTCGAGTGCAATCCGAGAACCAGGATTTGAGTGACAAAATGGACTCCGTTTGACAAATTTTATATTTTTTACTCAACACACAAGCTTTTTTTGTTTTTTACGAAGAAGGAAAACTCGTTTGGACGGTGTAGGCTCAATTGAAGACCAATTTGGGTGCAATCCGAGAATACAAGAATTTAAGTAACCAAATGGAGTCCGATTGACACATAAGTACCAAAATAATGACAAATGAAACATGTTTGAATCAACAAACAAGCTCGGTATTTCTTAATGAAGAAGAAAAACTCGTTTGTACGTTGTAGGGCTCAATTGAAAGTCAATTTGGGTGCATTCCGATAATACAATGATATGAGTCACCAAATAAACTGTGATTGAATTTTACCCTAACATAGGCTCAATTGAAAGTCAATTTACGAAGAAAGAAAGCTCGTTTGTACATTGTAGGCTCAATTGGAGGCCAATTTGTGTGCTATCCAAGAACACAAGGATTATAGTGACCAAATGGACTTCGTTTGATTTCCAAACACGTGCGGGTACTATAATAATGAAAAATGCAACATGTTTTACTCAACAAACAAGTTTGGTTGTATTAAACAAAGAAAGAAAACCCGATTGTACGTTGTAGGCTCAATTGCAGGCCAATTTGAGTGCAATCAAATAATACAAGAATTTGAGTGACCAAATGGGTTTAGTTTGACTTATAACTAAATGGGTACGTTAATAATGAAAAATTCAACATGTTTTACTCAACAAACAAGTTTAAATGTGTTGTACGAAGAAGGAAAACTCATTTGTACGCTGTATGCTCAATGGGAGGCCAATTTTGGTGCAATCCGAGAATCCAAGATTTGAGTGACCAAATGGGATCCATTTGAATCTAACCATGAGTGGGTACAATAATAATGACTAATTCAACATATTGGACTCAACACACAAGTTTGGTTAGCTTTAAGAAGAAGGAAAACTCGTGTGTACATTGTAGGCTTAATTTGTGGCCAATACGGGTGCAATCCGAGAATACCAGGATTTGAGTGACAAAATTGACTCCGTTTGACTTCTAACCGTGTGAAGGTACCATACTAATGAAATTTTTTATATCTTTTACTCAACACACAAGCTTGGTTGTGCTTTGCAAAAAAAAGAAAACTCGTTTGGATGGTGTAGGCTCAATTGAAGACCAATTTGGGTGCAATCCGAGAATACAAGGATTTGAGTAATCAAATGGACTCCGTTTGAATTCTAGCCACACATAGGTACCAAAATAATGACAAATGCAACATGTTTGAATCTACAAACAAGCTTGGTATTGCTTAATGAAGAAGGAAAACTCGTTTGTACGTTGTAGGCTCAATGGAAAGCCAATTTGGGTGCAATCCGAGAATACAAGGATTTGAGTCACCAAATGGACTCTTTTTGACTTCTAGCCTTAAATGGGTACCATAATAATAACAAATTCTAAATGTTATACACAACAAACAAGTTTGGTTGTGCTTTACGAAGAAGGAAAACTCGTTTGTACATTGTAGGCTCAATTGGAGGCCAATTTAGGTGCATTCCAATAATACCAGGATTCGAGTGACAAAATGGACTCCGTTTGACTTCTAATTGTGTGAAGGTACCACACTAATGAAAAGTTTTATATTTTTTACTCAACACACAAGTTTGTTTGTGTTTAACGAAGAAAGAAAACTCGATTGTACGTTGTCGGCTCAATTGGAGGCCAATTTGGGTGCAATCAGATAATACAAGAATTTGAGTGACCAAATGGGATTCGCCTAACTTCTAACACTGTGTGTACGTTAATAATTACAAATGCAACATGTTTGACTGAACAAAAAGTTTAAATGTGTTGTACGAAGAAGTAAAACGCATTTGTACATTGTAGGCTCAATTAGAGGCCAATTTGGGTGCAATACAAGGATTATAGTGATCAAAGGGTCTCCGTTTGACTTCCAACCACGTGTGGGTACTATAATAATGAAAAAGGCAATATTTTTCAATGAACAAACAAGTTTGGTTGTGTTTAACGAAGAAGGAAAACTTGATTGTCCTTTGTAGACTCAATTGGAGGCTAATTTGGGTTCAATCAGAGAATACAAGATTTTGAGTGACCAAATGGGCTTCGTTTGACTTCTAAGTGTACATTAATAATGAACAATGCAACATATTTGACTCAACCAACAAGTTTAGTTGTGTTGTACGAAGAAGGAAAACTCGTTCGCATGTTGTATGCTCAATTGGAGGCAAATTTGGGTCCAATCCGAGAATACAAGGATCTGAGTAACCAAAAGGAATCCATTTGACTCAAACCACACGTGGGTACAATAATAATGAAAAATTCAACATATTTGACTCAACACACAAGTTTGGTTAGCTTTATGAAGAAGGAAAATTCGTTTGTACGTTGTAGGCTCAATTTGAAGCCAATTCGGGTGCAATCGGAGAATACCAGGATTTGAGTGACAAAATGGACTCCGTTTGACTTCTAACCGCATGAAGGTACTATAGTAACGAAAAATGCTATATTTTTTACTCAAAACATGAGCTTGGTTTGTTTTTTTACGAAGATGGAAAACTCGTTTGGACGATGTAGGTTCAATTGGAGACCAATTTGGGGGCAATTCGTGAATACAAGGATTTGAGGGACCAAATGGACTCTATTTGACTTCTAGCCACATATAAGTACCAAAATAATGACAAATGAAACATGTTTGAATCAACAAACAAGCTTGGTATTGCTTAATGAAGAAGGAAAACTCGTTTGTACGTTGTAGGCTCAATTGAAAGCCAATTTGGGTGCAATCCGAGAATACACTGATATGAGTCACCAAATGAACTCTGTTTGAATTTTAGCTGAACATAGGTACCATAATAATGACAAATTCTACATGTTAGGCTCAACAAACCATTTTGGTTGTGCTTTACGAAGAAGGAAAACTCGTTTGTACATTGTTGGCTCAATTGGAGGTCAATTTGGGTGCAATCCAAGAATAAAAGGATTATAGTGACCAAATGGACTCCATTTCACTTCCAAACACGTGTGGGCACCATAATAATGACAAATTCAACATGTTTTACTCAACAAACAAGTTTGGTTATATTAAACGAAGAAGGAAAACTCGATTGTACGTTGTAGGCTCAATTGGAGGCCAATTTGAGTGCAATCAGATAATACAAGAACTTGAGTGACCAAATGGGTTTCGTTTGACTTTAACTCTGTGGGTACGTTAATAAAGAAAAATTTAACAAGCTTGACTCAATAAACAAGTTTAAATGTGTTGTACGAAGAAGGCAAACGCATTTGTACGTTATATGCTCAATGGGAGGCCAATTTAGGTCCAATCCGAGAATACAAGGATTTGAGTGACCAAAAGGGACTCCGTTTGAATATAACCAAGAGTGAGTAATGACTATTTCAACATATTTGACTCAACACTCATGTTTGGTTAGCTTTAAGAAGAAGGAAAACTCGTTTGTACGTTGTAGGCTTAATTTGTGGCCAATTCGGGTGTAATCCGAGAATACTAGGATTTGAGTGACAAAATGGACTATGTTTCACTTCTAACCACGTGTAGGTACCATACTAATGACAAATTCTATATTTTTTACTCAACACACAAGCTTGGTTGTGTTTTACGAATTAGGAGAACTCGTTTGGACGGTGTAGGCTCAATTGAAGACCAATTTGGGTGCAATCCGAGAATACAAGGATTTGAGTGACCAAATGGACTCCGTTTGACTTCTAGCCACACTTAGGTACTAAAATAATGAAAAATTCAACATATTTGACTCAACAAACAAGTTTGGTCTGCTTTACGAAGAAGGAAAACTCGTTTGTACGTTGTAGGTTCAATTTGTGGCCAATTCGAGTGCAATCCGAGAATACCAGGATTTGAGTGACAAAATGGACTCCGTTTGACAAATTTTATAATTTTTACTCAACACACAAGCTTTGTTGTTTTTTACGAAGAAGGAAAACTCGTTTGGATGGTGTAGGCTCAATTGAAAACCAATTTGGGTGCAATCCGAGAATACAAGAATTTGAGTAACCAAATGGACTCCGATTGACACATAAGTACCAAAATAATGACAAATGAAACATGTTTGAATCAACAAACAAGCTCGGTATTTCTTAATGAAGAAGAAAAACTCGTTTGTACGTTGTAGGCTCAATTGAAAGTCAATTTGGGTGCATTCCGATAATACAATGATATGAGTCACCAAATAAACTGTGATTGAATTTTACCCTAACATAGGCTCAATTGAAAGTCAATTTACGAAGAAAGAAAGCTCGTTTGTACATTGTAGGCTCAATTGGAGGCCAATTTGTGTGCTATCCAAGAACACAAGGATTATAGTGACCAAATGGACTTCGTTTGATTTCCAAACACGTGCGGGTACTATAATAATGAAAAATGCAACATGTTTTACTCAACAAACAAGTTTGGTTGTATTAAACAAAGAAAGAAAACCCGATTGTACGTTGTAGGCTCAATTGCAGGCCAATTTCAGTGCAATCAAATAATACAAGAATTTGAGTGACCAAATGGGTTTAGTTTGACTTATAAATAAATGGGTACGTTAATAATGAAAAATTCAACATGTTTTACTCAACAAACAAGTTTAAATGTGTTGTACGAAGAAGGAATACTCATTTGTACGCTGTATGCTCAATGGGAGGCCAATTTTGGTGCAATCCGAGAATCCAAGGATTTGAGTGACCAAATGGGATCCATTTGAATCTAACCATGAGTGGGTACAATAATAATGACTAATTCAACATATTGGACTCAACACACAAGTTTGGTTAGCTTTAAGAAGAAGGAAAACTCGTGTGTACATTGTAGGCTTAATTTGTGGCCAATACGGGTGCAATCCGAGAATACCAGGATTTGAGTGACAAAATGGACTCCGTTTGACTTCTAACCGTGTGAAGGTACCATACTAATGAAATTTTTTATATTTTTTACTCAACACACAAGCTTGGTTGTGCTTTGCAAAAAAAAGAAAACTCGTTTGGATGGTGTAGGCTCAATTGAAGACCAATTTGGGTGCAATCCGAGAATACAAGGATTTGAGTAATCAAATGGACTCCGTTTGAATTCTAGCCACACATAGGTACCAAAATAATGACAAATGCAACATGTTTGAATCTACAAACAAGCTTGGTATTGCTTAATGAAGAAGGAAAACTCGTTTGTACGTTGTAGGCTCAATGGAAAGCCAATTTGGGTGCAATCCGAGAATACAAGGATTTGAGTCACCAAATGGACTCTTTTTGACTTCTACCCTTAAATGGGTACCATAATAATAACAAATTCTAAATGTTATACACAACAAACAAGTTTGGTTGTGCTTTACGAAGAAGGAAAACTCGTTTGTACATTGTAGGCTCAATTGGAGGCCAATTTAGGTGCATTCCAATAATACCAGGATTCGAGTGACAAAATGGACTCCGTTTGACTTCTAATTGTGTGAAGGTACCACACTAATGAAAAGTTTTATATTTTTTACTCAACACACAAGTTTGTTTGTGTTTAACGAAGAAAGAAAACTCGATTGTACGTTGTCGGCTCAATTGGAGGCCAATTTGGGTGCAATCAGATAATACAAGAATTTGAGTGACCAAATGGGATTCGCCTGACTTCTAACACTGTGTGTACGTTAATAATTACAAATGCAACATGTTTGACTGAACAAAAAAGTTTAAATGTGTTGTACGAAGAAGTAAAACGCGTTTGTACATTGTAGGCTCAATTAGAGGCCAATTTGGGTGCAATACAAGGATTATAGTGATCAAAGGGTCTCCGTTTGACTTCCAACCACGTGTGGGTACTATAATAATGAAAAAGGCAATATTTTTCAATGAACAAACAAGTTTGGTTGTGTTTAATGAAGAAGGAAAACTTGATTGTCCTTTGTAGACTCAATTGGAGGCTAATTTGGGTTCAATCAGAGAATACAAGATTTTGAGTGACCAAATGGGCTTCGTTTGACTTCTAAGTGTACATTAATAATGACAAATGCAACATATTTGACTCAACCAACAAGTTTAGTCGTGTTGTACGAAGAAGGAAAACTCGTTCGCATGTTGTATGCTCAATTGGAGGCAAATTTGGGTCCAATCCGAGAATACAAGGATCTGAGTAACCAAAAGGAATCCATTTGACTCAAACCACACGTGGGTACAATAATAATGAAAAATTCAACATATTTGACTCAACACACAAGTTTGGTTAGCTTTATGAAGAAGGAAAATTCGTTTGTACGTTGTAGGCTCAATTTGAAGCCAATTCGGGTGCAATCGGAGAATACCAGGATTTGAGTGACAAAATGGACTCCGTTTGACTTCTAACCCCATGAAGGTACTATAGTAACGAAAAATGCTATATTTTTTACTCAAAACATGAGCTTGGTTGTTTTTTACGAAGATGGAAAACTCGTTTGGACGATGTAGGTTCAATTGGAGACCAATTTGGGGGCAATTCGTGAATACAAGGATTTGAGGGACCAAATGGACTCTATTTGACTTCTAGCCACATATAAGTACCAAAATAATGACAAATGAAACATGTTTGAATCAACAAACAAGCTTGGTATTGCTTAATGAAGAAGGAAAACTCGTTTGTACGTTCTAGGCTCAATTGAAAGCCAATTTGGGTGCAATCCGAGAATACACTGATATGAGTCACCAAATGAACTCTGTCTGAATTTTAGCCCAACATAGGTACCATAATAATGAAAATTCTACATGTTAGACTCAACAAACAAGTTTGGTTGTGCTTTACGAAGAAGGAAAACTCGTTTGTACATTGTTGGCTCAATTGGAGGTCAATTTCGGTGCAATCCAAGAATACAAGGATTATAGTGACCAAATGGACTCCATTTCACTTCCAAACACGTGTGGGCACCATAATAATGACAAATTCAACATGTTTTACTCAACAAACAAGTTTGGTTATATTAAACGAAGAAGGAAAACCTGATTGTACGTTGTAGGCTCAATTGGAGGCCAATTTGAGTGCAATCAGATAATACAAGAACTTGAGTGACCAAATGGGTTTCGTTTGACTTTAACTCTGTGGGTACGTTAATAAAGAAAAATTTAACAAGCTCGACTCAATAAACAAGTTTAAATGTGTTGTACGAAGAAGGAAAACGCATTTGTACGTTATATGCTCAATGGGAGGCCACTTTAGGTCCAATCCGAGAATACAAGGATTTGAGTGACCAAAAGGGACTCCGTTTGAATATAACCAAGAGTGAGTAATGACTAATTCAACATATTTGACTCAACAATCATGTTTGGTTAGCTTTAAGAAGAAGGAAAACTCGTTTGTACGTTGTAGGCTTAATTTGTGGCCAATTCGGGTGCAATCCGAGAATACTAGGATTTGAGTGACAAAATTGACTATGTTTCACTTCTAACCACGTGTAGGTACCATACTAATGACAAATTCTATATTTTTTACTCAACACACAAGCTTGGTTGTGTTTTACGAATTAGGAGAACTCGTTTGGACGGTGTAGGCTCAATTGAAGACCAATTTGGGTGCAATCCGAGAATACAAGGATTGAGTGACCAAATGGACTCCGTTTGACTTCTAGCCACACTTAGGTACTAAAATAATGAAAAATTCGACATATTTGACTCAACAAACAAGTTTGGTCTGCTTTACGAAGAAGGAAAACTCGTTTGTACGTTGTAGGTTCAATTTGTGGCCAATTCGAGTGCAATCCGAGAATACCAGGATTTGAGTGACAAAATGGACTCCGTTTGACAAATTTTATGTTTTTTACTCAACACACAAGCTTTGTTGTTTTTTACGAAGATGGAAAACTCGTTTGGACGATGTAGGTTCAATTGGAGACCAATTTGGGGGCAATCCGAGAATACAAGGATTTGAGGGACCAAATGGACTCTATTTGACTTCTAGCCACATATAAGTACCAAAATAATGACAAATGAAACATGTTTGAATCAACAAACAAGCTTGGTATTGCTTAATGAAGAAGGAAAACTCGTTTGTACGTTCTAGGCTCAATTGAAAGCCAATTTGGGTGCAATCCGAGAATACACTGATATGAGTCACCAAATGAACTCTGTTTGAATCTTAGCCCAACATAGGTACCATAATAATGAAAAATTCTACATGTTAGACTCAACAAACAAGTTTGGTTGTGCTTTACGAAGAAGGAAAACTCGTTTGTACATTGTTGGCTCAATTGGAGGTCAATTTCGGTGCAATCCAAGAATACAAGGATTATAGTGACCAAATGGACTCCATTTCACTTCCAAACACGTGTGGGCACCATAATAATGACAAATTCAACATGTTTTACTCAACAAACAAGTTTGGTTATATTAAACGAAGAAGGAAAACTCGATTGTACGTTGTAGGCTCAATTGGAGGCCAATTTGAGTGCAATCAGATAATACAAGAACTTGAGTGACCAAATGGGTTTCGTTTGACTTTAACTCTGTGGGTACGTTAATAAAGAAAAATTTAACAAGCTCGACTCAATAAACAAGTTTAAATGTGTTGTACGAAGAAGGAAAACGCATTTGTACGTTATATGCTCAATGGGAGGCCAATTTAGGTCCAATCCGAGAATACAAGGATTTGAGTGACCAAAAGGGACTCCGTTTGAATATAACCAAGAGTGAGTAATGACTAATTCAACATATTTGACTCAACAATCATGTTTGGTTAGCTTTAAGAAAAAGGAAATCTCGTTTGTACGTTGTAGGCTTAATTTGTGGCCAATTCGGGTGCAATCCGAGAATACTAGGATTTGAGTGACAAAATTGACTATGTTTCACTTCTAACCACGTGTAGGTACCATACTAATGACAAATTCTATATTTTTTACTCAACACACAAGCTTGGTTGTGTTTTACGAATTAGGAGAACTCGTTTGGACGGTGTAGGCTCAATTGAAGACCAATTTGGGTGCAATCCGAGAATACAAGGATTTGAGTGGCCAAATGGACTCCGTTTGACTTCTAGCCACACTTAGGTACTAAAATAATGAAAAATTCGACATATTTGACTCAACAAACAAGTTTGGTCTGCTTTACGAAGAAGGAAAACTCGTTTGTACGTTGTAGGTTCAATTTGTGGCCAATTCGAGTGCAATCCGAGAATACCAGGATTTGAGTGACAAAATGGACTCCGTTTGACAAATTTTATGTTTTTTACTCAACACACAAGCTTTGTTGTTTTTTACGAAGATGGAAAACTCGTTTGGACGATGTAGGTTCAATTGGAGACCAATTTGGGGGCAATCCGAGAATACAAGGATTTGAGGGACCAAATGGACTCTATTTGACTTCTAGCCACATGTAAGTACCAAAATAATGACAAATGAAACATGTTTGAATCAACAAACAAGCTTGGTATTGCTTAATGAAGAAGGAAAACTCGTTTGTACGTTGTAGGCTCAATTGAAAGCCAATTTGGGAGCATTCCAAGAATACAATGATATGAGTCACCAAATAAACTGTTAACATAGGTACCATAATAATGAAAAATCGTAGATCTTAGACTCAGCAAACGAGTTTGGTTGTGCTTTACGAAGAAAGAGAGCTCGTTTGTACATTGTAGGCTCAATTGGAGGCCAATTTGGGTGCTATCCAAGAGCACAAAGATTATAGTGACCAAATGGACTTCGTTTGATTTCCAAACACGTGTGGGTACTATAATATTGAAAAATGCAACATGTTTTACTCAACAAACAAGTTTGGTTGTATTAAACAAAGAAGGAAAACCCGATTGTACGTTGTAGGCTCAATTGAAAGCCAATTTGGGTGCAATCCGAGAATACAAGGATTTGAGTCACCAAATGGACTCTGTTTGACTTCTAGCCTTAAATGGGTACCATAATAATAACAAATTATAAATGTTAGACACAACAAACAAGTTTGGTTGTGCTTTACGAAGAAGGAAAACTCGTTTGTACATTGTAGGCTCAATTGGAGGCCAATTTGGGTGCATTCCAATAATACCAGGATTTGAGTGACAAAATGGACTCCGTTTGACTTCTAATTGTGTGAAGGTACCATACTAATGAAATGTTTTATATTTTTTACTCAACACACAAGTTTGGTTGTGTTTAGTGAAGAAAGAAAACTCGATTATACGTTGTCGGCTCAATTGGAGGCCAATTTGGGTGCAATCGGATAATACAAGAATTTGAGTGACCAAATGGGATTCGCCTGACTTCTAACATTGTGTGTACGTTAATAATGACAAATGAAACATGTTTGACTGAACAAAAAAGTTTAAATGTGTTGTACGAAGAAGTAAAACACGTTTGTACATTGTAGGCTCAATTAGAGGACAATTTGGGTGCAATACAAGGATTATAGTGATCAAAGGGTCTCTGTTTGACTTCCAACCACGTGTGGGTACTATAATAATGAAAAAGGCAATATTTTTCAATTAACAAACAAGTTTGGTTGTGTTTAATGAAGAAGGAAAACTCGATTGTTCGTTGTAGACTCAATTGGAGGCTAATTTGGGTTCAATCAGAGAATACAAGATTTTGTGTGACCAAATGGGCTTCGTTTGACTTCTAAGTGTACATTAATAATGAAAAATGAAGCATATTTGACTCAACAAACAAGTTTAGTTGTGTTGTACGAAGAAGGAAAACTCGTTCGCATGTTGTATGCTCAATTGGAGGCAAATTTGGGTACAATCCGAGAATACAAGGATCTGATTAACCAAAAGGAATCCGTTTGACTCTAACCGCACGTGGGTACAATAATAATGAAAAATTCAACATATTTGACTCAACACACACGTTTGGTTAGCTTTATGAAGAAGAAAAATTCGTTTGTACGTTGTAGGCTCAATTTGAAGCCAATTCGGGTGCAATCGGAGAATACCAGGATTTGAGTGACAAAATGGACTCTGTTTGACTTCTGACCGAATGAAGGTACTATAGTAACGAAAAATGCTATATTTTTTACTCAAAACATGAACTTGTTTGTTTTTTACGAAGATGGAAAACTCGTTTGGACGATGTAGGTTCAATTGGAGACCAATTTGGGGGCAATTCGAGAATACAAGGATTTGAGGGACCAAATGGACTCTATTTGACTTCTAGCCACATATAAGTACCAAAATAATGACAAATGAAACATGTTTGAATCAACAAACAAGCTTGGTATTGCTTAATGAAGAAGGAAAACTCGTTTGTACGTTGTAGGCTCAATTGAAAGCCAATTTGGGTGCAATCCGAGAATACACTGATATGAGTCACCAAATGAACTCTGTTTGAATTTTAGCTGAACATAGGTACCATAATAATGACAAATTCTACATGTTAGGCTCAACAAACCATTTTGGTTGTGCTTTACGAAGAAGGAAAACTCGTTTGTACATTGTTGGCTCAATTGGAGGTCAATTTGGGTGCAATCCAAGAATACAAGGATTATAGTGACCAAATGGACTCCATTTCACTTCCAAACACGTGTGGGCACCATAATAATGACAAATTCAACATGTTTTACTCAACAAACAAGTTTGGTTATATTAAACGAAGAAGGAAAACTCGATTGTACGTTGTAGGCTCAATTGGAGGCCAATTTGAGTGCAATCAGATAATACAAGAACTTGAGTGACCAAATGGGTTTCGTTTGACTTTAACTCTGTGGGTACGTTAATAAAGAAAAATTTAACAAGCTTGACTCAACAAACAAGTTTGGTCTGCTTTACGAAGAAGGAAAACTCGTTTGTACGTTGTAGGTTCAATTTGTGGCCAATTCGAGTGCAATCCGAGAATACCAGGATTTGAGTGACAAAATGGACTCCGTTTGACAAATTTTATATTTTTTACTCAACACAAAAGCTTTGTTGTTTTTTACGAAGATGGAAAACTCGTTTGGACGATGTAGGTTCAATTGGAGACCAATTTGGGGGCAATCCGAGAATACAAGGATTTGAGGGACCAAATGGACTCTATTTGACTTCTAGCCACATATAAGTACCAAAATAATGACAAATGAAACATGTTTGAATCAACAAACAAGCTTGGTATTGCTTAATGAAGAAGGAAAACTCGTTTGTACGTTGTAGGCTCAATTGAAAGCCAATTTGGGTGCATTCCAAGAATACAATGATATGAGTCACCAAATAAACTGTTAACATAGGTACCATAATAATGAAAATTGTAGATCTTAGACTCAGCAAACGAGTTTGGTTGTGCTTTACGAAGAAAGAGAGCTCGTTTGTACATTGTAGGCTCAATTGGAGGCCAATTTGGGTGTTATCCAAGAGCACAAGGATTATAGTGACCAAATGGACTTCGTTTGATTTCCAAACACGTGTGGGTACTATAATAATGAAAAATGCAACATGTTTTACTCAACAAACAAGTTTGGTTGTATTAAACAAAGAAGGAAAACCCGATTGTACGTTGTAGGCTCAATTGAAAGCCAATTTGGGTGCAATCCGAGAATACAAGGATTTGAGTCACCAAATGGACTCTGTTTGACTTCTAGCCTTAAATGGGTACCATAATAATAACAAATTATAAATGTTAGACACAACAAACAAGTTTGGTTGTGCTTTACGAAGAAGGAAAACTCGTTTGTACATTGTAGGCTCAATTGGAGGCCAATTTGGGTGCATTCCAATAATACCAGGATTTGAGTGACAAAATGGACTCCGTTTGACTTCTAATTGTGTGAAGGTACCATACTAATGAAATGTTTTATATTTTTTACTCAACACACAAGTTTGGTTGTGTTTAACGAAGAAAGAAAACTCGATTATACGTTGTCGGCTCAATTGGAGGCCAATTTGGGTGCAATCGGATAATACAAGAATTTGAGTGACCAAATGGGATTCGCCTGACTTCTAACATTGTGTGTACGTTAATAATGACAAATGAAACATGTTTGACTGAACAAAAAAGTTTAAATGTGTTGTACGAAGAAGTAAAACACGTTTGTACATTGTAGGCTCAATTAGAGGACAATTTGGGTGCAATACATGGATTATAGTGATCAAAGGGTCTCTGTTTGACTTCCAACCACGTGTGGGTACTATAATAATGAAAAAGGCAATATTTTTCAATTAACAAACAAGTTTGGTTGTGTTTAATGAAGAAGGAAAACTCGATTGTTCGTTGTAGACTCAATTGGAGGCTAATTTGGGTTCAATCAGAGAATACAAGATTTTGTGTGACCAAATGGGCTTCGTTTGACTTCTAAGTGTACATTAATAATGAAAAATGAAGCATATTTGACTCAACAAACAAGTTTAGTTGTGTTGTACGAAGAAGGAAAACTCGTTCGCATGTTGTATGCTCAATTGGAGGCAAATTTGGGTACAATCCGAGAATACAAGGATCTGATTAACCAAAAGGAATCCGTTTGACTCTAACCGCACGTGGGTACAATAATAATGAAAAATTCAACATATTTGACTCAACACACACGTTTGGTTAGCTTTATGAAGAAGAAAAATTCGTTTGTACGTTGTAGGCTCAATTTGAAGCCAATTCGGGTGCAATCGGAGAATACCAGGATTTGAGTGACAAAATGGACTCCGTTTGACTTCTGACCGAATGAAGGTACTATAGTAACGAAAAATGCTATATTTTTTACTCAAAACATGAACTTGTTTGTTTTTTACGAAGATGGAAAACTCGTTTGGACGATGTAGGTTCAATTGGAGACCAATTTGGGGGCAATTCGAGAATACAAGGATTTGAGGGACCAAATGGACTCTATTTGACTTCTAGCCACATATAAGTACCAAAATAATGACAAATGAAACATGTTTGAATCAACAAACAAGCTTGGTATTGCTTAATGAAGAAGGAAAACTCGTTTGTACGTTGTAGGCTCAATTGAAAGCCAATTTGGGTGCAATCCGAGAATACACTGATATGAGTCACCAAATGAACTCTGTTTGAATTTTAGCTGAACATAGGTACCATAATAATGACAAATTCTACATGTTAGGCTCAACAAACCATTTTGGTTGTGCTTTACGAAGAAGGAAAACTCGTTTGTACATTGTTGGCTCAATTGGAGGTCAATTTGGGTGCAATCCAAGAATACAAGGATTATAGTGACCAAATGGACTCCATTTCACTTCCAAACACGTGTGGGCACCATAATAATGACAAATTCAACATGTTTTACTCAACAAACAAGTTTGGTTATATTAAACGAAGAAGGAAAACTCGATTGTACGTTGTAGGCTCAATTGGAGGCCAATTTGAGTGCAATCAGATAATACAAGAACTTGAGTGACCAAATGGGTTTCGTTTGACTTTAACTCTGTGGGTACGTTAATAAAGAAAAATTTAACAAGCTTGACTCAATAAACAAGTTTAAATGTGTTGTACGAAGAAGGAAAACGCATTTGTACGTTATATGCTCAATGGGAGGCCAATTTAGGTCCAATCCGAGAATACAAGGATTTGAGTGACCAAAAGGGACTCCGTTTGAATATAACCAAGAGTGAGTAATGACTAATTCAACATATTTGACTCAACACTCATGTTTGGTTAGCTTTAAGAAGAAGGAAAACTCGTTTGTACGTTGTAGGCTTAATTTGTGGCCAATTCGGGTGTAATCCGAGAATACTAGGATTTGAGTGACAAAATGGACTATGTTTCACTTCTAACCACATGTAGGTACCATACTAATGACAAATTCTATATTTTTTACTCAACACACAAGCTTGGTTGTGTTTTACGAATTAGGAGAACTCGTTTGGACGGTGTAGGCTCAATTGAAGACCAATTTGGGTGCAATCCGAGAATACAAGGATTTGAGTGACCAAATGGACTCCGTTTGACTTCTAGCCACACTTAGGTACTAAAATAATGAAAAATTCAACATATTTGACTCAACAAACAAGTTTGGTCTGCTTTACGAAGAAGGAAAACTCGTTTGTACGTTGTAGGTTCAATTTGTGGCCAATTCGAGTGCAATCCGAGAATACCAGGATTTGAGTGACAAAATGGACTCCGTTTGAAAAATTTTATATTTTTTACTCAACACACAAGCTTTGTTTTTTTTACGAAGATGGAAAACTCGTTTGGACGATGTAGGTTCAATTGGAGACCAATTTGGGGGCAATCCGAGAATACAAGGATTGAGGGACCAAATGGACTCTATTTGACTTCTAGCCACATATAAGTACCAAAATAATGACAAATGAAACATGTTTGAATCAACAAACAAGCTTGGTATTGCTTAATGAAGAAGGAAAACTCGTTTGTACGTTGTAGGCTCAATTGAAAGCCAATTTGGGAGCATTCCAAGAATACAATGATATGAGTCACCAAATAAACTGTTAACATAGGTACCATAATAATGAAAAATCGTAGATCTTAGACTCAGCAAACGAGTTTGGTTGTGCTTTACGAAGAAAGAGAGCTCGTTTGTACATTGTTGGCTCAATTGGAGGCCAATTTGGGTGCTATCCAAGAGCACAAGGATTATAGTGACCAAATGGACTTCGTTTGATTTCCAAACACGTGTGGGTACTATAATAATGAAAAATGCAACATGTTTTACTCAACAAACAAGTTTGGTTGTATTAAACAAAGAAGGAAAACCCGATTGTACGTTGTAGGCTCAATTGAAAGCCAATTTGGGTGCAATCCGAGAATACAAGGATTTGAGTCACCAAATGGACTCTGTTTGACTTCTAGCCTTAAATGGGTACCATAATAATAACAAATTATAAATGTTAGACACAACAAACAAGTTTGGTTGTGCTTTACGAAGAAGGAAAACTCGTTTGTACATTGTAGGCTCAATTGGAGGCCAATTTGGGTGCATTCCAATAATACCAGGATTTGAGTGACAAAATGGACTCCGTTTGACTTCTAATTGTGTGAAGGTACCATACTAATGAAATGTTTTATATTTTTTACTCAACACACAAGTTTGGTTGTGTTTAACGAAGAAAGAAAACTCGATTATACGTTGTCGGCTCAATTGGAGGCCAATTTGGGTGCAATCGGATAATACAAGAATTTGAGTGACCAAATGGGATTCGCCTGACTTCTAACATTGTGTGTACGTTAATAATGACAAATGAAACATGTTTGACTGAACAAAAAAGTTTAAATGTGTTGTACGAAGAAGTAAAACACGTTTGTACATTGTAGGCTCAATTAGAGGACAATTTGGGTGCAATACAAGGATTATAGTGATCAAAGGGTCTCTGTTTGACTTCCAACCACGTGTGGGTACTATAATAATGAAAAAGGCAATATTTTTCAATTAACAAACAAGTTTGGTTGTGTTTAATGAAGAAGGAAAACTCGATTGTTCGTTGTAGACTCAATTGGAGGCTAATTTGGGTTCAATCAGAGAATACAAGATTTTGTGTGACCAAATGGGCTTCGTTTGACTTCTAAGTGTACATTAATAATGAAAAATGAAGCATATTTGACTCAACAAACAAGTTTAGTTGTGTTGTACGAAGAAGGAAAACTCGTTCGCATGTTGTATGCTCAATTGGAGGCAAATTTGGGTACAATCCGAGAATACAAGGATCTGATTAACCAAAAGGAATCCGTTTGACTCTAACCGCACGTGGGTACAATAATAATGAAAAATTCAACATATTTGACTCAACACACACGTTTGGTTAGCTTTATGAAGAAGAAAAATTCGTTTGTACGTTGTAGGCTCAATTTGAAGCCAATTCGGGTGCAATCAGAGAATACCAGGATTTGAGTGACAAAATGGACTCCGTTTGACTTCTGACCGAATGAAGGTACTATAGTAACGAAAAATGCTATATTTTTTACTCAAAACATGAACTTGTTTGTTTTTTACGAAGATGGAAAACTCGTTTGGACGATGTAGGTTCAATTGGAGACCAATTTGGGGGCAATTCGAGAATACAAGGATTTGAGGGACCAAATGGACTCTATTTGACTTCTAGCCACATATAAGTACCAAAATAATGACAAATGAAACATGTTTGAATCAACAAACAAGCTTGGTATTGCTTAATGAAGAAGGAAAACTCGTTTGTACGTTGTAGGCTCAATTGAAAGCCAATTTGGGTGCAATCCGAGAATACACTGATATGAGTCACCAAATGAACTCTGTTTGAATTTTAGCTGAACATAGGTACCATAATAATGACAAATTCTACATGTTAGGCTCAACAAACCATTTTGGTTGTGCTTTACGAAGAAGGAAAACTCGTTTGTACATTGTTGGCTCAATTGGAGGTCAATTTGGGTGCAATCCAAGAATACAAGGATTATAGTGACCAAATGGACTCCATTTCACTTCCAAACACGTGTGGGCACCATAATAATGACAAATTCAACATGTTTTACTCAACAAACAAGTTTGGTTATATTAAACGAAGAAGGAAAACTCGATTGTACGTTGTAGGCTCAATTGGAGGCCAATTTGAGTGCAAGCAGATAATACAAGAACTTGAGTGACCAAATGGGTTTCGTTTGACTTTAACTCTGTGGGTACGTTAATAAAGAAAAATTTAACAAGCTTGACTCAACAAACAAGTTTGGTCTGCTTTACGAAGAAGGAAAACTCGTTTGTACGTTGTAGGTTCAATTTGTGGCCAATTCGAGTGCAATCCGAGAATACCAGGATTTGAGTGACAAAATGGACTCCGTTTGACAAATTTTATATTTTTTACTCAACACACAAGCTTTGTTGTTTCTTACGAAGATGGAAAACTCGTTTGGACGATGTAGGTTCAATTGGAGACCAATTTGGGGGCAATCCGAGAATACAAGGATTTGAGGGACCAAATGGACTCTATTTGACTTCTAGCCACATATAAGTATCAAAATAATGACAAATGAAACATGTTTGAATCAACAAACAAGCTTGGTATTGCTTAATGAAGAAGGAAAACTCGTTTGTACGTTGTAGGCTCAATTGAAAGCCAATTTGGGTGCATTCCAAGAATACAATGATATGAGTCACCAAATAAACTGTTAACATAGGTACCATAATAATGAAAAATCGTAGATCTTAGACTCAGCAAACCGGTTTGGTTGTGCTTTACGAAGAAAGAGAGCTCGTTTGTACATTGTAGGCTCAATTGGAGGCCAATTTGGGTGCTATCCAAGAGCACAAGGATTATAGTGACCAAATGGACTTCGTTTGATTTCCAAACACGTGTGGGTACTATAATAATGAAAAATGCAACATGTTTTACTCAACAAACAAGTTTGGTTGTATTAAACAAAGAAGGAAAACCCGATTGTACGTTGTAGGCTCAATTGAAAGCCAATTTGGGTGCAATCCGAGAATACAAGGATTTGAGTCACCAAATGGACTCTGTTTGACTTCTAGCCTTAAATGGGTACCATAATAATAACAAATTATAAATGTTAGACACAACAAACAAGTTTGGTTGTGCTTTACGAAGAAGGAAAACTCGTTTGTACATTGTAGGCTCAATTGGAGGCCAATTTGGGTGCATTCCAATAATACCAGGATTTGAGTGACAAAATGGACTCCGTTTGACTTCTAATTGTGTGAAGGTACCATACTAATGAAATTTTTTATATTTTTTACTCAACACACAAGTTTGGTTGTGTTTAACGAAGAAAGAAAACTCGATTATACGTTGTCGGCTCAATTGGAGGCCAATTTGGGTGCAATCGGATAATACAAGAATTTGAGTGACCAAATGGGATTCGCCTGACTTCTAACATTGTGTGTACGTTAATAATGACAAATGAAACATGTTTGACTGAACAAAAAAGTTTAAATGTGTTGTACGAAGAAGTAAAACACGTTTGTACATTGTAGGCTCAATTAGAGGACAATTTGGGTGCAATACAAGGATTATAGTGATCAAAGGGTCTCTGTTTGACTTCCAACCACGTGTGGGTACTATAATAATGAAAAAGGCAATATTTTTCAATTAACAAACAAGTTTGGTTGTGTTTAATGAAGAAGGAAAACTCGATTGTTCGTTGTAGACTCAATTGGAGGCTAATTTGGGTTCAATCAGAGAATACAAGATTTTGTGTGACCAAATGGGCTTCGTTTGACTTCTAAGTGTACATTAATAATGAAAAATGAAGCATATTTGACTCAACAAACAAGTTTAGTTGTGTTGTACGAAGAAGGAAAACTCGTTCGCATGTTGTATGCTCAATTGGAGGCAAATTTGGGTACAATCCGAGAATACAAGGATCTGATTAACCAAAAGGAATCCGTTTGACTCTAACCGCACGTGGGTACAATAATAATGAAAAATTCAACATATTTGACTCAACACACACGTTTGGTTAGCTTTATGAAGAAGAAAAATTCGTTTGTACGTTGTAGGCTCAATTTGAAGCCAATTCGGGTGCAATCAGAGAATACCAGGATTTGAGTGACAAAATGGACTCCGTTTGACTTCTGACCGAATGAAGGTACTATAGTAACGAAAAATGCTATATTTTTTACTCAAAACATGAACTTGTTTGTTTTTTACGAAGATGGAAAACTCGTTTGGACGATGTAGGTTCAATTGGAGACCAATTTGGGGGGCAATTCGAGAATACAAGGATTTGAGGGACCAAATGGACTCTATTTGACTTCTAGCCACATATAAGTACCAAAATAATGACAAATGAAACATGTTTGAATCAACAAACAAGCTTGGTATTGCTTAATGAAGAAGGAAAACTCGTTTGTACGTTGTAGGCTCAATTGAAAGCCAATTTGGGTGCAATCCGAGAATACACTGATATGAGTCACCAAATGAACTCTGTTTGAATTTTAGCTGAACATAGGTACCATAATAATGACAAATTCTACATGTTAGGCTCAACAAACCATTTTGGTTGTGCTTTACGAAGAAGGAAAACTCGTTTGTACATTGTTGGCTCAATTGGAGGTCAATTTGGGTGCAATCCAAGAATACAAGGATTATAGTGACCAAATGGACTCCATTTCACTTCCAAACACGTGTGGGCACCATAATAATGACAAATTCAACATGTTTACTCAACAAACAAGTTTGGTTATATTAAACGAAGAAGGAAAACTCGATTGTACGTTGTAGGCTCAATTGGAGGCCAATTTGAGTGCAATCAGATAATACAAGAACTTGAGTGACCAAATGGGTTTCGTTTGACTTTAACTCTGTGGGTACGTTAATAAAGAAAAATTTAACAAGCTTGACTCAATAAACAAGTTTAAATGTGTTGTACGAAGAAGGAAAACGCATTTGTACGTTATATGCTCAATGGGAGGCCAATTTAGGTCCAATCCGAGAATACAAGGATTTGAGTGACCAAAAGGGACTCCGTTTGAATATAACCAAGAGTGAGTAATGACTAATTCAACATATTTGACTCAACACTCATGTTTGGTTAGCTTTAAGAAGAAGGAAAACTCGTTTGTACGTTGTAGGCTTAATTTGTGGCCAATTCGGGTGTAATCCGAGAATACTAGGATTTGAGTGACAAAATGGACTATGTTTCACTTCTAACCACGTGTAGGTACCATACTAATGACAAATTCTATATTTTTTACTCAACACACAAGCTTGGTTGTGTTTTAACGAATTAGGATAACTCGTTTGGACGGTGTAGGCTCAATTGAAGACCAATTTGGGTGCAATCCGAGAATACAAGGATTTGAGTGACCAAATGGACTCCGTTTGACTTCTAGCCACACTTAGGTACTAAATAATGAAAATTCAACATATTTGACTCAACAAACAAGTTTGGTCTGCTTTACGAAGAAGGAAAACTCGTTTGTACGTTGTAGGTTCAATTTGTGGCCAATTCCCAGTGCAATCCGAGAATACCAGGATTTGAGTGACAAAATGGACTTCGTTTGACAAATTTTATATTTTTTACTCAACACACAAGCTTTGTTGTTTTTTACGAAGATGGAAAACTCGTTTGGACGATGTAGGTTCAATTGGAGACCAATTTGGGGGCAATCCGAGAATACAAGGATTTGATGGACCAAATGGACTCTATTTGACTTCTAGCCACATATAAGTACCAAAATAATGACAAATGAAACATGTTTGAATCAACAAACAAGGTTGGTATTGCTTAATGAAGAAGGAAAACTCGTTTGTACGTTGTAGGCTCAATTGAAAGCCAATTTGGGTGCATTCCGAGAATACAATGATATGAGTCACCAAATAAACTGTTAACATTGGGTACCATAATAATGAAAAATCGTAGATCTTAGACTCAGCAAACGAGTTTGGTTGTGCTTTAATGAAGAAAGAGAGCTCGTTTATACATTGTAGGCTCAATTGGAGGCCAATTTGGGTGCTATCCAAGAACACAAGGATTATAGTGACCAAAATGGACTTCGTTTGATTTCCAAATACGTGTGGGTACTATAATAATGAAAAATGCAACATGTTTTACTCAACAAACAAGTTTGGTTGTATTAAACAAAGAAGGAAAACCCGATTGTACGTTGTAGGCTCAATTGAAAGCCAATTTGGGTGCAATCCGAGAATACAAGAATTTGAGTCACCAAATGGACTCTGTTTGACTTCTAGCCTTCAATGGGTACCCATAATAATAACAAATTATAAATGTTAGACACAACAAACAAGTTTGGTTGTGCTTTACGAAGAAGGAAAACTCGTTTGTACATTGTAGGCTCAATTGGAGGCCAATTTGGGTGCATTCCAATAATACCAGGATTTGAGTGACAAAATGGACTCCGTTTGACTTCTAATTGTGTGAAGGTACCATACTAATGAAATGTTTTATATTTTTTACTCAACACACAAGTTTGGTTGTGTTTAACGAAGAAAGAAAACTCGATTGTACGTTGTCGGCTCAATTGGAGGCCAATTTGGGTGCAATCGGATAATACAAGAATTTGAGTGACCAAATGGGATTCGCCTGACTTCTAACATTGTGTGTACGTTATTAATGAAAAATGAAACATGTTTGACAGAACAAAAAAGTTTAATTGTGTTGTACAAAGAAGTAAAACACGTTTGTACATTGTAGGCTCAATTAGAGAACAAATTGGGTGCAATACAAGGATTATAGTGATCAAGGGTCTCTGTTTGACTTCTAACCACGTGTGGGTACTATAATAATGAAAAAGGCAATATTTTCAATTAACAAACAAGTTTGGTTGTGTTTAATGAAGAAGGAAAACTCGATTGTTCGTTGTATACTCAATTGGAGGCTAATTTGGGTTCAATCAGAGAATACAAGATTTTGAGTGACCAAATGGGCTTCGTTTGACTTCTAAGTGTACATTAATAATGAAAAATGCAGCATATTTGACTCAACAAACAAGTTTAGTTGTGTTGTACGAAGAAGGAAAACTCGTTCGCATGTTGTATGCTCAAATTGAGGCAAATTTGGGTGCAATCCGAGAATACAAGGATCAAAGTAACCAAAAGGAATCCGTTTGACTCTAACCACACGTGGGTACAATAATAATGAAAAATTCAACATATTTGACTCAACACACAAGTTTGGTTAGCTTTATGAAGAAGGAAAATTCGTTTGTACGTTGTTGGCTCTATTTGAGGCCAATTCGGGTGCAATCGGAGAATACCAGGATTTGAGTGACAAAATGGACTCCGTTTGACTTTTGACCGCATGAAGGTACTATAGTAACGAAAAATGCTATATTTTTTACTCAAAACATGAACTTGTTTGTTTTTTACGAAGATGGAAAACTCGTTTGGACGATGTAGGTTCAATTGGAGACCAATTTGGGGGCAATTCGAGAATACAAGGACTTGAGGGACCAAATGGACTCTATTTGACTTCTAGCCACATATAAATACCAAAATAATGACAAATGAAACATGTTTGAATCAACAAACAGCTTGGTATTGCTTAATGAAGAAGGAAAACTCGTTTGTACGTTGTAGGCTCAATTGAAAGCCAATTTGGGTGCAATCCGAGAATACACTGATATGAGTCACCAAATGAACTCTGTTTGAATTTTAGCTGAACATAGGTACCATAATAATGACAAATTCTACATGTTAGACTCAACAAACCATTTTGGTTGTGCTTTACGAAGAAGGAAACTCGTTTGTACATTGTTGGCTCAATTGGAGGTCAATTTGGGTGCAATCCAAGAATACAAAGATTATAGTGACCAAATGGACTCCATTTCACTTCCAAACACGTGTGGGCACCATAATAATGACAAATTCAACATGTTTTACTCAACAAACAAGTTTGGTTATATTAAACGAAGAAGGAAAACTCGATTGTACGTTGTAGGCTCAATTGGAGGCCAATTTGAGTGCAATCAGATAATACAAGAACTTGAGTGACCAAATGGGTTTCGTTTGACTTTAACTCTGTGGGTACGTTAATAAAGAAAAATTTAACAAGCTTGACTCAATAAACAAGTTTAAATGTGTTGTACGAAGAAGGAAAACGCATTTGTACGTTATATGCTCATTGGGAGGCCAATTTAGGTCCAATCTGAGAATACAAGGATTTGAGTGACCAAAAGGGACTCCGTTTGAATATAACCAAGAGTGAGTAATGACTAATTCAACATATTTGACTCAACACTCATGTTTGGTTAGCTTTAAGAAGAAGGAAAACTCGTTTGTACGTTGTAGGCTTAATTTGTGGCCAATTCGGGTGTAATCCGAGAATACTAGGATTTGAGTGACAAAATGGACTATGTTTCACTTCTAACCGCTTGTAGGTACCATACTAATGACAAATTCTATATTTTTTACTCAACACACAAGCTTGGTTGTGTTTTACGAATTAGGAGAACTCGTTTGGACGGTGTAGGCTCAATTGAAGACCAATTTGGGTGCAATCCGAGAATACAAGGATTTGAGTGACCAAATGGACTCTGTTTGACTTCTAGCCACACTTAGGTACTTAAATAATGAAAAATTCAACATATTTGACTCAACAAACAAGTTTGGTCTGCTTTAACGAAGAAGGAAAACTCGTTTGTACGTTGTAGGTTCAATTTGTGGCCAATTCGAGTGCAATCCGAGAATACCAGAATTTGAGTGACAAAATGGACTCCCGTTTGACAAATTTTATATTTTTTACTCAACACCCCAAGCTTCGTTGTTTTTTACGAAGATGGAAAACTCGTTTGGACGATGTAGGTTCAATTGGAGACCAATTTGGGGGCAATCCGAGAATACAAGGATTTGAGGGACCAAATGGACTCTATTTGACTTCTAGCCACATATAAGTACCAACATAATGACAAATGAAACATGTTTGAATCAACAAACAAGCTTGGTATTGCTTAATGAAGAAGGAAAACTCGTTTGTACGTTGTACGCTCAATTGAAAGCCAATTTGGGTGCATTCCGAGAATACAATGATATGAGTCACCAAATAAACTGTCATTGAATTTTACCCTAACATAGGTACCATAATAATGAAAAATCGTAGATCTTAGACTCAGCAAACGAGTTTGGTTGTGCTTTACGAAGAAAGAAAGCTCGTTTGTATATTGTAGGCTCAATTGGAAGCCAATTTGGGTGCTATCCAAGAACACAAGGATTATAGTGACCAAATGGACTTCGTTTGATTTCCAAACACGTGTGGGTACTATAATAATGAAAAATGCAACATGTTTTACTCAACAAACAAGTTTGGTTGTATTAAACAAAGAAGGAAAACCCGATTGTACGTTGTAGGCTCAATTGTAGGCCAATTTGAGTGCAATCAGATAATACAAGAATTTGAGTGACCAAATGGGTTTCGTTTGACTTCTAACTAAATGGGTACGTTAATAATGAAAAATTCAACATGTTTTACTCAACAAACAAGTTTAAATGTGTTGTACGAAGAAGGAAAACTCATTTGTACGCTGTATGCTCAATGGGAGGCCAATTTGGGTGCAATCCGAGAATCCAAGGATTTGAGTGACCAAATGGGCTCCGTTTGAATCTAACCATGAGTCGGTACAATAATAATGACTAATTCAACATATTGGACTCAACACACAAGTTTGGTTAGCTTTAAGAAGAAGGAAAACTCGTGTGTACGTTGTAGGCTTAATTTGTGGCCAATACGGGTGCAATCCGAGAATACTAGGATTTGAGTGACAAAATGTACTCCGTTTGACTTCTAACCGTGTGAAGGTACAATACTAATGAAATTTTTTATATTTTTTACTCAACACACAAGCTGGTTGTGTTTTACAAAAAAAAGAAAACTCGTTTGGATGGTGTAGGCTCAATTGAAGACCAATTTGGGTGCAATCCGAGAATACAAGGATTTGAGTAATCAAATGGACTCCGTTTGACTTCTAGCCACACATAGGTACCAAAATAATGACAAATGCAACATGTTTGAATCAACAAACAAGCTTGGTATTGCTTAATGAAGAAGAAAAACTCGTTTGTACGTTGTAGGCTCAATTGAAAGCCAATTTGGGTGCAATCCGAGAATACAAGGATTTGAGTCACCAAATGAACTCTGTTTGACTTCTAGCCTTAAATGGGTACCATAATAATAACAAATTCTAAATGTTATACACAACAAACAAGTTTGGTTGTGCTTTACGAAGAAGGAAAACTCGTTTGTACATTGTAGGCTCAATTGGAGGCCAATTTGGGTGCATTCCAATAATACCAGGATTTGAGTGACAAAATGGACTCCGTTTGACTTCTAATTGTGTGAAGGTACCATACTAATGAAAAGTTTTCTATTTTTTACTCAACACACAAGTTTGGTTGTGTTTAACGAAGAAAGAAAACTCGATTGTACGTTGTCGGCTCAATTGGATGCCAATTTGGGTGCAATCACATAATACAAGAATTTGAGTGACCAAATGGGCTTCGCCTGACTTCTAACATTGTGTGTACGTTAATAATGACAAATGCAACATGTTTGACTGAACAAAAAAGTTTAAACGTGTTGTACGAAGAAGTAAAACACGTTTGTACATTGTAGGCTCAATTAGAGGCCAATATGGGTGCAATACAAGGATTATAGCAGTGTTCTAAAAATCGGTCTAAACGGCCGCCTAGGCGCTAGAAGGTGTAAAACCGCCGAGATTAATGCTTGGGCGGCTGTCTGGGCGGTCTGGGCGGGTCTGGGCGGGGTCTAGGCGACCTAGGCGGTCTGGGAGAATTTTTTTTTTTTTTTATTTTATTTTTTAATAAGGTTGATTGTGTTCTTATTTTATTTTTCTTTCATATTTTTTAGAAATAAACTATTTAATTATTTTTTTTAGAAAATCTCGGGAATGATCCTTGATGATGATAATGATGATATGTCTAAATGTAGCGAAGGATGATTACTTAATGGAATTCTCAAAGGATCTCTCGGTACCAATTTTACAAATGTAGATTTTATCAAACATAACTGAGGTTATTCATGCAATTTGAAGAAAAATAAAAGAGTACACAAATTCAAATTTATATAAAGTACCCATCATGACCAACTTCAGTCATTTGAGTTTTAATAAATTTTGTTCACGATTGTTAATTTTCCATGTTTTTAAATTTGCATATATATATTGACATTAAATTGGATGTAATTGATAAGGTATTATGCTTAACTTTTGTAAATTATTAAAGTTATAATACAAAACCTAAGACCGCCTAGGCACCGCCTAGGCGCCCACCTAGGCCCCTGGGCGCTAGGCACCTGCTCGCCGCCCGCCCAGCGCCTAGCTATTTTTAGAACACTGGATTATAGTGATCAAAGGGTCTCCGTTTGACTTACAACCACGTGTGGGTACTATAATAATGAAAAAGGCAATATTTTTCAATTAACAAACAAGTTTGGTTGTGTTTAACGAAGAAGGAAAACTCGATTGTCCGTTGTAGACTCAATTGGAGGCTAATTTGGGTTCAATCGGAGAATACAAGATTTTGAGTGACCAAATGGGCTTCGTTTGACTTCTAAGTGTACATTAATAATGACAAATGCAACATATTTGACTCAACAAACAAGTTTAGTTGTGTTGTACGAAGAAGGAAAACTCGTTCGCATGTTGTATGCTCAATTGGAGGCAAATTTGGGTGCAATCCGAGAATACAAGGATCTGAGTAACCAAAAGGAATCCGTTTGACTCAAACCACACGTGGGTACAATAATAATGAAAAATTCAACATATTTGACTCAACACACAAGTTTGGTTAGCTTTATGAAGAAGGAAAATTCGTTTGTACGTTGTAGGCTCAATTTGAAGCCAATTCGGGTGCAATCGAAGAATACCAGGATTTGAGTGACAAAATGGACTCCGTTTGACTTCTAACCGCATGAAGGTACGATAGTAACGAAAAATGCGATATTTTTTACACAAAACATGAGCTTGGTTGTTTTTTACGAAGATGGAAAACTCGTTTGGACGATGTAGGTTCAATTGGAGACCAATTTGGGGGCAATCCGAGAATACAAGGATTTGAGGGACCAAATGGACTCTATTTGACTTCTAGCCACATATAAGTACCAAAATAATGACAAATGAAACATGTTTGAATCAACAAACAAGCTTGGTATTGCTTAATGAAGAAGGAAAACTCGTTTGTACGTTGTACGCTCAATTGAAAGCCAATTTGGGTGCATTCCGAGAATACAATGATATGAGTCACCAAAT
The DNA here is from genome assembly GCA_003290165.1 of Berberis thunbergii. Classification (NCBI taxonomy): domain Eukaryota; kingdom Viridiplantae; phylum Streptophyta; class Magnoliopsida; order Ranunculales; family Berberidaceae; genus Berberis; species Berberis thunbergii. The sequence goes on along the minus strand of QNQO01000471.1, from coordinate 536,663 downwards.
AAACTGTGTTTGAATTTTACCCTAACATAGGTACCATAATAATGAAAAATCGTAGATCTTAGACTCAGCAAACGAGTTTGGTTGTGCTTTACGAAGTAAGAAAGCTCGTTTGTACATTGTAGGCTCAATTGGAGGCCAATTTGGGTGCTATCCAAGAACACAAGGATTATAGTGACCAAATGGACTTCGTTTGATTTCCAAACACGTGTGGGTACTATAATAATGAAAAATGCAACATGTTTTACTCAACAAACAAGTTTGGTTGTATTAAACAAAGAAGGAAAACCCGATTGTACGTTGTAGGCTCAATTGCAGGGCAATTTCAGTGCAATCAGATAATACAAGAATTTGAGTGACCAAATGGGTTTCGTTTGACTTCTAACTAAATGGGTACGTTAATAATGAAAAATTCAACATGTTTTACTCAACAAACAAGTTTACATGTGTTGTACGAAGAAGGAAAACTCATTTGTACGCTATATGCTCAATGGGAGGCCAATTTGGGTGCAATTCGAGAATCCAAGGATTTGAGTGACCAAATGGGCTCCGTTTGAATCGAACCATGAGTGGGTACAATAATAATGACTAATTCAACATATTGGACTCAACACACAAGTTTGGTTAGCTTTAAGAAGAAGGAAAACTCGTGTGTACGTTGTAGGCTTAATTTGTGGCCAATACGGGTGCAATCCAAGAATACCAGGATTTGAGTGACCAAATGTACTCCGTTTGACTTCTAACCGTGTGAAGGTACCATACTAATGAAATTTTTTATATTTTTTACTCAACACACAAGCTTGGTTGTGTTTTACAAAAAAAAGAAAACTCGTTTGGATGGTGTAGGCTCAATTGAAGACCAATTTGGGTGCAATCTGAGAATACAAGGATTTGAGTAATCAAATGGACTCCGTTTGACTTCTAGCCACACGTAGGTACCAAAATAATGACAAATGCAACATGTTTGAATCAACAAACAAACTTGGTATTGCTTAATGAAGAAGGAAAACTCGTTTGTACGTTGTAGGCTCAATTGAAAGCCAATTTGGGTGCAATCCGAGAATACAAGGATTTGAGTCACCAAATGGACTCTGTTTGACTTCTAGCCTTAAATGGGTACCATAATAATAACTAATTCTAAATGTTATACACAACAAACAAGTTTGGTTGTGCTTTACGAAGAAGGAAAACTCGTTTGTACATTGTAGGCTCAATTGGAGGCCAATTTGGGTGCATTCCAATAATACCAGGATTTGAGTGACAAAATGGACTCCGTTTGACTTCTAATTGTGTGAAGGTACCATACTAATGAAAATTTTCTATTTTTTACTCAACACACAAGTTTGGTTGTGTTTAACGAAGAAAGAAAACTCGATTGTACGTTGTCGGCTCAATTGGATGCCAATTTGGGTGCAATCACATAATACAAGAATTTGAGTGACCAAATGGGCTTCGCCTGACTTCTAACATTGTGTGTACGTTAATAATGACAAATGCAACATGTTTGACTGAACAAAAAAGTTTAAACGTAATGTACGAAGAAGTAAAACACGTTTGTACATTGTAGGCTCAATTAGAGGCCAATATGGGTGCAATACAAGGATTATAGCAGTGTTCTAAAAATCGGTCTAAACGGCCGCCTAGGCGCTAGAAGGTGTAAAACCGCCGAGATTAATGCTTGGGCGGTCTGGGGTCTGGGCGGGGTCTAGGCGACCTAGGCGGTCTGGGAGAATTTTTTTATTTTATTTTATTTTATTTTTAATAAGGTTGATTGTGTTCTTATTTTATTTTTCTTTCATATTTTTTAGAAATAAACTATTTAATTATTTTTTTAGAAAATCTCGGGAATGATCCTTGATGATGATAATGATGATATGTCTAAATGTAGCGAAGGATGATTACTTAATGGAATTCTCAAAGGATCTCTCGGTACCAATTTTACAAATGTAGATTTTATCAAACATAACTGAGGTTATTCATGCAATTTGAAGAAAAATAAAAGAGTACACAAATTCAAATTTATATAAAGTACCCATCATGACCAACTTCAGTCATTTGAGTTTTAATAAATTTTGTTCACGATTGTTAATTTTCCATGTTTTTAAATTTTGCATATATATATTGACATTAAATTGGATGTAATTGATAAGGTATTATGCTTAACTTTTGTAAATTATTAAAGTTATAATACAAAACCTAAGACCGCCTAGGCACCGCCTAGGCGCCCACCTAGGCCCCTGGGCGCTAGGCACCTGCTCGCCGCCCGCCCAGCGCCTAGCTATTTTTAGAACACTGGATTATAGTGATCAAAGGGTCTCCGTTTGACTTACAACCACGTGTGGGTACTATAATAATGAAAAAGGCAATATTTTTCAATTAACAAACAAGTTTGGTTGTGTTTAACGAAGAAGGAAAACTCGATTGTCCGTTGTAGACTCAATTGGAGGCTAATTTGGGTTCAATCGGAGAATACAAGATTTTGAGTGACCAAATGGGCTTCGTTTGACTTCTAAGTGTACATTAATAATGACAAATGCAACATATTTGACTCAACAAACAAGTTTAGTTGTGTTGTACGAAGAAGGAAAACTCGTTCGCATGTTGTATGCTCAATTGGAGGCAAATTTGGGTGCAATCCGAGAATACAAGGATCTGAGTAACCAAAAGGAATCCGTTTGACTCAAACCACACGTGGGTACAATAATAATGAAAAATTCAACATATTTGACTCAACACACAAGTTTGGTTAGCTTTATGAAGAAGGAAAATTCGTTTGTACGTTGTAGGCTCAATTTGAAGCCAATTCGGGTGCAATCGAAGAATACCAGGATTTGAGTGACAAAATGGACTCCGTTTGACTTCTAACCGCATGAAGGTACGATAGTAACGAAAAATGCGATATTTTTACACAAAACATGAGCTTGGTTGTTTTTTACGAAGATGGAAAACTCGTTTGGACGATGTAGGTTCAATTGGAGACCAATTTGGGGGCAATCCGAGAATACAAGGATTTGAGGGACCAAATGGACTCTATTTGACTTCTAGCCACATATAAGTACCAAAATAATGACAAATGAAACATGTTTGAATCAACAAACAAGCTTGGTATTGCTTAATGAAGAAGGAAAACTCGTTTGTACGTTGTACGCTCAATTGAAAGCCAATTTGGGTGCATTCCGAGAATACAATGATATGAGTCACCAAATAAACTGTGTTTGAATTTTACCCTAACATAGGTACCATAATAATGAAAAATCGTAGATCTTAGACTCAGCAAACGAGTTTGGTTGTGCTTTACGAAGTAAGAAAGCTCGTTTGTACATTGTAGGCTCAATTGGAGGCCAATTTGGGTGCTATCCAAGAACACAAGGATTATAGTGACCAAATGGACTTCGTTTGATTTCCAAACACGTGTGGGTACTATAATAATGAAAAATGCAACATGTTTTACTCAACAAACAAGTTTGGTTGTATTAAACAAAGAAGGAAAACCCGATTGTACGTTGTAGGCTCAATTGCAGGGCAATTTCAGTGCAATCAGATAATACAAGAATTTGAGTGACCAAATGGGTTTCGTTTGACTTCTAACTAAATGGGTACGTTAATAATGAAAAATTCAACATGTTTTACTCAACAAACAAGTTTACATGTGTTGTACGAAGAAGGAAAACTCATTTGTACGCTATATGCTCAATGGGAGGCCAATTTGGGTGCAATTCGAGAATCCAAGGATTTGAGTGACCAAATGGGCTCCGTTTGAATCGAACCATGAGTGGGTACAATAATAATGACTAATTCAACATATTGGACTCAACACACAAGTTTGGTTAGCTTTAAGAAGAAGGAAAACTCGTGTGTACGTTGTAGGCTTAATTTGTGGCCAATACGGGTGCAATCCAAGAATACCAGGATTTGAGTGACCAAATGTACTCCGTTTGACTTCTAACCGTGTGAAGGTACCATACTAATGAAATTTTTTATATTTTTTACTCAACACACAAGCTTGGTTGTGTTTTACAAAAAAAAGAAAACTCGTTTGGATGGTGTAGGCTCAATTGAAGACCAATTTGGGTGCAATCTGAGAATACAAGGATTTGAGTAATCAAATGGACTCCGTTTGACTTCTAGCCACACGTAGGTACCAAAATAATGACAAATGCAACATGTTTGAATCAACAAACAAACTTGGTATTGCTTAATGAAGAAGGAAAACTCGTTTGTACGTTGTAGGCTCAATTGAAAGCCAATTTGGGTGCAATCCGAGAATACAAGGATTTGAGTCACCAAATGGACTCTGTTTGACTTCTAGCCTTAAATGGGTACCATAATAATAACTAATTCTAAATGTTATACACAACAAACAAGTTTGGTTGTGCTTTACGAAGAAGGAAAACTCGTTTGTACATTGTAGGCTCAATTGGAGGCCAATTTGGGTGCATTCCAATAATACCAGGATTTGAGTGACAAAATGGACTCCGTTTGACTTCTAATTGTGTGAAGGTACCATACTAATGAAAAGTTTTCTATTTTTTACTCAACACACAAGTTTGGTTGTGTTTAACGAAGAAAGAAAACTCGATTGTACGTTGTCGGCTCAATTGGATGCCAATTTGGGTGCAATCACATAATACAAGAATTTGAGTGACCAAATGGGCTTCGCCTGACTTCTAACATTGTGTGTACGTTAATAATGACAAATGCAACATGTTTGACTGAACAAAAAAGTTTAAACGTGTTGTACGAAGAAGTAAAACACGTTTGTACATTGTAGGCTCAATTAGAGGCCAATATGGGTGCAATACAAGGATTATAGCAGTGTTCTAAAAATCGGTCTAAACGGCCGCCTAGGCGCTAGAAGGTGTAAAACCGCCGAGATTAATGCTTGGGCGGCTGTCTGGGCGGTCTGGGCGGTCTGGGCGGGTCTAGGCGACCTAGGCGGTCTGGGAGAATTTTTTTTTTTTTTTTATTTTATTTTTTAATAAGGTTGATTGTGTTCTTATTTTATTTTTCTTTCATATTTTTTAGAAATAAACTATTTAATTATTTTTTTTAGAAAATCTCGGGAATGATCCTTGATGATGATAATGATGATATGTCTAAATGTAGCGAAGGATGATTACTTAATGGAATTCTCAAAGGATCTCTCGGTACCAATTTTACAAATGTAGATTTTATCAAACATAACTGAGGTTATTCATGCAATTTGAAGAAAAATAAAAGAGTACACAAATTCAAATTTATATAAAGTACCCATCATGACCAACTTCAGTCATTTGAGTTTTAATAAATTTTGTTCACGATTGTTAATTTTCCATGTTTTTAAATTTTGCATATATATATTGACATTAAATTGGATGTAATTGATAAGGTATTATGCTTAACTTTTGTAAATTATTAAAGTTATAATACAAAACCTAAGACCGCCTAGGCACCGCCTAGGCGCCCACCTAGGCCCCTGGGCGCTAGGCACCTGCTCGCCGCCCGCCCAGCGCCTAGCTATTTTTAGAACACTGGATTATAGTGATCAAAGGGTCTCCGTTTGACTTACAACCACGTGTGGGTACTATAATAATGAAAAAGGCAATATTTTTCAATTAACAAACAAGTTTGGTTGTGTTTAACGAAGAAGGAAAACTCGATTGTCCGTTGTAGACTCAATTGGAGGCTAATTTGGGTTCAATCGGAGAATACAAGATTTTGAGTGACCAAATGGGCTTCGTTTGACTTCTAAGTGTACATTAATAATGACAAATGCAACATATTTGACTCAACAAACAAGTTTAGTTGTGTTGTACGAAGAAGGAAAACTCGTTCGCATGTTGTATGCTCAATTGGAGGCAAATTTGGGTGCAATCCGAGAATACAAGGATCTGAGTAACCAAAAGGAATCCGTTTGACTCAAACCACACGTGGGTACAATAATAATGAAAAATTCAACATATTTGACTCAACACACAAGTTTGGTTAGCTTTATGAAGAAGGAAAATTCGTTTGTACGTTGTAGGCTCAATTTGAAGCCAATTCGGGTGCAATCGAAGAATACCAGGATTTGCGTGACAAAATGGACTCCGTTTGACTTCTAACCGCATGAAGGTACGATAGTAACGAAAAATGCGATATTTTTTACACAAAACATGAGCTTGGTTGTTTTTTACGAAGATGGAAAACTCGTTTGGACGATGTAGGTTCAATTGGAGACCAATTTGGGGGCAATCCGAGAATACAAGGATTTGAGGGACCAAATGGACTCTATTTGACTTCTAGCCACATATAAGTACCAAAATAATGACAAATGAAACATGTTTGAATCAACAAACAAGCTTGGTATTGCTTAATGAAGAAGGAAAACTCGTTTGTACGTTGTACGCTCAATTGAAAGCCAATTTGGGTGCATTCCGAGAATACAATGATATGAGTCACCAAATAAACTGTGTTTGAATTTTACCCTAACATAGGTACCATAATAATGAAAAATCGTAGATCTTAGACTCAGCAAACGAGTTTGGTTGTGCTTTACGAAGTAAGAAAGCTCGTTTGTACATTGTAGGCTCAATTGGAGGCCAATTTGGGTGCTATCCAAGAACACAAGGATTATAGTGACCAAATGGACTTCGTTTGATTTCCAAACACGTGTGGGTACTATAATAATGAAAAATGCAACATGTTTTACTCAACAAACAAGTTTGGTTGTATTAAACAAAGAAGGAAAACCCGATTGTACGTTGTAGGCTCAATTGCAGGGCAATTTCAGTGCAATCAGATAATACAAGAATTTGAGTGACCAAATGGGTTTCGTTTGACTTCTAACTAAATGGGTACGTTAATAATGAAAAATTCAACATGTTTTACTCAACAAACAAGTTTACATGTGTTGTACGAAGAAGGAAAACTCATTTGTACGCTATATGCTCAATGGGAGGCCAATTTGGGTGCAATTCGAGAATCCAAGGATTTGAGTGACCAAATGGGCTCCGTTTGAATCGAACCATGAGTGGGTACAATAATAATGACTAATTCAACATATTGGACTCAACACACAAGTTTGGTTAGCTTTAAGAAGAAGGAAAACTCGTGTGTACGTTGTAGGCTTAATTTGTGGCCAATACGGGTGCAATCCAAGAATACCAGGATTTGAGTGACCAAATGTACTCCGTTTGACTTCTAACCGTGTGAAGGTACCATACTAATGAAATTTTTTATATTTTTTACTCAACACACAAGCTTGGTTGTGTTTTACAAAAAAAAGAAAACTCGTTTGGATGGTGTAGGCTCAATTGAAGACCAATTTGGGTGCAATCTGAGAATACAAGGATTTGAGTAATCAAATGGACTCCGTTTGACTTCTAGCCACACGTAGGTACCAAAATAATGACAAATGCAACATGTTTGAATCAAGAAACAAACTTGGTATTGCTTAATGAAGAAGGAAAACTCGTTTGTACGTTGTAGGCTCAATTGAAAGCCAATTTGGGTGCAATCCGAGAATACAAGGATTTGAGTCACCAAATGGACTCTGTTTGACTTCTAGCCTTAAATGGGTACCATAATAATAACTAATTCTAAATGTTATACACAACAAACAAGTTTGGTTGTGCTTTACGAAGAAGGAAAACTCGTTTGTACATTGTAGGCTCAATTGGAGGCCAATTTGGGTGCATTCCAATAATACCAGGATTTGAGTGACAAAATGGACTCCGTTTGACTTCTAATTGTGTGAAGGTACCATACTAATGAAAAGTTTTCTATTTTTTACTCAACACACAAGTTTGGTTGTGTTTAACGAAGAAAGAAAACTCGATTGTACGTTGTCGGCTCAATTGGATGCCAATTTGGGTGCAATCACATAATACAAGAATTTGAGTGACCAAATGGGCTTCGCCTGACTTCTAACATTGTGTGTACGTTAATAATGACAAATGCAACATGTTTGGCTGAACAAAAAAGTTTAAACGTAATGTACGAAGAAGTAAAACACGTTTGTACATTGTAGGCTCAATTAGAGGCCAATATGGGTGCAATACAAGGATTATAGCAGTGTTCTAAAAATCGGTCTAAACGGCCGCCTAGGCGCTAGAAGGTGTAAAACCGCCGAGATTAATGCTTGGGCGGCTGTCTGGGCGGTCTGGGCGGGTCTGGGCGGGGTCTAGGCGACCTAGGCGGTCTGGGAGAATTTTTTTATTTTTTTTTATTTTATTTTTAATAAGGTTGATTGTGTTCTTATTTTATTTTTCTTTCATATTTTTTAGAAATAAACTATTTAATTATTTTTTTTAGAAAATCTCGGGAATGATCCTTGATGATGATAATGATGATATGTCTAAATGTAGCGAAGGATGATTACTTAATGGAATTCTCAAAGGATCTCTCGGTACCAATTTTACAAATGTAGATTTTATCAAACATAACTGAGGTTATTCATGCAATTTGAAGAAAAATAAAAGAGTACACAAATTCAAATTTATATAAAGTACCCATCATGACCAACTTCAGTCATTTGAGTTTTAATAAATTTTGTTCACGATTGTTAATTTTCCATGTTTTTAAATTTTGCATATATATATTGACATTAAATTGGATGTAATTGATAAGGTATTATGCTTAACTTTTGTAAATTATTAAAGTTATAATACAAAACCTAAGACCGCCTAGGCACCGCCTAGGCGCCCACCTAGGCCCCTGGGCGCTAGGCACCTGCTCGCCGCCCGCCCAGCGCCTAGCTATTTTTAGAACACTGGATTATAGTGATCAAAGGGTCTCCGTTTGACTTACAACCACGTGTGGGTACTATAATAATGAAAAAGGCAATATTTTTCAATTAACAAACAAGTTTGGTTGTGTTTAACGAAGAAGGAAAACTCGATTGTCCGTTGTAGACTCAATTGGAGGCTAATTTGGGTTCAATCGGAGAATACAAGATTTTGAGTGACCAAATGGGCTTCGTTTGACTTCTAAGTGTACATTAATAATGACAAATGCAACATATTTGACTCAACAAACAAGTTTAGTTGTGTTGTACGAAGAAGGAAAACTCGTTCGCATGTTGTATGCTCAATTGGAGGCAAATTTGGGTGCAATCCGAGAATACAAGGATCTGAGTAACCAAAAGGAATCCGTTTGACTCAAACCACACGTGGGTACAATAATAATGAAAAATTCAACATATTTGACTCAACACACAAGTTTGGTTAGCTTTATGAAGAAGGAAAATTCGTTTGTACGTTGTAGGCTCAATTTGAAGCCAATTCGGGTGCAATCGAAGAATACCAGGATTTGAGTGACAAAATGGACTCCGTTTGACTTCTAACCGCATGAAGGTACGATAGTAACGAAAAATGCGATATTTTTTACACAAAACATGAGCTTGGTTGTTTTTTACGAAGATGGAAAACTCGTTTGGACGATGTAGGTTCAATTGGAGACCAATTTGGGGGCAATCCGAGAATACAAGGATTTGAGGGACCAAATGGACTCTATTTGACTTCTAGCCACATATAAGTACCAAAATAATGACAAATGAAACATGTTTGAATCAACAAACAAGCTTGGTATTGCTTAATGAAGAAGGAAAACTCGTTTGTACGTTGTACGCTCAATTGAAAGCCAATTTGGGTGCATTCCGAGAATACAATGATATGAGTCACCAAATAAACTGTGTTTGAATTTTACCCTAACATAGGTACCATAATAATGAAAAATCGTAGATCTTAGACTCAGCAAACGAGTTTGGTTGTGCTTTACGAAGTAAGAAAGCTCGTTTGTACATTGTAGGCTCAATTGGAGGCCAATTTGGGTGCTATCCAAGAACACAAGGATTATAGTGACCAAATGGACTTCGTTTGATTTCCAAACACGTGTGGGTACTATAATAATGAAAAATGCAACATGTTTTACTCAACAAACAAGTTTGGTTGTATTAAACAAAGAAGGAAAACCCGATTGTACGTTGTAGGCTCAATTGCAGGGCAATTTCAGTGCAATCAGATAATACAAGAATTTGAGTGACCAAATGGGTTTCGTTTGACTTCTAACTAAATGGGTACGTTAATAATGAAAAATTCAACATGTTTTACTCAACAAACAAGTTTACATGTGTTGTACGAAGAAGGAAAACTCATTTGTACGCTATATGCTCAATGGGAGGCCAATTTGGGTGCAATTCGAGAATCCAAGGATTTGAGTGACCAAATGGGCTCCGTTTGAATCGAACCATGAGTGGGTACAATAATAATGACTAATTCAACATATTGGACTCAACACACAAGTTTGGTTAGCTTTAAGAAGAAGGAAAACTCGTGTGTACGTTGTAGGCTTAATTTGTGGCCAATACGGGTGCAATCCAAGAATACCAGGATTTGAGTGACCAAATGTACTCCGTTTGACTTCTAACCGTGTGAAGGTACCATACTAATGAAATTTTTTATATTTTTTACTCAACACACAAGCTTGGTTGTGTTTTACAAAAAAAAGAAAACTCGTTTGGATGGTGTAGGCTCAATTGAAGACCAATTTGGGTGCAATCTGAGAATACAAGGATTTGAGTAATCAAATGGACTCCGTTTGACTTCTAGCCACACGTAGGTACCAAAATAATGACAAATGCAACATGTTTGAATCAAGAAACAAACTTGGTATTGCTTAATGAAGAAGGAAAACTCGTTTGTACGTTGTAGGCTCAATTGAAAGCCAATTTGGGTGCAATCCGAGAATACAAGGATTTGAGTCACCAAATGGACTCTGTTTGACTTCTAGCCTTAAATGGGTACCATAATAATAACTAATTCTAAATGTTATACACAACAAACAAGTTTGGTTGTGCTTTACGAAGAAGGAAAACTCGTTTGTACATTGTAGGCTCAATTGGAGGCCAATTTGGGTGCATTCCAATAATACCAGGATTTGAGTGACAAAATGGACTCCGTTTGACTTCTAATTGTGTGAAGGTACCATACTAATGAAAAGTTTTCTATTTTTTACTCAACACACAAGTTTGGTTGTGTTTAACGAAGAAAGAAAACTCGATTGTACGTTGTCGGCTCAATTGGATGCCAATTTGGGTGCAATCACATAATACAAGAATTTGAGTGACCAAATGGGCTTCGCCTGACTTCTAACATTGTGTGTACGTTAATAATGACAAATGCAACATGTTTGACTGAACAAAAAAGTTTAAACGTGTTGTACGAAGAAGTAAAACACGTTTGTACATTGTAGGCTCAATTAGAGGCCAATATGGGTGCAATACAAGGATTATAGCAGTGTTCTAAAAATCGGTCTAAACGGCCGCCTAGGCGCTAGAAGGTGTAAAACCGCCGAGATTAATGCTTGGGCGGCTGTCTGGGCGGTCTGGGCGGGTCTGGGCGGGGTCTAGGCGACCTAGGCGGTCTGGGAGAATTTTTTTTTTTATTTTATTTTATTTTTTAATAAGGTTGATTGTGTTCTTATTTTATTTTTCTTTCATATTTTTTAGAAATAAACTATTTAATTATTTTTTTTAGAAAATCTCGGGAATGATCCTTGATGATGATAATGATGATATGTCTAAATGTAGCGAAGGATGATTACTTAATGGAATTCTCAAAGGATCTCTCGGTACCAATTTTACAAATGTAGATTTTATCAAACATAACTGAGGTTATTCATGCAATTTGAAGAAAAATAAAAGAGTACACAAATTCAAATTTATATAAAGTACCCATCATGACCAACTTCAGTCATTTGAGTTTTAATAAATTTTGTTCACGATTGTTAATTTTCCATGTTTTTAAATTTTGCATATATATATTGACATTAAATTGGATGTAATTGATAAGGTATTATGCTTAACTTTTGTAAATTATTAAAGTTATAATACAAAACCTAAGACCGCCTAGGCACCGCCTAGGCGCCCACCTAGGCCCCTGGGCGCTAGGCACCTGCTCGCCGCCCGCCCAGCGCCTAGCTATTTTTAGAACACTGGATTATAGTGATCAAAGGGTCTCCGTTTGACTTACAACCACGTGTGGGTACTATAATAATGAAAAAGGCAATATTTTTCAATTAACAAACAAGTTTGGTTGTGTTTAACGAAGAAGGAAAACTCGATTGTCCGTTGTAGACTCAATTGGAGGCTAATTTGGGTTCAATCGGAGAATACAAGATTTTGAGTGACCAAATGGGCTTCGTTTGACTTCTAAGTGTACATTAATAATGACAAATGCAACATATTTGACTCAACAAACAAGTTTAGTTGTGTTGTACGAAGAAGGAAAACTCGTTCGCATGTTGTATGCTCAATTGGAGGCAAATTTGGGTGCAATCCGAGAATACAAGGATCTGAGTAACCAAAAGGAATTCGTTTGACTCAAACCACACGTGGGTACAATAATAATGAAAAATTCAACATATTTGACTCAACACACAAGTTTGGTTAGCTTTATGAAGAAGGAAAATTCGTTTGTACGTTGTAGGCTCAATTTGAAGCCAATTCGGGTGCAATCGAAGAATACCAGGATTTGCGTGACAAAATGGACTCCGTTTGACTTCTAACCGCATGAAGGTACGATAGTAACGAAAAATGCGATATTTTTTACACAAAACATGAGCTTGGTTGTTTTTTACGAAGATGGAAAACTCGTTTGGACGATGTAGGTTCAATTGGAGACCAATTTGGGGGCAATCCGAGAATACAAGGATTTGAGGGACCAAATGGACTCTATTTGACTTCTAGCCACATATAAGTACCAAAATAATGACAAATGAAACATGTTTGAATCAACAAACAAGCTTGGTATTGCTTAATGAAGAAGGAAAACTCGTTTGTACGTTGTACGCTCAATTGAAAGCCAATTTGGGTGCATTCCGAGAATACAATGATATGAGTCACCAAATAAACTGTGTTTGAATTTTACCCTAACATAGGTACCATAATAATGAAAAATCGTAGATCTTAGACTCAGCAAACGAGTTTGGTTGTGCTTTACGAAGTAAGAAAGCTCGTTTGTACATTGTAGGCTCAATTGGAGGCCAATTTGGGTGCTATCCAAGAACACAAGGATTATAGTGACCAAATGGACTTCGTTTGATTTCCAAACACGTGTGGGTACTATAATAATGAAAAATGCAACATGTTTTACTCAACAAACAAGTTTGGTTGTATTAAACAAAGAAGGAAAACCCGATTGTACGTTGTAGGCTCAATTGCAGGGCAATTTCAGTGCAATCAGATAATACAAGAATTTGAGTGACCAAATGGGTTTCGTTTGACTTCTAACTAAATGGGTACGTTAATAATGAAAAATTCAACATGTTTTACTCAACAAACAAGTTTACATGTGTTGTACGAAGAAGGAAAACTCATTTGTACGCTATATGCTCAATGGGAGGCCAATTTGGGTGCAATTCGAGAATCCAAGGATTTGAGTGACCAAATGGGCTCCGTTTGAATCGAACCATGAGTGGGTACAATAATAATGACTAATTCAACATCTTGGACTCAACACACAAGTTTGGTTAGCTTTAAGAAGAAGGAAAACTCGTGTGTACGTTGTAGGCTTAATTTGTGGCCAATACGGGTGCAATCCAAGAATACCAGGATTTGAGTGACCAAATGTACTCCGTTTGACTTCTAACCGTGTGAAGGTACCATACTAATGAAATTTTTTATATTTTTTACTCAACACACAAGCTTGGTTGTGTTTTACAAAAAAAAGAAAACTCGTTTGGATGGTGTAGGCTCAATTGAAGACCAATTTGGGTGCAATCTGAGAATACAAGGATTTGAGTAATCAAATGGACTCCGTTTGACTTCTAGCCACACGTAGGTACCAAAATAATGACAAATGCAACATGTTTGAATCAAGAAACAAACTTGGTATTGCTTAATGAAGAAGGAAAACTCGTTTGTACGTTGTAGGCTCAATTGAAAGCCAATTTGGGTGCAATCCGAGAATACAAGGATTTGAGTCACCAAATGGACTCTGTTTGACTTCTAGCCTTAAATGGGTACCATAATAATAACTAATTCTAAATGTTATACACAACAAACAAGTTTGGTTGTGCTTTACGAAGAAGGAAAACTCGTTTGTACATTGTAGGCTCAATTGGAGGCCAATTTGGGTGCATTCCAATAATACCAGGATTTGAGTGACAAAATGGACTCCGTTTGACTTCTAATTGTGTGAAGGTACCATACTAATGAAAAGTTTTCTATTTTTTACTCAACACACAAGTTTGGTTGTGTTTAACGAAGAAAGAAAACTCGATTGTACGTTGTCGGCTCAATTGGATGCCAATTTGGGTGCAATCACATAATACAAGAATTTGAGTGACCAAATGGGCTTCGCCTGACTTCTAACATTGTGTGTACGTTAATAATGACAAATGCAACATGTTTGACTGAACAAAAAAGTTTAAACGTGTTGTACGAAGAAGTAAAACACGTTTGTACATTGTAGGCTCAATTAGAGGCCAATTTGGGTGCAATACAAGGATTATAGCAGTGTTCTAAAAATCGGTCTAAACGGCCGCCTAGGCGCTAGAAGGTGTAAAACCGCCGAGATTAATGCTTGGGCGGCTGTCTGGGGCGGGTCTAGGCGGGGTCTAGGCGACCTAGGCGGTCTGGGAGAATTTTTTTTATTTTATTTTATTTTATTTTTAATAAGGTTGATTGTGTTCTTATTTTATTTTTCTTTCATATTTTTTAGAAATAAACTATTTAATTATTTTTTTTAGAAAATCTCGGGAATGATCCTTGATGATGATAATGATGATATGTCTAAATGTAGCGAAGGATGATTACTTAATGGAATTCTCAAAGGATCTCTCGGTACCAATTTTACAAATGTAGATTTTATCAAACATAACTGAGGTTATTCATGCAATTTGAAGAAAAATAAAAGAGTACACAAATTCAAATTTATATAAAGTACCCATCATGACCAACTTTAGTCATTTGAGTTTTAATAAATTTTGTTCACGATTGTTAATTTTACATGTTTTTAAATTTTGCATATATATATTGACATTAAATTGGATGTAATTGATAAGGTATTATGCTTAACTTTTGTAAATTATTAAAGTTATAATACAAAACCTAAGACCGCCTAGGCGCCCACCTAGGCCCCTGGGCGCTAGGCACCTGCTCGCCGCCCGCCCAACGCCTAGCTATTTTTAGAACACTGGATTATAGTGATCAAAGGGTCTCCGTTTGACTTACAACCACGTGTGGGTACTATAATAATGAAAAAGGCAATATTTTTCAATTAACAAACAAGTTTGGTTGTGTTTAACGAAGAAGGAAAACTCGATTGTCCGTTGTAGACTCAATTTGAGGCTAATTTGGGTTCAATCGGAGAATACAAGATTTTGAGTGACCAAATGGGCTTCGTTTGACTTCTAAGTGTACATTAATAATGACAAATGCAACATATTTGACTCAACAAACAAGTTTAGTTGTGTTGTACGAAGAAGGAAAACTCGTTCGCATGTTGTATGCTCAATTGGAGGCAAATTTGGGTGCAATCCGAGAATACAAGGATCTGAGTAACCAAAAGGAATCCGTTTGACTCAAACCACACGTGGGTACTATAATAATGAAAAATTCAACATATTTGACTCAACACACAAGTTTGGTTAGCTTTATGAAGAAGGAAAATTCGTTTGTACGTTGTAGGCTCAATTTGAAGCCAATTCGGGTGCAATCGAAGAATACCAGGATTTGCGTGACAAAATGGACTCCGTTTGACTTCTAACCGCATGAAGGTACGATAGTAACGAAAAATGCGATATTTTTTACACAAAACATGAGCTTGGTTTTTTTTTACGAAGATGGAAAACTCGTTTGGACGATGTAGGTTCAATTGGAGACCAATTTGGGGGCAATCCGAGAATACAAGGATTTGAGGGACCAAATGGACTCTATTTGACTTCTAGCCACATATAAGTACCAAAATAATGACAAATGAAACATGTTTGAATCAACAAACAAGCTTGGTATTGCTTAATGAAGAAGGAAAACTCGTTTGTACGTTGTACGCTCAATTGAAAGCCAATTTGGGTGCATTCCGAGAATACAATGATATGAGTCACCAAATAAACTGTGTTTGAATTTTACCCTAACATAGGTACCATAATAATGAAAAATCGTAGATCTTAGACTCAGCAAACGAGTTTGGTTGTGCTTTACGAAGTAAGAAAGCTCGTTTGTACATTGTAGGCTCAATTGGAGGCCAATTTGGGTGCTATCCAAGAACACAAGGATTATAGTGACCAAATGGACTTCGTTTGATTTCCAAACACGTGTGGGTACTATAATAATGAAAAATGCAACATGTTTTACTCAACAAACAAGTTTGGTTGTATTAAACAAAGAAGGAAAACCCGATTGTACGTTGTAGGCTCAATTGCAGGGCAATTTCAGTGCAATCAGATAATACAAGAATTTGAGTGACCAAATGGGTTTCGTTTGACTTCTAACTAAATGGGTACGTTAATAATGAAAAATTCAACATGTTTTACTCAACAAACAAGTTTACATGTGTTGTACGAAGAAGGAAAACTCATTTGTACGCTATATGCTCAATGGGAGGCCAATTTGGGTGCAATTCGAGAATCCAAGGATTTGAGTGACCAAATGGGCTCCGTTTGAATCGAACCATGAGTGGGTACAATAATAATGACTAATTCAACATCTTGGACTCAACACACAAGTTTGGTTAGCTTTAAGAAGAAGGAAAACTCGTGTGTACGTTGTAGGCTTAATTTGTGGCCAATACGGGTGCAATCCAAGAATACCAGGATTTGAGTGACCAAATGTACTCCGTTTGACTTCTAACCGTGTGAAGGTACCATACTAATGAAATTTTTTATATTTTTTACTCAACACACAAGCTTGGTTGTGTTTTACAAAAAAAAGAAAACTCGTTTGGATGGTGTAGGCTCAATTGAAGACCAATTTGGGTGCAATCTGAGAATACAAGGATTTGAGTAATCAAATGGACTCCGTTTGACTTCTAGCCACACGTAGGTACCAAAATAATGACAAATGCAACATGTTTGAATCAAGAAACAAACTTGGTATTGCTTAATGAAGAAGGAAAACTCGTTTGTACGTTGTAGGCTCAATTGAAAGCCAATTTGGGTGCAATCCGAGAATACAAGGATTTGAGTCACCAAATGGACTCTGTTTGACTTCTAGCCTTAAATGGGTACCATAATAATAACTAATTCTAAATGTTATACACAACAAACAAGTTTGGTTGTGCTTTACGAAGAAGGAAAACTCGTTTGTACATTGTAGGCTCAATTGGAGGCCAATTTGGGTGCATTCCAATAATACCAGGATTTGAGTGACAAAATGGACTCCGTTTGACTTCTAATTGTGTGAAGGTACCATACTAATGAAAATTTTTATATTTTTTACTCAACACACAAGTTTGGTTGTGTTTAACGAAGAAAGAAAACTCGATTGTACGTTGTCGGCTCAATTGGTGGCCAATTTGGGTGCAATCACATAATACATGAATTCGAGTGACCAAATGGGCTTCGCCTGACTTCTAACATTGTGTGTACATTAATAATGACAAATGCAACATGTTTGACTGAACAAAACAGTTTAAACGTGTTGTATGAAGAAGTAAAACACGTTTGTACATTGTAGGCTCAATTAGAGGCCAATTTGGGTGCAATACAAGGATTATTGTGATCAAAGGGTCTCCGTTTGACTTCCAACCATGTGTGGGTACTATAATAATGAAAAGGCAATATTTTTCAATTAACAAAAAAGTTTGGTTGTGTCTAACGAAGAAGGAAAACTCGATTGTCCGTTGTAGACTCAATTGGAGGCTAATTTGGGTTTAATCGGAGAATACAAGATTTTGAGTGACCAAATGGGCTTCGTTTGACTTCTAAGTGTACATTAATAATGAAAAATGCAGCATATTTGACTCAACAAACAAGTTTAGTTGTGTTGTACGAAGAAGGAAAACTCGTTCGCAAGTTGTATGCTCAATTGGAGGCAAATTTGGGTGCAATCCGAGAATACAAGGATCTGAGTAACCAAAAGGAATCCGTTTGACTCTAACCACACGTGGGTACAATAATAATGAAAAATTCAACATATTTGACTTAACACACAAGTTTGGTTAGCTTTATGAAGAAGGAAAATTCGTTTGTACGTTGTAGGCTCAATTTGAAGCCAATTCGGGTGCAATCGGAGAATACCAGGATTTGAGTGACAAAATGGATTCCGTTTGACTTCTGACCGCATGAAGGTACTATAGTAACGAAAAATGCTATATTTTTTACTCAAAACATGAGCTTGGTTGTTTTTTACGAAGATGGAAAACTGGTTTGGACGATGTAGGTACAATTGGAGACCAATTTGGGGGCAATTCGAGAATACAAAGATTTGAGGGACCAAATGGACTCTATTTGACTTCTAGCCACATATAAGTACCAAAATAATGACAAATGAAACATGTTTGAATCAACAAACAAGCTTGGTATTGCTTAATGAAGAAGGAAAACTCGTTTGTACGTTGTAGGCTCAATTGAAAGCCAATTTGGGTGCAATCCGAGAATACACTGATATGAGTCACCAAATGAACTCTGTTTGAATTTTAGCCCAACATAGGTACCATAATAATGACAAATTGTATATGTTAGACTCAACAAACATATTTTGGTTGTGCTTTACGTAGAAGGAAAACTCATTTGTACATTGTTGACTCAATTGGAGGTCAATTTGGGTGCAATTCAAGAATACAAGGATTATAGTGACCAAATGGACTCCATTACACTTCCAAACACGTGTGGGCACCATAATAATGACAAATTCAACATTTTTTACTCAACAAACAAGTTTGGTTATATTAAACGAAGAAGGAAAACTCGATTGTACGTTGTAGGCTCAATTGGAGGCTAATTTGAGTGCAATCAGATAATACAAGAACTTGAGTGACCAAATGGGTTTGGTTTGACTTTAACTCTGTGGGTACGTTAATAAAGAAAAATTTAACAAGCTTAACTCAATAAACAAGTTTAAATGTGTTGTGTGAAGAAGGAAAACACATTTGTACGTTGTATGCTGAATGGGAGGCCAATTTAGGTCCAATCCGAGAATACAAGGATTTGAGTGACCAAAAGGGCTCCGTTTGAATATAACCAAGAGTGAGTAAGAACTAATTCAACATATTTGACTCAACACACTAGTTTAGTTAGCTTTAACAAGAAGGAAAACTCGTTTTTACGTTGTAGGTTTAATTTGTGGCCAATTCGGGTGCAATCCGAGAATACCAGGATTTGAGTGACAAAATAGACTATGTTTCAATTCTAACCGAGTGTAGGTACCATACTAATGACAAATTCTATATTTTTTACTCAACACACAAGCTTGGTTGTGTTTTACGAATTCGGAGAACTCGTTTGGACGGTGTAGGCTCAATTGAAGACCAATTTGGGTGCAATCCAAGAATACAAGGATTTGAGTGACCAAATGGACTCCGTTTGACTTCTAGCCACACTTAGGTACTAAAATAATGAAAAATTCAACATATTTGACTCAACACACAATTTTGGTCTGCTTTACGAAGAAGGAAAACTCGTTTGTACGTTGTAGGTTCAATTTGTGGCCAATTCGAGTGCAATCCCAGAATACCAGGATTTGAGTGACAAAATGGACTCCCTTTGACTTCTAACCGTGTGAAGGTACCATACTAATGAAATTTTTTATATTTTTTACTCAACACACAAGCTTGGTTGTGTTTTACATAAAAAAAAAAACTCGTTTGGATGGTGTAGGCACAATTGAAGACCAATTTGGGTGCAATCCGAGAATACAAGGATTTGAGTAACCAAATGGACTCCGTTTGACTTCTAGCCACACATAGGTACCAAAATAATGACAAATGCAACAAGTTGGAATCAACAAACAAGCTTGGTATTGCTTAATGAAGAAGGAAAACTCGTTTGTACGTTGTAGGCTCACATGAAAGCCAAT
The DNA here is from genome assembly GCA_003290165.1 of Berberis thunbergii. NCBI lineage: Eukaryota > Viridiplantae > Streptophyta > Magnoliopsida > Ranunculales > Berberidaceae > Berberis > Berberis thunbergii. The sequence continues at coordinate 516,691 of QNQO01000471.1, read as the reverse complement.
TTGGTTGCAATCCGAGAATACAAGGATTTGAGTCACCAAATGGACACTGTTTGACTTCTAGCCTTAAATGGGAATCATAATAATAACAAATTCTAAATGTGAGACACAACAAACAAGTTTGTTTGTGCTTTACGAAGAAGGAAAACTCGTTTGTACATTGTAGGCTAAATTGGATGCCAATTTGGGTGCATTCCAATAATACCTGGATTTGAGTGACAAAATGGACTCCGTTTGACTTATAATTGTGTGAAGGTACCATACTAATGAAAATTTTTATATTTTTTACTCAACACACAACTTTGGTTGTGTTTAACGAAGAAAGAAAACTCGATTGTACGTTGTCGGCTCAATTGGAGGCCAATTTGGGAGCAATCAGATAATACAAGAATTTGAGTGACCAAATGGGCTTCGCCAGACTTCTAACATTGTGTGTATGTTAATAATGACAAATAAGACATGTTTGACTGAACAAAAACTTTTAAAAGTGTTGTACGAAGAAGTAAAACACGTTTGTACATTGTAGGCTCAATTAGAGGCCAATTTGGGTGCAATACAAGGATTATAGTGATCAAAGGGTCTCCGTTTGACTTCCAACCACGTGTGGGTACTATAATAATGAAAAAGGCAATATTTTTCAATTAACAAACAAGTTTGGTCGTGTTTAACGAAGAAGGAAAACTCGATTGTCCGTTGTAGACTCAGTTGGAGGCTAATTTGGGTTCAATGAGAGAAAACAAGATTTTGAGTGACCAAATGGGCTTCGTTTGACTTCTAAGTGTACATTAATAATGAAAAATGCAACACATTTGACTCAATAAACAAGTTTAGTTGTGTTGTACGAAGAAGGAAAACTCGTTCGCATGTTGTATGGTCAATTGGAGGCAAATTTGGGTGGAATCCGAGAATACAAGGATCTGAGTAACCAAAAGGAATCCGTTTGACTCTAACTACACGTGGGTACAATAATAATGAAAAATTCAACATATTTGACTCAACACACAAGTTTGGTTAGCTTTATGAAGAAGGAAAATTCGATTGTACGTTGTAGGTTCAATTTGAAGCCAATTCGGGTGCAATAGAAGAATACCAGGATTTGAGTGACGAAATGGACTCCGTTTGGCTTCTAACCGCATGAAGGTACTATAGTAACAAAAAATGCTATATTTTTTACTCAAAACATGAGCTTGGTTGTTTTTTTACGAAGATGTAAAACTCGTTTGGACGATGTAGGTTCAATTGGAGACCAATTTGGGGGCAATCCGAGAATACAAGGATTTGAGGGACCAAATGGACTCTATTTGACTTCTAGCCGCATATAAGTACCAAAATAATGACAAATGAAACATGTTTGAATCAACAAACAAGCTTGGTATTGCTTAATGAAGAAGGAAAACTCGTTTGTACGTTGTAGGCTCAATTGAAAGCCAATTTGGGTGCAATCCGAGAATACACTGATATGAGTCACCAAATGAACTCTGCTTGAATTTTATCCGAACATAGGTACCATAATAATGATAAATTCTACATGTTAGACTCAACAAACAAGTTTTGTTGTGCTTTACGAAGAAGGAAAACTCGTTTGTACATTGTTGGCTCAATTGGAGGTCAATTTGGGTGCAATCCAAGAATACAAGTATTATAGTGACCAAATGGACTCCGTTTCACTTCCAAACACGTGTGGGCACCATAATAATGACAAATTCAACATGTTTTGCTCAACAAACAAGTTTGGTTATATTAAACGAAGAAGGAAAACTCGATTGGACGTTGTAGGCTCAATTGGAGGCCAATTTGAGTGCAATCAGCTAATACAAGAACTTGAGTGACCAAATGGGTTTCGTTTGACTTTAACTCTGTGGGTACGTTAATAAATAAAAATTTAACAAGCTTGACTCAATAAAAAAGTTTAAATGTGTTGTACGAAGAAGGAAAACGCATTTGTACGTTGTATGCTCAATGGGAGGCCAATTTAAGTCCAATCCGAGAATACAAGGATTTGAGTGACCAAAAGGGCTCCGTTTGAATATAACCAAGAGTGGGTAATGACTAATTCAACATATTTGACTCAACACAGAAGTTTGGTTAGCTTTAAGAATAAGAAAAACTCGTTTGTACGTTGTAGGCTTAATTTGTGGCCAATTCAGGTGCAATCCGAGAATACCAGGATTTGAGTGACAAAATGGACTATGTTTCACTTCTAACCGCGTGTAGGTACCATAATAATGACAAATTCTATATTTTTTACTCAACACACAAGCTTGGTTGTGTTTTACGAATTGGGAGAACTCGTTTGGACGGTGTAGGCTCATTTGAAGACCAATTTGGGTGCAATCCGAGAATACAAGGATTTGAGTGACCAAATGGACTCCGTTTGACTTCTAGCCACACTTAGGTACTAAAATAATGAAAAATTCAACATAGTTGACTCAACACACAATTTTGGTCTGCTTTACGAAGAAGGAAAACTCGTTTGTACGTTGTAGGTTCAATTTTTGGCCAATTCGAGTGCAATCCGAGAATACCAGGATTTGAGTGACAAAATGGACTTCGTTTGACAAAATGGACTCCGTTTGAAAAATTTTATATTTTTTACTCAACACACAAGTTTTGTTATGTTTTTCGAAGAAGGAAAACTCGTTTGGACGGTGTAGGCTCAATTGAAGGTGCAATCCGAGAATACAAGGATTTGAGTAACCAAACAGACTCCGATTGACACATAAGTACAAAAATAATGACAAATGCAACATGTTTGAATAAAAAAAACAAGCTTGGTATTGGTAATTGAAGAAGAAAAACTCGTTTGTACGTTGTAGGCTCAATTGAAAGCCAATTTGGGTGCATTCCGAGAATACAATGATATGAGTCACCAAATAAACTGTGTTTGAATTTTACCCTAACATAGGTACCATAATAATGAAAAATTGTAGATCTTAGACTCAGCAAACGAGTTTGGTTGTGCTTTACGAAGAAGGAAAACTCGTTTGTACATTGTAGGCTCAATTGGAGGCCAATTTGGGTGCAATCCAAGAAGACAAGGATTATAGTGGCCAAATGGACTTCGTTTGATTTCCAAACACGTGTGGGTACTATAATAATGAAAAATGCAACATGTTTTACTCAACAAAATAGTTTGGTTGTATTAAACAAAAAAGAAAAACCCGATTGTACGTTGTAGGCTCAATTGCTGGCCAATTTGAGTGCAATCAGATAATACAAGAATTTGAGAGACCAAATGGGTTTCGTTTGACTTCTAACTAAATGGGTACGTTAATAATAAAAAATTCAACATGTTTTACTCAACAAACAAGTTTAAATGTGTTGTACGAAGAAGGAAAACTCATTTGTACGCTGTATGCTCAATGGGAGGCCAATTTGGGTGCAATCCGAGAATCCAAGGATTTGAGTGACCAAATGGGCTCCGTTTGAATCTAACCATGAGTGGGTACAATAATAATGACTAATTCAACATATTTGACTCAACACACAAGTTTGGTTAGCTTTAAGAAGAAGGAAAACTCGTGTGTACGTTGTAGGCTTAATTTGTGGCCAATACGGGTGCAATCCGAGAATACCAGGATTTGAGTGACAAAATGGACTCCGTTTGACTTCTAACCGTGTGAAGGTACCATACTAATGAAATTTTTTATATTTTTTACTCAACACACAAGCTTGGTTGTGTTTTACAAAAAAAAGAAAACTCGTTTTGATGGTCTAGGCTCAATTGAAGACCAATTTGGGTGCAATCCGAGAATACAAGGATTTGAGTAACCAAATGGACTCCGTTTGACTTCTAGCCACACATAGGTACCAAAATAATGACAAATGCAACACGCTTGAATCAACAAACAAGCTTGGTATTGCTTAATGAAGAAGGAAAACTCGTTTGTACGTTGTAGGCTCAATTGAAAGCCAATTTGGGTGCAATCCGAGAATACAAGGATTTGAGTCACCAAATGGACACTGTTTGACTTCTAGCCTTAAATGGGTACCATAATAATAACAAATTCTAAATGTTAGACACAACAAACAAGTTTGGTTGTGCTTCACGAAGAAGGAAAACTCGTTTGTACATTGTAGGCTCAATTGGAGGCCAATTTGGGTGCATTTCAACAATACCAGGATTTGAGTGACTAAATGGACTCCGTTTGACTTCTAATTGTGTGAAGGTACCATATTAATGAAAAGTTTTATATTTTTTACTCAACACACAAGTTTGGTTGTGTTTAATGAAGAAAGAAAACTCGATTGTATGTCGTCGGCTCAATTGGAGGCCAATTTGGGTGCAATCAGATAATACAAGAATTTGAGTGACCAAATGGACTACGCCTGACTTCTTACATTGTGTGTACGTTAATAATGACAAATGCAACATGTTTGACTGAACAAAAAATTTTAAATGTGTTGTACGAAGAAGTAAAACACGTTTGTACATTGTAGGCTCAATTAGAGGCCAATTTGGGTGCAATACAAGGATTATAGTGATCAAAGGGTCTCCGTTTGACTTACAACCACGTGTGAGTACTATAATAATGAAAAAGGCAATATTTTTCAATTAACAAACAAGTTTGGTTGTGTTTAACGAAGAAGGAAAACTTGATTGTCAGTTGTAGACTCAATTGGAGGCTAATTTGGGTTCAATCAGAGAATACAAGATTTTGAGTGACCAAATGGGCTTCGTTTGACTTCTAAGGGTACATTAATAATGACAAATGCAACATATTTGACTCAACAAACAAGTTTAGTTGTGTTGTACGAAGAAGAAAAACTCGTTCGCACGTTGTATGCTCAATTGGAGGCAAATTTGGGTGCAATCAGAGAATACAAGGATCTGAGTAACCAAAAGGAATCCGTTTGACTCTAACCACATGTAGGTACAATAATAATGAAAAATTCAACATATTTGACTCAACACACAAGTTTGGTTAGCTTTACGAAGAAGGAAAATTCGTTTGTACGTTGTAGGCTCAATTTGAAGCCAATTCAGGTGCAATCGGAGAATACCAGGATTTGAGTGACAAAATGGACTCCGTTTGACTTCTAACCGCATGAAGGTACTATAGTAACGAAAAATTCTATATTTTTTACTCAAAACATGAGCTTGGTTGTTTTTTACGAAGATGGAAAACTCGTTTGGACGATGTAGGTTCAATTGGAAACCAATTTGGGGGCAATCCGAGAATACAAGGATTTGAGGGACCAAATGGACTCTATTTGACTTCTAGCCACATATAAGTACCAAAATAATGACAAATGAAACATGTTTGAATCAACAAACAAGCTTGGTATTGCTTAATGAAGAAGGAAAACTCGTTTGTACGATGTAGGCTCAACTGAAAGCCAATTTGGGTGCAATCCGAGAATACACTGATATGAGTCACCAAATGAACTCTGCTTGAATTTTAGCCGAACATAGGTACCATAATAATGATAAATTATACATTTCAGACTCAACAAACAAGTTTGGTTGTGCTTTACGAAGAAGGAGAACTCGTTTGTACATTGTTGGCTCAATTGGAGGTCAATTTGGGTGCAATCCAAGAATACAAGGATTATAATGACCAAATGGACTCCGTTTCACTTCCAAACACGTGTGGGCACCATAATAATGACAAATTCAACATGTTTTACTCAACAAACAAGTTTGGTTATATTAAACGAAGAAGGAAAATTCTATTGTACATTGTAGGCTCAATTGGAGGCCAATTTGAGTGCAATCAGATAATACAAGAACTTGAGTGACCAAATGGGTTTCGTTTGACTTTAACTCTGTGGGTACGTTAATAAAGAAAAATTTAACAAGCTTGACTCAATAAACAAGTTTAAATGTGTTGTACGAAGAAGGAAAACGCATTTGTACGTTGTATGCTCAATGGGAGGCCAATTTAGGTCCAATCCGAGAATACAAGGATTTGAATGACCAAAAAGGCTCCGTTTGAATATAACCAAAAGTGGGTATAATAATAATGACAAATTCAACATATTTGACTCAACACACAAGTTTCGTTAGCTTTAAGAAGGAAAACTCGTTTGTACGTTGTCGGCTTAAATTGTGGCCAATTCGGGTGCAATCCGAGAATACCAGGATTTGAGTGACAAAATGGACTATGTTTCAATTCTAACCACGTGTAGGTACCATAATAATGACAAATTCTATTTTTTTTACTCAACACACAAGCTTGGTTGTGTTTTACGAATTAGGAGAACTCGTTTGGACGGTGTAGGCTCAATTGAAGACCAATTTGGGTGCAATCCAAGAATACAAGGATTTGAGTGACCAAATGGACTCCGTTTGACTTCTAGCCACACTTAGGTATTAAAATAATGAAAAATGCAACATTTTTTAATCAACAAACAAGCCTTGTATTGCTTAATGAAGAAGGAAAACTTTTTGTACGTTGTAGGCTCAATTGAAAGCCAATTTGGGTGCAATACTAGAATACAAGGATTTGAATCACCAAATGGACTCTGTTTGACTTCTAGCCTTACATGGGTACCATAATAATAACAAATTCTACATGTTAGACTCAACAAAAAAGTTTGGTTATGCTTTACAAATAAGGAAAACACGTTTGTACATTGTAGGCTCAATTGGAGGCCAATTTGGGTGCAATACAAGGATTATTTTTGTCAAAGGGACTCCAACCACGTGTTGGTACCGTAATAATGAAAAAGGCAACATTTTGAAATTTACAAACAAGTTTGGTTGTGTTTAACGAAGAAGGAAAACTCGATTGTACATTGTAGACTAAATTGGAGGCTAATTTGGGTTCAATCAGAGAATACAAGATTTTGGGTGACCAAATGGGCTTTGTTTGACTTCTAAGGGTACATTAATGATGAAAATGCAACATGTTTGACTAAAAAAAATAAGTTTAATTGTGTTGTACGATGAAGGAAAACTCGTTTGTACGTTGTATGCTCAATTGGAGGCAAATTTGGGTGCAATCCGAGAATACAAGGATTTGAGTGACCAAAAGGACTCCGTTTGACTCTAAACATATTTGACTAAACACACAAGTTTGGTTAGCTTTACAAAGAAGGAAAACTCGTTTGTACGTTGTAGGCTCAATTTGAAGCCAATTCGGGTGCAATCCGAGAATACAAGCATTTAAGTGACAAAATTGACTCCATTTGACTTCTAACCGCATGCAGGTACTATAGTAATGACAAATACTATATTTTTTACTCAAAACACAAGCTTGGTTGCGTTTTACGAAGATGGAAAACTCGTTTGGACGATGTAGGCTCAATTGGAGACCAATTTGGGTGCAATCCAAGAATACAATGATTTTAGTGACCAAATGGACTCAGGTTGACTTCCAAACACGTGTGGGTACCATTATAATGTCAAAATTCAACATGTTTTACTCAACAAACAAGTTTAAATGTGTTGTACGAAGAAGGAAAACTCATTTGTACGTTGTATGCTGAATGGGAGGCCAATTTGGGTGCAATATGAGAATACAAGGATTTGAGTGACCAAAAGGGCTCTATTTGAATCTAACGATGAGTGGGTACAATAATAATGACTAATTTAACATATTTGACTCAACACAAAAGTTTGGTTAGCTTTAAGAGGAAGGAAAACTCGTTTGTACGTTGTAGGCTTAATTTGTGGCCAATTGGGGTGAAATCCGAGAATACCAGGATTTGAGTGAGAAAATGGACTCCGTTTGACTTCAAACCGCATGAAGGTACCATACTAATGACAAATTCTATCTGTTTTACTCAACACACAAGCTTGGTTGTGTTAAACGAATTAGGAAAACTCGTTTGGACGGTGTAGGCTCAATTGAAGACCAATTTGAGTGCAATCCGATAATACAAGGATTTGAGTGACCAAATGGATTCCGTTTGACTTCTTGCCACACATAGGTACTAAAATAATGATAAATGCAACATGTTTAAATCAACAAACAAGCTTGGTATTGCTTAATGAAGAAGGAAAACTCGTTTGTACGTTGTAGGCTCAATTGAAAGCCAATTTGGGCGCAATCCGAGAATACAAGGATTTGAGTCACCAAATGGACTCTGTTTGACTTCTAGCCTTACATGGGTACCATAATAATAACAAATTCTACATGTTAGACTCAACAAACAAGTTTGGTTGTGCTTTATGATGAAGGAAAACTCGTTTGTACATTGTAGGCTCAATTGGGGGCCAATTTGGATGCAATCCAATAATACAAGGATTATAGTGACCAAATGGACTCCGTTTGACTTCCAACCACGTTTGGGTACCATAATAATGACAAATGTAACATTTATTAGTCAACAAACAAGTTTGGTTGTGTTTAACGAAGAAAGAAAACTCGATTGTACGTTGTAAGCTCAATTGGAGGCAAATTTGGGTGCAATCCAATAATACAAGAATTTAATAATGACAAATGAAACATGTTTGACTCAACAAAAAAGTTTAAATTTGTTGTACAAAGAAGAAAAACACGTTTGTACATTGTAGGCTCAATTGGAGGCCAATTTGGGTACAATACAAGGATTATAGTGATCAAAGGGACTCCATTTGACTTCCAACCATGTGTGGGTACCGTTATAATGAAAAAGGCAACATTTTTCAATTTACAAACAAGTTTGGTTGTGTTTAACGAAGAAGGAAAACTTGATTGTACGTTGTAGGTTCAATTGGAGGCTAATTTGGGTTCAATTAGAGAATACAAGATTTTGGGTGACCAAATGGGCTTCGTTTGACTTCTAAGGGTACATTAATAATGACAAATGCAACATGTTTGACTCAACAAAAAAGTTTAATTGTGTTGTACGAAGAAGGAAAACTAGTTTGTACGTTGTATGCTCAATTGGAGGCAAATTTGTGTGCAATCCGAGAATACAAGGATTTGAGTGACCAAAAGGACTCCGTTTGACACTAACCACGTGTGGATACAATAATAATGGAAAATTCAGCATATTTGACTCAATACACAAGTTTTGCTAGATTTACGAAGTAGGAAAACTCGTTTGTACGTTGTAGGCTCAATTTGAAGCCAATACGGGTGCAATCTGAGAATACTAGGATTTTAGTGACAAAATGAACTATGTTTGACTTCAAAACGCATGTAGGTTCCATACTAATGAAAAATTCTATATTTTTTACTTAACGCACAAGCTTGGTTGTGTTTTATGAAGAAGGAAAATTCGTTTGGATGGTGTAGGCTCAATTGAAGACCAATTTGGGTGCAATCCGAGAATACAAGGATTTGAGTGACCAAATGGACTCCGTTTGAATTCTAGCCACACATAGGTACCAAAATAATGAGAAATGCAACATGCTTGAATAAAAAAACAAGCTTGGTATTGCTTAAAGAAGAAGGAAAACATGTTTGTACGTTGAAGGCTCAATTGAAAGCCAATTTGGTTGCAATACGAGAATACAATGATTTGAGTCACCAAATGGACTCTGTTTGACCTTTAGACTAATATGGGTACTATAATAATGACAAATTATACATGTTAGACTCAAAAAAAAATTTGGTTGTGATTTAAGAAGAAGGAAAACTCGTATGTACATTATAGGCTCAATTGGAGGCCAATTTAGGTGCAATCCAAAAATACTAGGATTATAGTGACCAAATTGACTATGTTTGACTTCCAAACATGTGTGGGTACCATAATAATGACAAATGCAACATGTTTTACTCAACAAACAAGTCTTGTTGTATTAAACGAAGAAGGAAAGCTCTATTGTACGTTGTAGGCTCAATTGGGGGCCAATTTGAGTGCAATCAGATAATTGAAGAATTTGAGTGACAATTGGGTTTCGTTTGACCTCTAACTTTGTGGGTACATTAATAATGAAAGATTCAACATATTTGACTCAACAAAAAATTTAAATGTGTTGTACGAAGATGGAAAACTAATTTTTACGTTGTATACTCAATCCGAGAATACCAGGATTTGAGAAACCAAAAGGGCTCCGTTTGAATCTAACCATAAGTGGGTACAATAATAATGAATAATTCAACATATTTGACTCAACACACAAGTTTTGGTTGCTTTAAGAAGAAGGAAAACTCGTTTGTACGTTGTAGGCTTAATTTGTGGCCAATTCGGGTACAATCCGAGAATACCTGAATTTGGGTGACAAAATGGACTCCGTTTGAGTTCTACCCACGTGAAGGTACCATACTAATGACAAATTTTATATTTTTTTCTCAACACACAAGCTTGGTTGTGTTTTACGAAGAAAGAAAATCGTTTGGACGGTGTAGGCTCAATTGAAGACCAATTTGGGTGCAATCCGAGAATACAAGGATTTGAGTGACCAAATGGACGGCGTATGACTTCTAGCAACACTTAGGTACCAAAATAATGACAAATACAACATTTTTGAATCAATAAACAATCTTGGAATTGCTTAATGAAGAAGGAAAACTCGTTTGTACGTTGTAGGCTCAATCGAAAGCCAGTTTGGGTGCAATCACATAATACAAGAATTTGAGTAACCAAATGGGTTTCGTTTGACTTCTAACTCTATTAGTACATTAATAATGAAAAATTCAACATGTTTGACCCAACAAACAAATTTAAATGTGTTGTACGAAGAAGGAAAACTCATTTGTACGTTGTATGCTCAATGGGAGGCCAATTTGGGAGCAATCCGAGAATACAAGAATTTGAGTGACCAAAAGGGCTCCGTTTGAATCTAACCATGAGTGGGTACAATAATAATGACTAATTCAACATATTTGACTCAACACACAAGTTTGGTTAGCTTTAAGAAGAAGGAAAACTTGTTTGTACGTTGTAGGCTAAATTTGTGGCCAATTCGGGTGCAATACGAGAATACCAGGATTTAAGTGACAGAATGAAATTCGTTTGAGGTCTAACCTCATGGGTATGTTAATAGCGACAAATGAAAAATGGTTGAAAAAACAAAGAAATTTGGTTTTGCTATACGAAGATGGAAAACTTGTTTGTACGTCCACTACACCAAAAACCCCCATTTGCAACGGTTCTATACCGTGGGCGTAAGCCATTGCCACGGCTAAGAGCCGTGGACTACAGGGACGTCTTGAAATCCTTTGTAACGGCTATAAACCGTTGCTAAAATTATAGCAACGGTTTTATGCTTGAATGGGGGGCGTGATTTTCAGCAATTAGCCACGGTTCTAAACCGTTGCCAAAACAATAGCAACGGTTTTTAGCCGTGGCAAGAATAGCCACGGTTTTAAGCCGTGACAAGGTGTAGCTATTAGCAACGGTTTTAAACCGTGGCTAACAAGGTAGCAACGGTTTTTAGCCGTGGCTTACCCTGGCCACGGTTTAAAACCGTGGCTAAACAGTGAGAAATAAACCGTGGCAAACGTGATAGCAACGGTTTTAAGCCGTGGCTAACCTTGGCCACGGTTTTAAGCCATAGCAACAGATGAGGACCGCCCACGGTTCCTAGCCGTGGCAAGATGTAACCACGGTTGTAAGCCGTTGGTAATTAAAACAAAATTAAAAAAAAAATTTGTTTTGTTGCAACGGTTTCAAACCGTCACAAATTAATAAAATCGAAAAAAAATTTATATATTTTTTTTGCTGCTGCAACAAAATCACAGCCGTGGCACCTGCAAAATCAGTCCTTACACATAGTCCACACAAATGAGACAAAAGAATCATAAATTGGATGAACAAATTCAGCCTGAATTAAACAAATTAATTATCAATAATAATTCAACATATTACAAGCAATTGGTCATCGTGATTGCTCCAAACCTCTCCAACATGATCACTTAATCAAATACATAATTATTCCTAATACAACTAGGTGATGTCCCTTTCAAAACACCTCCATGTTAGGTCAATAAATGGATAATAACTAAAACACAATGCAGATCTGCAGAAGCTGAAGAAGTGATATATATACACAACAAAAGTATGTAGAAACCTTTGCCAATTGCTGAGTCTGGATGATATTTATGCACATCTGAAACACAGGTTCTGCAAACTGAGCAAACCCAGAAACTAATGCCTGAAACAGATAGAACAAGAGTATAAAACTCTATTGTTTCATTCGGTCTAGAAGAGACTTCCAAAAGAGTATAAAAACTCTATTGTTTCGAACTATAAGTTAAAAGTATTAGTTCGACATGAGCCTGACAACTGTTTAATCAAATAGAAATTTTTTAAATGACTCAGGCAAGGGAAAAATACCTGTGCTATAGATGTAAAACACTCGAGCAAGGGAAAAAGATCTCTGTCGGCATTCGAAAGCTGCTGCCACTTTGCAATCACTGGAGGCATTAAAATCTCAAGATATCTTGGCTGTAATTCATCATCATAGAGAACAAGTTAACTTACTATTTTTGTTCAATACTGGCAGCCAACAAGATGAAACACATTACATGATACGTGAAGGTTTCGTTAGCATCATTTATATACAATCCGAAGGTTTCGTTTCTAAAGGAGTTTAGACAAAAAGGGATTAGCAAGTGTCAGATATTTGACATAATAGCCAAAATGTAAAGTGAAAGAGCACTTATATAAAACAAACCTGATATTTCCCAAAAGCACACAAGAGATGCTGCAAGATGACTTCCAACCGTGGAGCCAACTCCTCAGCAGCTTCCTGGCATTTATAAATTTAAAATTGAGAACTTGTCGACAAAAAGTTTGAAAACCATTTTGAAAACTAAGAACTTGTCGACAAAACATGCAATTAGAAACCATTTTGAAAATAACTACGCAAGTGATCATGATCCTGTTGTCAGATGAAGATTAAAATCCAATCCAACCAATAATATCTAGCATGAAACATATAAAAATTAAATCAGCAAAAAAAATCATTTCCTGGTTGGACATCAAAATCCAGGGCATGTCCTTTTTTTTTGTTTGAAAGCCAAGGCAAAAACTAAAAACAATGAAATTACAAAAACTTAAAGCAATCAGCTTAAATCAACTCACAGTCAGTCTCTCAACCGTAGAACACGCAGCACACACGCGTTTCTGCGACAAATCAAGTTACACTGGACTGCCCAGATCAACCGGCATACACACGCTCCAACCGCATGTCGCCACATCTCAGCATGTGAACGCTGCGACAGACAGCAGCAATGCGTCCCAGCAGCAGCAAACCCAGCCGCAACAGCAACAGCAAAGCAGGGCAGCAGCAGCAGTAACGCGCCAAAGCATAGCAGCAGCAGCAGCAGCATGAACGCCGCGCAGCAACAGAAGCATCAACAACAGCAGCAACAGAGCGCAGCAATAGCAAGTACGCCAGTCCGCCCCCGCATGAAACAGCAGTAGAAAAAAATTACAGATGCACACTGTTTTGCGACAGAGTGCTCTGCATACACAGCAGCAGCAGCATCCCCTGCATGCAGCAGTTTTGCTCGCAGCGTATCGCCATATCCCAGACTGCCAAAGCTGCCAGATCCCCAATCCCTCGCAGCCACAAAGCCAATATAGGTATTTACTCGTCCCCGTGGCGAATGTAAGCCGGAAAATCTGTGTGTGCTTCTTGTTTTACTTCATTACATTCAACTGTGTGCATCCAAAGATGAAAAAACTCAAACTACATAATGAAACTTATAACATGACTTGAAGAAAACATGGGCGAGGATAATCAAGATAAGATGGGAAGAAAAAATCTGTACAAACTGATCATATATAGCTTCCTTAACCAGGAGCCCAGGTGTTCTTTCTCGTTTTATGCTCTTTCTGATAAATCTTTACCCTTTTCGATAGAAGATAAAATAAAAAGGAGGAATTCTAAATGTCGAGGAAACAGGCTAGGAAATGGGCGAGGGAAGCGACGTGGCGGGGTGGAGACCGCCCACTCCGCTCGGGATGCATGCCATCATTTTTGGTGCGCGCATCCCGAGCGGAGTGGACGGTCTCCACCCCGCCACATCGCTTTCCTCGCCCATTTCCTCATCTGTTTCCTCGACATTTAGAACTGCTCAATAAAATGATAGCCAAAACCATGGTAGTGACTTAAAATAGGGAGAAAAAAGTCGTAAAAGATTTTAGACATCTTCAATATGTAAGAGTTCGAAAAGAAGATAATAGCACTTGGACCAATGCACGCCTACATAACATCGCCCAAAATGCCAACTTATTTAGGGTGTGAGAATAATTCAGGAAATGAACAGAACAGGTGACAGTGAAGAAAAGTACAAAATCATCTGCAGAAGTCTTTGAATCACTAGCAATCAATAACTTGCTAATAGTGTAAAAACATCCGAAGTTGTAAACACTAGTGGTATTTTGCTAATGTGAAACGAACAAAATAAAGGGCAATTTGTGCGCGGTAACTTAAAAGTTGTGGAATTGAATTTTTCGATTCACAAAACCTACAAATATTTACATTGGTCTCAACAGATGGAAGTATGTTCATACCTGTCACCTGCTCCTCGTATAGAGCCAAGCAAAGCTATGCACCTTCACAAGTACTTGCCACAATTACCTGCAAGTGTCAACCAAGCAAAGTTAGCTTTTATAGCTTGACAAGAAGCTCAAACCAATCATGCATTCGAAGAAAAACAAATGCTGGAAAAAATTCAATTCATTCCAACATCTTAAGTTGAAATTTATGTAAAATGGACAGCTGCAATCGGCTACATTCTTCATTTTCGTACAATTGTTTGATAGGCAAAAAAGGTTAAAATGAGCTGATTTTTTGTAAAGATGATCTCCACCTTAAAAAATCGTAATTCTATTCAATGTGGGAATGTGTATCAAAAAGTGTGACAAACTAACATGCCCTATTTAAAAAAGTTCATGACAGGCAAGTTTGAATATTAAGTTCATCTTTATCATCAGTAGTTTATTTATACATCACAATAAACAAATCTTTATGCGTAGTCTATGCATTTGTAATAGCACCCTGCACTTGAATAACACCTTCAATGGATAAATAAAATTGCAAGTTGCAACTAGCAACCAGCCTAATGATTCATTAGTCAAACATCAAATTACTCCTTGCAACTTGCAAATAAAATTGCAAGTTCAAAATGAAAATTGCAATAACAAACTCTAAATGCCAATGACCATCCTACCAACTTGCAAAGATCCAATGCATCACGCCAGCCTGGCACCCGATTTTTCCCGTATACAACCAACCTGACCACAAACCAGCACGTAACAGAGCAGCAATAGCACACAGCAAAAATTCAGCACTCTGTCCAGCACAATGTACTGCAGAATTCGCTCTCCATACAGCAACCTGGGCCACAAATCAGCATGGGTATCAAAAGGAAAAAACAAATTTCTACCTTCAATTGACCAATGATATACTGACGTTTGAATGACCAAACCCAACATCTTTGGGGTAATCGACTTCCAAAAGACAACCTGTATGGATGACAACAGATAAACAAAAATTAGCCTCATTCCAACAACAACAAAAAAACTAAGATATTTATTATGCTGGAAAAGTAAACAGGATGCAATTATAACCTGCTCAGGCATCTGGTGAGACTTCATTTTTGCCTTTGCTTCAATGTTGAATATTTGTAAGTGATCTTGGGTGGTTCCTTGAAGTTGAGCATCAAACAAAAACAAAAATTCAACACTTGGAACATATAATAATCTGCCTTTTTCAGTAATGTGACCAAATTCAAACGTCACACCTACTGCTAAATATTCTACACTGGTCACTGTGTCAGTAGTGCCTAGTGGATGGCAAATAGTTTTACATCTTCTTAAGTCATAATTGCAATTTGCAAGTGTCAGTTATCATGTCAATCTACTATTTAATAAACAAACTAACAACCCGGTTTACATGAATCAGATACGTTTATTTTTTTCTCTTCCAGCTTTCCAATTTCGCTCATGGTACCATCAACTAACAAGGTGTAAATTAAGATTCGCGTAAAAGGATTAAGCACATGATAAAGTCATAGAGTTTAAACTACAACAAAATACTAGAGATAATGTAAATGTAACTAAAATTGAATCATCTACTAGTAATTCCATTACACGTGTGCAATCATTACAAGTCATGAATACATAGAAAATGTAGGTGGTGAAATGCTTAAATTTTACGGTAAAGACTAATCAAACCTACCATCAAGTCCCCATCCAATATAGAGGGAAGTGATTCCAACGGCATCTCTGGCCACAAGAAAGCTGTTGTCACGATTATCATACAATACAAACGAGAACATCCCGTCCAACATGTCAATAAAGTCTTCACCATATTCCTCATACTATAAGATCAAGATCAAAGAAGATTGTTTGTATTAGGTATAAAGAGAAGAACTAGGATTAATGTATTTGAATATATTGTTATTGGATGGAT
Organism: Berberis thunbergii; assembly: GCA_003290165.1. Taxonomy (NCBI): domain Eukaryota; kingdom Viridiplantae; phylum Streptophyta; class Magnoliopsida; order Ranunculales; family Berberidaceae; genus Berberis; species Berberis thunbergii. The sequence continues at coordinate 500,448 of QNQO01000471.1, read as the reverse complement.
TAATGTACAAATATATATATATTTTTGTGTAATCTTAAATAGCAATATGTAGCCAAATAAAATCTAGAAAGGCTCACCAGATGAGCAATAACTTCACAATCACTTCCAGTTCGAAATTTGTGATTCGGCAAATGCTTCCTAAGCTCCTCATGGTTGTAAATTTCCCCATTCACCTGTTTCATTGTCAATTATACCAATCAGCTCACTAATTCAAATACTACTAGCATGAAATCCAGTCAGTAGAAAATGAAGCATCTCATGAGAAGTACATGAGCATTTCACATTACCACTTCAGCAGTCCGAGCATTTGTAATATCACCCTGCAGTTGAATAACACCTTCAATGGGAGCCATGGGCTGCAAATCAATGGCAACAATGAGAGGAAGATCACCATCTCTGAAATCCAAAGCAAAACTAACACATAAGGTACTGATTGAACATAAAAGCATTTGTGCTTGAAGCCCAACCAATACTGCTAATTGTTAAAGGGAATTCAGCTAGTTACCTTAAAATGAACAATCATGTGCCCGTAGTGTATTTTACTAAGCTCCTCTTTTGCTGCCACCATTACATTGCTTCCAACATAGTCGATGGCCTCAATCATCAAGTTCCACATGAGTTCTACACCATACGAAGAAATCACCAACGTCCAAATCCCCCATCATGTCTCGTTTTGGATCACTTTTGTAAAGTTTCACCCCACTCTTGTATTTGAAGCATAAGGAAAGTCTTATCTCTGTTGCGGGGTTCAATTATCCATGACAAGCGCAAGAGAATTGATGGTTTGGATCTACAACCTCTATTCCTATCGCAATGACATTCCTTTCCCAATCACAAACTTTGTAAGTCCTTGACACTGAAGGAACAGGATTGCTTGGAGAAGGAAACCTCGCAACACCTTGAGAAGATGATGGTAATGGAGATGGAGGTAATGGAGATGGAGGTAATGGAGCTGATGGTAATGGAGATGGAGGTAATGGATTTTCTGGTTGCCTTGTCGATTGTGCACCGGATGACGGTGTATCTTCAGTTCTTTGAACAACTCCTTGTATTCCCTCACTTGTTGATGGTCTTACATAAGTTCCACTTTCAAGTCTCTCTCGTATCCATCTAACATTTTCTTCCAATCTTTCATATTTTTCTTCTCTTTTTTTGGCTTCCAATGTTTTTTCCAATAGCAATGAACGAGTGGGAAGTGCAGCATCATACTTCCTTTTAGAGACAGTGGTTCCAACACAACGAGTACGTCCCCTCGCTTCTTGGCCAAAAACTTGGCTTAGAGGATCATCATCAATAGTGAGGTCAATGTTACCTTGAGTTGAAGATTCTTGCAATGCAGCTTTTTTTGCTTTAACTTGTTCCTTCAAAATAATGAAAAATAAAATAAATCAGGACTCAAATAATATTCAAACAACTACAAAGTAAATTAAGAATTGGGTATAAAAGACATCATTGGGCACATACCATATATTGTTAAGAACCATGCGTAGGTTTTCCATCCTTTCCCGTGTGACAAGCAATCCATATGTCAGTGCGTGTGACTGGTTCTCCATCAGGGTTCTTCTCAACCTATATACTTGAAAGATTAGTCTCAGCCTATAAAGTTAAATGGTATATAATATTGTACTAGTAGCTAGAAACTCAATTACCATTTCGTACTCTACTTCTGCAGCACTCTTTTGGCCACCCCCCCATACATACTTTGAAGCCTTTTTGTTTTTTGCATTTTGGTCTCTAATTGCCTTCGCTTCAGGGGTGCTCTCATGGTGAACAAACTCCTTCCAATCCTCCTCTCTTACACCATTTGGAACATGCTTCTCTTGTTCCTCAATGGTAGGATACTTATCCAAATAATTCTTCCTAAGATGTGCCTTGAACCTTCTATAATATTCAGGCATTTTCAAATGCACACTCTTTTTCACATAATTTGGAATGTCGTATTCACGCTGCAAATAAGTCATTGAGATATAAGTTGAAAATAAAATAAGACATTATGAAAATCAATGATGTAAAATCTCACCTTGAGGCCATTCCACACATCCTCTTTGTAGTTGTCAGTAACATGGTGCCAACCCTTGAATTTGATGGGCACAAGGGTTTCAACAAGCTTTCCAATGTTTTTATTGAAATTTCTAGCACCAGGTCCAACTGCTAAACCGTGGAGGTTGAACTGTATGGTCTGTTTAACTTCAATGCCATCATTTGTAGATCTGGTGACATCAATGGTGGAGAGATCATTGCCGCGAGTACTATCCATCTCTATCAATGAAGACAGTTATAGATATTAACAATTATCAAACAAAAAGAAATAAGAATCAACTATATACACCACATTTATAGATAATTTCATTCCACGACATATCACCACAAATAGTTTTTTATAAAGCATTGGAAAAGCCAATCTGAATACATAGCTACTATCAGTCGATATTGCAAGTCTCAAATTCCTACTATCAGAGGCAAACTCTGGCCATCTCATATTTGTTAAAGTCCATTGTGCTGAATCACATGGATGTCTCATCAAATTCCCATCTGAACAAGCATCCTTGTGCCAAGTCATTGCTTCACCAATCCACGGTATGCTAAAAAATCTTTTCAACCTTGGAATCAATGGAAAATACTTTATAACCTTTTTAACTTCTTTCGTGTATACCTGGCCGGAGTCGTTGTCATCGACATCCACACGAACCTTATACCTACTTGAACCACATTTTGGACAACCAACCAGATCCTCATATTCTTTCCAATAGAGTATGCATCCATTGACACATGCATGTATTGTCTTACATTCGATCCCCATATCTTTAATTGTATTTTTCATGTTTGGGTAGTTATCTGGAAAATTACAATCATCCTGCAATAAGGTTTTTAGCCATTTTAACAACATCGTCACACTATTACCACTCCAACTAAAACGAGTCTTGAAATTCTGCAATTCAATAATGGTTAACAACATGGTCTTATCCTTAGGACACCCATTGTACAAAGGCACAATCGCTTTTTCCTTATACTTTAGATACTTCTTGTTCATAACTGTCTCAGGTTCACGAGAACGTTCCGGACCACCTTCTGGATTACCGCCAAAACATTCTTCGATAGTGTCATTGAAGTCATTTATCCCATCATCAGCCTCCACAGTTTGCATGTTGAGGAATACATCATCAACTAGCTCGCTCATCCTAGGATATTCACAGACATCATCAGGTTCAACCACTTCTGTCATAGGTACACCAATCACATGCTTGTTTATATTCTCTCCATGATGTATCCACGTGACATAATTGGTATCAATGCCATGGCTTAGCAAATGAACACCTATGTCGTCAACACTAATGTTTCCCCTCGAGTTCCTACATCGAACACATGGGCAAGGAAAAAGACTCTCTCCATTTGCATTATCCTCAATAAACTGTTGGAATTGTCTAACGCCGTTTATATAAATTGCACTTCCCCGTTTGTTCATCCATGATTTGTCTAAAGGAATTGTTGACATTTCTACACACAAAAAAAATTAAAATATTAACTTTAGTTATAACTATCCCATCTAGTAATATAACCTAAACAACTTTGAATTACTTGAGTTCGTGCGGATAATTTACCAACAAGAAGATTATCCAAAGACCAGTCCATTCTTATTTAAATTTATCTCCTAAGTTATTCTATTCCAATGTTCTATAAAACTAGATGCTTTGGAAGATTGTAATAAAATCTTGTATGTTCTTAGAGACCAAAATGTACTAGCTCATGCGCTAGCGCAACATTCTTTCTTGGTTGCTGCCTTGGTAATGGTATTTATTTCCATAAATAAAAAAAGGTTGTGTTTGATTCTAAGAAAACACATCGGAAAAACAATGAACAAAAGGTGAAACTGAAAATGATCATGCCTTTTCTTAGTTTTGCAGGGCAAGGTATTCCTTTCTCTACTATGGGGAACCAAAAAGAAACCTATAAATTTAACCATTGCTAGCATATCCTAATTTATTGAACTATAGCCACAATGAAACATACTTATACAGAGCGATGAAATATTTTGTTACGGTAATAAAGTAAAATAGACGAAGTTCAGCTTTGGACTAATGCTTAGATATTGTATAAACTCATTACTTATCACAATTTAGTAGTAATCGTTTTTTATACAATTGTGATTCAGTTTATACTAAATTGTAGTAATGCAAGTCTTACTAAAAATTGATAAACTCTTACTAAAACTTATTACTAAATTGATAAACTCTTACTAAAAATTGATAAACTCTTACTCGTTACATAATGCGAGTCTTACTAAGACTCGATTTTTAAATCACAATTGTATAAACTCATTACTTAGATATTGTATAAACTCATTACTAAGACTCGCACACTCCATTACTACTAAGAGTCGCACAATGGAGTGTGGGTATAAAAAAATTACAATTTAGACTGATAAAAATCTTAAGCACATCACGCTAAATTAGATAATAACGTGGATCTTAACATGATAACAAACCTTAAGAGTTAACTGACTCTCATTATAATCAAATCAAGCTAATCACATTAACTCGTATTAATAATCCTACTATTACCTACCCACACTCCATTACTACTAAGACTCGCATTATTTATCCTACTATTTGTGTATATACTCGTTCATCAAATTACCCAACTCATCTCCTAACTCAGTTAATTAAGTTAAGCAACCTAGCTACCAATCTTGAAGAAGAAAATAATAACAATAATAATAATTGAAGATCACACACATCTCCTGATGAGTACAAACCTAGCTAATTACATTATGTTATGAACTGACCTTTTTGTGATGAAGTTTCTGCAGAATTGGAGAATCAAGCATTGCACTCTTAGTACCAAGGTCAGAGTGGATGAATTTCTGGATGTTTTGTAATCTGGCAAGACACATTCAAGTCAAGAACAATGGATTATTGAAGATACAGAACTTCATCAAGCATATACCATATATTTTCGAACGTGTATTGAAAAACTCCAAGCATAAACTTCATATAGCATATACCATACAAAACTTCATCAAGCATAAACTCCAATTCCTACTCGCAACCTTATAATACATATATACATTTGGTGGCCTTTTATTCCTTCACACAATATTATGTGGAATGCTGTAATCAGGGTGTTTCACTTCTAAAGCACCAAGTGAAGAGGAAAAGTAAAAATTCGCAAGCATCACATATATTTTATTTCTCAAGCAATATTGGAATTGTATCTTCTTCTGAGAAAACAAACTCATAAAATGACTAGATATTCAAGAACAAGAAGAGCAGCAGCAAGTTATGGATGGGTCTGGTTGGGTTTTGGTTTTGTGTAGACAGATAATGGTGCATGTTATGACTTATAATTGTGAGTACGTGGACAAGTGCGCCGTTTTGTTTTGTGGTGGGGGTGGGATCCACCAGCCCATACTATATATCAGACTAATAAAGTTGTATAAATGATGATGGGGTTGAGTCATGTTTAGTGTCCAGTCTCTCTCATTGCTCTCTTCATTGCTTTTTTGGTTGATGAAAGAATAAAGACGATGGAGTGATAAATTATTTATGCAACCAACCAAAAACCAAAATGTGTCTCTCTATAACTAAAGAAAGAAAATAAAGATAGATACTACATATGTCATGATGTAAACAAGAAAGCAATGAAAGAAATAAGAATAGTGAGCGAGTGAGCCAGAAAAAGAGACTACTTTTCCTGTACGCAAATAAGATGTTGAAAGATGGATAGGAGAGGAGAGGAGAGGAGGGGGACCAACCCCCACCACCACTGATCAACAGTCCTTCCTCTACAGCATCAAAATTCAAAATATATCACCAACGATTTTTCGATCTTTTTTTTTTTTGTTTGGTTTCATTGGTGCATATAGGCTATAAGCTAGGGTAGGAATAATAATAGGAGAGCGTTGGGATGAATGGATGGGTGAGTGGTCAAGTCACCATTGCAAGGTACCTGACCCTGCAGCCTGCACTAACACCCAAACTTATCCGTACTTGCATTCCCCCTAACTCTCACTTGTACATTTCTATATTCATCATAGACTTTAATCATATCATACTTGTTTTATTAGTTGTACCTATTTTCATTCACCAAGAAAAACATCCATCCATCATCTAATTTTTCTTAATTAAACCTCAACATAATATAATATCATAGTTAATTCAAATAGAAGGCTAGGGATTTAGATCTTTTAAGCAAGGGACCAAACAATAAGCATCATTAGCTTTTCGTGCTATCTTACCTCTCACACTAACCTATATGAAAAACTAATTTTAATCAAATCATCGATTGAATCTATTGCGCTCAATGCCGGAAAAAAAATTATGCTATAGTGACTTGATCATTAAAAAGAGGTAGCATCCCTCTGGAACCTAGCTACATCAAGACTATAAAACACAGTTTTGAAAAGTTAAAATAGGATATAATCAAAAGGAATCAATAGTTATTTATGCATAAGTTGTACTTACTTACATGGGCAACATATATTATAGCAGAGGATTATTGGTTTGGCATTCACAATTGAAAACAATACAAGAATTCTGGAAGCAAAAAAATACCATCAAAACACAGTTGGAAAGCTTGTATTGAGCAATGAGGGGAGTTTAACAAGAATACTAATTATCGAACAAAATGCTCATTGTAAAAAAAAATATTCATCGAACCCTAATTTCATCCTAAATAAAACACAACCCTGATGAACCCTAATTTCATCATAAATAAAAGAGAGAGAGAGAGAGAGTACCTATATATAATGCAGTGGTTGATCGATTTTGAAGTCGAGGGAAGTCGAGGGAGGAGCAGGGAAGTCGAGGGAGCGGGGAAGGAGGGGAGGAGGGAAGTCGAGGGAGGGAGCAGGGAAGAAGAAGGAGTAGGGGGAAGTCGAGTCGAGGGAGGGAGCAGGTCGATGGAAGTCGAATGGAGGGAAGCAGGTCGAGGGAGGGAGAGTCGCCGATTTGGTGAAATTGTGAAGTCGAAAGGAAGGAAGTCGAGCGCCAAAAAGAGGGAAGCCCGCCCAATTTTTTTTTCAGCTTTTCATGTAGCCACGGTTTAAAACCGTTGCTAATTTATTTTTTGCAACGGTTTTTAGCCGTTGCTAGATCTAACCACGGTTTAGAACTGTTTCTAAAATTTTCTATTGCAACGGTTTTGAGCCGTTGCTAGATCTAGCCACGGTTCACAACCGTTGCTAAATTTGTTTGTTGCAACGGTTTGGAGCCGTTGCTAGGTCTAGCCACGGTTTATAACTGTTGCTAATTTTTTTTTACCACGGTTTTGAGCCGTTGCGAAAACATTCCCACGGTCTGGACCCGTGGCTAATATTAGCCACGGTTTTTAGCCGTTCCAACTGTACCAACGGTTGTAAACCGTGGCCAAGTTGTTTTGTACCCACAGTTTTAAGCCGTTGGTACTTATAGCTACGGTTATTGGCCGTGGCAAATACACCAACGGTTTAGAACCGTGGGCAGCTCGGCGTAGCTAAATAGCCCTTTTGGTGTAGTGGTTGTATGCTCAATTTGAAGCCAATTTCAGGGCAATATGAGAATACAAGTATTTGAGTGGCCAAATGGACTCCGTTTGAATCTAAAAGCATGTTGGTACAATAACAATGACAAATTCAACATGTTTGACTCAACACACAAGTTTGGCTTGCTTTATGAAGAAGGAAAACTCATTTGTAAGTTGTAGGCTCAATTTGTGGCCAATTTGTTTGCAATCCGAGAATACCTGGATTTGAGTGACAAAATGGACTATGTTTGACTTCTAACCGCGTGTAGGTACCATACTAATGATAAATTCTATATTTTTTACTCAACACACAAGCTTGGTTGTGTTTTATGAATAAGAAAAACTCGTTTGGATGGTGTAGGCTCAATTGAAGACCAATTTGGGTGCAATCCGAGAATACAAGGATTTGAGTGACCAAATGGACTCCGTTTGATTTCTAGGCAAACATATTTACCAAAACAATGACAAATGCAACATGTTTGGATCAACAAACAAGCTTCATATTGCTTAGTGAAGAAGGAAAACTCGTTTGTACGTTGTAGTCTCAATTGAAAGCCAATTTGGGTGCAATCCGAGAATACAATGATTTGAGTCACCAAATGGACTCTGTTTGACTTTTAGCCTAACTTGGGTACCATAATAATGATAAATTCTACGTGTTAGACTCAACAAACAACTTTGGTTTTGATTTAAGAAGAAGGAAAACTCGTTTGTACATTGTAGGGTCAATTGGGGCCAATTTAAGTGCAATCCAATAATACAAGGATTATAGTGACCAAATGGACTCCGTTTGACTTCCAACCATGTGTGGGTACCATAATAATGAAAAATGCAACATTTATTAGTCAACAAACAAGTTTGGATGTGTTTAACGAATAAAGAAAACTCGATTGTACGTTGTAAGCTCAATTGGAGGCAAATTTGGGTGCAATCAGATAATACAAGAATTTGAGTGACAAAATGGGCTTCGTTTGACTTCTAACTTTTAGGGTATGTTAATAATGACAAATGAAACATGTTTGACTCAACTAAAAAGTTTAAATGTGTTGTACAAAGAAGGAAAACACGTTTGTACATTGTACGCTCAATTGGAGGCCAATTTGGGTGCAATGCAAGGATTATAGTGATCAAAGGGACTCCATTTGACTTCCAACCATGTGTGGGTACCATAATAATGAAAAGGAAACATTTTTCAATTTACAAACAAGTTTGGTTGTGTTTAACGAAGAATGAAAACTCGATTGTACGTTGTAGGCTCAATTGGAGGCTAATTTGGGTTCAATCATAGAGTAGAAGATTTTTGGTGACCAAATGGGCTTCGTTTGACTTCTAAGGGTACATTAATAATGACAAATGCAACATGTTTGACTCAACAAACAAGTTTAATTGTGTTGTACGAAGAAGGAAAACTCGTTTGTACGTTCTATGCTCAATTGGAGGCAAATTTGTGTGCAATCCGAGAATACAAGGATATGAGTGACCAAAGGACTCCGTTTGACTCTAACAACGCGTGGGTACAATAATAATGAAAAATTCAGCATATTTGACTCAACGCAAAGGTTTGGTTAGATTTACGAAGTAGGAAAACTCGTTTGTATGTTGTAGGCTCAATTTGAAGCCAATTCGGGTGCAATCCGAGAATACCAGGATTTTAGTGACAAAATGAACTATGTTTGACTTCAAACCGCATGTAGGTTCCATACTAATGACAAATTCTATATTTTTTACTCAACGCACAAGCTTGGTTGCATTTTATGAAGAAGGAAAACTCGTTTGGATTGTGTAGGCTCAATTGAAGACCAATTTGGGTGCAATCCGAGAATACAAGGATTTGAGTGACCAAATGGACTCCGTTTGACTTCTAGCCACACATAAGTACCAAAAAAATTACAAATGCAACATGTTTGAATCAACAAACAAGCTTGGTATTGCTTAATGAAGAAGGAAAACATTTTTGTATGTTGTGGGCTCAATTGAAAGCCAATTTGGGTGCAATCCAAGAATACAATGATTTGAGTCACCAAAAGAACCCTGTTTGACTTTTAGACTAACATGGGTACGATAATAATGACAAATTATACATGTTAGACTCAACAAACAACTTTGGTTGTGATTTAAGAAGAAGAAAAACTCGTTTGTACATTGTAGGCCCAATTGGAGGCCAATTTAGGTGCAATCCAAGAATACAAGGATTATAGTGACCAAATGGACTATGTTTGACTTCCAAACGTGTGTGGGTACCATAATAATGACAAATGTAACATGTTTTACTCAACAAACAAGTCTTGTTGTATTAAACGAAGAAGGAAAGCTCTATTGTACGTTGTAAGCTCAATTAGAGGCCAATTTGAGTGCAATCAGATAATTGAAGAAATTGAGTGACCAATTGGGTTTCGTTTGACTTTTAATTTTGTGGGTATGTTAATAATGAAAAATTCAACATATTTTACTCAACAAACAAATTTAAATGTGTTGTACGAAGAAGGAAAACTCATTTGTACGTTGTATGCTCAATGGGAGGCCAATTTTGGTGCAATCCGAGAGTACAAGGATTTGAGTGACCAAAAGGGCTCCGTTTGAATCTAACCATAAGTGGGTACAATAATAATGAATAATTCAACATATTTGACTTAACACAGAAGTTTGGTTAGCTTTAAGAAGAAGGAAAACTCGTTTGTACGTTGTAGGCTCAATTTGTGGCCAATTCGGGTACAATCTGAGAATACCTGGATTTGAGTGACAAAATGGACTCCGTTTGAGTCTACCCGCGTGAAGGTACCATACTGATGACAAATTTTATATTTTTTCTCAACACACAAGATTGTTTATGTTTTACGAAGAAAGAAAATCGTTTGGACGGTGTAGGTTCAATTGAATACCAACTTGGGTGCAATCCGAGAATACAAGGATTTAAGTGACCAAATGGACTCCGTATGACTTCTAGCCACACTTAGGTACCAAAATAATGACAAATGCAACATTTTTGAATAACCAAACAAGCTTGGAATTTCTTAATGAAGAAGGAAAACTCATTTGTACGTTGTAGGCTCAATCAATTGGAAACCCCCTTATGCTGGACAAAGCAACGGCTAGCACATCGCGACTTGCCTATCCTCGTGTATGCATTGAAATAGATGCTTATAGCACATTCCCTGATTTCATTCCGATAACGATTGATGATGGTAAGACACTTAATGTAGGTATTTAATATTCATGGAGACCAGTGAAATGCCCTCAATGCTCAGACTGTGGACACTCATCCAGGAACTGCCCTAAACAAAAGCAAAAGAACACCCAAGGGTCCAAATTCAGGCAAGCTACTAAACCAGGCAGCAAGGTATTAGACAAACAATTGGAGACACATGAGAATGATGGGGGTTGGATGATTGAAAGAGGTAAGCATTCTTTTAAACATAACCCGGCTCAGGGCGAGAAGAACAGGACAACCTTTGATCAAGAAAATACAATGATAGAAGACATCACTATGGTCGATGACAATACAATGGTGAATCTCAATCTATGGTGGAGGATAATACAATGACAGAGGACCAGACATTGGTAGAGGACAGTACAATGGTAGCAGATATTACCATAGGAAACCAATATGAATATGGGACTCACAGAGGGAAACAAAGCAACAGTGGGAACAATAGTGAGCTACAAAGTGGTAGTGGCACAAGGAAAGGAAATACAACAGGAACCATCATGGTAGAAAAAAGTAGTGGGATACAATGTGGGCATGAAACAGGAAGTTACAATGAGCCACACACATCCAGTGGACTGAGCCAGGGACATGCAGGGGGTTACCCAGTAACAAGCACAGGATGGCCAAGCCAATGTTGGACACTCGGAACAAATCAGGAAATGCAAACCAATACACTGAGCAAATGCAAACTGGAAATGCAAACCAGGAAATTGTAAATGTACAGACAGAGAATGCAAATCAAGAAATTGCAAATGCACAGACAGAGAATACAAATCAGGAAATTGCAAAGGCACAAACAGAGAATGCAAATCAGGAAATTGCAAAGGCACAGACAGAAAATGCAAATTAGGAAATTGCAAAACCAGTTCATAAGAAGGATACAAAAGACATTGAAGTAGGGCTGAAAAAAATCAGAAGAAATCTCAGGGACAGACTCGCCCAAACACTAGAGCAAATAGAAACTCTTCAGCCAAACAAGAACAGCCCAAAACAGAGCTTAAGCAATAACATGAAGTGACTAATACTAGTACCATTGATAGCCAGAAGAGTGAGACACAAAACCCAGACCAGGGGGATGAAAACAACTCTAACATTGTCTTATGATGAGAGTAGCATGCTGGAATATTAGGGGTCTAAATGACCCAGTAAAATAGGGAGAAGTTAAAAAGCTGATCAGGAAACAAAATATTTGTATAATTGGTCTGGTGGAGACCAAAGTTAGCAATGACAAGAAGTCCAAAATTCAGAGAGATCTTTTCAGAGACTGGACAGTAGTTGACAATAATGACCTGACTCATGGAGGAAGGATTTGGTTAGCATGGGATGATAAAGCAGTAAATGTAAACATAATAGCTCGCACAGAACAAGCTATAACAGCTGAAACTATATGGCCAAATGGAGTCACATGCTTACTTAGTTTCATATATGGGAAAAGCAACTACATGGAGAGAAAGAAGCTTTGGAAGGAGATGGAAAGTATAGGGACCAACAACAAGCTCCCATGGGCTGTCATAGGTGATTACAACTCAATTTTTAATTCCCAAGAAAGAGTAGGAGGAGATGAGATCAGACCTTTTCACTTCATAGACTTACTTAATTGTGCTCAAAAGCTGCAATTATTTGATTGTAAATTCAAGGGATGCTACCTCACATGGTCGAACAAACAAGACGGGTCAAACAGGATAATGTCAAAATTAGACAGAGTCATGGTGAATCAAGAACGGCTCGCCAACATTCCAGACTCAGAAGCAGACTTCCTTACGGCTGGTGTGTCAGACCACTCCCCAGTTATTCTTACCATCTATGAGCAGCAGAATGAAGGCTCTATCCCATTTAAATTCTACAACTACTGGGTCTATGAACCAGGATACATGGCAGTGGTAGAAAAGGCTTGGAGTGAACCAATTCATGGCAATGCAATGTACTGTGTGAGCCAGAAACAAAAAAGAGTTAAACACAAGCTTATAGCATGGAGAAAATCCAGATTTTTGAATGCAAGAACGACAGTTATGACAGCCAAACAACACATGGATAGAACTCAGCAGGCTCTACAACAGAACCCTCTTGGTCCTAATCTGATGACACAAGAAAGGGAAGCTATCAAAGCTTATGTTACAGCAGCGAAAGGGGAGGAATCAGAAGCAAAACAAAAGGCCAAAGCTAAGCACATGCAGGTGGGGGATGAAAATGTTACTTACTTCCATGACTACATCAGAGAAAAAAGAAAGAAAAACAAAATTCTTTCCCTATACAATGCAAACCATGAGAAAATTGAAGATATTGAGCAGATTGGAACAGAGTGTGTAAACTATTTTGAGGAAGTGTTTGGAGGGAAACTTGATGACTATGATGAAAGTATTATTGAAAGCATGACCTTTGAAAGGGTTTTCACGTTGGAAGAAAGAGATGATCTCACAAGTCCAGTTAGTCGAAATGAAATAACCGAAGCTTCGTCCATGATAGACTCCAACAAATTTCCTGGTCCGGATGGCTTCTCCTCGTTCTTTTTCAAATTAGCCTGGCGTATTCTAGGAGATGACTTCAGTAAGGCTGTCAGTAACTTCTTTGTTAATGGAAAACTTCTTCGCGAGGTAAATACAACATGTGTTGTTTTAATCCCAAAAATTACTAATGCTACATCTCTTAGTGATTTCAGGCCTATATCATGCTGTAATGTTGTCTATAAATGTTTGACAAAAATCATCAAGCAGCGGATGAGTGCATTGGTGCAAAGACCGGTGAGTCCAAACCAATCAGCTTTCATCAAGGGAAGACTCATTCAAGATAACATCATGCTAGCTCACGAACTTGTTAGGAGCTACCATAAATATCATGGTCCCCCCAGATGTGCAGCGAAAATAGATCTCCGAAAGGCTTATGATACTATCAGGTGGGAAGCTATAACTTACATGTTAAGGAAACTTCAGTTCCCGCAGCAATTTATCAACTGGGTGTACACTTGTATATCTACTCCAAAGTACTCCATTTTAGTTAATGGATCCCCAAAAGGATTCATCAAAGCTACTCGGGGTATTCGCCAGGGATGCCCAATGTCGCCTTACATCTTTGTCTTGATGATGGAAATGTTACACCTGCTTCTTAAGGAACAAGCTATACAAGGAACATACAAGCTGCATTACAAATGTAAAGACCCTTTTGTTACGCACTTGAGCTTTGCCGATGACATCATTGCCTTCTTCCATGGGGACCACCAATTAGCCACTTCCCTTGCTCAAGCCATGGATAGATTTAAAAGGTGTACGGGTCTGATAGTTAATATCAACAAAAGCAACCTTTTTGCAGCAGGAGTCCCAAGCAATGAATTGGATGCTATTACTAAAACTCTGCAATTCAAAACAGCAGCCCTCCCAGTAAGATATCTAGGTCTTCCTCTGATCTCTACTAGATTATCTTATCTTGATTGCTTTCCTCTTATAGAAAGAATCAGGAAGAGAGTGAACTCATGGAAAAACAGGTTTTTATCCTATGCTGGTAGGCTCACCCTCATCAAAGCAGTGTTCGGAAGTATGCAGGTGTATTGGAGCTCTTGTTATGTCCTTCCTAGAGAAGCACTAAATGAAATAAATTCAGTCCTTCGAAACTTGTTATGGTCAACATCTGATCAATTCCTGAAAGTGCCCCTCGTCAACTGGAAAATAGTGTGCCACCCTTACAGAGAAGGGGTCTTGGAGTGAGATGTATCGAAACTGCTAACCTAGCCGCTATCACGAGATATATATGGAACATTGTCTCAAACAAAGCTACTCTTTGGGTCCAATGGACTAAGAAAAACCTCATTAGGGGAAAGGATTTCTGGATAATGGGAATACCCCAAGGAGCCTCATGGTGCTGGAAAAATATTCTTAATTGCAGACCTCTGAGTAACAAGTTGATCACTTATGCGATAGGAAATGGAAGAGATACATCATTCTGGAAGGATCCTTGGCATCCTCAAGGTATTCTCATGCAGAAATTTCCTCAACAGCTGACCTACAATTCCATCCTAAATAAAAAAGCCAAGGTTGCTGCTCTTATTAGAGAAGGTGAATGGTTTGCATCAGCTAATATTCAGTTCTCTATTCCTGAAATTTATGAGGACCTACAAGCAGTGGAAATTGATTGTAATTTCAAAGATGAAATAGTGTGGAAGGGTGGAACTAGTGGGGACTTCTCAAGAAAAATTGCTTATCATACCATCAGAACCACAAATGCTGTTGCCCCGTGGACAAATCTGACCTGGTTTAAGGGTCGTATACCTCGTCACAACTTCATAGGATGGCTGGCAATGCAAAGGAGCTTAAAAACGCAGGACAAACTATTGAACTGGGGAACTATCTCCACTGCCAGATGCTGCTTGTACAACTTGAACCAGGAAAATGAAGAACATATGTTCTTTAAATGCTGTTTCTCCAAGCAAACCTGGACCATTATGCTGAATCTCATGGGGCACAACCATCAACCTCACGGCTGCACAGTAGAAATTCAGTGGTGTTCCAAGAATTTTTCAGGAAACAGTCCGACAGATATTGCAAAAAAGCTGCTCCTTAATACCACCATTTATCATATATGGTTAGAACGCAATAGACGTTTATTTGAGAAGAAGGAAGCAACAGTGATGGTTCTAAGTCAAAAGATCATTGAGGATGTGAGATTGCGACTAGCAGTCCCGGATATGGATGTTGAGGACTCTCCCCTAAATAGTAATTTCTTCAATAGATGGAATATAGACATAAAATACAAGCTCAGAATCAGCACCTGGCATACATGGCATCGGCCTGACCCAGGATGGGTTACTATCAACACGGACGACTCTCTCAATGGCCCTAGAGGAGGATACAGTGCTATTATAAGGGACCATCAGGGTAATGTCCTAGTAGCAGGTGCAGGTTCTCAAACAGGCCAGTCTGTTATTCTTCATGAGATGCAAGGCATAGAAATTGGGCTAAAAATGGCCATCTAGGGGAGGCATACAAAAGTGAGTGTGTGCATTGATTCAGCAAATGCTGTCAAATACGTCAATACGAACAAGGCTCCTCCTTGGGAAGCAAAGCATGCCACGAGAAGAATCAAGAATCTGCTGCAAATGTTTGAAGTTTGCAAAGTATTGCATGTTGTTCGGGAAACTAATAAGGCAGCAGACAAGCTGGCCTCTCTTATGCCTAATGCAGCTTTTATTGATGTAACTGCTAGCTCTTTTGTTGAGGACCTGAAAAAATTATTTTTGATGACGCTAGAGGTAGAAAATATATGAGATTGTAATCTTATTTTCTTTTTATTTCTGTGATCTGGGGAGCCCATATACACCCCATGCTTGACTTTCCAAAAAAAAAAAGGCTCAATCGAAAGCCAATTTGGGTGCAATCCGAGAATACAAGGATTTGAGTCACCAAATGGACTCTGTTTGACTTCTAGCCTTACATGGTTACCATAATAATAACAAATTCTACATGTTAGATTCAACAAACAAGTTTGGTTGTGCTTCACGAAGAAGGAAAACTCGTTTGTACATTGTAGGCACAATTGGAGGCCAATTTGGGTGCAATCCAATAATACAAGGATTATAGTGACCAAATGGAGTTTGTTTGACTTAAAACCACATGTGGGTACCATAATAATGACAAATGCAACATTTATTAGTCAACAAACATGTTTGGTTGTGTTTAACAAAGAAGGAAAACTCGTTTGTACGTTGTAGGCTCAATTTGAAGCCAATTCGTGTGCAATCAGAGAATACATGGATTTGAGTGACAAAATGGATTTCGTTTGACTTCTAACCGTATGCAGGTGCTATAGTAATGACAAATGCTATATTTTTTACTCAAAACACAAGCTCGGTTGTGTTTTACGAAGATGGAAAATGATGTAGATTTAACTAACCTAAATAAATAGGTTAATTTTACCTACTTGTAATAACTGCAAGTGCACAGTGTCTAACTGGTAGACAAGGGCAAGTACAGGTCGAACCCACAAGGACTTTGGTTGCAATTAAATTTTCAAAGTTGACTTAAATTAATTTAAATAGGGTTACAACAATTAAAATATCTAAACTAAAAATCAATTTAAAAAGCAAAATAAAAAAGTTTTTGAGAATATTAGAAGGGAAACCAAGGCATTAAATCCACCAATTCAGTTTTTTCAAGTTATTTTAATCTAACTTATTATTTTCTAAAGCTAGAAGCTTTAGGGATGAGAATCCCTTACCACTACACCAAAAACCCCATTTAGCTACGCGGAGATGGCCACGGCCAAAAACCGTGGATAGCATTGCCAACGGCCTAAAACCGTGGATAGCGTTGCCAACGGCCTAAAACCGTGGCTATAAAAATAACTAGCCACGGCTCTAAACCGTGGGTGCATTAGCCACGACCAAAAACCGTGGCTATAATTAGAAACGACCAAAAACCGTTGCTAAACAAAATGGTTTTGCACGTGCCGCGCACGCTCTGGCGAGTGATTTGGAGCCTGAAAATTTCGCGCTAAGGCGAAAACGAGTTTCGCGCTAAAGCGAAGAAAATTGGTTTTAACATTTCGACCTAAATCAGTTTTGCTCTTTGGATTGGTTTTGTTATTTCGACATAAATCAGTTTCGCGCTTTGGATTGGTTTTGGCAAAAAAGAATTTCGACCTAGCTTCAGAGAGAGTTCGAGGAGCTTGAGAGAGCTTCAAGAGAGAGTTAATGGAGCTTGCGAGAGCTTGAGAGAGCTTCAGAGAGAGTTAATGGAAGATAGCATGTGATTTCAATCCAGTACTGTAGAGGAGAAGAGAAGATTAGCCACAATGGTTCTCAAGTAAGTTAATTTTCGATTCTTGATATGGGTTTTTCCTTCTATCTCTCACTGTTCTCTTTTTGTTGTGTTAGTTTTCTGTTTATAGTTGGTTTTAACATTTATCATCTAGTTTCTGATCTGATTTGATATGTAGAGTTGAATGAAATCGTTTTATACTGAAGTGGGGTTTGAAAAATCTTAATTGTTCGTAATGGGTATTCGTTATTTTCATGGGTTTTGGCTTGTTAGATCTGATTGGATGTTAGGGTTCATTTTGATTGGGTATATGACTTGTTTTCTGAGATTTATGTGTTCTGTTTCGAGAATGTATATCTTAGTTTTCTGGATCTGCAGTTCAATTGTTTAATTTGAATGTTGCTTAGTTATGAAATCGAATTGAATGTGTAGTTCCATGCTTGTAGAATGTTGATTAATGAAATTGGAATATATGAACAAATGAAGATTTGATGGTTTGCAATCAATTTCAGACAAATTGCTGCAAGATTATGTTCGTTCATGGATATTTGCTCGTTACCTGGAAACTAGAACAAAATGTTGGTGATACTGAGATTCCAATGAGAAAAAGAGGCCACCTAAACTAGTTTCTGTGACCAATATAACTGGTGTTAGCATTCAATACTATGTACAATTTTGTTTTCTTGTGCAGTAGTTGAAGTACTTGTGTTAACATATTCAATTCATGACTTATATTCACTGCTTTTAGAATGTGTTATGTGTGACTGATCTGCTTTAACAAACTATTATTTTCTATGGTCCAACCTTTCCTTGTGTGCAGGATCCAATCAATTGGGTCACTGGAAATTCAAGGAGAATTTGGTAGCTTGCAGAGGAAACAAATTGGCCTAGTTGATAGCGATGGTGTAAAGATCAATTTTCTTTTGTGGGTCGAGCAAATTCTCTGGCCAATCTTTCAGGTTAACTTCTTTTACTGGATTCTTTCAATTCAATATAACTTAATACCTATTTCTGTTTGAAGATAAAATCTCCGCTCAATGTAGGAAGTATGCTTGCCTTGGATAAGCCCTTTATTTCAACTGCTACAGAAAGCAATATTCAACCACAGAAGTATATTTGGTTCCATTCATTCAACTAGGTGAGCAGGTATGTATCAAATTTCCATTTGTTTAATTGAAAAATCCCTTTTTGTGTAAGATAATGGAGCTTGTAATATGTTACTCAGATATGTCTTACATCGACACAAAACCGGCATCAAGGATCAAGGGCACTGAATGGATTAAATCAAACTCAGGCTTTAAAAGTTTCTCAAGTTACTTTACTTTGTGAGTAATTGTCCTTTCAGAGTAAGTATAACATTATTCAGCTTCCTATTTCAGTTAAAGTTGTTTGCATTTACTTCTGTGTACATCAGTTGAATTTGTACACAATCATGGTGTACTTCAGTAACAAGTTTCTCTCAGATGAATTTCTTTAGGCAACACTAATTTCATTCTTGGTATAAAAGAAAAAAAAAGTGACATTATTCCATTGTCACTGAAGTTAAAATCTAAAATTGCACTTATAGTTCACTTTTTTACTGTTTCAGTTAGATTCCTTGAGCAAATTTTGCAATAGATCCATTTTTCATTCACTTGATTGGTTTAGAACAAGTTTTTTTAATGGATTTTTTATCCGAGATTGTTTACCAAGTTTCTGCCTTATGAAAATTTTTTCATTGATTAGAATTAAAAATCTTTTCACTAACTAATTACAATATGGTCAATTGCAGGCTTCTCTGAAGACAGAGAGGGAGAAGAAAAAAGAGATGTATTTCCCCATGAAAATGTATGCCATCAAGGTGTAACTGATGGTCTGTCTTAGATATAATTTTGTGTTGTTCCATCTAGGATGATTTTGACAGCAGACTTAGATGCAGATTGGTTATTTTCCTTTTATCTTATTTTTTTTATCCAGAACAAAACGAGCATTTGAATTTGAACTTGTCATTTTTCATTTTTCATTTCATGGCTTGTCTCGTCTGGAGTTATTTTCATTTTGAACATCGAAAACTACAAGAGTCATTGTGTTTTGAACTTGCAGTAGCCATGTTTAATTTGTTGCAACAATTTTCATACTAGGAATGTTTAATTTTATAGACAAGCTTTCAAAGTGAGTTTTCCATTTTGAGGACTACAATCATAATCATATAGGGAAGCTTGAATGGTGTGAGATATCAAACATGGTATCTCATACCATTTTATCAGAACTCAAGACCTCCCCATCAATTACATAGCCATATTTGATGAAATAAAATAGAAATTTAATAAGGAATGTTATTTCAGTTAAAATTGTTTGATTTAATAAAATACAAATAGTTAGAGATCCAATGACTCTTTTCTGGTTTCTTTTGAAGGTTTGGAAAGATTTTGGAATTTATAAGTGAAACTGTTTGTGTTGCTAAGGCTGGAATAACTGCTTCTCTCAATGCAAGAATCGCAGTTCTTGCTGCTGCAAATCCTGCCTGGTGTGGTGATCTTCCTGAGCTGCAAAAGCTAACTATTTTTCTAACTATTGATCTTCCATAGGTCAGTATGCTGATCATTGATTTGAAAAAAACAGTATATGAATTTCTAACTATTTTTCAGATAAAAATTTCAAATTATGTAGAGAAAATCATTCTTTCATAATTGTTCCTTTTGTGGTTGCAGGGGAAGATATTATGATCTCCAATGCTCTTGGCTATGAGTTGTGCTAGCTGGTACGTGTATACAAGTTGCCGGCTTGTGCTTGGTCGGTGATTGCAATTTGAACATTGTGACTGCAATTGACATCTACAAGAAGCATTATCAGGTAATTACTTGAAACCTTTCAAACCAAAGTCGCATTTGGTTTAACTAGTTTTTCAAATGTATCAAGGTATATTTTCATTTCAATTGAATGCAGGCCGAACAAAAGGGTCAGATTGGGATCGTGGTGTATGCAATGATGTACGAACCACTTAACGACAATGCAATGGATAACGCTGCTGTCAATAAAGCTTTGGCTTTCAATGTTTCATGGTAAGTGTTTATGTTCATCTTCATCTTAGCCAAGTTTTCGAAAAAATTAAGTAAATGTTTGAATTGCTTGTCTAGACAATATGGCAGAAAATCTTCACCAGGATGCTTCAGATCTCACCACCACCAACGATGACTATGCAAGGCAGCGGTAGTGGTAGTGGTGCTCCTTCTCCATTAGTTTCTTCAGCTAATCATCATGAGATGATGAACCAGCAGCAAGGTGATCATAGCTCCATTCACATTATATAACTTGTTTTCAAAACTAATTTGGAATCCCAATACATTCACACTTGTTTCTTAATCATCTTACATTGATCTACGCTACATGTAAACAAGAAAACAATGGAGCGTTTTACTGGAAATGGAGCGCTCTGCTATCTTCGCAGCGAGCTGGACAGGGTGCTCTGCTCTGCCCTGTTTTCAGCTTGTTGTGTGGAAGGATATGGATGCTGTTCTGTGATTTTTCATTTGCTGATTGGTCAAGTTTTTTGCTGGAAATTGAGCGGTTTGCGTTTTATAATGGCTTGGCAGGAGGTGCTTGCAAGTTGGTATGATGAAAATTTGCAAATTGTTTGGTAAGTATGCAATTTGAAAATACCTCAGTAAATTTGGAGTTTGTAAAATTTTCAGCTTTGAAATGTTGCAACAAGCAATCAGAGCTGTAAGTCCCTCACATTCCATTTGTATTTGATAATCAGAGCTCCGGACAGCATTACAAGCACACCTATCTGATGGTGATCTCAGATTGATACTGGATGGACATTTAGCCCATTACGATGAGATATTCCGTCTTAATGGCATTGCAGCAAAGTCCGACGTCTTCCATATCATCACCGGTATGTGGATAACTCCAGCTGAGCGCTGTTTCCTGTGGATGGGTGGCTTCCGTCCCTTTGAACTCCTCAAGGTCTGCTACATACACTTAACTCACTCCCATTTCTAAAACTGTTAAAAATTATATATATGCTCTTCCTGATTTGATCCGATTATCACTGTTTTCTTTGTGTATGTAATTCTTTGTAAATAGCCATAATTGATTCTCCATGTTAAATCATGTATATTTAAGAACTAGGATATTCTGAGGATCATCAATTACATAGCCATATTTGATTCTCCATGTTAAATCATTTTTATTTTAAGAACAAGTACCTGTCTTCCACCCACCCTATGCCACAAAGCCTTCTTTGTCAGGGTTACACCAAAGACCACGCTTAGAAGCCAACATCTGGTTGGAATATATGACTTAATTGTAAGGGGGATTGAAACATAGTTTTACTTTCAAACTGCAAGAAGGTCTGACCTGTTGGTTTTTTGGTGTGTCGCTGTCTCGTACTTACATCAAGCTCTGTAATAGTACACCTTCCTTGTTGAAGCATGTGTGGTTTGTTAACACGTGCTTCAATTTGCTATGTTTTGCTGATAAAAGGAAAATCCTCATTTCTTACTATTTTTCTTGTTGTACAAGCATCATTAGTTTATGTTTATCATGTGACGTGGGCACACATTCACAATTCAAATTGAACATGGCATACCTGAAAATCTGAAACTGATTAAGAAAGTAAGTTGTAACTTGGAGATATGGTATGCATTAATGAAAATTTAGTGGGCACCATAGCCATGAGAATTAAGTAGTTTATCACAAAGAAGAAAGCTAGCTACCTTCTCCAATTACCTATTTCTCTTTTTTGAGTGACATCTGTTCCTAAATAACTGCCTATGGTGAATTAAGTAGGTTTAGGAAAGATTTTACTTCTTTAACTGCCTATGGTGAATAATTTGATAAATAACTGCATATGAAATTTGATATTGACTTGTCTCATTAAACATATTTATCTATGCTTTTAGCAACTTGTGGTAAATTGGAAGTTCATGTGTGAGAGTGTTGACTATTCTGGAAAATGATTGTACCAGAAAAGAAGTTAGTGACACGGAATCAGTTTAAGAGATAAGGATCTTCCCATTGGTTTCTATCGAGCTTTGTTAGTTATTATGTAATTTGGGCAACCTGCAGACTTGAGCATTGTCAGAGAATGGTTTCTGCTGTGAAGAGGTAGGTTTGAAGATATTAACAGGTTCTGATTCCGAGATAATATTTTTGTTTGGCACATTCCAACCAACCAAATCTGTCTCAAAGAACTTGTGTTATTATCAACCATGTTGTTCAGGGATGCACAATCTGTATTCAAGCATCTTGAATTCTGTCCCAGACTATTTTGCTTCAATTTGTAGCAAATTTGAGATTTGTATCTCTGATTACATGAACTTGAAATAATTGTATCTCCGATTAGAGGAACTTGAAATATGTGTCTTTAAGGTTGTCCCATCTAGTGTTCGAAACATTATCTAGTGATATATTGGCCACTGTTCTGACAAGAAAACTATTGTTTTATTCTCGTTTATTTGATACAATGCATACAAAGAAGAAGAATAATAAGAAAGCACGTGCTTATATAATGAGTTCCCTAATAAGTTAAGAGATTTCAAAATACGTTGGATCTTTGCAAGTTGGTAGGATGGTCATTGGCATTTAGAGTTTGTTATTGCAATTTGCATTTTGAACTTGCAATTTTGTTTGCAAGTTGCAAGTTACAAAAAATCAGCTCATTTTAACCTTTTTTGCCTATCAAACAATTGTACGAAAATGAAGAATGTAGCCGATTGCAGCTGTCCATTTTACATCAATTTCAACTTAAGATGTTGGAATGAATTGAATTTTTTCCAGCATTTTTTTTCTTCGAATGCATGATTGGTTTGAGCTTCTTGTCAAGCTATAAAAGCTAACTTTGCTTGGTTGACAATTGCAGGTAATTGTGGCAAGTACGAGGAGCAGGTAGGTAGAGCACTCTGTCGCAAAACAGAGTGCATCTGTAATTTTTTTCTGCTGCTGTTTCATGCGCGGCGTTGATGTTGCTGCTGCTGCTGCTGCTACGCTTTGGCGTGTTACTGCTGCTGCTGCCCTGCTTTGCTGTTGCTGTTGCTGCTTGGTTTGCTGCTGCTGTCTGTCGCAGCGTTGACATGCTGAGATGTGGCGACATGCGGTTGGAGCGTGTGTATGCCGGTTGATCTGGGCAGTCCGGTGTAACTTGATTTGTCGCATAAACGCGCGTGTGCTGCGTGTTCTACGGTTGAGAGACTGACTGTGAGTTGATTTAAGTTGATTGCTTTAAGTTTTGTATTTTCATTGTTTTTAGTTTTTGCCTTGGCTTTCAAACAAAAAAAAAGTTCTCTTTGGTGCCATATGTGTACTTTATGAAAACTTGTTTAGTTTCTGTCTAATTAGCCAACCAATCGAGTGATGCTTCCTAGATTTTCTTGTTATTAATGTTGTCGTACATGTTTCTTATTTGTCTGAAAAATGTGGTAAATATTGTCACATTGCCTGTGAGGATACAAATTACTAGAATTTTCTCTACTTTGTTTATTCCTAGTTTTATTTGACAGTTCTCAACAGAAATCCTGCAAATGGTTGTTTTCTTATGGTTCCATCATCTGTTTTGCATGATGAAAACACTTTTTTTTATGTACCTCCTTCCCGCAATTGGAAACTGGCCTTAGCTCTCATTACAAAACCCATGTTAGCAGTTTATCGGAGCTACAATGGGCAGCTCCGGATTAAATATACAAACTGTAAAAGGGCGCATTGGCATGCCAAGTAATCTTTATTTTGTTGTCGTTGAATATCTTGCTGGTGGTGCATTGAAATCTTTTCTCATAAAGCATCGCAGAAGGAAACTAGCTTTCAAAGTTGTTGTGCAACTGGCACTAGATCTTGCACGAGGGTCAAGCTTCCCTACCTTCATTTGCTGATAATTATAATATAAGTAGATGGCCAGATCAACCCAAAATTAACAGTGTAATGTCCTCCCCATTTGCAGCTTTAGTTACCTTCACTCCGAGAAAATTGTCCACGGAGATGTGAAGATGGAGAATATGCTTTTTGACACAACGCGTACAGTGAAAATACTTAAAGAATTGAGTGTTTTTACCTGCCTGTTTGCTATTCTTAGGTCTGTTTTTGTTTGTTTGTTATCTGGAGAACGTACACGTTCGCATCCAGAAACTGCAAATGTTTAATTTTGCCTTTCCCACTGAAGTTCTAATGGTTTTTGTTTATTTGCATTTCTGCCTTGGGGAAAGGTATTTGTTGATGTTTAAGGGTTCCAATGTACTTCATTTCAATGGTTCTGCATGTGTATGGTGTTTTTTATTTGGGAAGTATTCGTTTCTTTTCTCAAAGTAAATTTATATAAATTTTATTACAGGATTTCCATTTGCTTATGTATGTCAACTCTTGTTACTTCAGCCAATTTATGGCTTTGCTACTGGAGATCCTTTGCGCTTCAAAAGAGCTATAGGTCACAAGGATTTATTCTACATTGACAACAAGGATGTCGAATTTAAAGATGTAAGAATCAATCGTCTTGTTAACTCCAGATTATTATTTGTAACTATTTTCATATTCATTCTATCCCACACAGTATTCGATTGTGTCGGTGATCGAAGCTCCCCTGCCGAAAGCCCCTCTAGATACATCAGTTGTAGCTCATTGGCTTGCTATTGAAGGTGTACAACCAGCCATTCCAGAAAATGCTCCAGTTGAAGGTCTGTCTCTTAGCTCCAGTTTCACCTTATGCAGAAATTACTCGTATAAAGAGTTTGAGACAACCTTTTACATTGTCATTTTTTTAACATTGACATTTTCAACATCACATGCATGTATTTCAAATTAATCCAAGCACCCCGTCATAGTTAGAAACTAAACATTACAGAGAAAATTGGTTAAGGCATTGCTTGAATATATAAATCTTATTAGGTGAGTGTGAAATTAGTGTCAAACTGTCAATACTCATCTCAGTCATGCCATATTGGAGCCACTTGGTCTGAAAGTATTCTAGTGGTGTTCTATCTTCTGATGAGGTATAGTTCATTTTTATCCCTAAAATTCCACTCTTCTTTTTTGGCGGTAAAGATGATATTTTTAATTAAATTTTCCACAATACAAAACCCTAGGTTAGCTCATTCCAAATTTGTGTTTTTTCTGATAACCCTAGGTTACTCGGAGTTTGAATGATTTTCGTCTCTTGTTTGCTTTGATGCGCGTTGTCCGGAGCCTTCTCCAGAATCCACATATACATATCGAACCTTATGTAAGTTCATAATTTAATTCGTAAAATAGTAATTATCTCAATTCAAGATTTTTGGCAGAATAGTCCCACTGCGTGTGAGTCATGTCACCACTTGATGGTTCCCCATGTCTACGTCGAATGATAGATACCATCTTGCATGTTTACTGAATTAACCATTTGCATGGCAGGAAGGATATGTACAATTGTCTAATGATATTTTCTTTTGATTTATAATATCATGAGAAACAACTTCCAACTAGCTCAAAGTTTTAAACTAGAAAGTTCATCTTGACTTTCTAGGTAAAAAAAATGCACTTGATCTTATATTTTGGAGTTCCTGGTCATAGTTGATTTTGAAGACACGGTCTTGGAGTTTGGTGGAGAGGTAAGTTATTGAATGGATGTATCTTAAGGTTTAGATCATTGCTTCAAGTTAATTTTGTTTGATTGTGGGTCTGCATATGTTTTCCTATTTGTCTATTGATTAAAATGCCCAAAAACAAACAGTTACGTAATTTAAAACATATTATGAGTTGGTAAAGTGTCGGATCAGCTTATCTCTTTATCTGAGCGCCCCACATTGAGCTTGGTAGCACGGTTTTAGGTGGAAAATCTAGTTCAACTTATTCTAATATGTATTCTATTGTTAATTGTGTATTTCTGGTTTGTTTGATCACATTTAAATACTGTTTTAACTTGCACATACACATTTATTAGCTTGTTGGTTTTCCAAGCTAAAGTTATACAACACAAACTTATTCAAGTTAGTCATTGCCTTTTTATTTCAGTCAATTCATTTCTATTATAAAAAATTTTTTCAAGTCAATTTTTTATCCCATGTTGTCTGCACCATCTAGTAAAGTGAATGAAATGATCAATGAATAATAACTGTGATAATGAAATGACTGATGGAGGCAAGATTTTGCACATGCCTGCCACAAATCAGCTCTTGTGGGATCTGAACATTTAGATTTTAGCAAATGCATGAACATCAAGGTTAAAGTTAAACTCCTGAAAATTGTTCATATTCAAATTTCCTAGTCAATAATTATAAATTCCCCAGATAAGCCTATTGAGCTGAATTCAAATGTGTTTTAAGGTATAATGCTGTGATCGTGGATTAATTTGCTCTATTTACACTATACTCTCAGGAGAACAAAAAAATGATAGGCACAAAGATTTTTTTTTTTTTGGAATGGCATTCTTCTCCGAAGTATCCACCAGAAGAAGACATTGTTGCTTTGGTTCCAGTTGTTTAAAGATCGTATTTCTGATCATTTCAACTTTTAGCACAACTATTTTTCTCTTGTTGTTCAACTTATACCGAAAACTCAAAGTGGCATTACATTTCATTCTCTTCAATTTAATAGGCTTATCGATATCATTTGCCTTCAGGTTCTGGCAGCAGAGAAGGCAAAAGCACAGGTGGTTTGCACGAAAGACTTACCATGTCAGTAGCAGTGCCTCTACTGTGGGTGTCCACGAAAGGCTTATCGATATCATTTGTACGCTGAGTTGCTGCTGATGCTGGTTTTGCTGCTGCTGGGACGCCTGCTATCTGTCGCAGCATTGGTTGGAGCATTTGTTTTGGGCAATCCGGGGTACACTCGGGTCGCAGAAACGTGCGTGTGCTGCGTGTTCTATGGCTGAGAGCACTGCATGGAGCCATTTTTTGTGTTTCAGGTTTGTTATTATTCAAATTAGGTAGTTATAACATGTTGTTTGTTGTCTTTGGTCATTTTCCTCGGATTTTCATAATATTTATGGTGATGCTTCGTGCTTTTAGGTATTTTGTGTCGGTTCTTGCAATAATTTAACTCAATTATCTGTCTATATCTTTTGAAATCTATACTTGTCATTCTGGAAAAACATGGATGCTTCATTTCAAGCTTTTTAGTCTCATCACAGCTCAGACTGTTGCAGTCATTAAACATCCCAAATCTGGAATAAAATGCATGTGAGCTTGTGTATGAAAATTACTAGGTTCAAGGTTGAACTTCATTTCATTCCATAATTGACAACTCTACTACAAATAGATTTCTTTCATAAATGCTTTTATCAACCCGAAGTAGCGTTTATGATTGACCTCGTCATTGACTATTGGCTATGAGCAGGTACAGGACATTAGCCAACAGCAAAAATATGGATTTGGTGGAACCTGGGAAAATCTGGCCAAAATTTCAGGATGTAAGATTTTTGCAAATTTGATGACTGCATTGAGTTTACCTAAACGAGAACACTTTCTCATATTCAGAAGATCTTATGAATTTTTCTTTAAATTGGTGCAGGGTGAGAAGGATCATCCACTTGATATCCAAGATAGGAAATGTTTTCTCGAAAAATTGGATGAGGTTGCTGATGATAGGGACGCTAAGGAGGATTTAAATATGAAATGCCTCCTAGATATGCTTAAAGACTCTCATTGACCATATGAAGAACTATAGTGGTACTCACATGAACAATCAACAAAGTTTAACAAGGAAAAGTCAAGATTCAAACAGTAGAAGAAATTTGGATGAAACAAGCTTAGATATGCTCTTAGATATGCCTCTTAGAAATTTGTATTTGAGATATTATTTGATAGATTTTGACTCAATGTAATACATTTTTTTATTAATTACATTACTTTGCCTCCATTATTTGATAGATTTTGACTCAATGACTCAGTCATTTGATAGCAAAAAAAAATTTTTAAAAAAAATTAAAAAAAAATTAAAAAAAAAAAAAAATTTGCCACGATTTTAAACCGTGGCTAACTATTGCATCGGCTCAGAACCGTTGCTATCACGTTTGCCACGGTTTAAAACCGTTGCTAATAGCTACATCTTGTCACGGCTTAAAACCGTGGCCAGGGTTAGCCACGGCTAAAAACCGTTGCTACCTTGTTAGCCACGGTTTAAAACCGTTGCTAATATCTACACCTTGTCACGGCTTAAAACCGTGGCTATTTTTGCCACGGCTAAAAACCGTTGCTATTCTCCTTGCAACGGTTTAAAACCGTGGCTAAATGCTGAAAATCACCACCCCTACTCAAACATAAAACCGTTGCTAAACATTTTAGCAACGGTTTATAGCCGTTGCAACAAAGTTCGCGACGCCTCTGTAGCCAACGGTTCTTAGCCGTGGCAATGGGTTACGCCCACGGTACAGAACCGTTGCTAAAGGGGGTTTTTGGTGTAGTGTACTTGCATTTATGATGTGATCGTTAAGGACAATTTAGTTTAAAAATTCAATGTTACAATTAATTTCAGCATAAATTATATACTTCTAGCATTGAGTGTCTTCTGACGGCACACTCAATCACAAGTCTAACTTATTAAGTTTCAACTCCTAGCATTGAGTGTCTTATTACGGCACACTCAATCACAAGTCTAACTTAACCAATTAAAAATAATGCTTTAAATATTAGTAAAAAAAATCTAACTACCCACTAGTCTAGATAAAATCCAATATAATCGGTGAAAATAATTTACTAATACTCAGAAATAAAATGTATTTTTTGCAGTTAAGCACATAATAAAATAAAAAGTTAAACTAGAACAAACTCTTGAAACCTAATTGATTTCATCTTAGCCTTGGCGAAGGATTTAGCTCTCCATGGTAGCGGTAGTCACAGGATCATTGAAGGTGGAAATCATCTCTTTACGGACGTGAATCCAGAGAAAAAAGGCTGAAATTGCACTGTGGCTGCTTAGAGAGAACTCGGGGTGCCAATAGCGAAAACTGATTAAAAAATCAGTTTTTTTCCTGCCAGAAATTGTGCGGCACTCTGTCTTTGTCTCCAGCGCGACACCACCTGCTGTTCCTTCCTCCTTTTCCAACCTAGTTCTGAACCTGCAAAAAGAGAGAGAAAGTGAGGAAACAATGAGATAAGGAAACAGACAAAAAAACAAAACAGAGATCGGCGTGGCAGAGCCCTGTTACTCCTGTCGCGGTGGTTTGTGCCGATTGCGATGGTGGTCGTGAGAGAGGGAGGCAGGAAGGAAGTCGAGACGAAGAGAAAGGAAGTCGAGACGAAGAAAGGCCGAGAGAGGGGAGGAAAGTCCTGTGACGAGGCGAAACAGAGTCGCGGTGAGGCTCTGTTTCACGGCGGTGGCTGATGGCGTGGTCGTGTAGTCTGCTCGTAACAGTGGTCATGAGAGAGAGAGAGAAACAGTGAGAAAGAGAGAGGTAAACAGGAAGGATGTGTGAGAGGGGAGAAATAGGGGTGGCGGTGGTGGTGCTCGGGTGATGTTCGTTGCGAGGAAGGAAAAACAGGGGCAGATGCAAGGTGGTGTCTGGTGGAGATGGCGGCTGTGGTTGTCGAGGAGGGAAGAAAGGGGGACAGATGCGAGGTGACGTGAGAGGAGAAAGAAGAGAGTATTGGTGAGATGAGGTGGTGATGATGATGATTGCGGGATGATCACCTTGGCGGTTTTCCTATCAAGCGAGGATTGCCGGTATGGTGAATTAGTGTGGTGGCTGGAAAAGAGAGGCGGGGAGAAAGAACGTGGAAAATGAGAGGAAAAGGAGAAGAACTCTTTTCTCTAAGATGGGGGGGGGAGCTAAATAGGGTTCTCATATTATATTGGGCTTGGGTTTGTAGGTTAGCATTTTTTTGGTTTGGGCTTAGGTTAAATTAGGTAGACCTAGGTTTATTAGGGTTAGGTTTAGATATGTGTCCCTCTACTTTTTACCACCGCTAGAATCGACCAATTGTATTTCCTTAAATTGTCTCCTTAATACGATTTCATCGTTCACCCTCAAATTCCTACAAAGACATGAAAATGAAATAATTATTATAAAATGTAATAATTGAAACACTAACATATATAAATTAAGGGATATATTATGTAATAATTATGTGAATATCAAATACCCCCAAATCTATATTTTGCTAGTCCTCGAGCAAAACAATAAAAATAAAATCTAACTCACTTTCGTAGAAGTCATCGGTTGCACTTACCTTAAACGTGCAATAAGGCTTTAAACCCCTAGATTACCTCTAGTGGACGAGTTATAGTCTCATGAGTGTTTCCAGAAATGTTACCCACAAACATTATGACTCATAAATTTCCAAAACATGGTAACTCAGTCTATTATCCTCAGAGTAAGAATTTAATTGCCAAAAAAAATTGAAAATAGCTAACAGTCTCACAATAATATATCAAAGAGTCTCACAACAATTTAATAATACCCAAAGGTTAAATAAATTTCATCCATTATTCCCAACTCGAAGTGTGTGTGTGCATGGCCTTATCAACATAACTTTTTATTTCAGAGTAAAACAATTAATAAATCTCCTTTAGAAAGTTTGTTTTGACTTCAAACCTCTCACGCCACTCACAATAAAACACTCAGAGATTTGTTATTTCACTCAGTTTATATGTGAGGAAAAGAGTAAATAATGGAAAACAATCATCTTACATATAGTAATATGAAGAACGGACTTTTCAAGAATGGAATGAATATGATCTCATGGACAGGAATATAAATTACTTTTGAGAATGTTAAATCATACACCATAGTTCTTATTTATTTAATCTCCACATCTATGAAACTGACCATCTCTTATGATCAACTAGGACTTTAATAGGTTGTAATGGGGCTTATGTAATGGCTAAAAAAGAATGGAAAAAAGTATACGAAAAATCTCTAAGAATGTATGCACCCATTAAACTAACACAAGGGCTATGAAGAGTAAATCAATGTTCTAACCATCAATTACTTTCTTCATTTTTTTTTCATTGACATCGCTTTTTTTCTTTTTTTTTTTTCTTTTCAACTACATGCTCTTCCTCTTCTACTCAATAGAATGATTCAACACTAAGGACTCATGGTATATTTGACTCTGCTTTTTCTAATTGCCAATTTACAACTAACATTCATCCATATACATTCTTAGATAAATTGGGTATTGATAAGGGGTTAACAAATAAAAGGCTATCAACGTCTCAAAGGGCTTCAAAAGGGAACTAATGAGTGGATAAGTAAAAAGGCTAGAAAAGGTTTAAGAAAAACTTGCCTACATCATTTCTTAAGTTCAGGTTGTTATTATGACATCTCAACTAAATAAACTAAAAAGTTCTAGTGCAATAATTTAATTTTAATGTCATTCTCAAAGCAATTGAAAAGAAAAATGAAAATAATGAGATCATCAACGACTTAATGCGAATTCAAGAAAAATTAGAGTATATTTATCTAACACTCAGAAAGAAAAGAATGGCTCAAAACTTTCACAGGTTAAGTCTCCAGTATTATTCTAAGGTTTTATAGCTCATATCTCACTCACCAACTTCAAATCATGCTAATATGGCTTATAGTGCAAAAAGTAATCGAGTTGAAAAAAAATCTCATGAAATAGACCTAACTTAAGGATTATATCAAACCATATGTTTTCATGTTAATATATAAAGGTGACAAGTGAAAGCATGTATTTCTCAAAATTTCAGGCATACTTGAAAGCACATCCTCTTCATTAGAAAGGACTTAGATCTTGGATGCATTTTCAAAGTGAAAAATTTTCACACAATCATAATTAACTATGTACTCAATGGAGATTGAGTAGAATACAATAGTAAATTTTGAAATAAATTTTAGTTCAAAATTTCTTGAAAAATGAAGAAAAACTCATAAACCTCACCCCTAAACCTAAACCAAACATTGTCCCCAATGTATAAAATGATGATCATGACAAATCCAGGAAAAAGAAAAGATGAGAAAAGGGATATTACCATGGGAAACTTTTTACCAATTTCGATGAAATCTTCCACCAATGAGGCTCACAAACATAAGAATCCTGGAGTTTTCATTAGAAATCGATAAAATGCAGACTCAACACTAACAAAGAAAACTAAAAAAAAAAAGGCAAGTTGTAAGTCAAAACTGTTATAGAGCTAACGAGTATGAGTGAAACACAACTAAATAGGGCACTCGAAAATCAATTCAGACTAACAGCAAAAACACACAACTAAAGCAAAGCTGCCTCCTAGGAGCGCTTGGTTTAATGTCATCAGCCCGACATATATTCTCCCTCATGAATGATATATCAGGAAGTGACGAGGAAGAACATAAAGAACATTCACCTCAAAAGGGTTAAGGAATTGTATACCCACAACCTGAAAAGTTGAGGATCAGTCAACTCAGAAATAACAACCACATGCGACACAAGATATAATAGCACATCCCAAAAGTTGCAAAGACCCCATCTAAAATCATATAGAAATTGTAAATAAGTTCGCATTCCTTGGAAGTCAGTAGGGATCTTAAACATAAATGGGTCACAAGTAGTGATATGCAGCAAAGGATCCTCCCTTACTCCTAAAATGGAACATCCTAAGTCTGGTTTCAAATCAGAAGATTGAATAAGTTTCACATCAGGATGGTGAAAATTGAACTCCTCACTCACAAACAATGGATCCACATAGGTAGCTCAGTCAATATGAAAGGGATGGAAAGAGGTATGTCTATAAATATATCGGGTGGTACAGGTTCATCGAAACAAAATGGATTACACCAAGATGATGAGTTAGACGACTCAACAACACCCCCAAACCTAGAATTAGCACTACCTATGGCATGTAGTTTCTCATTAAATATATCTCCCGAATTCTTTGGGACAACCTGTTTTGAATTCAATATAGATGAAATAATAACAGCCAAAGTATCATCAGTACCTGAAAATGCATGCTTGAGGGCGTCAGGTAATTGTTTAAGGTCAAGCTAAGGCAGCTCAACTGATGGGACTAGTTTTGACTCACTGAGTGGAAGAGACTCCACTTTAGACTTACATTTATAACTAGGATCCACAATGGGAACTAAGTCAAGCAAATCATTGACTTCCCTAATGGAATCATCAACATCAAAGTCTAAACTAGAATGAGTCAAACAAGCCTCTAAATGGTCATGTGTATCATTAAAGCAGTCAAGGAGGACTCTAAAGAATGTTCACAGTTTGATTTGATGCACGAGTCACTAGGAAGACATATGTTGAGTGGGTCATTATGAAAATGTGGGGAAGGGAATGGGTTAGGAAGCAAAGTAGTTTCAATCACATTATCCACAAAAACATCATTTGACTCGGATTCCCATGTGTTACCAATTATGAATTGAGCCTCTGAATTTTAAACAGAGTGACTAGGAACTCTTCCTAACTCACTTTTAGATACTGCCTCAGTAATATGATCCACAACTATCTCAAGTCTTTGAGTCGTGGCTATCAACTCAGATATGTCTTTAGAATTCTGATCAATTATACTTGCTGAGCGCTGCAAATATTGATTAATCGTTTCCTCTAAACTAGATGTGTTGGATGGAGGAACTTGGTTATGGTGGGGCATGACATGATTAGGGTATTGAGGAGCTTGAGAGAAAATATGTTCCCCTAGGTGTGAGTTATGAGCCCAAGAGAGATTTTGATTATTGGCAAAATCAGGGCTGTAATAGTTGAACTTTGAATTATAACCAGGTCGCCAATTAGCATTAAAAGAATGGATTTGCTCAGCGAAATATTCAGGATAATCATATTGCAAATCACAATCAGCTGTAGAATGACTAGGACTCGAACATGCAACACAACCCTCAAATGAAACATTAGTGGGAGGTCGAGGTTTCTACGAAGCAAATTAATCTCGTGAGGAATTAATTTACTAGGTAGAGGCTGTACTGTTTGGTAATCCCTACAAGCACTCCTTTTTATTACCTATGTTTGTTACTAATCAAGGGCTGAAATCCATTTTAATTAGCCTATCCACGGGAGAGAGCACAGAGTTTTCCAGCATCAAAAATATCCTGAAATCTAATTGCTTCTACCTTCTTTTCTACCTTCAGCTTAAAGTGTAATGCTAGTTTCAGAACTATTCCGAGATTGAATATGTTCATTCACTTGACTACTTTAAACTTTCAAGTTTCAAAAGAGGGGTCCTATGAGCATCTTGTCCTAATTTATCTTGCTACAAATGTTAATAGTGAGGGCTTAAGTCCCTAACCCTAAAATAGATGGTGGTTAACCTATCCGCGGGAGAGAGCATGGAATTTTACAGCATCAGAAATATCCTCAATCTATTCAAATTTGCATGCGGTTCTAGCTAAAAACAAAACAAGCAAAACACACAGTAATCCACTCAGAAACCGCGTGCAAATGCGGTGGGAAGAAGTTACCTCCGACGTGAACCTCTCTTGGGTTACTTGCGACGCCGGGTAGAAGTCGAGTTGACGACGATCAGAAGCACCGTCCACCTGACGGCTCGCCAACTTCTGAGAGTGTCCACACGATAGCAACCTGTAAACAATTCAAACCCTGTGCTTTTTGTTTTGTTTTTTTTTTTTTGTTTTTTTTATATGCAACCTGTAATATATGCTTCCTACCTGTTAATACCTGCAAAAATAATAAAAATAAATAAAAACAAAATAAAAAAAATATCAAAATTTCTAAGACTTAAAAGAAATAACTAAAAATAAAATCAAGCCTATCCTAAAAGCAATAGCAATCTATATTTGACCTAATTTTTTTATTAACCTAAACTACAAATTAGTGAAAATAAACTCTTGAATTCAATTACACCGTTACAGTCCCTGGCAATGGCGCCCAAAACTTGATGCAGATTTAACAAACCTAAATAAATAGGTTAATTTAACCTACTTGTAATAACTGCAAGTGTACAGTGTTTAACTGGTAGACAATGGCAAGTACAGGTCGATCCCACACTGTGGTTGCAATTAAATTTTCAAAGTTGACTTAAATTAATTTAAATGGGGTTATAGCAATTAAATTATCTAAACTAAAAATCAATTAAAAAGAAAAATAAGAAGTTTTTAAGAATATTATAAGGGAAACCAAGGCATTAAATCCACCAATTCAGTTTTTTCAAGTTATTTTAATGTAACTTATTATTTTCTAAAGCTAGAAGCTTTAGGGATGAGAATCCCTTACTTGCATCTTTGATGTGATCGTTAAGGACAATTTAGTTTAAAAATTCAATGTTACAATTAATTTCAGCATAAATTATAGACTCCTAGCATTGAGTGTTTTCTTACGGCACACTCAATCACAAGTCTAATTTATTAAGCTTCAACTCCTAGCATTGTGTGTCTTATTACGGCACACTCAATCACAAGTCTAACTTAACCAATTAAAAATAATGCATTAAATATTAGTAAAAAAAAATCTAACTACCTAATAGTCTAGAAAAAATTCGATATAATCGGTGAAAGTAATTTACTAATACTCAGAAATTAAATGTATTTTTTGCAGTTAAGCACATAATAAAATAAATAGTTAAACTAAAACAAACTCTTGAAACCCAATTGATTTCATCTTAGCCTTGGCGAAGGATTTAGCTCTCCATGGTAGCGGTGGTCACAGCATCATTGGAGGTGGAAATCATCTCGGCACGAACGCGAATCCCGAGAAAAATGGTTAAAATTGCACTGTGGCTGCTCAGAGAAAACTCGGGGTGCCAATAGCAAAAACTGATTAAAAAATCAGTTTTTCTCCCACCAGAAATTGGGCGGCGCTCTATCTTCGTCTCTAGAGCGATACCGCCTGCTGCTCCTTCTTCCTCCGTGCTACTAGCGAGCTTCCTCCAGCTCCAACCTAGTTCTGAACCTGCAAAAAGAGTGAAAAAAAGTGAGAAAACAATGAGATAAGGAAACAGACAGAAAAACTAAACAGAGATCGGAGTGGCGGAGCCCTGTTATTCCTATTGCGGTGGTTTGTGCCGCTTGCTGACGCGCCGCTTGCGACCTTGGTCGTGAGAGAGGGAGGCAGGAAGGAAGTCGAGACGAAGAGAGGCCAAGAGAGGAGAGGAAGGACCTGTGGTGAGGCTCTATTTCGCAGCGGCGGCGGCTGATGGCGTGGTTGCGTAGTCTATTCGTAACGGTGGTCGTGAGAGAAAAAGAGAAACATTGAGAAAGAGAGAGGTAAACAGGAAGGAGGTGAGAGAGGGGAGAAACAGGGGTGGCGGCGGTGGTGCTCGGGTGATGTTCGTTGCGAGGAAGGAAAAACAGGGGCAGATGCAAGGTGGTGTCTGGTGGAGATGGCGGCTGTGGTTGTCGAGGAGGGAAGAAAGGGGGACAGATGCGAGGTGAAGTGAGAGGAGAAAGAAGAGAGTATTGGTGAGATGAGATGGTGATAATGATGATTGCGGGATGATCACCTTGCCGGTTTTCCTATCGAGCGAGGATTGCCGGTATGGTGAATTAGTGTGGTGGCTGGAAAAGAGAGACGGGGAGAAAGAACGTGGAAAAGGAGAGGAAAAGGAGAAGAGCTCTTTTCTCTAAGATGGGGGGAGCTAAATAGGGTTCTCATATTATATTGGGCTTGGGTTTTTAGGTTAGCATTTTTTTGAATTGGGCTTAGGTTAAATTAGGTGAACCTATGTTTATTAGGGTTAGGTTTAGATATGTGTCCCTCTACTT
The DNA here is from genome assembly GCA_003290165.1 of Berberis thunbergii. Classification (NCBI taxonomy): domain Eukaryota; kingdom Viridiplantae; phylum Streptophyta; class Magnoliopsida; order Ranunculales; family Berberidaceae; genus Berberis; species Berberis thunbergii. The sequence goes on along the minus strand of QNQO01000471.1, from coordinate 463,436 downwards.
TGTACCACCGCTAGAATCGACCAATTGTAAATCCTTAAATTGTCGCCTTAATACAATTTCACCGTTCACGCTCAAATTCCTACAAAGACATGAAAACGAAATAATTATTATAAAATATAATAATTGAAACACTAACATATATAAATTAAGGGATATATTATGTAATAATTATGTGAATATCAGAAAACTCGTTTGGACGATGTACGCTCAATTGGAGACCAAGTTGGGTGCAATCCGAGAATACAAGGATTTGAGTGACCAAATGGACTCTGTTTGACTTCTAGCCACACATAAGTACCAAAATAATGACAAATGAAACATGTTTGAATCAACAAACAAGCTTGGTATTTCTTAATGAATAAGGAAACTCGTTTGTACGTTGTAGGCTCAATTGAAAGCCAATTTGGGTGCAATCCGAGAATATAATGAAATGAGTCACCAAATGAACTCTGTTTGAATTTTAGCCAAACATAGGTACCATAATAATGAAAAATTATACATGTTAGACTCTACAAACAAGTTTGGTTGTGCTTTAAGAAGAAGGAAAACTCGTTTGTACATTGTAGCCACAATTGGAAGCCAATTTGTTTGCAATCCAAGAATACAAGGATTATAGTGACCAAATGGACTCCGTTTGACTTCCAAACACGGGTGGGTACCATAATAATGACAAATTCAACATGTTTTACTCAACAAACAAGTTTGGTAATATTAAACGAAGAAGGAACGTTGTAGGCTCAATTGGAGGCCAATTTGAGTGCAATCAGATAATACAAGAATTTGAGTGACCAAATGGGTTTCGTTTGACTTCTAACTATGTTAGTATGCTCAAAATGGACTTCGTTTGAGGTCTAACCTCGTGGCTATGTTAATAGTGACAAATGAAACATGGTTGAAAAAACAAAGAAGTTTAGTTTTGCTATACGAAGATGGCGTACTCAATTGTACGTTGTATGCTCAATTTGAAGCCAATTTCAGGGCAATATGAGAATACAAGTATTTGAGTGACCAAATGGACTCCGTTTGAATCTAAAAGTGCGTAGGTACAATAATAATGACAAATTCAACATGTTTGACTCAACACACAATTTTGGTTTGCTTTACGAAGATGGAAAACTCGTTTATAAGTTGCAGGCTCAATTTGTGGCCAATTTGTTTGCAATCCAAAAATACCAGCATTTGAGTGACAAAATGGACTTTGTTTGACTTCTAACTGCATGTAGGTACCATACTAATGACAAATTTTATATTTTTTTCTCAAAACACAAGCTTGGTTGTGTTTTACGAAGAAAGAAAATCGTTTGGACGGTGTAGGCTCAATTGAAGACCAATTTCGGTGCAATCCGAGAATACAAGGATTTGAGTGACCAAATGGACTCCGTATGACTTCTAGCAACACTTAGGTACCAAAATAATGACAAAAGCAACATTTTTGAATCATCAAACAAGCTTGGAATTGCTTAATGAAGAAGGAAAACTCGTTTGTACGTTGTAGGCTGAATCGAAAACCAATTTGGGTGCAATCAAAGAATACAAGGATTTGAGTCACCAAATGGACTCAATTTGACTTCTAGTAAAATATTAAAATATTCTACATTTAGATACAACAAACTAGTTTGGTTGTGCTTTACGAAGAAGGAAAACTCGTTTGTACATTGTAGGCTCAATTGGAGGACAATTTGGGGGCAATCCAATAATACAAGGTTTATAGTGACCAAATGGACTCCGTTTGACTTAAAACCACGTGTGGGTACCATAATAATGACAAATGCAACATTTATTAGTCAACAAACAAGTTTGGTTGTGTTTAACGAAGAAGGAAAACTCGTTTGTACATTGTAGGCTCAATTTGAAGCCAATTCGGGTGCAATCCGAGAATACAAGGATTTGAGTGACAAAATGGACTTCATTTGACTTCTAATCATATGCAAGTGCTATAGTAATGACAAATGCTATATTTTTTATTCAAAACTCAAGCTTGGTTGTGTTTTACGAAGATGGAAAACTCGTTTGGACGATGTACGCTCAATTGGGGAGAATACAAGGATTTGAGTGATCAAATGGACTTTGTTTTACTTCTAGCCACACATAAGTACCAAAATAATGACAAATGAAACATGTTTGAATCAACAAACAAGCTTGGTATTTCTTAATAAATAAGGAAACTCGTTTGTACGTAGTAGGCTCAATTGAAAGCCAATTTGGGTGCAATCCGAGAATACAATGAAATGAGTCATTAAATGAACTCTGTTTGAATTTTAGCCTAACACAAGTACCATAATAATGACAAATTCTACATTCTAGACTCAAAAAACAAGTTTGGTTGTGGTTTAAGAAGAAGGAAAACTCGTTTGTACATTGAAGGCTCAATTGGAGGCCAATTTGGGTGCAATCCAAGAATACAAGGATTATAGTGACCAAATGACTCCGTTTGACTTCCAAACACGTGTGGGTACCATAATAATGAAAAATTCAACATGTTTTACTCAACAAACAACTTTGGTTATATTAAACGAAGAAGGAAAACTCGATTGTACGTTGTAAGCTCAATTGGATGCCAATTTGATTGCAATCAGATAATACAAGAATTTGAGTGACCAAATGGGTTTCGTGTGACTTCTAACTCTGTTAGTACGTTAATAATGAAAAATTCAACATGTTTAACTCAACAAATAAATTTAATTGTGTTGTACGAAGAAGGAAAACTCATTTGTACACTGTATGCTCAATGGGAGGCCAATTTGGGTGCAATCCGAGAATACAAGGATTTGAGTGACCAAAAGGGCTCCGTTTGAATCTAACCATGAGTGGGTACAATAATAATGACTAATTCAACATATTTGACTCAACATACAAGTTTGGTTAGCTTTAAGAAGAAGGAAAACTCGTTTGTACGTTGTAGGCTAAATTTGTCGCCAATTCGGGTGCAATCCGAAAATACCAGGATTTGAGTGACAAAATGGACTTTGTTTGAGGTATAACCTTGTGGGTATGTTAATACTGATAAATGAAACATGGTTGAAAAAACAAAGAAGTTTGGTTTTGCTATACGAAGATGGAAAACTTGTTTGTACGTTGTATGCTCAATTTGAAGCCAATTTCAGGGTAATATGAGAATACAAGTATTTGAGTCACCAAATGGACTTCGTTTGAATCTAAAACACGTAGGTACAATAATAATGACAAATTCAACATGTTTGACTCAACACACAAGTTTGGTTTGCTTTATGAAGATGGAAAACTCGTTTGTAAGTTGTAGGCTCAATTTGTGGCCAATTTGTTTGCAATTCGAGAATAACAGGATTTGAGTTACAAAATGGACTATGTTTGACTTCTAACCGCGTGTAGGTACCATACTAATGACAAATTCTATATTTTTTACTCAACACATAAGCTTGGTTGTGTTTTACGAATAAGGAAAACTCGTTTGGACGGTGTAGGCTCAATTGAAGACCAATTTGGGTGCAATCCGAGAATACAAGGATTTGAGTGACCAAATGGACCCCGTTTGACTTCTAGCCACACATAGGTACCAAAATAATGACAAATGCAACATGTTTGGATCAACAAACAAGCTTGTTATTGCTTAGTCAAGAAGGAAAACTCATTTGTTCGTTGTTGGCTCAATTGAAAGCTAATTTGGGTGCAATCCGAGAATACAATGATTTGAGTCACCAAATGGACTCTGTTTGACTTTTAGCCTAACTTGGGTACCATAATAATGACAAATTCTACATGTTGGACTCAACAAACAACTTTGGTTGTGATTTAAGAAGAAAGAAAACTCGTTTGTACATTGTAGGCTCAATTGGGGGCCAATTTGGGTGCAATCCAATAATACAAGGATTATAGTGACCAAATGGACTCCGTTTGACTTCTAACCACGTGTGGGTACCATAATAATGACAAATTCAATATTTATTAGTCAATAAACAAGTTTGGTTGTGTTTAACGAAGAAAGAAAACTCGATTGTACGTTGTAAGCTCAATTGGAGGCAAATTTGGGTGCAATCAGATAATACAAGAATTTGAGTGACCAAATAGGCTTCGTTTGACTTCTAACTTTTTGGCTATGTTGATAATGAAAAATGAAGCATATTTGACTAAACAAAAAAGTTTAAATGTGTTGTACGAAGAAGGAAAATACGTTTGTACATTGTACGCTCAATTGGAGGCCAATTTGGGTGCAATACAAGGATTATAGTGATCAAAGGGACTCCATTTGACTTCCAACCACGTGTGGGTACCGTAATAATGAAAAAGGCAAAACTTTTCAATTTACAAACAAGTTTGGTTGTGTTTAACGAAGAAGAAAAACTCGATTGTACGTTGTAGGCTTAATTGGAGGCTAATTTGGGTTCAATCAAAGAATACAAGATTTTGGGCGACCAAATGGGCTTCGTTTGAATTCTAAGGGTACATTAATAATGACAAATGCAACATATTTGACTCAACACACAATTTTGGTTAGTTTTAAGAAGAAGGATAACTCGTTTGTACGTTGTAGGCTCAATTTGTTGCCAATTCGGGTACAATCCGAGAATACCTGGATTTGAGTGACAAAATGGACTCCGTTTGAGTTCTACCCGGGTGAGGGTACCATACTAATTAAAAATTTTATATTTTTTCCCAACACACAAGCTTGGCTGTGTTTTACGAAGAAAGAAAAACGTTTGGACGGTGTAGGCTCAATTGAATACCAATTTCGGTGAAATCCGAGAATACAAGGATTTGAGTGACCAAATGAACTCGGTATGACTTCTAGCCACACTTAGGTACCAAAATAATGAAAAAAGCAACATTTTTGAATCAGCAAACTAGCTTGGAATTGCTTAATGAAGAAGAAAAACTCGTTTGTACGTTGTAGGCTGAATCGAAAGCCAATTTTGGTGCAATCCGAGAATACAAGGATTTGAGTCACCAAATGGACTCTATTTGACTTCTAGCCTTGCATGGTTACCATAATAGTAAAATATTCTACATTTAGATTCAACAAACAAGTTTAGTTGTGCTTTACGAAGAAGGAAAACTCGTTTGTACATTGTAGGCTCAATTGGATGCCAATTTGGGGGCAATCCAATAATACAAGGATTATAGTGACCAAATGGACTCCGTTTGACTTAAAAGCACGTGTGGGTACCATAATAATGACAAATGCAACATTTATTAGTCAACAAACAAGTTTGGTTGTATTTAACGAAGAAGGAAAACTCGTTTGTACATTGTAGGCTCAATTTGAAGCCAATTCGGGTGCAATCCGAGAATACAAGGATTTGAGTGAAAAAAATGGACTTCATTTGACTTCTAACCGTATGCAGGTGCTATAGTAATGACAAATGCTATATTTTTTATTCAAAACACAAGCTTGGTTGTGTTTTACGAAGATGGAAAACTCGTTTGGACGATGTACGCTCAATTGGGGAGAATACAAGGATTTGAATGATCAAATGGACTCTGTTTGACTTCTAGCCACACATAAGTACCAAAATAATGACAAATGAAACATGTTTGAATAAAAAAACAAGCTTGGTATTTCTTAATGAATAAGGAAACTCGTTTGTACGTTGTAGGCTCAATTGAAAGCCAATTTGGGTGCAATCCGAGAATACAATGAAATGAGTCACCAAATGAACTCTGTTTGAATTTTAGCCTAACATAGGTACCATAATAATGACAAATTCTACATGTTAGACTCAAAAAAAAAGTTTGGTTGTGCTTTAAGAAGAAGGAAACTCGTTTGTACATTGTAGGCTCAATTGGAGGCCAATTTGGGTGCAATCCAAGAATACAAGGATTATAGTGACCAAATGACTCCGTTTGACTTCCAAACACGTGTGGGTACCATAATAATGAAAAATTCAACATGTTTTACTCAACAAACAACTTTGTTTATATTAAATGAAGAAGGAAAACTCGATTGTACGTTGTAAGCTCAATTGGAGGTCAATTTGATTGCAATCAGATAATACAAGAATTTGAGTGACCAAATGGGTTTCGTTTGACTTCTAACTCTGTTAGTACGTTAATAATGAAAAATTAAACGTGTTTAACTCAACAAATAATTTTAATTGTGTTGTACGAAGAAGGAAAACTCATTTGTACGTTGTATGCTCAATGGGAGGCCAATTTTGGTGCAATCCGAGAATACAAGGATTTGAGTGACCAAAAGGGCTCCGTTTGAATCTAACCATGAGTGGGTACAGTAATAATGACTAATTCAACATATTTGACTCAACACACAAGTTTGGTTAGCTTTAAGAAGAAGGAAAACTCGTTTGTACGTTGTAGGCTAAATTTGTGGACAATTCGGGTGCAATCCGAGAATACCAGGATTTGAGTGACAAAATGGACTTCGTTTGAGGTCTAACCTCGTGGCTATGTTAATACTAACAAATGAAACATGGTTGAAAAAACAAAGAAGTTTGGTTTTGCTATACGAAGATGGAAAACTCGTTTGTACGTTGTATGCTCAATTTGAAGCCAATTTCAGGGCAATATGAGAATACAAGTATTTGAGTCACCAAATGGACTCTGTTTGAATCTAAAATGCGTAGGTACAATAATAATGACAAATTCAATATGTTTGACTCAACACACAAGTTTGGTTTGCTTTATGAAGATGGAAAACTCGTATGTAAGTTGTAGGCTCAATTTGTGGCCAATTTGTTTGCAATCCGAGAATACCAGGATTTGAGTTACAAAATGGACTATGTTTGACTTCTAACCGCGTGTAGGTACCATAATAATGACAAATTCTATATTTTTCACTCAACACACAAGCTTGGTTGTGTTTTACGAATAAGGAAAACTCGTTTGGACGGTGTAGGCTCAATTGGAGACCAATTTGGGTGCAATCCGAGAATACAAGGATTTGAGTGACCAAATGGACTCTGTTTGACTTCTAGCCACACATAGGTACCAAAATAATGACAAATGCAACATGTTTGGATCAAAAAACAAGCTTGGTATTGCTTAGTGAAGAAGGAAAACTCGTTTGTAGGTTGTTGGCTCAATTGAAAGCTAATTTGGGTGCAATCGAGAATACAATGATTTGAGTCACCAAAAGGACTCTGTTTGACTTTTAGACTAACATGGGTACCATAATAATGAAAAATTATACATGTTAGACTCAACAAAAAACTTTGGTTGTGATTTAAGAAAAAGAAAACTTGTTTGTACATTGTAGGCTCAATTGGAGGCCAATTTAGGTGCAATCCAAGAATACAAGGATTATAGTGACCAAATGGACTATGTTTGACTTTCAAACATGTGTGGGTACCTTAATAATGACAAATGCAACATGTTTTACTCAACAAACAAGTCTTGTTGTATTAAACGAAGAAGGAAAGCTCTATTGTATGTTGTAGGCTCAATTGGAGGCCAATTTGAGTGCAATCAGATAATTGAAGAATTTGAGTGACCAATTGGGTTTCGTTTGACAGCTAACTTTGTGGGTACGTTAATAATGAAAAATTCAACATATTTGTGGGTACGTTAACAAGTTTGGTTTGCTTTACGAAGATGGAAAACTCGTTTGTAAGTTGTAGGCTCAATTTGTGGCCAATTTGTTTGCAATACGAGAATTCCAAGATTTGAGTGACAAAATGGACTATGTTTGACTTCTAACCGCATGTAGGTACCATACTAATGACAAATTCTATATTTTTTACTCAACACATAAGCTTGGTTGTGTTTTACGAACAAGGAAAACTCGTTTGGACGGTGTAGGCTCAATTGAAGACCAACTTGGGTACAATCCGAGAGTACATGGATTTGAGTGACCAAATGGACTCCGTTTGACTTCTATCCAAACATAGGTACCAAAATAATGACAAATGTAACATGTTTGAATCAACAAACAATCTTGGTATTGCTTAGTGAAGAAGGAAAACTCGTTTGTACGTAGTAGCCTCAATTGAAAGCCAATTTGGGTGCAATCCGAGAATACAATGATTTGAGTCACCAAATGGACTCTGTTTGACTTTTGGCCTAACATGGGTAACATAATAATGACATATTCTACATGTTAGACTTAACAAACAAATTTGGTTGTGATTTACGACGAAGAAAAATTCGTTTGTACATTGTAAGCCCAATTGGAAGCCAATTTGGGTGCAATCCAAGAATACAAGGATTATAGTGACAAAATGCACTCCGTTTGACTTCCAACCACGTGTGGTTACCATAATAATGACAAATGCAACATTTTTTACTCAACAAACAAGTTTGGTTTTGTTTAACGATGAAGGAAGACTCGATTGTACGTTGTAGGCTCAATTGGAGGCCAATTTGAGTGTGAACAAATAATACAAGAATTTGAATGACCAAGGGGGCTTCGTTTAACTTCTAACTTTTTGGGTACAATAATAATGACAAATGCAACATGTTTAACTTTGTTTGACTTTTAAGGGTACATTAATAATGACAAATGCAATATGTTTGACTCAAAAAACAAGTTTAATTGTGTTGTACGAAGAAGGAAAACTCGTTTGTACGTTGTAGGCTAAATTGGACGCAAATTTGGGTGCAATCCGAGAATAAAAAGATTTGAGTGACCAAAAGGACTCCGTTTGACACTAACCACGTGTGGGTACAATAATAATGAAAAATTTAGCATATTTGACTCAACACACAAGCTTGGTTAGCTTTACGAGGTAGAAAAACTCGTTTGTACGTTGTAGGCTCAATTTGAAGTCAATTCGGGTGCAATCCGAGAATACAATGATTTGAGTGACAAAATGGATTTCGTTTGACTTCTAACCGTATGCAGGTGCTATAGTAATGACAAATGCTATATTTTTTACTCAAAACACCTTGTGTTTTACGAAGATGGAAAACTCGTTTGGACGATGTACGCTCAATTGGAGACCAATTTTGGTGCAATCCGAGAATACAAGGATTTGAGTGACCAAATGGACTCTGTTGGACTTCTAGCCACACATAAGTACCAAAATAATGACAAATGAAACATGTTTGAATCAACAAACAAGCTTGGTATTTCGTAATGAATAAGGAAACTCGTTTGTACGTTGTAGGCTCAATTGAAAGCCAATTTGGGTGCAATCCGAGAATACAATGAAATGAGTCACCAAATGAACTCTGTTTGAATTTTAGCCTAACATAGGTACCATAATAATGAAAAATTATACATGTTAGACACAACAAACAAGTTTGGTTGTGCTTTAAGAAGAAGGAAAACTCGTTTGTACATTGTAGGCTCAATTGGAGGCCAATTTGGGTGCAATCGAAGAATACAAAGATTATAGTGACCAAATGGACTCCGTTTGACTTCCAACCACGTGTGGGTACCATAATAATGACAAATTCAACATGTTTTACTCAACAAACAACTTTGGTTATATTAAACGAATAAGGAAAACTCGATTGTACGTTGTAAGCTCAATTAGAGGCCAATTTGATTGCAATCAGATCATACAAGAATTTGAGTGACCAAATGGGTTTCGTTTGACTTCTAACTCTGTTAGTATGTTAATAATGAAAAATTCAACATGTTTAATTCAAAAAATAAATTTAATTGTGTTGTACGAAGAAGGAAAACTCATTTGTACGTTGTATGCTCAATGAGAGGCCAATTTGGGTGCAATCCGAGAATACAAGGATTTGAGTGACCAAAAGGGCTCCGTTTGAATCTAACCATTAGTGGGTACAATAATAATGACTAATTCAACATATTTGACTCAACACACAAGTTTGGTTAGCTTTAAGAAGAAGGAAAACTCGTTTGTACGTTGTAGGCTAAATTTGTGGCCAATTTGGGTGCAATCCGAGAATACAAGGATTTGAGTGACAAAATGGCCTTCGTTTGACTTCTAACTTTTTGGGTACGTTAATAATGACAAATGCAACATGTTTAACTTTGTTTGACTTCTAAGGGTACATTAATAATGGCAAATGCAACATGTTTGACTCAACAAACAAGTTTAAATGTGTTGTACGAAGAAGGAAAACTTATTTGTATGTTGTATTGTCAATGGGAAACCAATTTGGGTGCAATCCGAGAATACAAGGATTTGAGTGACCAAAAGGAATCCGTTTGAATCTAATAATGAGTGGGTACAATAATAATGACCAATTAAACATATTTGACGAAATACACAAGTTTGGTTAGCTTGAAGAATAAAAAAAAACTCATTTGTACGTTGTAGGCTCAATTAGTGCCCAATTCGGGTGCAATCCGAGAATACCAGAATTTGAGTGACAAAATGGACACTGTTTGACTTCTAACCATTTGAAGGTACCATAATAATGACAAATTATATATTTCTTACTCAACACACAAGCTTTTTTGTATTTTACGAAGCAGGAAAACTTGTTTGGACGGTGTAGGCTCAATTGAAGACCAATTTGGGTGCAATCCGAGAATACAAGGATTTGAGAGACAAAATGGACTCCATTTGACTTCTAGCAACAAATAGGTACCAAACTAATGACAAATGCAACATTTTTACACAACAAACAAGCTTGGTTTGAAGAAGTAAAACTTGTTTGTACATTGTAGGCTCAATTGAAAGCCAATTTTGGTGCAATCCGAGAATACAATGATTTGAGTCACCAAATGGACTCTTTTTTTACTTTTAGCCCAACTTGGGTACCATAATAATGACAAATTCTACATGTTAGACTCAACAAACAACTTTGGTTGTGATTTAAGAAGAAGGAAAACTCATTTGTACATTGTAGGCTCAATTGGAGGCCAATTTGGGTGCAATCCAAGAATACAAGGATTATAGTGACCAAATGGACTCTGTTTGACTTCCAAACACGTGTGGGTACCATAATAATGACAAATGCAACATTTTTACTCATCAAACAAGTTTTGTTGTAATAAACGAAGAAGGAAAGCTCTATTGTACAGCTCAATTGGAGGCCAATTTGAGTGCAATCAGATAATTCAAGAATTTGAGTGACCAAATGGGTTTCTTTTGACTTCTAACTTTGTGGGTACGTTAATAATGAAAAATGAAACATGTTTGATTCAACAAACAAGTTTAAATGTGTTATATGAAGAAGGAAAACTCATTTGTACGTTGTATGCTCAATGGGAGGCCAATTTGTGTACAATCCGAGAATACAAGGATTTGAGTGACCAAAAGGGATCTGTTTGAATCTAACCATGAGTGGGTATAATAATAATGAATAATTAAATATATTAGACTCAACACACAAGTTAGGTTATCTTTAAGAAGAAGGAAAACTCGTTTGTATGTTGTAGGCTCAATTTGTGGCCAATTCGAGTGTAATCCGAGAATACCAGGATTTGAGTGACAAAATGGACTCCGTTTGACTTCTAACCGCGTGAAGGTATCATAATAATGAAAACTTTTATATTTTTCACTCAACACACAAGCTTGGTTGTGTTTTACGATGAAGAAAAACTCGTTCGGATGGTGTAGGCTTAATTGAATACCAATTTGGGTGCAATCCGAGAATACAAGGGTTTGAGTGACCAAATGGACTCCGTTTCACTTCTATCCACACATAGGTACCAAAATAATGACAAATGCAACATGTTTGAATAAAAATACAAGCTTGGTATTGCTTAATGAAAAGGGAAAACTCATTCGTATGTTGTAGGCTGAATTGCAAGCCAATTTGGGTGCAATCCGAGAATACAAGGATTTGAGTCACTAAATGGACTATGTTTGACTTCTAGCCTTACATGGGTACCATAATAATAGAAAATTATACATGTTAGACTCTACAAAAAAGTTTGTTTGTGCATTACGAAGAAGGAAAACTCGTTAGTACATTGTAGGCACAATTGGAGGCCAATTTGGGTGCAATCCAATAATACAAGGATTATAGTGACCAAATGGACTCCGGTTGACTTCAAACCACGTGTTGGTACCATAATAATGACAAATGCAACATTTTTTTACTAAACAAACAAGTTTAGTTGTGTTTAACGAATAAGAAAAACTCGATTGTACGTTGTAGGCTCAATTGGAGGCCAATCTGGGTACAATCAGATAATATAAGAATTGATTGAACAAATGGGATTCGATTGACTTCGAACTTTGTGGGTATGTTAATAATGAAAATTCAACATGTTTGACTCAACAAAAAAAATTTTAATGTGTTGTACATAGAAGGAAAACTTATTTGTACGTTGTATGCTCAAAGGGAGGCCAATTTGGGTGCAATCCGAGAATACAAGGATTTGAGTGACACTACAACAAATTTGGTTTAAGCGGCGTTTTCGAAAGCGCCAGTAAAGCTATAAATGTGCCAGTTTAGAGTATTAACGGCATTTTCAGAAGCACCGAGGAAGCACCGGCAAAGGTACGTGCCATTAAAAGATTAACGACGCTTAGTGTAAAGCGCCGATTAAAAGTTACTAGTTGCGGCGCTTTCAAAGCGCCGCAACATCTTATATTAGCGCCGCTAAATAAATGGATATTACATTTCCTCTTGACTGGAAACGCCGTATTTATAACTTTTAATGGCACTTTAAAAGCATCGGTTATGTAAAAATAATATTTTACAATCTTTTAATGGCGCTTTAGAAGCACCGCAAAATATGTTTTGCGACGCTTTTAAAGAGTCGGTTGTCTTAACAAATCTGTAAAAAAACCTACATTTTAATGGCGATTTGGAAGCGCCGGTTATGTTAACATACTGGAAAAAAAATCAATAAAAATAAAAATAAAAACCTGTCATTGGGACGGAAAAAACAGACTGTAAATTTTCTAATTTCATATCATCTACTAAAATCTCCTTCAGTAACAAATAAACTCAAAGCACACTATAATTTTCTACGGTAACAACCATATATTAGGACCTGCAACATAGGCATCCTTATACATCCTTGTATTTTTCATATTCATCCATTCTATGTCTTAAACTTTTGTCATGTTGAACAGCATCAAGTGCACCAAAAAGTTTTCCTCTTAATTCATTCCAAGCATAGTCCACGTTGCTTTGGTGATCACTCTTCAGGATACTGCAAAAAGGGAAAATCTAACTAAACTCAGAATAAAAAGTTAACTTGACCCTACCATCAGTTCATATTTCATGTGTTAACCTTATAAAATGGTCAAGGAAAAGAACTCAAAAATGTTCATTACAGTACCCTTACCTACCAGAAGAAGTGTTTGCAGGCACAACATCATCATCTAACATCTTTCCGGGATAAGAATACGCCTTGCCAGACGGTGCTACTCCAGCAACATATGCAAGGACTATACTGGCCGTCATAAGTATTTGATCACCAATAGGTATCCAGTTTGTTGGCGCAGAATTTTCAAGATTTATCAGATTCTTTGCCTTTGAGTTTCCTCATTGCTGCATTAAACTCATATCTTAATGTTTTCTCTACTTGATCGGGTCTAGCTAAATATGTAGGAATGACTGGTTCACGCTTGAATTCCTATAGTTAAAGAACAATGTGTCAGTTTAGGCCACTAAGTCCATTAGGGATGGGGGCATATATTTACTCATATGGGTGCAAATTCATCAGAGACGACTGATAAACACGTAATTATTACAAAATATATCCCTTAATTTATATATGTCAGTGCTTCAATTAATATATTTTATTCTAATTATTTCATTTTTCATGTTTTTGTAGGAATTTGCGCGTGAATGACAAAATCGCATTAAGGTGACAATTTGAGGAGATGATTAATTTGTTGATTCTAGCGGTGGTACAAAATAGTGGTTCACATCTTTGAACCTAACCCAAATAAGCCTAGGACCACTTAATTTAATCAAGCCCAGAAAACTAGAAACCTAAGCCCAACCTAACAAGGAAACAGGGGAACCCTATTTAGGTTTCTCTCTTCCCTTCTCTTTAGGGGGTCTCTTCCATGTTTTTCTGCTCTCCTTCTCTTTTCCAGCCACCATCACCACCTCCACCGAGGCAGAGCCCTGTGTCTCTCGCCACTAACCAACCACCACCTCGCCACCGTCACTAACCACCGTGTCACGCCCCTATTTCACACTACAAACCTCACCTCACCACCAAAACAGGCCACCATCTTCTCTATCCAGAACACAGCCGCCACCACCATCTCTCTCTCTCTCTCACAGCCACCATCACCCGTCAAAACCACCACCACCACTGCGTGCATAGCACTGCCGCGAAACAGGGAGTACCTCCCTGTTTTGCCGCCCCGTTTTCACTCTTTCCATCCCTCTCCCTATTCCATCTCACTCCACCACCATCATGACGGAGTCACCACTCTTGTTTAGAGCCACCACCACCGCGACAAGGCACCTCCCTGTTTCGCTCCTTGTTCCTCCTCCTCCTTCGGGTTTTTGGTTGTCACCCCACTATTCACTCACCTTCTCTCTGTTCTTGCAGATGTCGGAGACGTTCGGAGGACGAAGAAGCTCGCGAGGAGCGGAGAACAGCGGCGGAGCAGGCGCTGTCTCGTTGGGAATGAAGACGCAGGAGAGTCACGAATTCGGGGAGGAGAAAACCATTTTTCAAATTTGAAAAACAATTTTGGCTATTGACACCCCCGGTTCTGCTGAGTACCACCATAGTGCAGCTGCTGAGATTTCTCGGGACTTGCAATTTTTTTGAGATTCATGCGCATACAGGATGAGATGATGTCCTCCTCCACTGATGTTGTGACCACCACCACCATGAGTCACTAAACCCCACGCAAGGTGAAGAGGTGAACTCATAGATGTAACGCACTAAATTAGTATTTGATTCGCTTTAAGTTTTCACGATGAATAATGATGTTTAATGATTCTCACTTTTATTTAATATAGAAATTTATGTTGTTTTAGTGACAAGGATTTCATAGATTTCTTCGTAGAATATTATTACTCCGGTGATTATCTTTTCTTCTCAATATAAGCTTAGTCACGTTTTTTTTATTTGTGAAATGTTTAAGAATTAATTGATTCCGGTAGGTTAGTTAAATGTGATCGTCATTTATTATGGTATTGTCTCCGGATATATCGTAAGTTTAGGATATCACATATGACAAACCTTTGTGTTTTCTTAGAAGAAGTGAAATCTAAAATTCATTTACATTAGGGTATATTAATGATTAAAATATCATTTTTTCGATTACGTCGTTTGGGATGTGAAACACGTAGTTGAGTCATCATAGCGAATCAATATTAGCTGGCGCGTGAAGTCTAGGTGAGATTCTTGGAACCTTGTGATTTTTCCAAACTTAATTTTCATTAAATTAAATTCAATTTCGTATTTTAAATTTGTTAGAATTTATTAACTTTAGTTTCACATAGTTTGTCTTCCTTAACCTTATTTTGTATATCGTTTTTCCTCGTGGGATCGACACCCCATTCTTTACTGCAATTGACCGCGTGTACTGTTTGGGCGTAATCAAATTTTGGCGCCGTTGCCGGGGAACAAGCGTCATTCTACAAGGAAGGTTTCGGGTATTATCTTTCTTGCTCATTTTTCATTTTATTTTGTTTTATAATATTTTTAAGTTTTAGCTCCAATTTAATTTTTATTTTTTTATTTTTATTTCTTTAAAAAAATTAAAAATTAAAAATTAAAAATTAAAATTAAAATTTAAAATTTAAAATTAAAAAAAATATTTGTGGCCACTTTTCACAACAAAGTTGAGGCTGTAGACTTGGTTAGACTAAGGTTTTTTTCCTTAAGGAAAAAGCGAAGAGTTGCCTATACTCTTTGCGACCAAGGTTCATGGGAGGAGATGACCCAAACATTTTTTAATAAATATTTTTCTCACCACAAAACCAATGGTCTAAAGATACAGATTTCTACCTTCACCCAAAAGAATAGCGAGACATTATATCAAGCATGGGAAAGGTTCAAGGATCTTTTGAATACATGCCCACACCATGGGTATGAGAATTGGTGCTTAGTCAGTTATTTTTATGAGGGGCTCACCAGTAGAGAACGTCAGTTCCTTGAGATGATGTGTAATGGAGAGTTTTTGCAAAAGGACCCTGACGAGGCCATTGAGTCCCTGAAAGACTTGGCTGAAAAGGCTCATACTTGGACTGATCCAAGTGCTACTGAGAGCACGGATAGAACACATCCAGCTAGAGTTTACCAACTTAGGGAAGAGGATAGCCTTAGAGCCCAACTTGATAGAGTAACTAGGGACTTGGAGGCAGTTAAGACCAAGGATGGTAGGCCCACACATACTATTGCCAGAGTTGAGCTACAAGACGCCTGTTTTATAAGCGGGAGAGTTGAACACTTCTCACAGAATTGCCCAACCTTGACTGAGATGAGAGGGGTTTATGAGGATCAATGTAACACCTTAGGGATGTACAAGAAGTCTTATTCACCATTCTCTAGCACTTACAATTCAAGCTGGAGAGATCACCCTAACTTTGGCTGGAGGTCCGAGGCCGACCAACCTACACACTCACAGGCACAACCACCTAGGTCATACCCTGCACCTCCATACAATGCACAATCTAACAAAAGTTCCTTATTAGACACATTACATGCATTTATAGAGGCACAAGGTAAAACTAAGCAAAAAATTGAGGTTGCATTGACACAGTTGGCAGAGGAGAACAAGGAGATCAAAAGCCAAATAACCAAGATGACAAGTTCATTAACAGTACAAGCTCGAGGCCAAATTTCGTCACAGCCTCAAGCAAATCCGAAGGGCCAACTTATGGCACAAACCTCTACTTCAGACTCTCAGAGTGTCAAAGAGGTTAATGCCATCACTACTCGGAGTGGTAAGATTTTAGATGGGTCAAGCTCGTCCACAACTATAAGAACCAGCCCAAGTGCAAATGAGAGCATCCCTGAGGATGAGCCCAACAAGAACATTCCAGTATCAATTCCTTTTCCTCAAGCACTACGACCTACTGGAAAGAAATCGGAAATGCATGGTAAGATTCTAGAACCATTGAAACAGGTTAAAATTAACTTACCTTTGCTGTATGTGATTAAACATGAACCAACTTCTGTGAGGGTCATCAAGGATCTATGCACTATCAAGAGGAAACATCAGGTGGTTGATATTTTTTAGTGGACTGATCCTCAACTTTTCAGGTTGTTGGTATACGATTTCTTTACCCTTTTGGCTCGTTTATATCAGAGACTAGGTTTGGAAGTTAATGTTTCCAATGTTCTTCCTTTTCACTTCATGGTATATCTTTCGTGAGAGAGAATATATGTCGGGCTAAAGACGTTAAACCAAGCGCTCCTAGGAGACAGCCTAGCCTTAGTTGTGTGTCTTTGCAGTTAGTTTGGATTGATTTTCGAGAACCCTATTTAGTTGTGTTTCACTCATACTCCTTAGCTCCATAACAGTTTTGACTTACAACTTTCCTTTTTTTGTTTTCTTTGTTAATGTCGAGTCTGCATTTTATCGATTTCTAATGAAAACTCCATGCTTTTTATGTTTCTGAGTATTCATTGGTGGAAGATTTCATCGAAATTGGTAAATAACTTCACCATGGTATTATCACTCTAACCCTCTTCTTTTCTTTTGCCTTGATTTTTCATGATTATTATTTTATACATTGAGGACAATGTTTGGTTTAGGTTTGCAGGTGTGGTTTATTGGATTTTTTGTGCAATTTAAAAAAATCTTTGAGTTTAAAAGGTATTTTACAATTAAACCGAGTCATTTTTGTGTTCTACTCAATATCCATTGAATACTTAGATGATTATGGTAATTGTGTAAAATCTTCTTGGAAATGCATTCAAATCCGAACCCTTGGTGAATAAAAAAAAAAAAAAAGAGGTTTTGAGTTCTTTTCAATTTTAGAGAATAATTTTGTTGCTTTAATTTTGAGAAAACACATACTAACAGGTGTCACATAGTTATATTATTGGAAAACATGATATTTGATATTATCCTTATGTTAGATGTATTTCGTGAGACTTTTCAACTCGACTATTCATGCAATATAAGCCAAGTCAACATGATTTGAAGTTGATTAGTGAGGTATTGAACAAGAAAACCTTAAAATAATAGTGGAGACTTAACCCTTGTGAGTTTTGAGCCATTCTTTATTTCTTGAGGGTTATTAATTACACTATGATTTTTCTTGAGTCCGCATTATTTCGATGATGATCTCATTATTTTTGATTTTCTTATTGATTGCTTTAAGAATGACATAAAAAATTGAATCTTTACACTAGAACTTCTTACTTTATTTAGTTAAGATGTCCTAGTACTAACTAGAACTTATGAATCGATATAGGCATTTATTTCTTTAAACCATTTTTAGCCTTTTTAGCCTACCCAGTAATAAATATCCATTTGTAGCCCTTTGAGCCTTTAAATAGCTTTTTATTTGTTATCCCCATTCCCAATACCTACTCCAATCAAGGAGTAATACCTCTATTATTTTATCCTTACCCAATTTTCTGAGAATGTATACGGTGAGATATATTTATGGAATGGGTAAATAGAAAAAAAAATAGATATTTCATGCGTCCTCAAAGTAAAAGTGTTGGATTGTATTAATGGGGAATAGCATGTTTAAAAAAAAATTGCGATTGAAGAAGAAAATAATGAAGAAAAAGTTAATGGTGTACAACCTTGCTTTGTTCTTCAATGTCTTATGTGTTTATTCAATGGTGTATCCATTCTCAGAAAATCTTTGTATCCTTTTGTCCCTTATTGTTTGCCATCATCCAAGCCCCAATACAACCTAGTAAAGACTTGATTGATCTTAAGTGAAAGTTAGCTTAATTGATGTGGAAATTGAATAGGCAAGAACTATGGTGTTTGATTCAACATTCTCAAAAGTAATCAATATTCCAGTCCATGAGATCATATTCATTTCACTCCCTGAAAATTCTATTTTTCATGATAATTATATGTGAGACATTTGCATTTTCCATAGTATATTCTTTTCCTCACATATAAACAGAGTGCCCAATCTCTGAGCGTTTCATTTCTGAGCAACATGAGAGAATTGTAGTCGAAACATCTTTTCTAAAGATTATCTTGTCACATCTTTACTATGAGATGAAGAGTTATGTTGATAAGGCTCCTCACACACACTTCGAGTTGAGAATGATTATGAAATTCATTTAACCTTTAGATACTGTTAAATTATTGTATTCTATTAATATACTTTTGTGACCTTATTAGTTTGTTGTTTTTCTTGAATTATAAGCAATCAGAAAAATACTCTAAGGGAAATAAAAGGGAATGTTCATATGTTTTGCATTATGTTTTTAGAAAATAGATTTTGTTTTATTGAGTCACTAATGTTTGGGGGCAGCATTTCTGGAAACCCTCACGAGACTAGAACTTGTCCTCTAAAGGTAATCTAGAGGTTTAAAGCCTTGTTGCACGTTAAGGTAAGTGCAACCATGATTCCTACGAAAGTGAGTTAGGATTTTATTCTTTATTTTGTTTTGCTCAAGGACTAGCAAAATATAGGTTTGGGGGTATTTGTTAGTGCTTGAATTAATATATCCCTTAATTTATATTTGTTAGTGCTTGAATTAATATATCCCTTAATTTATATATGTTAGTGCTTGAATTAATATATTTTATTCTAATTATTTCATTTTCATGTTTTTGTAGGAATTTGCGCGTGAACGACAAAATTGCATTAAGGCGACAACTTGAGGAGATGATTAATTTGTTGATTCTAGCGGTGGTACAAAATAGTGGTTCATGTCTCTTAATCTAGCCCAAATAAGCCTAGGACCACTTAATTTAATCAAGCCTAGAAAACTAGAAACCTAAGCCCAGCCTAACAAGGAAACAAGGGAACCCTTTTTAGGTTTCTCTCTTCCCTTCTTTTTAGGGGGTCTCTTCACGTTTTTCTTCTCTCCTTTTCTTTTCCAGCCACCATCACCACCTCCACCAAGGCAGAGCCCTGTGTCTCTCGCCATTAACCAACCACCACCTCGCCACCGTCACTAACCACCGTGTCACGCCCCTGTTTCACACTACAAACCTCACCTCACCACCGAAACAGGCCACCATCTTCTCTGTCCAGAACACAGCCGCCACCACCATCTCTCTCTCTCTCTCACAGCCACCATCACCTGTCCAAACCACCACCACCACTGCGTGCACAGCACTGCCGTGAAATAGGGAGTACCTCCCTGTTTTGTCGCCCCGTTTTCACTCTTTCCATCCCTCTCCCTGTTCCATCTCACTCCACCACCATCATGACCGAGTCACCACTCTTGTTTAGAGCCACCACCACCGCGACAAGGCACCTCCCTGTTTCGCTCCTTGTTCCTCCTCCTCCTTCGGGTTTTTGGTTGTCACCCCACTATTCACTCACCTTCTCTCTGTTCTTGCAGATGTCGGAGACGTTCGGAGGACGAAGAAGCTCGCGAGGAGGGGAGAACAGCGGCGGAGCAGGCGCTGTCTCGCTGGGAATGAAGACGCAGGAGAGTCACGAATTCGGGGAGGAGAAAACCATTTTTCAAATTTGAAAAACAATTTTGGCTATTGACACCCCCGATTCTGCTGAGTACCACCATAGTGCAGCTGCTGAGATTTCTCGGGACTTGCAATTTTTTCGAGATTCATGCGCATATAGGATGAGATGATGTCCTCCTCCACTGATGTTGTGACCACCACCACCATGAGTCACTAAACCCCACGCAAGGTGAAGAGGTGAACTCCTAGATGTAACGCACTAAATTAGTATTTGATTCGCTTTAAGTTTTCACGATGAATAATGATGTTTAATGATTCTCACTTTTATTTAATATAGAAATTTATGTTGTTTTAGTGACAAGTATTTCATAGATTTCTTCGTAGATTATTATTACTCCGGTGATTATCTTTTCTTCTCAATATAAGCTTAGTCACGTTTTTTTTATGTGTGAAATGTTTAAGAATTAATTGATTCCGGTAGGTTAGTTAAATGTGATCGTCATTTATTACGGTATTGTCTCCGGATATATCGTAAGTTTGGGATATCACATATGACAGACCTCTGTGTTTTCTTAGAAGAAATGAAATCTAAAATTCATTTACATTAGGGTATATTAATGATTAAAAGATTATTTTTCCGATTACGTCGTTTGGGATGTGAAACACGTAGTTGAGTCATCATAGCGAATCAATATTAGCTGGCGCGTGAAGTCTAGGTGAGATTCTTGGAACCTTGTGATTTTTCCAAACTTAATTTTCATTAAATTAAATTCAATTTCGTATTTTAAATTTGTTAGAATTTATTAACTTTAGTTTCGCATAGTTTGTCTTCCTTAACCTTATTTTGTAGATCGTTTTTCCTCGTGGGATCGACACCCCATTATTTACTGCAATTGACCGCGTGTACTGTTTGGGCGTAATCAAATTTTGGCGCCGTTGCCGGGGAACAAGCGTCATTCTACAAGGAAGGTTTCGGGTATTATCTTTCTTGCTCATTTTTCATTTTATTTTATTTTATAATATTTTGAAGTTTTAGGTCCAATTTAATTTTTATTTTCATTTTATTTCTTAAAAAAAATTAAAAATTAAAAATTAAAAATTAAAAATTAAAAATTAAAAATTAAAAAAAATATTTGTGGCCACTTTTCACAACAAAGTTGAGGTTGTAGACTCGGTTAGACAAAGGTTTTTTTCCTTTTTTTCCTTAAGGAAAAAGCGAAGAGTTGGCTATACTCTTTGCGACCAAGGTTCATGGGAGGAGATGACCCAAGCATTTTTTAATAAATATTTTCCTCACCACAAAACCAATTGTCTAAAGAGACAAATTTCTACCTTCACCCAAAAGTATAGCGAGACATTATATCAAGCATGGGAAAGGTTCAAGGATCTTTTGAATACATGCCCACACCATCGGTATGAGAATTGGCGCTTAGTCAGTTATTTTTATGAGGGGCTCACCAGTAGAGAACGTCAGTTCCTTGAGATGATGTGTAATGGAGAGTTTTTGCAAAAGGACCCTGACGAGGCCATTGAGTCCCTGAATGACTTGGCTGAAAAGGCTCATACTTGGACTGATCCAAGTGCTACTGAGAGCACGGATAGAACACATCCAGTTGGAGTTTACCAACTTAGGGAAGAGGATAGCCTTAGAGCCCAACTTGATAGAGTAACTAGGGACTTAGAGGCACTTAAGACCAAGGATGGTAGGCCCACACATACTGTTGCCAGAGTTGAGCTACAAGACGCCTGTTTTATAAGCGGGAGAGTTGAACACTTCTCACAGGATTGCCCAACCTTGACTGAGATGAGAGGGGTTTATGAGGAACAATGTAACACCTTAGGGATGTACAAGAAGCCTTATTCACCATTCTCTAGCACTTACAATTCTAGCTGGAGAGATCACCCTAACTTTGGCTGGAGGTCCGAGGCCGACCAACCTACACACTCACAGGCACAACCACCTAGGTCATACCCTGCACCTCCATACAATGAACAATCTAACAGAAGTTCCTTATTAGACACATTACATGCATTTATAGAGGCACAAGGTAAAACTAAGCAAAAAATTGAGGTTGCATTGACACAGTTGGCAGAGGAGAACAAGGAGATCAAAAGCCAAATAACCAAGCTGACAAGTTCATTAACAGTACAAGCTCAGGGCCAATTTTCGTCACAGCCTCAAGCAAATCCGGAGGGCCAACTTATATCACAAACCTCTACTTCAGACTCTCAGAATGTCAAAGATGTTAATGCCATCACTACTCGGAGTGGTAAGATTTTAGATGGGTCAAGCTCGTCCACAACTATAAGAACCAGCCCAAGTGCAAATGAGAGCATCCCTGAGGATGAGCCCAACAAGAACATTCCATTATCAATTCCTTTTCCTCAAGCACTAGGACCAACTGGAAAGAAATCGGAAATGCATGGTGAGATTCTAGAACCATTGAAACAAGTTAAAATTAACTTACCTTTGCTGCATGTGATTAAACATATACCAACTTCTGTGAGGGTCATGAACGATCTATGCACTATCAAGAGGAAACATCAGGTGGTTGATATTTTTTAGTGGACTGATCCTCAACTTTTCAGGTTGTTGGTATACGATTTCTTTACCCTTTTGACTCGTTTATATCATAGACTAGGTTTGGAAGTTAATGTTTCCTATGTTCTTCCTTGTCACTTCATGGTATATCTTTCATGAGGGAGAATATATGTCGGGCTGAAGACGTTAAATTAAGCGCTCCTAGGAGACAACCTAGCCTTAGTTGTGTGTCTTTGCTGTTAGTTTGGATTGATTTTCGAGAACCCTATTTAGTTGTGTTTCACTCATACTCCTTAGCTCCATAACAGTTTTGACTTACAACTTTCCTTTTTTTGTTTTCTTTGTTAATGTCGAGTCTGCATTTTATCGATTTCTAATGAAAACTCCATGCTTTTTATGTTTCTGAGTATTCACTGGTGGAAGATTTCATCGAAATTGGTAAAAAGCTTCACCATGGTAATATCACTCTAACCCTCTTCTTTTCTTTTGCCTTGATTTGTCATGATTATTATTTTATACATTGAGGACAATGTTTGGTTTAGGTTTGCAGGCGTGGTTTATTGGATTTTTTTGTGCAATTTAAAAAAATCTTTGAGTTTAAAAGGTATTTTACAATTAAACCGAGTCGTTTTTGTGTTCTACTCAATATCCATTGAATACTTAGATGATTATGGTAATTGTGTAAAATCTTCTTGGAAATGCATTCAAATCCGTACCCTTGGTGAATAAAAAAAAAAAGAAAAGAGGTTTTGAGTTCTTTTCAATTTTAGAGAATAATTTTGTTGCTTTAATTTTGAGAAAACACATACTAACAGGTGTCACATAGTTATATTATTGGAAAACATGATATTTGATATTATCCTTATGTTAGATGTATTTCGTGAGACTTTTCAACTCGACTATTCATGCACTATAAGCCAAGTCAACATGATTTGAAGTTGATTAGTGAGGTATTGAACTAGAAAACCTTAAAATAATAGTGAAGACTTAACCCTTGTGAGTTTTGAGTCATTCTTTATTTCTTGAGGGTTATTAATTACACTATGATTTTTCTTGAGTCCGCATTATTTCGATGATGATCTCATTATTTTTGATTTTCTTATTGATTGCTTTAAGAATGACATAAAAAATTTGAATCTTTACACTAGAACTTCTTACTTTATTTAGTTGAGATGTCCTAGTACTAACTATAACTTATGAAGTGATATATGCATTTCTTTCTTTAAACCATTTTTAGCCTTTTTAGCCTACCCAGTAATATATATCCATTTGTAGCCCTTTGAGCCTTTAAATAGCCTTTGATTTGTTATCCCCATTCCCAATACCTACTCCAATCAAGGAGTAATACCACTATTATTTTATCCTTACCCAATTTTCTCAGAATGTATACAGTGAGATATATTTATGGAATGGGTAAATAGAAAAAAAAAATAGATATTTCATGCGCCCTCGAAGTAAAAGTGTTGGATTGTATTAATGGGGAATAGCATGTTTAAAAAAAAATTGCGAATTGAAAAAGAAAATAATGAAGAAAAAGTTAATGGTGTACAACATTGCTTTGTTCTTCAATGTCCTATGTGTTTATTCAATGGTGTATCCATTCTCAGAAAATCTTTGTATCCTTTTGTCCCTTATTGTTTGCCATCATCCAAGCCCCAATACAACCTAGTAAAGACTTGATTGATCTTAAGTGAAAGTTAGCTTAATTGATGTGGAAATTGAATAGGCAAGAACTATGGTGTTTGATTCAACATTCTCAAAAGTAATCAATATTCCAGTCCATGAGATCATATTCATTTCACTCCTTGAAAATTCTATTTTTCATGATAATTATATGTGAGACATTTGCATTTTCCATAGTATATTCTTTTCCTCAGATATAAACAGAGTGCCCAATCTCTGAGCGTTTCATTTCTGAGCAACATGAGAGAATTATAGTCGAAACGTCTTTTCTAAAGATTATCTTGTCACATCTTTACTATGAGATGAAGAGTTATGTTGATAAGGCTACTCACACACACTTCGAGTTGAGAATGATTATGAAATTCATTTAACCTTTAGATACTGTTAAATTATTGTACTCTATTAATATACTTTTGTGACCTTATTAGTTTGTTGTTTTTCTTGAATTATAAGCAATCAGAAAAATACTCTAAGGGAAATAAAAGGGAATGTTCATATGTTTTGCATTATGTTTTTAGAAAATAGATTTTGTTTTATTGAGTCACTAATGTTTGGGGGCAGCATTTCTGGAAACCCTCATGAGACTATAACTCGTCCTCTAGAGGTAATCTAGAGGTTTAAAGCCTTGTTGCACGTTAAGGTAAGTACACCCATGATTCCTACGAAAGTGAGTTAGGATTTTATTCTTTATTTTGTTTTGCTCAAGGACTAGCAAAATATAGGTTTGGGGGTATTTGTTAGTGCTTGAATTAATATATCCCTTAATTTATATTTGTTAGTGCTTGAATTAATATATCCCTTAATTTATATATGTTAGTGCTTGAATTAATATATTTTATTCTAATTATTTCATTTTCATGTTTTTGTAGGAATTTGCACGTGAACGACAAAATTGCATTAAGGCGACAACTTGAGGAGATGATTAATTTGTTGATTCTAGCGGTGGTACAAAATAGTGGTTCACATCTCTTAATCTAGCCCAAATAAGCCTAGGACCACTTAATTTAATCAAGCCTAGAAAACTAGAAACCTAAGCCCAGCCTAACAAGGAAACAGGGGAACCCTTTTTAGGTTTCTCTCTTCCCTTCTTTTTAGGGGGTCTCTTCACGTTTTTCTGCTCTCCTTCTCTTTTCCAGCCACCATCACCACCTCCACCTCCACCGAGGCAGAGCTCTGTGTCTCTCGCCACTAACCAACCACCACCTCGCTACCGTCACTAACCACCGTGTCATGCCCCTGTTTCACGCTACAAACCTCACCTCGCCACCGAAATAGGCCACCATCTTCTCTGTCAAAAACACAGCCGCCACCACCATCTCTCCCTCTCTCTCACAGCCACCATCGCCTGTCCAAACCACCACCACCATCGCGCACACAGCACTACCGCAAAACAGGGAGTACCTCCCTGTTTCGCCGCCCTGTTTCCCTATTTTGCCACCCCATTTTCGCTCTTTCCATCCCTCTCCCAGTTCCATCTCACTCCACCACCACTGCGACCGAGTCACCACCCTCCTTTAGAGCCACCACCGCGACAGGGCACCTCCTTGTTTTGCTCCCTATTCCTCCTCCCCCTTCGGGTTTTTGGTTGTTATCCCACTGTTCACTCACCTTCTCTCTGTTTTTGCAGGTGCCGAAGACGTTCGGAGGACGAAGAAGCTCGCGAGGAGCGGAGAACAGCGGCGGAGCAGGCGCTGTCGCGCTGGGAACGAAGACGCGGGAGAGTCACGAATTCGGGCAGGAGAAAACCATTTTTCAAAACTGAAAAACAGTTTTGGCAATTGACACCACCCTCGGTTGTGCTGATTACCACCACAGTGCAGCTGCTGAGATTTTTTGGGACTTGCAATTTTCTCGGGATTCATGCGCGTACAGGATGAGATGACGTCCTCCTCCACTGACGCTGTGACCACCACCACTATGAGTCACTAAACCCCACGCAAGGTGAAGAGGTGAACTCCTAGATGTAACACACTAAATTAGTATTTGATTCGCTTTAAGTTTTCACGATGAATAATGATGTTTAATGATTCTCACTTTTATTTAATATAGAAATTTATGTTGTTTTAGTGACAAGGATTTCATAGATTTCTTCATAGATTATTATTACTCCGGTGGTTATATTTTCTTCTCCATATAAGCTTAGTCACGTTTTTCTAATGTGTGGAATGTTTAAGAATTAATTGATTCCGGTAGGTTAGTTATATGTGATCGTCATTTATTATGGTATTGTCTCCGGATATATCGTAAGTCTATGATATCACATATGACAGACCTTTGTGTTTTCTTAGAAGAAGTGAAATCTAAAATTCATTTACATTAGGGTATATTAATGATTAAAAGATTATTTTTCCGATTACGTCATTTGGGATGTGAAACACGTAGTTGAGTCATCATAGCGAATCAATACTAGTTGGCGCGTGAAGTCTAGGTGGGATTATTGAAACCTTGTTATTTTTCCAAACTTAATTTTCATTAAATTCAATTCAATTTCGTATTTTAAATTTGTTAGAATTTATTAACTTTAGTTTCGCATAGTTTGTCTTCCTTAACCTTATTTTGTAGATCATTTTTCCTCGTAGGATCGACACCCCATTCTTTACTGCAATTGACCGCGTGTATTGTTTGGGCGTAATCAACGACCCACCAAAAAATAGAAACAAGGCAAATTAGAACCTGCCAAAGAACAATAGGACTACCGAATCAGGAAAACTTACCATGCCTGAGAGTTGGCAGGTGTGTGCCAGTTCCTGACAAAAACCACGAACAGTGCTATCTTGAACACCTTGTGAAAAGTTGATACAAGCCTAATAATTTACAGTGCTTCCATTTATCATTTTTTGTATCAAATAAAAAACATCGGAACCAGGTTCACTATATTGTAATTTTTCAATAAAAACTGGTAAAGTTAGCAACACCTTTCATTTGCAGTATGTTTAACATAAAATAAATAATATGAATGTATGATACCTTGTTCACCATATTCCATTGACCGACTTGAGGCAAACACTCTTTCTCCTTTCCGCTATCATTATATTTTTCCGAAAACAACACAAACAAAGAAAGCGTGAGTAGATAAATCAGAGAAGAGATTGATGCAAAAGAACAACAAGAATCAAATAATCAATTTCTAGTTACCCATGGGGCAGGAAGCACTCTAGCCTCAACTGATGCAAGACTATCACTAATGTTGATGCCAAACTTTCTTGCATAGGGATCTTGCTCATATCCATTTTGATGAACTGTCTGAAAAGTATCAATGTCCGCTTCACGTGTTTAACATTTCTACCACTTGAACTGTTGTCATGAAAAATGCAAAGGAATTTCACTACTATGGCCATCTCGAGCAGTACAGCTATGAAAAATATTTCCAAAATAAATGCCGCTTTATGAAAACACTAGATATAGGTTTAGAAAGAATGACCTGCAGAATGTCTGTTTCTTTCGCTCGAGGTCTTTGGCATGCAACTTTTAACAAGGAAGTTATTTGCTTGTCATTCAACCTTTTGGTATACCTTTGTCCCTCAACAATTTTACAAGCCTGGCAACGTTAGCAGTTGATAATTGAATTATGAGAAGACAATAAGTACACAGATAGACAAATCCATAACCACAATCAATAAAATAGCTATATACAGTATGTTAAAAAGATTTTGAACTCACCTCCATTGGCAAGTAATTTGCCTTCTTGTCACTTCCTACCTGTAGGCAAGGAAGATGAGAATGTTGAATGGTGAAGCTATACATCTCTTGGAAATATTCAACAACTGATTTCATATTCATTTGTGCATCAACTGGAAAACTGTTAAAAAGGGATTTATTTAGAATCTATGGCCCAAGATGTAAAACATAAAATAAATGTGAATAAAAGAACCGAAAAGTAATATTGATTAAGAATCCTACATCAATAACCTGGTAGGTTGTGAAGTCAACCCAGAAACACGATATTTTCGCCGTACATTTCCCCTGTGTGTAATCTCCACTTTGACACCTCTGAGAGCCTTCTTAACCTGCAAGTAGTGACACAGATTCATTATAATGAATATTCAGACAGAAATACAATATTATAAAAAAGAAGGATGGACTGAATTGAGTGAATGAGTTATACTTTTTATTCTTCACAAGGATGCCATACTGCAAGATTTACATTAGAATCTCCATCATCATTGTTATAACTTTGAGTTGCCATTTAGATTATACTAAACAATTACATAATGAGGGTAGCAAAGAAAATGACGTTGAGATGAAAGAATGTCTTATTGGATTAATATGTAAGAAATGAACATCAAAATAAATGTCAAAAAATTGTTACCTGATACAGATGATAGTGATCAACTGCTACATCTCCATTACTTCTATCCATCACATGTCCTGCAATATCAACAAACAACAACCATAAACCCATCTCAGAAATTCTCATTTAAGTTTGACTAAGAAATCACCACCATTAGAATGATCTTATAGAAGCTCCACAACCAACCTGATTTGTGATTAAAAACATCCCAATTGTTTAAGCCTTTCCCATCAGTCAAATAAAGTACAACATACATGCATGTTAGAAAAAAAACAATGGGTTTAATTTTGTTCAAAATTTTTGGATATTAAAAAAAAGTTGATTACAATTACAAATAAATAAAGAAATAGTAGAAGTTGTGATACCTGATATGCAGAGGAGGCAGTGCCAAGGAGGAAATTGCTTGGGAATGGAAAAGAACCATCACTTGTAGTTTGATGTATGGGATCAGAAGATATCAAGAGAGGTGAAGAGAGAGTTTGAATAAGAAGCAGAGCAAGCAAGGTGTAACAGAGTTTCATGGTGTTTGTGAATTGAATGAAGAGATGCTAATGGACTTTGTGCCTTCAATCTAGTATGGTATTGTGTCTAAAATAGAGGAGAAAAGGTAGGTTATGTGGAGATGTTTTCATCTCCAAAATATGCATGGTCTAAAAATCTGATGCAGAGTGTTTTTTTTGGGACATGTAGGTAGAGTTTGTATTGAAAACTAAATAATGAAAATAGTGTGTTATTTGGGTGGAGCTACCCATTCCAAAGAGTCTTCGGTTCATGAGACAGTAATTGATTGAGTACTAGGGAAGGAGGCAAGAAGGGTATTAACATTACCAGTAACACTGCAAAAATTAAAATCTGCTAGTCATTTTCCGGTTGAGTCTTCCAGATAGCTTCTAAAGCTGTAACTATGGGGGCTACATCCGTTTCACTAGCAAGGAAACAAAGTCTGGTGAAATCATTTTCCATCTCAGCATAGTCCTCATTTACAGCATGGACAACAGCATCAATCAAAATCGGTTTATTTTGCTGCAAATACAGAAGGATAAAGAGAGTGAGCACCATGTTGCAAATAGACCAGAAGGCAACCTGTTCCTGTGCATGTATATGTGTACCATATGGCACAGCACAGCTTCTAAAATCTAAAAATAGTAAGCTATAACAGGCATCGATATGTGACTTACATGAAACTTAGCAATGGAAGTATTAACATTGGCACCGAACCATTATAGCGCAAGCCACAGTCTGTAGGCAGAGTTTCATGACTTGATCTGGCTAGTGCAGGCTAGGTAGAAATTTAAAGTATTCTAATTACCTATGGACACTCTTAGACAAGCTTGCTTACAATTTCTATACATGTGAAAAAAGCAGAGAAACCAATACTCATCATACCAATAGATTTGTATGTAGATTTGCCTTAACATCCCAAGTTGCAACCATATACTTGTAAGCAGTAAAAACACCATACCCCGCTGACCTTGTAAGCAATAAAAACACCATACCCGGCTGACTCTAGCCCAATCCCCTGCTGAATTCCAGCACACCATCACACTAACAGCAGAAAAAAAAAAAACCAAGCAACAGAGGGCATCAGGACAGAGCACTCTGTCAAAACAGAGCTTGTTGTCCAGTGTTAGTGAAATCTGAAAATGATGCTAAATGCTTAGCTCAAATCCCCTCTCTCTCCTGTTTTTAAGCTATTAAAAGACATGCAACTAATTTTACTTTTATTTAAGTTAATGTTTTGGTAAGTTAATGCTTTTTGTATGAGATAATTAGATTTACAAAGTTCTGCTAGACTACCTCACCAACAACAGTCAAGGAAGTCCCAGTTGGAAGAACTTTTTCAATTCGCTTGACACCAAGCATCTGCAGCCATGAATTCCACTAATTATTAAGGATCACACTGATTATCTACTTCCATACAAGACAAACGAATTACTCATATACAAGAAAAAACAAATTACCAAACATACAGACCTTGAGTCCTTGAAGATAATCCAGTGTTCCTTGAAGATAATACAGACCTTGAGTCCTTGAAGATAATCTCAGTTTATGCAAAAAAAAAAAGACTTCCATGGACAGAGACCTTTCAAAACGAATGTGCCCATTCTATTCAAGAAGATGAGAACCTGCTAAGCAGGTGAAACACAAGTTGTGTAAGTACACAAATAGAACCCATCTTTGGGCACTGAAAATCAAATAACATGCTAAAACAATTACAAGTCCAACTAATGGGGTACAATCAGTGATCAATAGATTCTTCAGGCTTTGAAGAACTCCTTTCCTGCTATTTACAATATCTCTAACAACAAAATAGGTACAATCAGTGACTTTGGGACTCCAATGCTCATTAATGGAATTTTCAACTTAAAAGGAATTTAAAGACTAGGAAGTTCACCAAATGACAAATTTCTTGGATGTTACTGACCAAGAGATTCCACCTCCAGAGTCAATAAACCACATCTTAAATATTTAAATCAACAAATCTGACATCTTTGATTTAACTGAAGAAACTCTTAAACTTGGCTGTTTGTTTGATTTTTCTGACAGGAAATTTTCTCTAGATACATGGCTCAGGATCTAGCTAAAAATCAATTTTAAACTGTTCTAAGTATAAGGTTTTTGGTTTTTGCATTAGTGATTCCTGAAGCTGACAATATCTAAGTTAATTCTAAGACCCCAAACTGTCTTTGAAGTGGTGGTCCTGGCTCCATTGTCACATGAAGCAAGTCTAAAATGTAGAATCAAACATGACCAATCAAATATACATATAATGCACCAATTAAAGTCTGCAAGGGATTTTATTTTTAATAAATGAAAATCGGGAAAATGATTACTAACCATCATTTATCAATAAAGAAGATTCAGGAGATGATGATGATGATGATGATGATGATGATGATGATGATGATGAATGAAAGACACGAGCTTTCTTTGGCTTGGGTACAAATGAATGGCACCTCATGTTTCTGATCTCAAGCAGCTTATTTTCTATGGAGACACTCTTTCAAAGAGCACAAGATTGGGAGAAGTTTCATCCCATTGAACCTAAATTATCAGCTGATGAATGCCATAGAACTTCAGATGATCATTCATAGAAGCAAGAATCAAAATAGCTTCTATCTAACAAAGGGACAATCTTGTTACCTTGCGACTTCTCCACTTTCAATGTTGTGCCTAGAAGAATTTTGGAATCTGAATTAACATCATAAACTGCAACATTTTTTTTTGGCATTGCCACTTCTCCAATAGTTGAATTAAAAGAAAGCAGAGCACCAATATTCACAACACTTGGCCTTTTCAATGTAGAGCTAGTATTTGAACTCCGACTCTTCACTTCTGTTGAGACAAATAAACAAAAAACAATAGTACAAGTGGTCTCACTATGAAAAACTTGCTACTCATACAATCCAGTAAAACATCCATGACTCGTAATGTGATCGCCTCAATCAGTCCTATAACTGGAGCACAAGACACCATAAATAGGAGACATCATATAACTAGAACAAACTCCAATATTTTGAATTTATGATCACTCCATCCAATTGCTCTCTCACCTCTCTACAGCTTTTTTTGGAGCCATTTCAAACAAGAGCAAAGAATAGCACTAGAAAGAGGCTTTCGTGAAGAAGCACAATGCTATATTAGTAGTCAGATTCCAGTGCCAAATTCTGCTCCAAGAAGATATCTCCCTGCACATTGCGAATAGAAAAATGATGGCATATAACTTAGGCTCTATGTGAAGTGCATAAACATATGAAGAAATGTGTAGAAGCAGGCAGGGTCTACTTATATATTTGACAGCATATATATTTGACAGGAGAACATGAGCAGCAGAGTCCAGTGGTTCCTACAAAAGGGTCTGAGCTGCAATCCAATTTCAAAACATGTGAATAAAATAAGTGTTGCGAAAGTATACTCATTGGGATGGATTCTTGACTCCCTCATCTGATGGTATAGCCAAAGAACATGATCTTCATCTCCATTCTCAACACATCCTGATATCAGTCATCTCATCCTAAATTAGTGTCACCGTCCCAGGCTCCGGTCCCAACTAGTTTTTCCCAGTACAATGTGCTCATGCCATTGTGATAGTGTAACAAATTGAAAAAATCATTTCAAAATCTACTCTACTGTATATATAGTAAACGACAGTGGGTTAGGGTGCCAATTTCAACCCGAGCATGAAGACATGAGAAGAAATTAGCAGGTTAGGTTGGTCAAACTGTGACACAAAACCTTGAATTTGACATCACAAGCTAATTAACTGGCCCGTTACCAACCTATTATGTAACTTATTCAGTAATAGGTTAACTGTGTCCTGCAACGACATAACCAGCCAAGACACAAATGTCTTATTTAATTTAACTAACGATATATTAAATGAGCTCCTACAAGACAAACCACAAGATCAGTTGTCTTATTATCTTGAATCTAGCCAATGCTCACTTGAAAATTATTGCATGAGCAGAAGGTGAGCAAAGCAATGGAAATAAGTGAAAAAACAGGAGAAAACGAGTAAAAGGCAGATGCGGGTTTGGAAGAAAACAAATAATACATACCCTTGCATCAAATATGATATGAATGTTATGTACATGTCAAAGACAGGTATTGATAATGGCATGTACATATCCGGATGAAAGGTTGATCTCCAACCTTTTCACATAATAATAACAGAAGTCTGGAAGGATGAAAGTTTGGACAATTTGTGAGAGAAGTACCATTGAAGGCCACAACCCATAACCAAGAGCTGTCAATAAGTGCCCCCTTGTGTCTAAGACCTGTTGAAGTTCAAAGGGAAAAGAGGAAGAAAAAAAAGTGAGTTTATGAGGATCCTAAATAAAAATCAGCAAACAAAATACTAAAAATCCTCTACTTCAATCAAATAGATGAGCATAAGTGATCGTTGGAGAAACATATTGGTGTATACCAAGCCCTACATAATCCTTAATTAATGATCATTTCATGTGTGTCAGAGAGGCTATTGCCCTAAACAAGGTTTCGCCTGGGGGTTTCACTCAGAAAAAGCATCAGAACAGTCTGCGAGATCAAACCTGAAGAACACAATGGGCACAACTCAAGAACCTTGCAACACCAAATGCAAATACATAATGAGCCGTAAAAGGTTCGACAATATGAGTAAGTAACAATGAGTTAGAGACAAAAGATGTTATAATAATTTTTCCGGATGCTCTACTGGGAATTGCACCGTCTATACAAAAGAGGAAGTTGTGAATAAAACAACAACAATAAAATGAAACAGACACGATATAACTAATTCACACAAACTAGCATTACCTCTTGAAGCTCTCTCTTGACATTTTCCTGGCCTCCAATATCTTCCCATTTGATGTTGGGAACCTCAACAACCTGATCATGAAAATACAAGAAGCAGAACACTAAAAGATGGATTCACATACAGATTACAACTGAGCTGTGCAATTTTTTTACAAGACTATTCACAGTTTCACGCAGATCAGATGGGTTGCTTGTCCCAAGAGCAGTTTTGAAGTGCTCATTTGTAACAGCCATAGAATTTAGTATCTCAGCATCTATTGAGTCATCTTCCAAATCAGTCACATCCATTTTTCTCTGATACATTGCAGTGCATCTTCATTACACAGAGCAGCAACATCAGCACCAACATATCCAAGAAAAATTATAATTAGCATTTCCAGTATAGCTGTTTTAGCAAAAGGAACTTGAAAAGGGATAGGAAGTGAAGCTGAACTAAGTGGCTCGAAGCAACCATACAGAAGTTCGGACCACCAAGGCATGAACATTTTGTGGTAGCAGCATCTCAGTTGACTATCCCTGTGTAAAGTACTGGAAGCTCACCACTACATATAACTCATGACACCAAAACTAACAAAAAGATTCCTATCTAGTGCTGTGGAAATTATCCTACCGAAAACCCTTAACTTATATAATATACACATTTAGGATGAGGGACGGCAGACGGGATAATGCTCTTGATTTGGCCAAAACAGAACACGATGGAAAGTTTAATTATATATTGTCAACTTTGAACCAATTTCGAGAGGTAAACAAATCAATCAGACGCACCAACTGACATACAACTTGAAGAAGAAACTAAATTTCTATTGAATAAATACTTACCTAGTTCTTAAAAGGTTCTTCAGGAAATAATACTATATAAAAACGATGTTGAATGGTCACATTCAAAACTTAGCCGAATTGGCACCACTTTCTCTTTTTTTCTAATATGAAAATTCCAAATGGTGATGAACTTGAAATCCTGAGAATGATGCTAGCAAAGTATGATGGAATCATAAAAAAAAAAGGGTGCTAACTAAATGGAGGAACTGAGTCAAAAAAATTGTAAAAGTTGAGGTCAATAAAAAAAAATCACTCAACTGAATCAACATACAGCGCTGGAAAAGATACTTACAAAAGAACAAAGGGAACTGAACTGACATCAACTATTCATGAAAAGAAAAATAAATAATTAGATATGGTACTAACTTGGCAACTGCTGTTCCTGATCCCATTGGAACAACAAAAGTCAGCCATGTACAGCGAAAACACGCACAAACTGCACACAAAATATATCCCATGTGCTTACTGGGAACTGAACATATTTGGTGGGAAATTTTGATGGATGGTTTGACCAAGTAAACGACTTCTCCACGTAAGTCCAGAACTCTGCAAACATGTCAATTCAAAAATATTGCTAATGAAAAACTACCGAGGTTTATGTAAGTAAAGCAAATTAACATATTAATTCAACCAACCACAAAATGCCTAAAAGAGATTTCAGACAGAACTTAGCTGATTGAATGCGTACCACCACAACCACTCATAGAGAAATGCTACCTTCTTCATCTGTATGCAAAGATTACAACTTCGGTTAAAATGACATTTACAACAATACTTTAATTACTAATTAGCATACACATATAAAGGTGATATGAAAAGAAAACTACCTTATTCTGGATGGGAGCTCTCAATAGCATTGTTATTAATAGGAGCAGGTGTTTCAGGTGCAGGAGTAGTGGTAGGGCCAACAGGAAATATTAAATGTCTACTGATCAAACTTACAATTGAAGCATATGACTTCTTAATCAGCATGTAAGAAAAATATAACAATAAAATAGCAACGCAATGAACATAACCCTTTCATATATTTATAGGTAAAACAATTACAAAGAATATATACTACATTCTTCTATAACAATAAGACTAATCCAATGAACATAAACCATATTCAGATATATATACATCCAAGTATAGCACATCGGCAGCCACTTCAAACCTGTGGACAAGGATCAAATAAGGAAACAACTATTATCACTGATGGCATACAAAACACATCCTAGTTATTATCACTTTAAAAAACTCACTGCTAATGTGCCTCAGATCCACCAGATCCATTGTTTTGATCAGTTAGTCTCCTCACTGCTTGCATCATCATGGCCATATCCTCCTTCATTTTATTCATTTCATCACTGGCCACTTTTTTGTAGTCTGCCAACTCTTGTGTTGCCACTATGTTGTAGTCTGCCAACTCTTGTTTTGCTTTCGCAACCTCTTTCCTTGCAATCTCAATCTCTCGCCTTGCTTTTTCTATAGCTTGAGATCCAAAGCGACTACTCGTACCGTTTTCAGATGTTGGCGTGATCCCATGTCCCTTACAACATACACGTCCAGGTCTGTCTAGCCCGAATACTTGAGTAAAAATGTGGTCATCATCTAAGGAGTTTAATCCCTCCTCTCGTTGCACAATAAGATTTTGTATCTCTTCCTACATTTAGATACACATTTAGTTAGTGAATATGAAATATAAATGGTAATGGATACCAACAATTTAAATTGAAAATAATATTGACCGCCTTTCTTTGAGTGGATACATCTGAATATGATCCAACTTTGCTTGTATAAGCAAGCTCAAACATCCTAATACGAGATGGACGAACTCCTGTCCTTTTCATCTGACAACAATAGAAAACGTACACAAATGAGTAAATATATTTCTTACTAAGTTGATATTCAAATTGAAAATTTCAAACATTTTGTACTTAACCTCTTCATCCTCAAGTATGGAAAAGGTTTTTCTGCCTGCATGATGAAGCATTTGTTGTGTGTCACACCTTTCTTTATTTTTATCACACAATTCCTGAATTTATTAAAAACTGATTCGAAAAACTATATCATCAAGAATTAAGGTTTGGCTAGTACGTAGAGAATCAAGTGTGATATTAAGGTTTAGGTACATACCTTAACCTTTGGCGTTCCCCAATGTTCTTTTATCAACCATTTCCAATCTTCTTCTTTTACAAATGGTGGTCGAATTTGAAGTCGTTCCTCATCTGTCTCATGTGTATCATAATAGTTCTTCTTCAAATCAGATCGATAGTCCCTCCAGTTTTTCCCAATTTCCTTCATTAACAACTTTTTTACTTCTGGATCATCCCCTATGTCAAACTTCTCCTGAATAAAAGAGCACATTTGATCAAATCTAGCATATGTGACCAATATATATATACACACACACACATATTATAATGATAAGATATATATGTACCAATAACGATTCAAGCATTTTGGCCTTTACATCTTTGTCAAGTTTTCTCCATGATGGCGCAGCAATAGATGTAATTTTCATGTTTCGAAAGACAATTCCTTGTTGAGACGCACATAATGACATGTGCTCTGCTATTACACGACGTCTGTCATCAAATTCCAGACTCAGTTTTGATCCTTTTGGTAGAATTGCTACCTTCTGTCCCAATGCTCGTCCACGTGCTTTCCTATTCATGGTGCTACCTATGTAAAGGAAATTATTAATGTTAAAAATTGTAAATTTTAAGTACAATTCTATAAGAAAATGGATCTTTATATTGTTTAGTGTGAGTAAAAATACCAGAAGAACTTGACTCAACATTATGGGACGACTCCTCTGACCTATCATTTGTCGGTGGTCTTGGCGCCATACCTGAAAAATGCACAAAAAGTAAGCTAGTGCCATAACATAATAATAATAATAATACATTATAACATTTGATGACTTTTTTTTTTGGTGTTATTTTCTGACAATAGAATTGTTGCCATTGGCAAATTAGCTGTATTCCATACAACATGATCCACATCATCACTTGGTGCACAAGTGATTGATGTATCTCCTAGTACTAGGGGTTGCAATGCATCTATTTCATCGACTGTTGCCTCGTCTTCATGTTCTGGCACGACATAAAATTCACGTGGTACAGCTTTTGTCACAACAAGCCATCCCGATCTTGCATTGTCTCTAACATAGAAAACTTGTTCGCACTGGCTTGCTAAGACGAATTGTTCATTTGTTTGAAGTATTCGTTGGGAATTAACACTTACAAAACCATGTCTATCCCTTTCAATACCTCGTCCAGTGCTATGGATATCTCTCCAATCACACTTGAACAAAACAACACGATTTCCTCCTAAATATTGCAATTCAACAACATCAATAAGAACTCCATAATAATTCAATCTATCAACTCCATTATCTCCATTAACAACCACACCACTATTTTGTGTTTTTAACCGAGCTTCCCGACTTTTCGTGTGAAACTTAAATCCATTGACAACATAACCACTCCATGACAATACTACTTTGTCAGGACCACGAGCTAATGGGTGCAACTGTTCGATCGATTAATGACTAGTTGTTCGACATAATTAAATCACCTAAGCAATGAAAAATACCAATTATGTTATGAACAATATTCTTAATATGATTGTTGATGATGAATAAGGTCTAAGTTCCTTACACGAGACTCAAACCACTTTGGAAATTGTCGACGATGAATAAGGTCTAAGTTCCTTGAATGTGTATGTTTTAAGATATTTTTATGTTCCCTGCAAATAAGTAACATATGTTAGATAATTTGGTGACTTAAAAACAAACGAGTAGTGTAGATAGTAATTTCTTACTCAATAAAAGGTGTCACATTTTCACAATTTTGCAAGATGTACCAATGTGCCTGAGTCCATTCTTCCATAGTTAACTCTTTTACATCTGATTTTCCCAAAGCACATCCCTTTGTTGAAAATATAGAAAGTACCCCTTGATGTTGGTCACCAGAGCAATCAAAGTTCCTAGGAACTTTATTAAACTTTGTTTCTATATCATGCAGGTACCTTGAACAAAAATTCATACACTCTTCTAGAATGTAACCTTCAGCAATTGATCCCTCCGGTCGACTTTTGTTCCTGACATATGACTTCAAGGTGTGTAAGTACCTACATTTGGAAGTATAAGTATAGTTCTCAAACAAGGCCTATTTGTGGGTAATTGCAACAACGAAAATATATGTACCTCTCAATGGGATACATCCAACGGTATTGAACAGGACCAGTAATCTTGACTTCATTTGCCAAGTGGATCGGTAAGTGTACCATCACATCAAAAAATGATGGTGGAAATAACATCTCTAAACGACACAACGTAATTGCAGCATTCCTTTTTATTCTCTTTAGTTCCTCAACTTGAAGAGTTTTTTAGCATAAATCAACGAATAAACTACTCAAACCGAGCACGGCATCACACACATCATCTGGCAATATGCCTCGAATAGCAAGTGGAAGTAGTCATTGGAGAAGAACATGACAATCTTGACTTTTTGGCCAATTAACCTTTTTTCTTTTAAGTTAACACATCTGAATATGTTTGAAGAAAAACCATCTGGAACCTTGATATCTTTCAAGATTTGTAGCACACGACTCTTCTCATCGGATGACAAAGTATAGCGGGCGGGAGGGAGTAAATAAGTGTTCTCATCTTTCTTAATTGGATGTAACTCTTCTCTAAGCTTTAAATGTTGCAAATCCAAACGGGAATTGAGATTATCCTTTGTTTTTGTCGAAACTCCTAGCAATGTCGTAATCACATTATCGTACACATTTTTCTCAATATGCATAACATCTAGATTGTGCCGAATAATCAAATTTTTCCATTACGAAAGATCAAAGAATATACTCTCTTTTTTTCCAATTATGATGCTCGCTTCCCTCGGCTTGTTTCTTCCCGTTGCCAAATGTTATTTGGTCTACGTCTTGCATTTTCTCGAGAATATAATCACCTGACATAAACAATGGTGGAGGTCTTAGTTCTTTATTACCATCAAAGTCGCGTTTGTTATCACGCCATTTATGATCCAGTGGTAAGAATCTTCGATGACACATATAACATTGTTTCTTTCCATACACTAATCTCTTCGAACATGTCTCCACGTTACAAACTGGGCATGCTAAACGTCCTTTAGTGCTCCATCCTGAGAGAATTACATAACCTGGAAAGTCACTAATAGTCCATAACAAGGTTGCCCTCATTTGGAAGGTTGTCTTTTTGGATGCATCAAATGTATCCACGCCTTCTTCCCATAATTCTCTTAATTCATCAATTAATGGTTGTAAGTAAATATCAATGTCATTTCTAGGAGCTTTCTCTCCCGGAATAAGCAGAAACAAAATCATATTTGTTTGTTTCATGCATATCCATGGGGGTAAATTATATGGTATCAAAACAACAGGCCACATGCTATATGATAGACTCATGTTTCTGAACGGATTGAAGCCGTCACTTGCCAATCCAAGTCTCACATTTCTCAGTTCAACACTAAAGTC
The DNA here is from genome assembly GCA_003290165.1 of Berberis thunbergii. Lineage (NCBI taxonomy): Eukaryota > Viridiplantae > Streptophyta > Magnoliopsida > Ranunculales > Berberidaceae > Berberis > Berberis thunbergii. The sequence continues at coordinate 422,989 of QNQO01000471.1, read as the reverse complement.
AGGATACAATTGATCAAAATATTTCCAAGCCTCTGAATCTGCAGGATGTGCTAGATTGTCATCTCTAATACAGTTATCATGGTGCCACTTCATTTCAGAAGCAATTTTGGAAAACATGAACATTTTCTGAAGCCTTGGTTTTAAAGGAAAGTGGCACAAAATTATTCATGAGACTCGTTTCTTCTTATTAGAATATCCAGCAGACTCCTCATCATCATCATTATCTCCACAATCAATTTTTTTCCACCTCAATTATCCACAAGTTGGGCAATACTCTGCGTAAGCATGTTCTTTGCGAAATAAAATACAATCATTGATGCACGCATCTATCTTATCATATGAATACCCAAGATCTTGAATAATCTTTTTAGCCTCGTAGTAGGACTTTGGTAGTGTCTCACCTTTAGAAAAAACTTTCTTTAACTCCTTAAGCAACATGGTAAAGGCTTTGTTACTCATTCCCCCATCACATTTAATATGTAAAAGTTTTAAGATGAAAGACAATAAAGAAATGTCGCACCAAGGATATATGCTAGTCTTGGCATTTTGAATGACCCTCAAAATTCTTTCAGCCTCATTTTGTGGTCTTATACTGCTAGTAGTCTCTGTCTCATATCTTTGATCTCTGACATTCTCATGATTAAACTCTAGAAAAGTATCCGCTATCAACGCGTCTATTTCATCACATTCAACCTCATTATCAAGCTCTAACTCGTCATCCTCACTGCCTGTGGTAGCATGTCTATCTTTACCATGAAAGTCCCAATATGTGTAACCATGAAGTATGCCGCTTATGATCAAATCTTCTCTAACTTCATCCCTTGTCTTTAGACGACCATTGAAACACTTTCTACATCGGCAATATATGAGGTTCCCAGATTTTGAGTGCTGAAACGCAAAATCAAGAAATTTTTCCACTCCTTCTATATAGTTGGGGTCTAAACGATTCCCAATATCCATCCAGCTTTTGTCCAACATGGCCATTAAATCCCTATCATGTTTTTACATATCAAAGTGAAACCGAAAAAATGAAGTAAAATAAAAAAGAGATAAATGTATAAAAATGATAACTCAAATTTGAAACAATCAAGGATGAATATACCTAAGCTTGATAGAAAATCCAAATAATCGTTCTATTGGATAATGGAGAACTACTTTTGCTTTAACAAATAACCTAATTGCCTTATCTTTTACAGGTCTCCTTTGTTTCCTGCATTATGCAACGATTACTACTTACTCATTACATATCATATTAATTGGAATATTGTTGATGGATGGACTACCTTTCAATCAACTAATATTTCCTCTTATTTGAATTATCTGACTCAATGTGGTTAATTGTTATCATTATGATTACTACTTACTCATTACATATCATATAAACTCATGGAAGAAAGCATCTTAGTAGTGAATCTTGATGCATAACAAAAGTCTTGGGATATGGTTTTTACTTAAAACTAAGAGTTATTATGAACAAAGATACTGCAGAGTGTCTGTTTTTATAGAAAACGTGTTTATGGTCAGACCCTAAGATATAATTCTTCCTACTTTAGTGGGATGTGTTCAAGTGAGTTAAACTTTGCATCTATACTCAATTTGAGCAAGGACAAATGCCTGAAACTGAAAAAAAAAATAAAGCACTAGGCTTTGTAGGACATCTATTGTAAGTACAGAAGTTAGTATGAATATCAAGACCGTTTTTGCTGACTTATGGTCTGAGCGATAGGCAAGGCAAGAAACCTGCCAAGGGTACGTAGACATTCAATCAGACTTTCCATTCCTCTAATTTTATTAATAAATCAGCATTCAAAATGTATTGATTTCAGTTGAAATTGTCGATTTACTACCAATTATTAAAAGTTTATCTCTCTTGAGTTTAGATTTCGACTACCAAGTTAGTTCAGCATTGAACATATTGGTATTAATTCTTCAAACCTTACATTACTAGAACTCATAGTTCAGCTCCTCTGTCACATCATCCATGACAAAATTGTCAGGAGCGCTATAAGGAGAATTTCATTGACAGTTTGTGAGTGGCATTACAAGCTTTCCATGGCCTGAGAACTAATAGCAACACCAAAACCAAAACCAAAACCAAAACCATCTCAACTTAGTTTACACATAGAAATAAGTCGTGTTTACATTAAAATCGAATTTTCACTAGAGATCTCCACAAGTTAATACAATATAGATAAACAGTAAAATAAGTTGAAAAAAATTCAAATAAAAAAACTACAATGACAACCTATAAGTGCCATATAAAAGCTGAATAAGACCAAATACTATTTGTTAGCATCCCATACACAAAAACACTACTACTTGTAAGATGCCCATTTTTAATATTGATGTTAAAATAATACAAGACTTCCAACAACAACTACAAATAAATATCAATATAAAAGAATAAAGATTACTTGCTTATAATTTTACATCCATAAGAACGAATAAGGGTGACTTGGTTATAAGTACAGAAGTTAGTATGAATATTTGAAGACCCATTTTTCCATGATTCCGTCCTCAAAGGCACAATGAGAGAAGTTAGTATGAATATTTCAAGTAGGCATTTAACACCACCTGGTGGTGACTGAGTACTTTGAATTGTGATCATTTTTCCTGCATATTAGTCTGTAAAACAATATTGTCAAATGATTTATGTGAAGTTCATGTGTATTTCGATGGAATTTGCAATCAGACATGTGTTGCATATACTAGCGTATCATTCCTATGTTACCCATTTTTCCATGATTAATTAAATAAGTACAGAAGTTAGTACCAAAAACCAATTGAAAGCGATTACAAAAGAAAGATTCATCAAAAACCAAAAACCAAAAACCCTATATTTGGAAATCATCAAATCGAGATTTGATTGTACCTTGAGTTTCTTCTCTTTGGTTGATATTCGAATGTTCTTGAATGAGTATCACCACCACCACCACAGTGTTTGAGAGATTTCAACAGAGAGACAGAGAGCGAAGGAGGGAAGACGGAATGAGCGAAGTCACGAAGGACTGGAAGCGCTAAGGAGAGGGAAGGAGGGAAGTCGCGAGCGCAGCAGAAAGGAGGGAGCACAGAGGAAGGAGGGATTTCATATTATCTCTCTAATCCGGCGTTTTCAACCTCTGATACGGCGTTTCCAAAACAATAATTTATTTTTATTAGCGGGATTAATTCGCGGGTTTTTTTTTGCTCTTTCTCGGCGCTTCTACAATAAACGCCGGTCTTGTTAGCTCTTTACCGGCGCTTTCTACATCTAAACCGGCGTTTTCGAACCCAAAATTTTATTTTCATAGCGGGATGGGTTGCGAGTTTTTTTATCGTTACCGGCGCTTCTTAAATAATGCGCCGATATTGGTTACCCTTAATCGGCGTTGTTGATTTAACGCGCCGGTAGTGGTTACCCTTAACCAGCGCTTTTGTTTTGAAGCGCTGGTAGTGTAAGCTTTTGACCGGCGCTTATGTACAGCCACTACGGGCATTTCAAAAAGACACAATTTTGTTTGCGATAGGATGGCGGGGTTTTATCTCGGCCGGCGCTTCATAACACAAACGCCGGTTAAGGGTGGTAAGCAATACCGGCGCTTGTAACATCTAAGCGGCGTTGTAGAAAACATAATTTTATTTTCATCAGCAGAATGGGTTGAAGTAGGGGTGGGCAAAGGACGGGATGGGACGTGATAAACCCATCCCTATCCCATCTCATTCATACGGGATCGATACAGGATGGGATGGGACAAGATCGATAAACCCATCCCTATCCCATCCCGTTCATACGAGATCGATACAGGACGGGACGAGATCAGCATGCTCTAATTATATGCATTTCATTTTCTTTAATCAATCTCATAATTTGGTTGCTTGCACTCATCTGTGTTAGACTTCAAAGCATTCCACACCTGCAAATTGCTTGTTCTTGAAGAAGAAACTCATATGCATCCAACAGTGCATTTCAATCTTGAACAATATATTTGCTAAGTATAGAAGAACAAGTTTAAACAAACATAATGTACACAACGCAAAGAATAACACTCAGTTTTACCCTTGCATAGGTATCTGAGCTACCAATGACAAAAACCGTTCCACTAGCATTATATGCACAACACAATATTTGGTGGCTTGGTGGATTAGTACTAGTTGAGGGAACAGTGCTAGTTGAGAGCGTGGTGCTAGTTGAGGGACCATTGCTCTTTCCTACAGTTAATTACAAGTTAAGATTTCAGTTACAAAATTCCAAAAACCCCAGCCAACCAACCAACCAAAACACACTATGTAAACTTGAAACAAACCAGTGATAGCATCTGAAGGCTTTGGAATGTAAATGCGAGGACTATCATAGGTATTCCTAATATCCCAGATACGACATGTTCCATCATCTGATGATCTAGTAGGAAGATAATAGAAAAAAAATCAGAAACAAATTGAACTTTGAGAGAGTTTAATATTCATGTAGTAATTATGTAATAGGTAAGTGCAAAAAATATGCTACCAAACCTGCATTGCAGGTATTTCTAAATGTTTAAATGGCAGAAAGTTGAGGGACGTATTCTAGAAAATACTCATCAATACCAGAGTGAAAAATTAGCTCGGGACGGGACGGGATTGGCGGGATTGAAAATCTTCATCTCATCCCATCCCATTCTCGATCGGGACGGGATGAAATTATTCAATCCCATTAAGACCTGGAAAAATCAGGACGGGACGGGATCGAGATTGGGATCGCAGGATGGGATGCCCAGCCCTAGGGTGGAGGGCTTTTTTATCTTGCTCGGCGCTTTCAAAACAAAGTGCCGGTATTGGTTTTAATTACCGGCGCTTTGATTCAAATGCCGGTATGGGTTACTTTGTACCGACGCTTTATGAAAATGGCCGGTATTGTTCAATCTTTACCGGAGCTTAATTACATCGAATACGGCATTTTAAAAAAAAAAAGTTTATTTTAGTTTTATCTGTACCAGCGCTTCTGAGAATAAACGTCGGTATTGGTATCTCTATACCGACGCTGTATACCCAAAATGCCAATTTAGGTCGCTCTTTTCTGGTGCTTCAGTATAAATGTCGGCAGTGCTTTAGGCTCAGTTTATTACCCGCGCTTGGTATCCTAAACGCCGTTATTGGTTCTATTTTACCAGCGCTTCTTTTGAAACGCCGCCTTGAAAGTGTCGTTTTAGACTTCGTTTTTTGTAGTGTGACCAAAAGGACTCCATTTGAATCTAAAAATGAGTGGGTACAATAATAATGACCAATTAAACATATTTGAAAAAATACACAAGTTTGGTTAGCTTGAAGATGAAAAAAAACTAGTTTGTACGTTGTACGCTCAATTTGTGCCCAATTCGGGTGCAATCCGAGAATACCAGGATTTGAATGACAAAATGGACACTGTTTGACTTCTAACCATTTGAATGTACCATAATAATGAAAATTTTATATTTTTTACTCAACATACAAGCTTTGTTGTGTTTTACGAATAAGGAAAACTCGTTTGGTCGGTGTAGGCTCAATTGAAGACCAATTTGGGTGCAATCCGAGAATACAAGGATTCGAGTGACCAAATGGACTCCATTTGACTTCTAGCCACAAATAGGTACCAAACTAATGACAAATGCAACATTTTTTACTCAACAAACAAGCTTGGTATTGTTTAATGAAGAAGGAAAACTTGTTTGTACATTGTAGGCTCAATTGAAAGCCAATTTTGGTGCAATCCGAGAATACAAAGATTTGAGTCACCAAATGGACTCTCTTTGACTTCTAGCCTAACATGGGTACCATAATAATGACAAATTCGACATGTTAGACTCAACAAACAAGTTTGGTTGTGCTTTAGGAAGAAGAAAACACGTTTGTAAATTGTAGGCTCAATTGGAGGCCAATTTGGGTGCAATACATTGATTATAGTGATCAAATGGACTCTGTTTAACTTCCAAAAACATGTGGGTACCATACTAATGAAAAAGGCAACATTTTTTAATTAACAAACATGTTTGGTTGTGTTTAACGAAGAAGGAAAACTCGATTGTATGTTTTAGGCTCAATTGGAGTCCAATTTGGGTTCAATCAGAGAATACAAGATTTTGAGTGACCAAATGGGCTTCGTTTGACTTCTAAGGGTACATTAATAATTACAAATGAACATGTTTAAATAAACAAACAAGTTTAGTTTTGTTGTACGAAGAAGGAAAACTTGTTTGGACATTGTATGCTCAATTGGAGCAAATTTGGGTGCATCCGAGAATACAAGGATTTGAGTGCCAAAAGGACTCTGTTTGGATTCTAACCATGTGTGGGTATAATAATAATGATAAATTCAACATATTTGACTCAACACACAAGTTTGGTTAGCTTTATGAAGAAGGAAAACTCGTTTGTACGTTGTAGGCTCAAATTGAAAGCCAATTCATGTGCAATCCGAGAATACAAGGATTTGAGGGACAAAATGAATCCGTTTGACTTCTAACTGCGTGCAGGTACTATAGTAATGAAAATTTATATATTAGTTACTCAAAACAAAAGCTTGGTTGTGTCTTACGAAGATGAAAAAAATCGTTCGGATGTGTAGGCTCAATTGGAGACCAATTTGGGTGTATCCAAGAATACAAGGATTTGAGTGACCAATGACTCTATTTGACTTCTAGCCACACATAGGTACCCAAATAATGACAATTCCAACATTATTGACTCGACAAGATCTTTGGTTGTGCTAACGAAGAAGGAAAACTCGTTTATACGTTGTAGGCTCAATTGAAAGCCAATTTGGGTGCAATTCGAGAATACAATGATTTGAGTCACCAAATGGACTCTGTTTGACTTTTAGCCTAACATGGGTACATAATAATGACAATTATACATGCTAGACTCAACAAACAATGTTTGGTTGTGCTTTACGAAGAAGGAAAACTCGTTTGTAATTGTAGGCTCAATTAGAGGCCAATTTGGGTGCAATCCAAGAATACAACAATATAGTGACCAAATGGACTCTGTTTGACTTCCAAGCAATGTGGGTACCATAATAATGAAAAATGCAACATGTTTTACTCAACAAACAAGTTTTTTTGTATTAAATGAAAATGGAAAAACTCGATCGTACGTAGTTAGGCTCAATTGGAGGCCAATTTGAGTGCAATCAGATAATACAAGAATTTGAGTGACCCAAAAGGGTTTCGTTTGACTTCTAAATTTTTGGGTATGTTAATAATGACAAATTCACATTTTTGACTCAACAAACAATTTTAAATGTGTTGTACGAAGAAGGAAACTTAATTGTACGTTGTATGCTCAACGGGAGGCAATTTGGGTGCAATCCGAGAATACAAGGATTTGAGTGACCAAAAGGGATCCGTTTGAATCTAGCCATGAGTGGGTACAATAATAATGAATAAATTCAACATAATTTGACTCAGCACAACATGTTTGGTTAGCTTTAAGTAAGAAGGAAAACTCGTTTGTTACGTTGTAGGCTCAATTTGTGGCCAATTCGAGTGCAATTCGAGAATACCAGGATTTGAGTGACAAAATGGACTCTGTTTGACTACTAACGGCGTGAAGGTACCATACTAAATGGAAAATTTTATATTTTTTACTCAACACACATGCTTGGTTTTGTTTTAACGAAGAAGAAAAACTCGTTCGGATGGTATAAGGCTTAATTGAATACAAATTTGGATGCAATCCTAGAATACAAGGATTTGAGTGACCAAATGGACTCCGTTTCACTTCTAGCCACACATTAGGTACCAAAATAATGACAAATGCAACATGTTTGAATAAACATACAAGCTTGGTATTCTCATGTTTCCCCCGAAATATTTACGAAGAAGGAAAATTCGTTTGTACGTTGTATGCTCAATGGGAGGTCAATTTGGGTGCATTCTGAGAATACAAGGATTTGAATGACCAAAAGGGATCCATTTGAATCTAACCAAGAGTAGGTACAATAATAATGAATAATTCAACAAATTTGACTCAACACACAAGTTTTGGTTAGCTTTAAGAAGAAGGAAAACTCGTTTGTAACGTTGTAGGCTCAATTTGTGGCCAATTTCGAGTGCAATCCGAGAATACCAGGATTTGAGTGACAAAATTGGACTCCATTTGACTTCTAGCCACAAATAGTTGTATCTAAACATATTGACAAATTGCAACATTTTTGACACAATAACTAAGCTTGGTATGTTTAATGAAGAAAGGAAAACATTAGGTCTTGTACATTGTAGGCTCAATTGAAAGCCAATTTTTGGTGCAATCCGTGAGCATACCAAAGATTTGAGTCACCAAATGGACTCTCTTTGGACTTCCTAGCCTAACATGGGTCCCATAATAATGACAAATTCCACATGTTAGGCCTCAACAAACAAGTTGGTTGGTCCTTTAGGAAAGAAGGGAAACACGTTTGTACTTTGTAGGCTCAATTGGAAGGCCATATTGGGTGCGATATCAAAGGACTATAGGTGGATCAAATGGACTCTGTTTGACTTCCAACCACAATGTAGGTACCTATAAATGAAAAGGCAACATTTTATTTAACTTAACAAGTTGGCTTGCTGTTTAACGAAGGAAAGGAAAACTCGATTGAATCAATAAAGAAAGTTTTTGTTTTTCTTAACGAAGATGGAAAAGCTCGTTTTACGTTGTATGCTCAATGGATGCCAATTTCAGGGCAATATGAGAATACAAGGATTTGATGACCAAATGGACTCCGTTTGACTTCTAGCCACACATATTACCAAAATAATGACAAATGAAACATGTTTGAATCAACAAACAGCTTTGTATTGCTTAATGAAGAAGGAAAACATGTTTGTACGTTGTAGCTCAATTGAAAGCCAAGTTGGTGCAATCCGAAATACAATGATTTGAGTCACCAATGGACTATGTTTGACTTTTAGCCTAACATGGGACCATAATAATGACAAATTATACATGCTAGACTCAACAAACAATGTTTGGTTGTGCTTACGAAGAAGGAAAACTCGTTGTACATTGTAGGCTCAATTGGAGGCCAATTTGGGTGCAATCCAAGAATACAAGGATTATAGTGACCAAATGGACTTAGTTTAACTTCCAAACACGTGTGGGTACCATATTAATGAAAAATGCAACATGTTTTACTCAACAAACAAGTTTGTTGAATTATATAAGAAGAAACTCGATTGTACGTAGTAGCTCAATTGGATGCCAATTTGAGTGCAATCAGATAATACAAGAATTTGAGTGACCAAAAGGGTTTCGTTTGACTTCTAATTTTGGGTATGTTAATAATGACAAATTCAACATGTTTGACTCAACAAACAATTTAAATGTGTTGTACAAAGAAGGAAAACTAATTTGTACGTTGTATGCTCAACGGAGGCCAATTTGGTGCAATCCGAGATACAAGGATTTGAGTGACCAAAAGGGATCCGTTTGAATCTAGCCATGAGTGGGTACAATAATAATGAATAATTCAACATATTTGACTCAGCACACCATGTTTGGTTAGCTTTAAGAAGAAGGAAAACTCGTTTGTACGTTGTAGGCTCAATTTGTGGCCAATTCGAGTGCAATTCAAGAATACCAGGATTTGATGACAAATGGACTCTGTTTGATACTAACGGCGTGAAGGTACAATACTAATGGAAAATTTTATATTTTTTACTCAACACACCATGCTTGGTTTTGTTTTACGAGAAGAAAACTCGTTCGGTATGGTATAGGCTTAATTGAATACAAATTTGGATGCAATCCTAGAATACAAGGCTTTGAGTGACCAAATGGACTCCGTTTCACTTCTAAGCACACATAGGTACCAAAATAATGAAAATGCAACATGTTTTGAATAAACATACACTTGGTATTCCTATGTTTCCCCGAAATATTACGAAGAAGGAAATTCGTTTGTACGTTGTATGCTCAATGGGAGGTCAATTTGGGTGCATTCTGAGAATACAAGGATTTGAATGACCAAAAGGGATCCATTTGAATCTAACCAAGAGTAGTACAATATAATGGAATAATTCAACAAATTTGACTCAACACACCAAGTTTGGGTTAGCTTTAAGAAGAAGGAAAACTCGTTTGTACGTTGTAGGCTCAATTTGTGGCCCAATTTCGAGTGCAATCCGAGAATCAGGATTGAGTGACAAAAATGGACTCCATTTGACTTCTAGCCACAAATAGGTATCAAACTAAGTGACAAATGCAACATTTTTGACAATAAAAACTAGCTTGGTATTGTTTAATGAGAAGGAAAACTGTTTGTACATTTGTAGGTCAATTGAAAGCCAATTTTGGTGCATATCCGAGAATACAAAGATTTGAGTCACCAATGGACTCTCTTTGATTCTAGCCTAACAGGGTACAATAATAATGACAAATTCCCACATGTTAGACTCAACACACAAGCTTGGTTGTCCTTTAGGAAGAAGGAAACACGTTTGTACTTTGTAGCTCAATTGGAGGCCAATTTGGGTGCAATACAAGGACTATAGTGATCAAATGGACTCTGTTGACTTCCAACCACCATGTAGGTACCATAATAATGAAAAAGGCAACATTTTTAACTTAACAGTGGTTGTGTTTTAACCGAAGAAGGGAAAACTCGATGTGATCAATCAAAAAGTTTGGTTTTTCTATACGAAGATGGAAAACTCGTTTGTCACGTTGTACTGCTCATTGGATGCCAATTTCAGCGGCAATATGAGAATACAAGGATTTGAGTGACCAAATGGACTCCGTTTGACTTCTAGCCACACATAGTTACCAAATAATGACAAATGAAACATGTTTGAATCAACAACAAGCTTTGTATTGCTTAATGAAGAAGGAAACGTTTGTACGTTGTAGGCTCAATTGAAGCCAAGTTGGGTGCAATCCGAGAATACAATGATTTGATGTCACCAAATGGACTATGTTTGACTTTAGCCTAACATGGTACCATAATAATGACAAATTATACATGCTAGACTCAACAAACAATGTTTGGTTGTGCTTACGAGAAGGAAAACTCGTTTGTACATTGTAGGCTCATTGGAGGCCCAATTTGGGTGCAATCCAAGATACAAGGATTATAGTGACCAAATGGACTTAGTTTAACTTCCAAACACGTGGTGGGTACCATATTAATGACAAATGCAACATGTTTTACTCAACAAACAAGTTTGGTTGTATTAAATAAAAAGGAAAACTCGATTGTACGTAGTAGGCTCAATTGGATGCCAATTTGAGTGCAATCAGATAATACAAGAATTGAGTGACCAAAAGGTTTCGTTTGACTTTAAATTTTTGGGTATGTTAATAATGACAAATTCAACATGTTTGACTCAACAAACAATTTTAAATGTGTTGTACAAAGAAGGAAAACTAATTTGTACGTTGTATGCTCAACGGGAGGCCAATTTGGGTGCAATCGGAGAATACAAGATTTGAGTGACCAAAAGGGATCCGTTTGAATCTAGCCATGAGTGGGTACAATAATAATGAATAATTCAACATATTTGACTCAGCACAACATGTTTGGTTAGCTTTAAGAAGAAGGAAAACTCGTTTGTACGTTGTAGGCTCAATTTGTGGCCAATTCGAGTGCAATTCGAGAATACCAGGATTTGAGTGACAAAATGGACTCTGTTTATACTAACGGCGTGAAGGTACCATACTAATGGAAATTATATTTTTTACTCAACACACATGCTTGGTTTGTTTACGAAGAGAAAAACTCGTTCGGATGGTATAGGCTTAATTGAATACAAATTTGGATGCAATCCTAGAATACAAGGATTTGAGTGACCAAATGGACTCCGTTTCACTTCTAGCCACACATAGGTACAAAATAATGACAAATGACATGTTTGAAAAAACATACAAGCTTGGTATTCTCATGTTCCCCGAAATATTACGAAGAAGGAAAATTCGTTTGTACATTGTATGCTCAATGGGAGGTCAATTTGGGTGCATTCTGAGAATACAAGGATTTGAATGACCAAAAGGATCCATTTGAATCTAACCAAGAGTAGGTACAATAATAATGAATAATTCAAAAATTTGACTCAACACACAAGTTTGGTTAGCTTTAAGAAGAAGGAAAACTCGTTTGTACGTTGTAGGCTCAATTTGTGGCCAATTCGAGTGCAATCCGAGAATACCAGGATTTGAGTGACAAAATGGACTCCATTTGACTTCTAGCCACAAATAGGTATCAAACTAATGACAAATGCAAACATTTTGAACACAACAAACTAGCTTGGTATTGTTTAATGAAGAAGAAAAACTTGTTTGTACATTGTAGGCTCAATTGAAAGCCAATTTTGGGTGCAATCCGAGAATACAAAGATTTGAGTCACCAAATGGACTCTCTTTGACTTCTAGCCTAACATGGGTACCATAATAATGACAAATTACCACATTAGACTCAACAAACAAGTTTGGTTGTCCTTTAGGAAGAAGGAAACACGTTTGTACTTTGTAGGCTCAATTGAGGCCAATTTTGGGTGCAATATCAAGGACTATAGTGATCAAATGGACTCTGTTTAACTTCCAACCACATGTAGGTACCGATAATAATGAAAAAGGCAACATTTTTAACTTTAACAAGTGGTTGTGTTTAACGAAGAAGGAAAACTCGATTGAATCAATAAAGAAGTTTGGTTTTTCTATTACGAAGATGGAAAACTCGTTTGTACGTTGTATGCCTCAATTGGATGCCAATTTCAGGGCAATATGAGATACAAGATTGAGTGACCAAATGGACTCCGTTTGACTTCTAGCCACACATAGTTACCAAAATAGATGACAAATGAAACATGTTGAATCAACAAACAAGCTTTGTATTGCTTAATGAAGAAGGAAAACATGTTTGTACGTGTAGGCTCCATTGAAAGCCAAGTTGGTGCAATCCGAGAATACAATGATTTGAGTCACAAATGGACTACGTTTGACTTTTAGCCTAACATGGGTACCATAATATGACAAATTATACAATGCTAGACTCACAAGACAATGTTTGGTTGTGCTTTACGAAGAAGGAAAACTCGTTTGTACATTGTAGGCTCAATTGGAGGCCATTTGGGTCAATCAAGAATACAAGGATTATAGGACCAAATGGAATTAGTTTGACTTCCAAACACGTGTGGGTACCATATTAATGACAAATGCAACATGTTTTACTCAACAAACAAGTTTAGGGTTGTATTAAATAAACGAAAAAAACTCGATTGTAGCGTCAGTAGGGCTTCAATTGGATGGCCAATTGAAGTGGCAATCAGATAATTACTAAGATTTGAGTGACCAATAAAGGTTTCCGTTTGACTTCTAATTTATGGGTATAAGTGTAATTAATGGAAAATTCAAACATGTTTGACTCAACAAACAAGTTTAATGTGGTTGTACAAGCGGACAATGGAAAACTAATTTGTATCGTTTTATGCTCATTGGGGGGGCATTTGGGTGGCATCCGAGAATACATAGGGATTTGCAGTGACCAAAAGGGATCGTTTTGAAATCTAACACACGACCTGGGTAAATATAATGACTAATTATACATATTTAAACCAACAAGCACACTTTGCGTTAGCTTTAAGAAGAAGGAAAACTTGTTTATACGTTGTACAGCCTAATTTGTAGCCAATTCGAGTGCAATCCAAGAATGTTAGGATTTGAGGGGACAAAATGGACTCCCGTTGACTTCTAGCCACAAATAGGTACCAAAATAATGACAAATGCAACATTTTGACTCATCAAACTGGCTTGGTATTGTTTAATGAAGAAGGAAAACTTGTTTGTACATTGTAGGCTCAATTGAAAGCCAATTTTGGTGCAATCCGAGAATACAAAGATTTGAGTCACCAAATAGACTCTCTTTGACTTCTAGCCTAACATGGCTACCATAATAATGACAAATTCCACATGTTAGACTCAACAAACAAGCTTGGTTGTCCTTTAGGAAGAAGGAAAACACATTTGTACTTTGTAGGCTCAATTGGAGGCCAATTTGGGTGCAATACAAGGACTGTAGTGATCAAATGGACTCTGTTTGACTTCCAACCACATGTGGGTTCCATAATAATGAAAAAGGAAACATTTTTCACTTAACAGACATGTTTGGTTGTGTTTAACGAAGAAGAAAACTCGATTGTATGTTGTAGGCTCAATTGGAGGCCAATTTTGGTTCAATCAGAGAATACAAGATTTTGATTTGCCAAAATGGGCTTCGTTTGACTTCTAAGGATACATTAATAATTACAAATGCAACATTTTTACTAAACAAACAATTTAATTGTGTTGTACGAAGATGGAAAACTCGTTTGTACGTTGTATGCCAACTGGAGGCAAATTTGGGTGCAATCCGATAATACAAGGATTTAAGTGACCAAAAGGACTTTGCTTGACTCTAACCATGTGTGGGTGCAAAAATAAGACAAATTCAACATATTTGACTCAACATACAATTTGGTTAGCTTTACGAAGAGGAAAACTCGTTTGTCACGTTGTAGCTCAATTTGAAGCCAATTCGTGTGCAATCCGATAATACAAGGATTTGAGTGACAAAATGGACTCCGTTTGACTTCTAACTGCGTGCAGGTACATAGTAATGAAAAATTCTATATTAGTTACTCAAAACAAAGCTTGGTTGTGTTTTACGAAGATGGAAAACTCATTTGGATGGTGTAGGCTCAATTGGAGACCAATTTGGGTGCAATCCAAGAATACAAGGATTTGAGTGACCAAATGGACTCTGTTTGACTTCTAGCCACACATAGGTACCAAAATAATGACAAATGCAACATGTTTGACTCAACAATAATATTGGTTGTGCTAAACGAAGAAGAAAAACCCGATTGTATGTTGTAGGCTTAATTGGAGGGAAATTTGGGTGCAATTAGAAAATACAAGAATTGAGTGACCAAATGGACTTCGTTGATGTCTCACCTCATGGGTATGTTAATAATGAAAAATGAAACATGTTTGATCAAAAAAGAAGTTTGGTTTTTCTATAACGAAGATGGAAAACTCGTTTGTCCGTTTGTATGCTCAATTGGAAGCTAATTTCAGGGCAATATGAGAATACAAGGATTTGAGTGACCAAATGGACTTCTTTTGACTTGTAGCCCACACATAGGTACCAAAAATAATGACAATGAAACATGTTTTAATCAACAAACAAGCTTGGTTTGAATCAATAAGTCACCGGGCCCGGATGGGTTCTCGTCTTTTTCTACAAGACAACATGGCGTATTATTGGAGATGAATTCACAAGCTGTCAGCAACTTCTTTGCTAGTGGAAAAACTCTTATGAGAGGTAAATGCAACATGTGTAGTTTTAATTCCCAAAATTACTAATGCTTCCTCTCTTAAAGATTTTAGGCCTATATCTTGCTGTAATGTGATTTACAAATGCCTTACAAAAATCATGAAGAACAGAATGAGTGTGGTGGTGCAACGTCTTGTAAGCTTAAATCAATCAGCATTCATTAAGGCAAGATTGATACAGGATAAAATTATGATGGCGCATGAGTTTGTAAGGCAATATCACAGGGATGAAGGACCTCCAAGGTGTGCAGCAAAAATTGACCTCCGAAAGGCGTATGATACTATAAGGTGGAGGCAATAACCCATATGCTTCGAAAGCTACAGTTCCCTGCTCAATTCATCAATTGGGTCCATATTTGTATCTCAACGCCCAGATTCTCCATTTCAGTGAATGGTTCTCCAAAAGGTTTTATAAAGGCTACTAGAGGAATCAGACAAGGATGTCCATGTCTTCTTATCTCTTCGTCTTGATTATGGAAATGCTTCATCTTCTCCTGAAAGAGCAAGCAATTCAAGGAGAATACAAGTTGCATCACAAATGAAAAGATCCACTCATTACTCACCTGAGCTTCGCGGATGACCTGATTGCCTTCTTCCATGGTGACTACCATTCTGCTTCCAGTCTTGCCAAGGTCTTACAAAAGTTCAAAATCTGCACAGGATTGTCAGTAAATAGTTTGAAGAGTAACTTATTTGCAGCAGGGGTCCCTAGTGGAGAACTACAACAGATTTCTGAAACTTTGCAATTCAACATCACAGATCTTCCAGTCAGATACCTTGGTCTGCCTTTGATCTCGTCCAGGCTTTCCCAGGCTGATTGCCTCCCCCTCATAGAAAGAATCAGGAAGAGAGTTGGGTCTTGGAAGAACAGAACTTTATCATATGCTGGTAGGCTCACACTCATCAAGGCAGTTCTGAATAGTACGCATGTGTATTGGAGCTCGTGTTACATTCTCCCTAAGGCAGTTCTTCAAGAACTCAAGACTATTCTCAGGAACTTCTTATGGTCCTCATCCGAGAACTACCTTAAAGTTCCTCTTGTCAGTAGGATACAATTTGCCACCCTTATAATGAAGGCGGCCTAGGAGTGCGATGCATAGAAACTTCAAACATGGCAGCCATGACACGTCATATATGGAACATTGTATTGAATAAGAACAACCTTTGGGTACAATGGACAAAGAAGAATCTTATCCGAGGTAAGGATTTTTGGATTATGGAAATCCCTCAAGATGCATCATGGTGCTGGCGCAGTATCCTCAAATGCAGGAAGATGGGTTCCAACCTAATCACTCATGCGATAGGAATGGAATGGACACTTCCTTGTGGAAGGATCCATGGCATCCCAAGGGTATCCTGATTGATCAGTTTCCTGCCCAGTTAACCTACCACTCCACCCTCAACCAGAAAGCAAAGGTTAGTGCCTTAATCAAAGAAGGTAAATGGTTTGCAAGAGACAATGACAAGGCCTCTATTGAAGGGATTTTTGCAGATCTCAATTCAGTGGAAATTGACAATAATTTCAGAGATGAGGTAATCTGGAAAGGAGGTACAGATGGAGAGTTCTCGAGTAAAAGTGTGTATCACTCAATTAGAAATACGACTACAATCATAACTTGGACAAATCTTACTTGGTTTAAAGGACGTATTCCTAGACATAGCTTTATAGGATGGCTGGCTATGAACAAAAGCTTGAAGACCCAGGACAATCTAAAGAAATGGAAGGTGATTCAATGCTCCTTATGCTGCCTGTGTCACCAAGGACCAGAGAATGAAGAACACCTATTCTTCACCTGTTGGTACTCAAATCTTGTCTGGACTTACATGCTTCAATTCATGGGATACAGACATCATCCTCTCGGCTGGAGGAGGAAATTCGATGGTGCATCAACAGATTTTCAGGGTCTAAGCCAAGCTCCACAGTAAAGAAACTTGTCCTTAATGCCACTATATACCACCTCTGGATGGAGAGGAACAGAAGACTTTTTGAATGTAAGCAAGCTGCTGCCATGGACTTAACTGCGAAGATTGTTGCGGATGTTCATCTCAGAATGATAGTGCCGGACCCTGCAGTTGAGGACACATCGAGCAAGGAATTTTTTCAATCGATGGAATGTGGCAATCAATTACAAGCTAGATTTCATCACCTGGCACAGCTGGAACAGACCTGATCCAGGTTGGATAACAGTGAATACAGATGGTTCGATGAAAGGACAGCGAGGAGGCTATGGTGCCTTGGTTAGAAACCACTCGGGCAAGGTCCTGGCTGCTGCATCGGGGTCTCAAAGGAGCTGTTCGGTCATCCTTCACGAGCTGCAGGGGGTCGAATTGGGACTGAATTTGGCAATGCAGGGAAATTACGGAAGCTTAACCTCGGTATAGACTCAGCAAATGCAGTTTCCTACATCCGCAATTCAAAGGTTCCGCCATGGGAGGCCATTCACACAATGAGAAGAATCAGGGAGCAGCTGAAGCTCTTCGATGAATGTAGGGTCATGCATGTTGTCCGTGAAACGAATAAAGCAGCAGATAAGCTGGCTAACATGATGCCAACTGCAACCTGTAGGAACGTTACCCCGAGCTCTTTTGCGGAGGATTTGAAAAAGATCATCTTTGATGATGCTAGTGGTAGGAAGTATATGAGAATGTAATGTCAGCAATGTAATGTCTTTTATTTTTCTTTGTGGTCCGGGGAGCCCATTTAAACCCCGTGCTTGCCTTTCAAAAAAAAAAAGCTCAATTGAAAGCCAATTTGGGTGCAATCCGAGAATACAATGATTTGAGCGACCAAATGGACTCGGTTTGACTTTTAGCCTAACATGGGTACCATAATAATGACAAATTATACATGTTAGACTTAACGAACAATTTTGGTTGTACTTTACGAAGAAGGAAAACTCGTTTGTACATTGTAGGCTCAATTAGAGGCCAAACACATGTGGGTACCATAATAATGACAAATGCAACATGTTATACTCAACAAACAAGTTTAGTTGTATTAAATGAAGAACGAAAACTCGATTGTATGTAGTAGGCTCAATTGGAGGCCAATTTGAGTGCAATCAGATAATACAAGAATTTGAGTGACCAAAAGGGTTTCGTTTCACTTCTAAATTTATGGGTATGTTCATAATGACAAATTCAACATGTTTGACTCAACAAACAAGTTTAAATGTGTTGTACGAAGAAGGAAAACTAATTTGTACGTTGTATGCTCAATGGGAGGCCAATTTGGGTGCAATCCGAGAATACAAGGATTTGAGTGACCAAAAGGGATCCGTTTGAATCTAGCCATGAGTGAGTACAATAATAATGAATAATTCAACATATTTGACTCAACACACAAGTTTGGTTAGCTTTAAGCAGAAAGAAAACTTGTTTGTACGTTGTAGGCTCAATTTGTGGCCAATTCGAGTGCAATCCGAGAATACCAGGATTTGAATGACAAAATGGACTCCATTTGACTTCTAGCCACAAAAAGGTACAAAACTAATGACAAATGAAACATTTTTGACTCGACAAACTAGCTTGGTATTGTTTAATGAAGAAGGAAAACTTGTTTGTACATTGTAGGGTCAATTGAAAGCCAATTTTGGTGTAATCCGAGAATACAAAGATTTGAGTCACCAAATGGACTCTCTTTGACGTATAGCCTAACATGGGTACCATAATAATGACAAATGCCACATGTTAGACAGAACAAGTTTGGTTGTGCTTTAGGAAGAAGGAAAGCCAATTTAGGTGCAATACAAGGACTATAGTGATCAAATGGACTCTGTTTGACTTCCAACCCCATGTGGTACCATAATAATGAAAAAGGAAATTTTTTTCACTTAACAAGCATGTTTGGTTGTGTTTAACGAAGAAGGAAAACTCGATTGTATGTTGTAGGCTCAATTGGAGGCCAATTTGGGTTCAATAAGAAAATACAAGATTTTGAGTGACCAAATGGGCTTCGATTGACTTCTAAGGATACATTTATAATGAAAAATGCAACACGTTTGACTCAACAAACAAGTTTAATTGTGTTGTACGAAGAAGGAATACTCGTTTGTTTGTATTCTCAATTGGAGGCAAATTTGGGTGCAATCCGAGAATACAAGGATTTGAGTGACCAAAAGGACTTTGTTTGACTCTAACCTTGCGAGGGTACAATAATAATGACAAATTCAACATATTTGACTCAACACACACGTTTGGTTAGCTTTATGAAGAAGGAAAACTCGTTTGTACGTTGTAGGCTCAATCTGAAGCCAATTCGGGTGCAATCAGATAATACAAGGATTTGAGTGACAAAATGGACTCCGTTTGACTTCTAGCCACAAATAGGTACCAAAATAATGACAAATGCAACATGTTTGACTCAACAACAACTTTTGGTTGTGCTAAACGAAGAGAAAAACCCGATTGTACGTTGTAGGCTCAATTGGGAGACCAATTTGGGTGCAATAAGGAAAATACAAGAAATTTGAGTGACCAAATGGACTTCGTTTGAGGTCTAGCCTCATGGTACGTTAAATAATGACAAATGGAAACATGTATGAATCAACAAATAAATTTGGTTTTTTTATACGAAGATGGAAAACTCGTTTGTACGTTGTATGCTCAGTTGGAAGCCAATTTCAGTGGCAATATGAGAAATACAAGGATTTGAGTGACCAAATGGACTCCGTTTGAATCTAAAAGCGTGTAGGTACAATAATAATGACAAATTCAATATGTTTGACTCAACACAAATTAGGTTTTCTTTAAGAAGTAAAACTCGTTTGTAAGTTTGTAGGCTCAATTTGTGTGCCAATTTGTTTGCAATCCGAGAATACCCGAGATTTTGAGTGACAAAATGGACTCTGTTTGACTTCTAATTGCATGTAGGTACCATACTAATGAAAAAAATCTGTATTTTTTACTCAACACACAAGCTTGGTTGTGTTTTAACGAAGAAGAAAAACTCGTTTGGAAGGTGTAGGATCAATTCAAGCAATTTGGGTGCAATCCGAGAATACAAGGATTTGAGTGACCAAATGGACTCCGTTTGAATTCTAAGCCACACATAGGTACCAAATAATGACAAATTCAACATGTTTGGAATCAACAAACAAGCTTGGTATTTCTTAATGAAGAAGGAAAACTCGTTTTTACGTTGTAGGCTCAATTGAAAGCCAATTTGGGTGCAATCCAAGAATACAATGATTTAAGTAACCAATGGACTTTGTTTGACTTTAGATTAACATGGGTACCATAATAATGACAAATTATACATATTAAGACTCAACAAAAAAGTTTTGTTGTGCTTTTACGAAGAAGAAAACTCGTTTGTACGTTGTATGCTCAATGGGAGGCCAATTTGGGAGCAATCCGAGAATACAAGGATTTCAGTGACCAAAAGGGCTCCGTTTGAATCTAATCATGAGTGGGTACAATAATAATGACTAATTCAACCTCTTTGACTCAACAAACAAATTTGGTTAGCTTTAAGAATAAGGAAAACTCGTTTGTACGTTGTAGGCTCAATTTTGTGCCAATTCGGGTGCAATCCTGAAATACCAGGATTTACGTGACGAAATATGGACTCCGTTTGACTTCTAACCGTGTACAGGTACTATAGTAATGACAAATGCTATATTTTTTACTCAAAACATAAGCTTTTTTTGTGTTTTACGAAAGATGGAAAACTAGTTTGGACGGTGTAGGCCCAATTGGAGACCAATTCGGGTGCAATCCAAGAATACAAGGAATTCGAGAGAACCAAATGACTCTATTTGACTTCTAGCCACACATAGGTAACCAAAATAATGACAATTGCAACATTATTGGCTCAACAAGAAATTTTGGTTGTGCTAAAAGAAGAAGGAAAACTCGTTCATATGTTGTAGGCTCAATTGAAAGCCAATTTGGGTGCAATCCGAGAATACATTATTTGAGTCACCAAATGGACTCTGTTTCACTTATAGCCTAACATGGGTACTATAATAATGACAAATGAATACATGTTATACTCAACAACAAGTTTGGTTGTGCTTTCCGAAGAAGGAAAACTCGTTTGTACATTTTATGCTCAATTGGAGCCAATTTTGGGTGCAATACAAGGATTATAGTGATCAAATGGATTCCCTTTGACTTCCAACCACGTGTGGGTACCATAATAATGAAAAAGGAAACTTTTTCACTTAACAAACAAGTTTTGTTGTGCTTAACGAAGAAGGAAAACTCGATTGTACGTTGTAGGTTCAATTTGAAGGCCCAATTTAGGTTCAATCAGAGAATACAAGAATTTGAGTGACCAAATGGGCTTCGTTTGACTTCTAAGGGTACATTAATAATGACAAATGCAACACGTTTGACTCAACACACAAGTTTAATTTTGTTGTACAAGTAAGGAATACTCGTTTGTACGTTGTATGCTCAATTGGAGGCAAGCCAATTTGGGTGCAATCCGAGAATACAAGGATTGAGTGACGAAAAGGACTCCGTTTAACTCTAACCAGGCGTGGGTACAATAATAATGATAAATTCACATATTTGACTCAACCTACACGTTTGGTTAGCTTTAACGAAGAAGGAAAACTAGTTTGTACGTTGTAGGCTAAATTTGAAGCCAATTCAGGTGCAATCCGAGAATACAAGGATTTGAGTGACAAAATGGGACTTCATTTTACTTCTTGCCACACAGACAAGAAATGAAAAATGCAACATGTTTGACTCAACAAGAAATTTTGGTTGTGCTAAATGAAGAAAAAACCCGATTGTACGTTGTAGGCTCAATTGGAGGCCAATTTGGGTGCAATCAAAAAATACAAGAATTTGAGTGACCAAATGGGCTTTGTTTGAGGTTCTGACCTTGTGGGTATGTTAATAATGACAAATTAAACATGGTTGAATCAACAAAGAAGTTTGGTTTTGCTATACGAAGATGGAAAGTTCGTTTGTACGTTGTATGCTCAATTGGAAGCCAATTTCAGGGCAATATGAGAATACAAGGATTTGAGTGACCAAATGAACTCTGTTTGAGTCTAAAAGCGCGTAGGTACAATAATAATGACAATTCAACATGTTTGTCTCAACACAAATTTGGTTTTATTTACGAAGAAGGAAAACTCGTTTGTAAGTGTAGGCTCAATTTGTGGCCAATTTGTTTGCAATCCGAGAATACCAAGATTTGAGTGACAAAAATGGACTATGTTTGACTTATAACTGCGTGTAGGTACCATACTAATGACAAATTTTATATTGTTTACTCAACACACAAGCTTCGTTGTGTTTTACGAAGAAGGATAACTCGTTTGGGACGGTGTAGGCTCAATTGAAAGACCAATTTGGGGTGCAATCCGAGAATACAAGGATTTGAGTGACCAAATGGACTCTGTTTGACTTCTAGCCACACATAGGTATCAAAATAATGACAAATGCAACATTTTTGAATCAACAAACAAGCTTGGTATTGCTTAATGAAGAAGAAAAACTCGTTTGTACATTGTAGGCTCAATTGAAAGCCAATTTGGGTGCAATCCGAGAATACAATGGTTTGAGTCACCAAATGGATCTGTTTGACTTTTAGCCTAACATGGGTACCATAATAATGACAAATTTTACATGTTAGACTCAACAAACAAGTTTTGTTGTGCTTTACGAAGATGAAAAACTCGTTTGTACGTTGTATGCTCACACTACATCAAAAGGCTTGTTTAGCTACACTGAGGTGGCCATGACTCTAAAACGTTGGTTTATTTGCCACGGTCAAAAATCGTGGCTATAATGGCCAATGGCCTAAAATCGTGGCTAAAAAAAATCGTGGCTATAATCATTACACAAAAAGGCTTGGCCACGGTTAGAAAAATGTTGTTTTTTTTGCCACGGCTAAAAACCGTGGCTATAATGTCCAACAGCTTAAAACCCGTTGCTATAAAATGGAAATGCACGTGTGTTGCACTTGGAAGTGTCGAGAAGTGGAGTCGATTTCTCGGCGGGCGATTCCCGCTCCAAAAATTTTGCGTTACAACTTTCAACCCTTTGTTTCAAATCCTAAAATTTGTTCCATCTCCCCATAGATCTCCCGAAAGCACACACTGAATCTCCCGAAACCCTAAAAAAATTTGCATCCCTTCTCCAATTCTTGAAGGAGAGTTCATTTAAGAAGAAGAAGAAGAATGTTTGAACTCTATTTTTGAAGTTTGGGGTACAGTTTTGAAGTTTGAACTCTATTTTTGCTGCAACGAAGAAAAGGAGATAGAGATAGAGAGATTGTCGTGAGTGAGTTCGCAAGGAAAGAGTAAGGAGAAAGTTTTGTTCAGTGTTCATCAGGTAACAAATAAAGAATGTTGTTTATTGTTCTGGTTGTTTGATTAGTTTAGTTTGATTGGTAGATGAAGTGTCCGGGGTTTTGAAGCAAGGGAGTGTTTGGATTTGTTGTTAGAAATGTTGGGTGTTATTCAATTTCTGATTTTTATGTGTTTCAAGTTTGAAGGGATGTTAGTCAGATTTGGGGGTTTAAGTGATTAGGAAGGTTTTGGGTTTTGATGAGTTTATTTGATTTTGAATAAATGGGGTTTCAGATTTGTGGTTATTGATGAGTTAGAGATGTTGGGGTTTTGTTCAATATGCGAAAAGTTGAGATTTTGAAGGTCAGATTTGGGGATTTCAGTGGTTAGGAACCATTGTGTCTCTACTCCCCTTCTAAAACTCCATTGAAGAAGCCATGTCGTGCGAGGAGAAGCTCGGACATGTCAATGTTGGAGAGGCTACCAGAAGACTTATTGGTAGGTATTATGATGATTTTTTCTTTTCCAAACTAAAAACTATGTTGTCTACTTTGATTGATTGTGAGTTATTACAGAGCCTCAGGCTAATATTTGTTTGTTCTATTTCAGATTAGAGTTTCTGTTGTTTGTAACCAAGTGGTGTCAGACAATTGAACAAATGGAAGATCAAGTTTCTGCTGTTCTTCAAGGAAGAAGGTTATTATTGTCTCATTACTGCATTTTCTCTACTTGTGAGTTTTTTTTTTTGGTGTTATTTGAAAATAAAAGTTCCATCTGTTTGCAGGGAAGAGATAGCTCTAAGAAGAGGCAATAGTCTGGAGCTACAAATAGCCATAGTTGCTTATTGGTTTAACAACCAATAGTTTTGCAGAAAGAGTCATACTTGCTTAACTCATGTTCGCGCTAGAAGAGGCCAAGCTACAAACAGCCATAGTCTTGCAGAAGAGTAAGATTTGAATCCATAATTTCAGTTTCTATGACATTAATAGTTGCTTATTGGTTTAAGTTCATTTGTATTGAGTCTGCATAACAGGTTAGAAGAGAAAAATCAGTGAAAGGATGAAGTTTCTTCAGGAGCTTGTACCTGTTTGCAACAAGGTGATTTTCTGGAGCTTATGATTTATGCTTTGCAATTTGTTTATTGTTTCACCAAAGCTCTTTTGAACCACACGCACCCTATATGCCAAGCTTTATCTGGCTGAAATAACTCAGAATTTTCACCTGACATAATTGTATATACACCTATAGGTTTTTTTTCCAGTGGATGATCTGTTTTACCTGTGTTCTTTTAATGGTTTATAATAATTTTACTGTAGTCTGTTATGGAAGATCTAAGCAACCAAAGTTTTAATTTTTTCAATGTTAGATTCAGGGATAGCGGTAATTGAAGTACATTGAGCTATAGAGGAATTGCAAGAAATGAGAAGGAAAGTGAACTAAGAAGAGGTTAGTTGCATGATTTTGCTACTGTCACTCTGTGATGATATTAGATACCTATTGATCATTTGATTGTATCACCAACACATTACAAAAAATGATATGTGTATAAATGAAAAATATCGATCACATTGTGGTGAATTACCTTGTGTTCGTTGTGTTTTTGGGTTTCATGTTTGTCCTTTGATAATGTTTATCCTCTGCAACACGAGATAAAAAATATAAAGTTAGTTTGTTCAACTAATCTTCTAATTGATTTGCCGCTTAGGATTTTCTACTATTTACTGTAGGCACTCCGTAGTCTGTAGGTTTTTTTGGTTTCTTGATTTGGGCTTTATATTCATTTCCTGTGATTGTTGAAATATAGGCTGTAATAAAATTTTGTGATGGGAACACTGAAATGGCAGCTTTGGCGACTCTAGTTGCTTGTGATATAGGGACCATTTTTTAGAAACATAGCTTTTGGAGTCTAGATTGGATTAAAAAAAGGTTATCAGTATATGAATGATTTCATGGAAATGGAACATGTTATTGTAAAAGAACAAATCCATTTGCAGTATAAATGTATGACAAGACACAAACCAATTTAAGGTTCGATCCTTTTTTAAGGTTGCCAAGTGTTTCCTATGGTTTATAGTTGCCATGTTTTGAGTTACTCTACAGCTGAAGACTTGTGTCTTTTCCTTTAACTTTGAATGTGAATTTAAAATGTAAAATTGCATTTGAGGAATTTTGTGGATAGCAGTTAACTCTGCTGTGATTTACTTTCCATTATTGTCAAAGAGTCCATTTGTTTGCCATTGTCTGTTGCCAACACTGTTCTTCTGTAATTGATGTTATCAAGAAACATTGTCTCCAGCTGTGTGTTTGCAACTCCAGCGTAAGTCCATCTTCCTATCTTTTGCCTAACTGCATTTTTTTGTCCATGTACAAATTAGCTGAGGTTGTGGGTGCTGATCACCATTATTTTTATCTCGTGCTCGAATTTAAAGTTTGGTCCTTATAACAGTGACCGTACAAAACTGAGTTGCATCTGTTTTGTTGTCTCTCTAAATAAAATGTCACTGTTCATTCTAGTTTGTAAGTTCAAACTATTTGAAACTTGAAATTTAGCTTGTATGTGTCTATCCTTCATTGTGATACTTTCAAAGTTATGCAATAGTAAACCTTTTGCTATTGCTACTCCACGAGCTTCATTATAATTCTTCTTTTGTAGAGATTGTCATCAAAACCCTTTATATAATGTAGTTCCTCAATTTAGTTATGTGAATAAGCATGCTTGGGTGAAGGATTGAGCATGGTTACATGGAGTATGGGTCATGATGGTGCATTGGTGCACTCCAATGTGAGGCCCATTTTTTAGTTGGTTCTTATATTGCAGGATATTCTGAATGCTATCTCTCCCAGTCCAAACTTGAAGCTCTTCAATTTATAGATAATGTTGGAAAGATACATAATTTCTTAGAATTCTATACAATTGAAACTAATCATTTTTTTTAATTTTATTTTATTACTATTTTGTGTGTGTGTGTGTTTATTAATTATTGTACAATTAGAACACACTTTTTTTTGGGTATTAGGTTCTACTTAAGTCGGGACAGTTTAAAGGAGAAGTGAGATTCAGGTAAGGATATGTCTTTAAATATATATTCATTTTTGTTTCTTTGGTTGACAATTTTATACATTACTGATGCTTTCTCATGGCTGTATGACATTTGAAACCTAAGCCAAGTCATGCATATAACAATTTCCTATAAGATTTTTCTACTTTAATTGTGCTGAAAAGTGTATATAGGAAATGGAAAATGTCCATGGAAGGACCTATTTTTGGTTTTTTTTTTTCTAATAAATTCCTTTAAATTCTATTGGTCTTGGTTATAGTCTTATAAGCTTATAGTGATGCATGTATACTCCTAAAAGCTCATGACATGATTGATTATATTATCTCTTTTTGTATATTTTTGTTCAGCCTTGGAACTTATTATCGTTTAAAATCGTATCAGTAATGTATTTCCTTAAAAAAAGAAAAAAAGAAGTAGCCACCTTATTGGTCTCTATGTTGTTGTAGGGCATCACATGGTTTATTTGCGGTTCTAAGGGACTTGGTAGTTCAGGTCTTAGCTCATCAGCTGCTGTAAGTTTCTTGTGACTCTAAGTGGAAGGTGCTCTGATTACTTGATATTGTAAATAAAGATATGAGTTGTCTCTTCCTGATAACTAAGCAAATTCACCAATTTGTGGCATTTTATAATAGTATTCAAATAAAAACAACTAATTGTGTGGAAACCTTCTCATACTTCTCTCTATATCAATTAGAGCTTCAGAACTCACGAGTTGTCTCTATATGCATGAAAATGATAACGACACCCAATGTGGTGGTTTTGTGGTGTTGTAGTGTTTTATCTTACAAGGCCTCGGTGTTGATTGCCCTTCACAGTTCTAGCTTGAACTGTGTCACAGGATGAGGGTATGTTTACCTTTATCAATTTTTGTGTTAAGTTTCATTATATTTTTTTCATTGTGATATGGTTATCTAATTGCTTGATATATAGTCTCTAATAATGCATGCAAAAATATCTAAGATACTGATCAGTACTGCGATGCTTTGTGGACTGAAGCTTAGATTCCTTGGGCCATATTTTTTAGTTCAAGATTGGTATTTTCTTGTCTTGAAATCGTGTGCCTTTGTTTAGCACAATGTGTAGATTTTCCCAGCATTTTCTTGGGTATATAGCTGCTATTTTTAGTGTTTTTTCATCTCTTCAGTTCTGTCTGTCAGGTTAGTAGCATGTTTCCTTTTTTCCATTGTAATCTTTACAATTCATTCTATACAAACTCCATCATTTCTGAATCAGTTTTCATTGTCCGAAGGTTTTCATGTTACTTGCCACTTTTGTATGGATACTTGTGTCCTAGATAGTTTTATAATGGTCGCTTTCCCATCTGCAACTACAAAGCTACATACTAGTGAAGATGTCTTAGACATTAGGTCATTAACATTTTTACAAGAGCAGAACATTGCTGCATCACACTCCCATCCAGTCTCTACTTCTTTGCCTTACCACCATCTAAAACTGCTGATGGTCCATACTTAGTAGTATGGTTTGGTCCCTTGGGTTCGGATTTTGTAGTCAGAATTTCTTATTTCACCCTAGAAAATTGTAGCTTAGCATGTTGGGTGCTTCTTTTTCAGCACAAGTATGGTCCTAGATGGCATCTGCAGCTCTATGATGAATTGATAGAGACAGTGGTAAAAATACAGATGATGCATATTGTTGTTCCTACTCTTCTTAATTTATTCAAATAATAAATTTTGCTTCATTTTGAAAATAATCTTTTGAAATCTTGTTTCTCATATCAATGACACTTTCAGTCACAACTTCCAAGAGACGGCTGTTGCGGGAGAAGTTTCTTTGGGTATCAAATCACATTTCCGTAAATGTTAACAAGCTTTGATTAAGAATAATCCCATTCATTTTTTTTCCTTCCTGCTCATGTGTTTCAGATGAGAATGACATGGACTTTGATAAATATGGGATCCTTATCAAAGTCAAATTCAGGTATTATGATGGGAAGATGCCATGTTATGACCATTCTTCACTACACCAAAAGGCTTGTTTAGCTACGGGGAGGTGGCCACGACTCTAAGCCTATGGTTTATTTACCACGGCTAAAAACCGTGGCTATAACGGCCAACGGTTTAAAACCGTGGCTAAAAAATAAAATCGTGGGAAAAAAACACTACACCAAAAGGGTTGCTACGGTTTTAAACCGTGGCTATAACTGCCAACGGTTTATAACCGTGGCTAAACCTGCCAACGGTTTGAAACCGTAGCTAAAATTTTTTTTACTTTCACGCTTTGGCCAAAATGGTTTCGCGCTTTGAAGGGAGATTTTCACGCTTTGGCGAAAAAATTTGATGAAAAACAGATTCTCGAAAGAAGAAGGACGAAATAAGGAGAAGCAAGTAAGAAGAAGAAGGATGAAACAGGGAAGAAGAAGAAGGACGAAACAGGGAAGAAAAGGACGAAAGAAGGAGAGGACGATAGAAGAAGAAGCAGAGACGAAACAAACTCTCGAAGCAGGGAAGAAGAAGGACGAATGAAGGAGAGGATGATAGAAGAAGAAGAAGAAGAAGAAGAAGAAGAAGAAGAAGAAGAAGAATAAGAAGAAGAAGAAGAATAAGAATAAGAAGAAGAAGAAGAAGAAGAAGAAGAAGAGAAGGTAAGATCTCTCCTTCTTCTTTAGATCTCCTTATTCTTTAGATCTCTTTGTTGATCTCTTCTTCTTATTTTTTTTCTTCTTTCAGCAAAGCAAACCCTAGAACTCACTTTCTTCTTTTCTCCAGCTCGATTTCTTAAGAGGAGAAGAAGAAGATTTCTCCGAATGGATCAATTTCTCCGCTCCCGAAGAAGATTGTTGATGATGGAGCCTGGTTTTACACCCCCATTGAAGGTTTTACTTTGACTCTAAACCTCTCATCCTTCAATCGCTTACGACGCACAAGGTGACCAAACCCTCTTCTCTCTATTTAAATTCAATCAAGTTACTATTGGCATTTTTTTAATCTAGAGTAATTCAATGTGATTTCGATGAAAAGTTGTAATTTTTTGTCTGTTTGATCTATTTACTATAATTGGGTTTGGCTAAATGATCTATTGGTTTTGTAATTCAGAAAAAATGTGGTGACATTTGCCAGTTTGAGTTCGAACACCAAGACTGCTCAAGGAATCAAACTCACTGAAGGGCTTGGGAGCTTGCCCAAAGTAGTTTTGAATTTTGTTGGTGGAAGGTATTGAATTTACATTCTTTACCTTCAATTTGTTCAAGTAATGATGGGTTTTGTGAATTTCTTGATCAACCACATTGGAGTCTTACCTTTCAATTCGAATGAAATAGTTTCATACTTTTCATGCATTTGTTTCCTTCACACAATTAATAGTGATAATGCTAAAAATTTGGAGTGTTGATCACATCATTTGTGCCCAGTGAGGAAGAGATCTACTTATTTGGAGGGTGCATTACATCATGGAAAGTTCCAAGTGGGAAGGACTTGTTTTATGTTCGTCTGGACGCCGTATTTAATGGGTAGAAACCCATCAGGTTATTTGCTTTAGCCCTCGCATGACCTCAACTTATTTTCTTTGAGTTTTGCTAATATTATTTCTTAAGCCCCTAGATGGTTACGAATGATACTAACTTCATTTCTAATTGTGAATTAGTGGAGGAGTCCCACATTGTTTCCCACAGTTTGGACCTGGTGCAATCCAACAGGTATGGTTGGTTTTGTATTTTTTTTCCAGTCTCTTGTAATGTTTCTACTGATCTTCATATGACCTTGCTTTTGAAGTATCATTGTACTTCTATTCTCGCTAGTTAATAGATGCATGATTACTGACTAGCGCATAACCAACACTATAACCTAGTTAATTAACACTTAATGGCCTTCGGTTTATAGATATTTTACATTTTGAATATGTATGTGCATTGATGGATCTTCTTGCCGATCTACTTTACAAACTCTACAGTTTATGCTTACAATTTTTTTTTTCAAAAAACAGCCTTGTTTCTTGTTCCTAAATTTATCTTCATCAAATTCACCCTCTTTTGCAGCATGGATTTGCTAGGAACTCGAACTGGTCTGTTGCTGATTCTGAAAATGTGGAAGGAGATCCTACTATGACTCTAGAACTGACAGACAATAGCCTAGAGTTATGATATTTTTCTTTAATTTGATTTTTCTTTAATTAATTTGATTCTGAAAATGTGGAAGGAGATCCTACTATAACTCTAGGAACTTCAAATTTGATTTTTCTTTAATTTATGATATTTTAGTATGCTCTAGATAGTAGCCTCCTTGCTCATGCAGTTGGTCATATGCTGTTTTATGGAACCCACACCTGACCATGGAAGCCTGCTACAAAGAGTTTGTCTGTGTGGAAAATGCCCAGGTACTGTTTATTTTTGCTTGATTAGCTGAACTCTGCATTTGGTAGCCCTCTTGTATGGCCGTACTCCCCAGGTTTCCTTGGATCTTGCCTAGGGGCATATGCCAAGGTCTCCGTGAGTAACCTAGTCTGTCAGGCGCCAGACATGCCCCCCTTCTATAAATCTTAAACTCACTCAAATCTCCGTGTTTGCACTCTAAACTTCAATAACTCAACAACTGTTTTACATTGGTTTATGGCATTTGGACTCATCCAAAACTCTTTAATGCATCATTCATTCAATCTCTTTCATTAATTTCTGATTAATCCTATCTGTGCTTTACTATGTATTAATTGAACTTCTCCTCTTCCAAATAAAGTTGTGAATGCAGTCAAATACTTCTATATGTATGACACTCAATATTCAAAATTCAACGAAATCTGAAAAAACCTGAGGACCTGTTACGCTTGGAAACGCCTAGGCACCCTTGACAGGATGTTATATACATGGCTCGTTAAATCTCAGTTTTAACTGTATGTTTTGTTGTGAATTCTAAAACACAGATGAATTACTTATTGATGTTTCTGAGAAAATCTTGAACACTTCAAAGACTGAGCTTGTTCTTCCATTTGGGATTTGATAAAAAAAAAGTGTTTGCCAATCAAACAGTATAACTTGATAATTACTTGGGGCATATGCAAGACATGCTTGTTTTGAAGATATTTTTTATACAAGTTACTCTACCAAATTCTCCCAGATGTTAATGCAATTTTATTTTTCTTTTTGATATCACTTAAGATTGAAGAAGTGAAATTAGAGCCTAAGCAATCATGGGTTGTGGAGCAACATATGAGCATTGGTTGAAGGGAAGCTGGTATGCACCTTTTTAAGTTTGTAAAATGAGATCTTTTCTATTTATATTTTGTATTGCTACATCCACGGCTTTCTAGCTTGCAATATTGAGTTCTTCCCATATTGGTTTCCATTCCATGCGAGAATCCATATAGATAAAGGATGAACATTTCACATTTCTATTAAATATCTCCTTTTTTATATAGTACCAAGATTTTTAAAAGTTTATTCAACTATTCTTCGATCAAATTCAGAGACCCTGTTCTCTAGAAAAATGGAAACACGTGTTTGAATCAGAACTTCAAAACTATAATAATATGAGCAGTGTGATCTATTGCACTCAAACCCACTAACCATGATTCCAAACCAATCAAACCCAATTATTAACCATGACTACAAATATACTGTGAATTTCTGAATGATTTTACTGTAGTTTTCATTCCAATAATAGAAAACAAATATTTGTACTGTAGTTTTACTCATTAAAGCCAAAATCAAACATGATTTATTTTGTTTGTGAAATGGATTTCTGAAGGAGCATCAAGTTGTTTGGGAATTAGACAATGCTAGAGCGGAAAATAGGTGTCGAGGTCTTATTTAGATAATGTCTTAAGTAATAACTTAGATTACTTGTAACACTCATTTGGTTTCAATAAATAATATTAACTATTTTCTCTCACATTTTAATGAACAAGCTTGCTTTTGATGTTTAATCATTGATGATTAGATTGCCATTCACAAATTCTCTAACATGGAAGTTCTGATTTTTTTAATTTTTATGTAAGACTATATATTGTTATGCATGAGTATTG
Source organism: Berberis thunbergii (assembly GCA_003290165.1). NCBI lineage: Eukaryota > Viridiplantae > Streptophyta > Magnoliopsida > Ranunculales > Berberidaceae > Berberis > Berberis thunbergii. The sequence continues at coordinate 390,429 of QNQO01000471.1, read as the reverse complement.
TTTGTTATAAAGCTTATCTTCACATTAATCCTGATTGTTTCATTTATTTTGAACTTTGGGTTTGTTTGATATAATTGTGTTGATCCCCCATTTGCATGGCTTTTAGGGATAGAGCATCCCACAAAAATAACATTTTGAGTTTATAAAACCTTACAAGAGCAAGCTTCAGATTTGAATAGCCGTAAAAGATAATGTATAATAGCAACTGATGTATACTTGTTTTAATTCATCTTTTTAAAAGAACATGTATAGATATGCTTTTCAATTAAACAAAGTAGCGGCATCACAGTTCTTACGCAATATAAAATCTTTGTCATGTTTATGCGAACTTAAGAACAATGTGTATATGAACTTATTTTCTTGTTAGAAAGATCTCATACAGCAACCCTAGATTTGATGAAAAAAATAAATTGTATGAAACAGTGGTGTTTGCTTGTGTAAGGACATGAAAACCTTTATGTTCAAGTAAACAACACCAACTAACAAATACATTATACATCTTTCTGCATTATAACATCTAAATTAGGGGTTGAGTTTTTCAGATGATCCAAAAGGATAACTTTTGTTTGCTACCATATTTTGTTTGCTGCATAACATCTAAATTAGGGGTTGAGCTTTTTGAACTTATATTTTTTTCTAGGCATGAATATGTGCAATCTTGAATGTTATACAAGGTTAAAAGTATGAGCACATAATTTGTTTTGTTTTGATTGCTGCCATATTTTGTTTGCTGCATATTTTGTTACACTTTCTGTTGTTAGTAGAATAAAGAATGGGAATAATGGTTGGAGAGGCACGGTAACTGGTGCTGCAGCAGCAGCAACCGGCAAATCTGGATTTCTATCTGGGGCTATTGCTTCCTCCTTTAATAACTGCAAAAGCAGTGATGTAGAGACAGATTTTAGCTCATTGAAGAAAAAATATCATCTGTTGGTGTTCTCTCCTACTGGATGTCTTGTACAATATGTATTACGTCTTTCTAAGGGGTCACATTGTGGAACAACTGTGTCAAGGGCACCAGTTCATCCTAATGAAACAGATCCAAATTCTGGTGCAAGGTTGAAGCACTCCAGAAGTGGGATATTTGCCAGAGACAGAATTGACGCGAACGAATGGATAATGTAGACATCTATGGTGAGCACATGCACAGAGATAGTTGTAAGATCTTTCCTGAAGAGATCAATACAAGAAGAGGTTCTTATCAACTTGACAGCAATGCTCTCACAAAAGTAAAGATCAGTTCCCAGGAAAGACATAACTTTTATATTTCTGAAGCTAAACTTCAGATGCACCAAGCAAGGTCCCCATTATGGGCAAAGTCTCAGGTACCTCTACATGCAGAACATTTGAATTTTTTTCTCATAGAATACCCGGATTCCTCTTTTTGATGTGTGTTTCCCTCCTTCCATCAATATTTCTTAGGTTTACTTCCATGTAAGGTTGATAGATGAGATTCACACTGAAAATGGAAGTGCTTCAGGAGGGGAGCTGGAAATTGAAAGAACTCAAACACACATGATTGAAGCAAGGTCAAAAGATTTGATACCTGTCTTTGAACCTATTCAAACTTCCCAGTTCCAGCAATCAAGGTGCACATCAATCCTTAAATTACACTGTTTTTTTTTGTTAGTTCATGATGTTACCATGAAAAATAGCATCCACCAAATATCTACTTTAGTCCATCAGTTTTTTTGTTGCTCTCTGCCTAAAATTTTTGTTTGCTTGTGGAATGATGTGATGCTTACATCCAGTTTCGTTATGCTTTAGTTTCCACCCTAAACTTATTCATGCTGCATTTTGCCTCTTATTTTGGAATCCCATTTTCATCCATTCTATAGGAATCCCATTTACTAAAAATTACTTATATCACCAACAGACCCCACTTACTAATATTTATTACATATTGCAAGAACAACTCTTTATATAGTACTACCAATCTTCCATCCATTCTATAGGAATCCCATTTTCATTTCATTCTTTGAACAAAAAAAAATACGACTTGTTAGCCTTCTTAGCTTTTTGGTCTGTAAATTGGTGTATTGTTGGATGGACTATTGTGTTTCATACAAAAACATCCCACAAACTTTACCCATTGTGGTAAAGTCCCAAAGTGGAAGAAGGGATCATAAAGTCTTCAATAAGTTTGGATTCACAAAGACAATATCTCCTTCTCAGGTACTACAACACATTTTTATGATTTCATTTGGTTTGATTTGATTAGAATGATTGTTTTGACACTTTGGGTATGTGATTTAATGATTCTAGATTGAATCTTATGATGGGTATTGGATTGTTTTGTTTGATTTCTTATTGGGTTTTTGTGTATTGAATCATGTAGAGCATCATTAAGGTCTCTAGTAAGTCTGAGTTTAGGCTACCTATTGAGCAGACTACTAGGAGGAAAGGGAAGCCGTTGTTTGCTGTGGTTGGGGACACAGGCTTGTGTAAAGAAGAAAGTGTGGATACACCTCTTGAGCCTAGAACTTGTGCAGGGAATCTTTTGAGTGTTGTATTGCAGAAACATCGCCATCTCTTCCATTTTGCGATGGCGAAGCAACTAGACCAATTGGCTTCTGATAGGGATGAAGCAGTTGCCTCAATACAGCGCAGTTCTTCTTTGACCGAATCATTTCTTCAGAGGTAATTGATCCTTCCCTTTTTCAATCACGCCAAGAGTTATTAGTTAACTTGTTGAGTTTGATTGTAAGTAAAAGATTGATCTACTACATTTTAATTGTCAACTCTACCTATGGTTTCATCTGGTGCTTCTGTCATCATAGAGTAGTTGTCAGTTTGAGCAATCAAAATTACAATTGTGATTCAGGAATTATGAACAATAGTTATAATAAGGGGTGTTTATTTGGTAAAGGCATCTTAACATTTTTTCTATCTTTTGGTGGAGTGCGTTTAAGTTGTGGTCTACTGATATACCTTGCAATTCACTGGGAGATGCAAATGGAGCTCCATATCCTGCTTCAATTTTGCAGCGCGTTTAAATGAAAGAAAATATGCATCCTTATCTAGATCAGAGATCATGTGTTTTCGAGGGTCATGTTGATCAGTTGGAACTAGGTCTGCATTGAAGGTTTTGTTATGTTCTTTGTATTCACTTTACATTAAACATTATCAATTGATTTTATTTTCGTTAACGTACAAATGTTGATTGATTTCTATTAGTTTTACAAATAAATAAAAACTCATTAGTTGAATTCATAGTTCATTCAAGGGTATTGGTCTTACCTTTGCATAAAAGACCATGTACGCTTTGTTTGATGTATTTCGTTAGATTTGTGAATTTGGAGAAAGTGATGGGTATCTGCTATAGGGCTCTGTCAAAAGAACTGATCGAGAGACCGTCTGTTGAGGACGTGCTGTGGAACTTGCAGTTTGCTTCTCAGGTTCAGGACGAATGGAGCCAAAGCAGCAAAAGTTCTTCACCAATCTCACCTTCCCAACCCCCTCCCTTGGAACTTAATTTCCAATAGAGGCAATATCCAAATCATTGTGCTTAAACCTCATCTTGCAAGGTATGTTAGTATAGCACTTACACACTATTGATAAGACTTCCCTATTTTCCAGTATTTTGATAGATACTCGGAAAATTAACTACTAGGGGCCTTTTGATTATATTTTGCAAGAGTATTTATTAAAACACTAGTTAAGAATTAAGACCTGCTATATTATTTATGATTGCCACTTTTATTAGTAAAAGTGTTCATTTAAGAACCAACCTTTCCTGGCAAAACTTACATACTTCCAGGCAATGTGAAATTTTAATTAGCTTGAATACCTGACATATTATGTTACTTGACGTAGAAAATATGTAGACAGGAACAATGGAGTTGCAAGGAACACTATTAAAGGACTTGCCTGGGCAAGGGGAGTGTTGCTGCAAAGTCTCTTCCAAAACCGTTTTTGTTCCATCTGTCATGGTTTTGGGGTATGTGGTTGTTTGAACTTGTCAATAACCATATTCCGATTTTGTATATTATGTAATTCTTTCTCACTTGAACTGGCTCGAGTGTATCAGTATCAGACCTTTGAGGTACCTTTATATACATTATCCAGCTCTAATGACACAATGGTGTTCGTTCCTTTGTTCTATTTGAATTCTTTCTGAAATTTTGTAACCTGATGCACTATATTTACTGGAATGGACTGTAGTTTCAAGTACATATACATGTTGATACATGGTTGTACATTTGTGTGCGTCAAACCAATTTTTCGCAATGCTTTGCCCATTCATTACATGTCTGTGCATTCATGTCAGTATTTTGGAGATGCATGTTTTAGAATAAACTCGTAAGTTGCCAGTCATTGCAGTCCTTATTGCATCCTCAATTCATGCTTTTGACTATTGCAACGGCTTAAAAAAAATTGCCACGGCTTAAAACCGTGGCTAACTATTGCAACGGCTTAGAGCCGTGGCCATCAGTTGCCACGGCTTATAACCGTGGCTAGGACTTGCCACGGCTTAAAACCGTGGCTAAAACCTTTGCAACGGCTTATAACCGTGGCTAGGACTTGCCACGGTTTTAAGCCGGGGCTATTCTTGGCCACGGCTTAAAACCGTGGCTAACATATATTTTGCCGTGGTTTTTAGCCATTACTGAGGATTTAGTGACCCCCCTACAGCCCACGGTTCTAAGCTGTGCCAATGGGTTACCCCCACGATTTAAAACCGTTGCTAATGGCCATTTCTGGTGTAGTGCTTCAACTTCAATATTATTCTATTACATGGAGCTGAAAATGTCGATGAGCTGATTTTATTTTTTTTGTAAGGATGAAAACTGTTGCACGTGGGCCCTATGACAATTGAGTGTAAAAAATGTCAAAATGACTTGTGCTGCTTCAATATCAGCATCTGGCGTTGCATTTGAACACCAAATGCTTTTCTGAACTGATCTCTTACTACTGATTTGTTTTAGAAGCTAGTTATTTTCATTTGGGAATATAAATGGCTCTACTTGTAAAAGATGACTGGTATTATTACTTTCAGCGAAGCAGGACAGCTTCAACTTCTAAGTGCTCATCATCAGTCTGGAGGGGTATCACAGTGCACTTGTTAATATTTCTTATAAATTCAACCTGACGTATCTTTCCATTTCTAGGAACGTTCAGTTTCAACCATTCTCTATCTAGTCTCTCTGCAAGACCTAACTAACTGCCCATTTAGAGTGGTTGATGAGATAAATCAAGGTTAGTTGCTAGCATTCTATGTTTATCACACATTTTGTTGCAGAAATATATATCACATTTTCAACTTTGTGATAATTCGATATTTCATAACTCAGGAATGGACCCTATAAATGAAAGGAAAATGTTCCAGCAACTAGTGCGTACTGCTAGCCAGCCCAATACACCACAGTGAGTTTCACCTATTTGTCTTGTTGTCCATTTTAGTTGGATAACTTTTAATTACTGCTATCAGCTCTCTGGTTCCTTAAACATGGGATCATTAGTTAACAGGGTGCTTCTGCAAATTTACTGCATTAACTGTCTGGTGAATGCCCTGTCCCCACTATAGGAGCAAACCACCAAGCAGCATAGTTTAAGTCATCGTAAACAATATCAGTCCCATGATATCTTGGCTGAACTCTGGTCGTTGTTGAATTTCATCTTGCCAAATATATTTTCGTCCCATGAAGAGTTTGAGTCATGGTAAACAATATCAGTTTAAGCACAATTCTCTGATCAAACTGTAGCTATGTTTTTGAAGTCGGAGGCACTAACTTATTTTGTCGCTTAAGACATAAGTGGTGTTTAGATCAAACTAGTTGTTTAGCAATCACCAAGATTTTCTTCTTGCTTATGCTAAACACTGAAAATTGGTAGTGTTTTGAATCTTTATCTCCATGTTATATTATATCATGATATTGACTCTTTGTTGACATCATTGCCATGTTAAAGTCTTTTATAATGAATATTGACTTAAACACACAAAAAGTCTGAATTTTTTATTTTCAACAATCAAAGTACATTTTTTTAAATTAGCATTTCATGTCATATTTCAGTACTACACTTTAATTTCTGAAAATATATTCTTTATCACATTAAGTTAATTTTTTTTTACCACATACACTGTATTTAAGCTAAAGACTGCTTGTTCATACAATTATTTAGCTTGTAACTTCCTTCATTTAGTTTTATGATGACAATCTCGATGTGGATATTGAAATTTCACGTACTTACGTTTTGCCACTTGAGATACTTTCATAACTCTTGTTCTTGTTAATGTTAGTTTGCATTTCACTATAATCTTCCAAATTTGTAAATTGTTTATCTTTTTTTTATGGTCATGTCTTGTTATGTACATGGTTGTTTGTAATCTATCATCTATTGCTCATCCTCGATACGTGAGAGAAAAGGTGAATTTGGTTCATCAATTAATATTGCAGACCCCATGGACAACATGCGGTAGTTCTGGCAGAAGATGCACCAAGATACATTGATTACCGGAGTGAGAAAAGCGATCTTGGTGGAATGATGAGCATAATGCTAGGGTAGGTAATGATAATGGGATCTCTCCTTTGCAAACTCAGTTAGACCAGTTTTATGCATGTCAACTAGCATGTTTTGATAAATTCACCATGTGATAGCATGTCCTGTTTTGAGTTTTATATTAACATTTTGTTAAGGAATTGCTAAGGTGCATGTTTGCTGGGAAAAACAAAAAAAACTCAAGTTGGTAAATGTGTTGTTCTTGGTTTTTGTTTTCCAGGATTCACATAACCAAGCTGGCATTGCTCACAATGGTGGTCTAGTGCCATTATTGAAGCTTCTTGACTCAAAGAATGGTTCTCTACAGCACAATGTTGCATTTGCTCTTTATGGACTTGCAGATAATGAGGTATCTTAAGTTATCATGTATTCAGTTTCGAAGTTGTGTAGCACTTGATCATGAAGTAACCAATTGTCTTCTGGTCGTCCCGCTATAGGATAATGTTTCTCATTTTATTAAGGTGGGAGGTGTTCAAAAGCTGCAAGATGGAGTGTTCATTGTTCAAGTGAGTCAATTTTTCGTGGGTTGCTTGTGAAGTTTCTTAAAGTGGGTGCTATGTTCTTTAGGTTTAGGCTGAACTTTTTTAAAGTAGAAAATGTTAATTTATGGAGATTATTCATTTGCTTGACTCTTTAGATGTTCGTTTTTGTTAGATGTATCTATATACGTAGTTGAAGTTGTTAATTTATTTCCCATATAAGCACTCAATAACATCATATTGTTTTTTATGCAGGTTTATTTGGGCAAGCAATATGTAAATAATTCGACACTGTCTGATGTTACATTTCTAGTTGAAGGTTGTAAATAATTCTCTTTCCATCTTTTTCATTTTTTTGTTTGGTTTTTATACGGGTAAAGTCGTAATCTACCCCCTTTTTTTATTGTAAATCAATTTTTTGATAAGTAATAAAGGTCTGGCATCCCATAGCTGCCCCTCCCCACTGGAGGTTTAACTAAAAAAAAAAAGGTGTGGGGCTGTGATTTTGCTGCAGCAGCAACAAAAATTTAAATTTTTTTTCAATTATATTATTTTGCAACGGTTTCAAACCCTCGCAACAAATCATATTTCTTTTTTTATGAATTTTGTTTTTACTGGACACGGCTTAAAATCGTGGCTAACAATATTGCATGCGGCTCAGAACCGTGGCCATGACTTGCCACGGCTTATAACCGTCTCTAGGACTGACCACGGCTTAAAACCGTGGCTAAAACTTTTGCAACGGCTTATAACAGTGGTTAGGACTTGCCACGGTTTTAAGCCGTGCCTATTCCTGGCCACGGCTTAAAACCGTGGCTAACATTTTTGCAACGGTTTATAACCGTGGCTAAATCATCAACCGTCCTCGAGCATAAAACCGTTGCTAATATGATTTGCCACGGTTTGTAGCCGTTAATGGGGATTTAGCGACGCCTCTACAGCCCACGGCTCTAAGCCGTGACAATGGGTTACCCCTACGGTTCAAAATCGTTGTTGATGGGTATTTTTGGTGTAGCGTCAATGGGAGGCCAATTTGGGTGCAATCCGAGAATACAAGGATTATAGTGACCAAATGGACTCTGTTTGACTTCCAAACACGTGAGGGTATTATAATAATGACAAATGCAACATTTCTTACTTAACAAACCAGTTTGGTTGTATTAAACGAAGAAGGAAAACTCGATTGTACGTTGTAGGCTCAATTAGAGGCCAATTTGAGTGCAACCAGATAATACAAGCATTTGAGTGACCAAATGGGTTTCGTTTGACTTCTAACTTTGTGAGTGCTTTAATAATGGAATGCAACATGTTTGACTCAACATACAAGTTTAAATGTGTTGTACGAAGAAATAAAACTAATTTGTATGTTGTATGCTCAATGGGAGGCCAATTTGGGTGCAATCCTAGAATACAACGATTTGAGTGACCAAAAGGGCTCCGTTTGATTCTAACCATGAGTGGGTACAATATTAATGACTAATTCAACATATTTCACTCAACACACAAGTTTGGTTAGCTTTAAGAAGAAGGAAAACTCGTTTGTACATTGTAGGCTCAATTTGTGGCCAATTCGGGTGCAATCCGAGAATACTAGGATTTGAGTAACAAAATGGACTCCGTTTGACTTCTAACCGCGTGAAGGTACCATACTAATGACAAATTTTATATGTTTCACTCAACACACAAGCTTGGTTGTGTTTTACAAAGAAGAAAAACTCGTTTGGACGGTGTAGGCTCAATTGAAGACCAATTTGGATGCAATCCTAGAATACAAGGATTTGAGTGACCAAATGGACTCTGTTTGACTTCTAGCCACACATAGGTACCAAAATAATGACAAATGCAACGAGTTTCAATCAAAATACAAGCTTGGTATTGTTTAATGAAAAAGGAAAACTTGTTTGTACATTGTAAGTTCATTTGAAAGCTAATTTGGGTGCAATCCGAGAATACAAGGATTTGAGTCACCAAATGGACTCTGTTTGACTTCTAACCTTACATGGGTACCATAATAATAACAAATTATACATGTTAGAAGTAACAAACAAGTTTGGTTGTGCTTTACGAAGAAGGAAAACTTGTTTGTACATTGTATGCTCAATTTGAGGCTAATTTTGGTGCAATCCAATAATACAAGGATTATAATGACCAAATGGACTCCGTTTGAGTTCCAATCACGTGTGTGTACCATAATAATGAAAAATGCAACATTTTTTACTCAACAAACAAGTTTTGTTGTGTTTAACGAAGAAGGAAAACTCGATTGTTCGTTGTAGGCTAAATTGGAGGCCAATTTGGGTGCAATCAGATAATACAAGAATTTGAGTGACCAAATGGGTTTCGTTTGACTTCTGACTTTGTGGGTACATTAATAATGACAAATGAAACATGTTTGACTCAACAAACAAGTTTAAATGTGTTGTACGAAGAAGAAAAACTCAATTGTACGTTGTATGCTCAATGGGAGGCCAATTTGGGTGCAATCCGATAATACAACGATTTGAGTGACCAAAAGGACTTCGTTTGAATCTAACAATGAGTGGGTACAATAATAATGACTAATTAAACATATTTGACTCAATACACAAGTTTGGTTAGCTTTAAGAAGAAATAAAACTCGTTTGTACGTTGTAGGCTCAATTTGTGCCCAATTCGGGTGCAATTCGAGAATACCAGGATTTGAGTGATAAAATAGACTATGTTTGACTTCTAACTGTGTGAAGGTTCCATACTAATAAAAAAATTTATATTTTTTACTCAACACACAAGCTTGGTAGTGTTTTACGAAGAAGGAAAACACGTTTGGACGGTGTAGGCTCAATTGAAGACCAATTTGGGTGCAATCCTAGAATACAATGATTTGAGTGACCAAATAGACTCCATTTAACTTCTAGCCACAAATAGCTACCAAACTAATGACGAATGAAACATGTTTTACTCAACAAACAAGATTGGTATTGTTTAATAAAGAAGGAAAACTCGTTTGTATATTGTAGGCTCAATTGAAAGCCAATTTTGGTGCAATCCGAGAATACTAAGATTTGAGTCACCAAATGGACTCTCTTTGACTTCTAGCCTAACATGGGTACCATAATAATGACAAATTCCACATGTTATATTCAACAAACAAGTTTGGTTGTGCTTTACAAAAAATGAAAACATGTTTGTACATTGTAGGCTCAATTGGAAGCCAATTTGGGTGCAATACACGGATTATAGTGATCAAATGGACTCCATTTGACTTCCAACCACGTGTGGGTACCATAATAATGAAAAAGGCAACATTTTTCACTTAACAAACAAGCTTGGTTGTGTTTAACGAAGAAGGAAAACTCGATTGTACGTTGTAGGTTCAATTTGAGGCCAATTTGGGTTCAATCAGAGAATACAAGATTTTGAGTGACCAAATGGGCTTCGTTTGACTTCTAAGGGTACATTAATAATGAAAAATGCAACACGTTTGACTCAACAAACAAGTTTAATTGTGTTGTACGAAGAAGGAAAACTCGTTTGTACGTTGTATGCTCAATTGGAGGCAAATTTGGGTGCAATATGAGAATACAAGGATTTGAGTGACCAAAAGGAGTCTGTTTGACTCTAAAATAATAATGAAGAATTCAACATATTTGACTCAACACATATGTTTGGTTAGCTTTATGAAGAAGGAAGACTCGTTTGTACGTTGTAGGCTCAATTTCAAGCAAATTCGGGTGCAATCCGAGAATACAAGGATTTTAGTGACAAAATGGACTCCGTTTGACTTCTAACCGCGTGCAGGTACTATAGGAATGACAAATGCTATATTTTTTACTCAAAACACAAGCTTGGTTGTGTTTTAGGAAGATGGAAAACTCGTTTGGACGGTGTAGGCTCAATTGGAGACCAATTTGGGTGCAATCCGAGAATACATGGATTTGAGTGACTAAATTGACTCTGTTTGACTTCTAGCCACACATAGGTACCAAAATAATGATAAATGCAACATGTTTGACTCAACAAGAAATTTTGGTTGTGCTAAACGAAGAAGAAAAACCCGATTGTACGTTGTAGGCTCTATTGGAGGCTAATTTGGGTACAATAAAAAAAAATTGAGTGACCAAATGGACTTTGTTTGAGGTCTAACCTCCTGGGTATGTTAATAATAACAAATGAAACATGGTTGAATCAACAAAGAAGTTTGGTTTTTCTATACGAAGATGGAAAACTCGTTTGAACGTTGTATGCTCAATTGGAAGCGAATTTCAGGGAAATATGAGAATACAAGAATTTGTGTGACCAAATGGACTCCGTTTGAATCTAAAAGCACGTAGATAAAATAATAATGACAAATTCAACATGTTTGACTCAACACACAAGTTTGGTTTGCTTTACGAAAAAGGAAAACTCGTTTGTAAGTTGTAGGCTCAATTTGTGGCCAACTTGTTTGCAATCCGAAAATACAAGGATTTGAGTGATCAAATGGACTCCGTTTGACTTCTAACCACATGCGAGTACCATAATAGTAACAAATTCAATATTTTTGACTCAACAAAAAATCTTGGTTGTGCTTTACCAAAAAATAAAAACTCGTTTGGATATTGTAGGCTCAATTGGATGTAGATTTGGGTGCAATCCGAAAATACAAGGATGTTTTAGTGACCAAATTGACTTCGTTTGACCTCTAACCTCACCTGGGTACCATAATAAAGAAAACTTCAACATGTTTGGATCATCAAACAAGTTTGGTTTTGTTTAATGAAGAAGGAAAACTCGTTTGTACGTTGTAAGCTCAATTGGAGGCCAATTTGCATGCAATGAATACAAGGACTTGAGGACTCTTTTTGACTTCTAACCTCGTGAGCATACAATACTAATGACAAATGCAACATGTTTGACTGAACAAAAAATTTTGTTATTGCTTTACGGAGAAGGAACAATCGTTTATATATTGTAAGCCTAATTGGATGCCATTTTTGGTGCAATCCGATATTCCAAGGATTTGAATGAGCGAATGGACTTCGTTAGACTTCAAACCAATCGTGGGAACAAAATTAATGACAAATCCAACATTTTTATCTTCAAACAAGTTTGGTTGTGCTTCATGAAGATGGAAAACTCGTTTGTATGTGGTAGGCTCAATTGGAGGCCTATTTGGGTGCAATCCGAGAATACAAGTATTTGAGTGACCAAATGGATTCTCTTTGACTTCTAACCTCGAGGGTATGTTAATAACAGCAAATTCAACATGTTTGACTCAACAAACAATTTTGGTTGTGCTTACGAAAAAGGAAAACTAGTTTGTACGTGGTAGGCTCAAATAGAGGCCAATTTGGGTGCAATCATAATTTACAAGGAATTGAGTGACCGTATGGACTCCGTTTGACTTCTAACCACACATAGGTACCATAATAATGAAAAATTCAACATGTTTGACTTAACAAATAAGTTTGGTTGTGTTAAACGAAGAAGAAAAACTCAATTGTACGTTGTAGGCTTAATTGGAGACCAATTTGGGTGCAATCAGAAAATAAAAGAATTTGAGTGACCAAATGGACTTTGTTTGACTTCTAACCTTGTGGGAACATTAATAATGACAAATGAAACATGTTTGACTCAACAAACAAGTGTCGTTGTGATTTACGAAGAAGAAAAACTCATTTGTACGTTGTTTGCTCAATTGGAAGCCAATTTGGATGCAATCCTATAATAGAAGGATTTCAGTGACCAAAATGACTCCGTTGAATCTAACCGCGTGTGGGTACAATAAAAATGACAAATGAAACATGTTTGACGTAACATACAAGTTTGGTTTGCTTTACGAAGAAGGAAAATTGGTTTGTCCGTTGTAGGGCACAATTAGAGGCTAATTTGGGTGCATTCCGAGAATACAAGGATTTTTGAGCGACCAAATGGACTTCCTTTGACATCTAACGTCACGTGGGTACCATAATAATGACAAATGCAACATTTTTGCATCAACAAATAAGTTTGTTTTGCTAAATGAAGAAGGAAAACCGTTTGTACGTTGTAGGCTCAATTAGAGGCCAATTTGGGTGCAATACGAGAATACAAAGATTTGAATCACCAAATGGACACTGTTTGACTTCTAACCTAGCATGGGTACCATAATAATTACAAATGAAACATTGTTTACTCAACAAACAATTTCTGTTGTGCTTTACGAAGGAAGAAAACTCGTTTGTATGTTGTAGCCTCAATTGGACACCAATTTGGGTGCAATCCAAAAATAATGACAAATGCAACATTTTTTACTCAACAAACAAGTTTGTTTGTGCTTTACGAAGAAGAAAAACTCGTTTGTACGTAGTAGGCTCAATTGGAGGCCAATTTGGGTGTAATTCGAATATACAAGGAATTGAATGGCCGAATGGACTCCGTTTGACTTCTAACCACACATAGGTACCATAATAATGAAAAATACAACATGTTTGACTCAATAAATAAGTTTGGTTGTGCTTAACGAAGAAGAAAAACTCAATTGTACGTTGTAGGTTCAATTGGAAGCCAATTTGGGTGCAATCAAAAAATAAAAGAATTTGACATGGTTGACTCAACAAAAGAATCCGAGAATAAAAGAATTTGACATGGTGTGACCAAATGGACTTCGTTTGACATCTAACCTCGTGGGAACGTTAATAATGAAAATTTCAACATGGTTGACTCAACAAACAAGTTTGGTTGTGATTTACGAAGAAGGAAAACAAGTTTATACGTTGTATGCTCAATTGGAAGCCAATTTAGATGCAATCCTAACATACAAGGATTTGAGTGACCAAAATGACTCCGTTGAATCTAACCGCACATGGGTATAATAACAATGACAAATTCAACTTGTTTGACGTAACATACAAGTTTGGTTTCCTTTACGAAGAAGAAAAACTCATTTGTACGTTGTATGCTTAATTTGTGGCCAATTTGGGTGCAATCTGAGAATACAAGGATTTGAGTTACCAAATGGACTCCGTTTGATTCTTTCATCATGCGGGTACAATAATAAATACAAATGAAATATTTTTTTCTCAACAACAAGTTTGGTTGTGCTTAACGAAGAAAGAAAACTCGTTTATACGTTGTAGGGCACAATTGGAGGCTAATTTGGTTGTATTCCGATAATACAAGGATTTGTGTTACTGAATGGACTCCATTGGACTTCTGAATGTGCGTGGGTACCATAATAATCACAAATGTAACATGTTTGACTCAACAAACAATTTTTTTTGTGCTTTACAAAAAAAGAATACTCATTTGTACGTTGTATACTCAATTGGTGGCCAATTTGGGTGCAATCCGAGAATAAAAGGATTTGTGTAACTGAATGGACTCCATTTGAGTTCTAACCCCTCGTGGGTTCCATAATAATCACAAATGCAACATATTTGAATCAACAAACAAGTTTTTTTGTGCTTTACGAAAAAGGAAAACTCGTTTGTACATTGTAGACTCAATTGGAGGCCAATTTGGGTGCAATCCAATAATACAAGGATTTTAATAACCAAATTGACTCCGTTTGAGTTCCAACCACGTGTGGGTACCAAAGTAATGAAAAATGAAACATGTTTGACTCAACAAACCAATTTGTTTATGCTTTACGAAGAAGGAAAACTCGTTTGTACGTTGTAGGCTCAATTAGAAGCCAATTTAGGTGCAATCCTAGAATACAAGGATTTGAGTGACCAAATGTACTTCGTTTAACTTCAAATCATGCATGGGTACCATAATAATGACAAATGCAACATGCTTGACTCAACAAACAAGTTTTGTTGTGCTTAACGAATGAGGAAAACTTGTTTGTACTTTGTAGGCATAATTGGAGGCCAATTTTGGTGTTATCCGATATTCCAAGGATTTGTATGAGCGAATGGACTTTGTTTGACTTCTAACCAAGCGTGGGTACCATAATAATGAAAAATGCATCATTTTTGAATCATCAAATAAGTGTGGTTGTGCTTCATGATGAAGGAAAACTCGTTTATACATTTTAGGTTCAATTAGAAGCCAATTTGGGTGCAATCCGAGAATACTAGGATTTGAGTGACCAAATGAACTATGTTTGACTTCTAACCGTGCGTGGGTACCATAATAATGCCTAATGTAACATGTTTGACATAACAAAAAAGTTTGGTTGTGCTTTACTTAAAAACAAAATGTGTTTATATATTGTAGGCTTAATTGGAGGCCTATATGGGTGCAATCCTAGAATACAAGGATTTGAGTGACCAAATGGACTCCGTTTGACTTCTAACTATGCACGGGTACCATAATAATGACTAATGCATATTTTTTTACTCACAATCATCTTGCATTTATCATTATTATGGTACCCATGCATGGTTGGAAGTCAAACAGAGTCCATTTGGTTACTCAAATCCTTGTATTCTTGGTTTGCACCCAAATGGGCATCTAATTGTGCCTACAACGTACAAACAAGTTTTCCTTCTTCATTAAGCAATTGAGCCTACAAGGATTTGAGTGACCAAATGCACTCTATTTGAATTCTAACCTTGTGGGTACATTATTAATGACGAATGCAACATGTTTGACTCAACAAATAAGTTTGGTTGTGCTTTACGAAAAAGGAAAACTCCTTTGTACGTTGTAGGATCAATTAGAGGTCAATTTGGGTACAATCCGAGAATATAAGGATTTGAGGACCAAATGGACTACGTTTGACTTCTAACCACACATAGTTACAATAATAATGACATTTGCAACATGTTTGACTCAACAAACAATTTTGGTTGTGCTTATCGAATAAGGAAAACTCGATTATACGTTCTATGCTAAATTGGAGGCCGATTTGGGTGCATTCAGATAATACAAGAATTGAGTGACCAAATGGACTTCATTTGACATCTAACCTCATGGGTACGTTAATAAAGACAAATTCAACTTGTTTGATTCAACACACAAGTATGGTTGTACTTTACGAAGAAGGAAAACTCATTTATATGTTGTATGCTTAATTGGAGGTCAATTTGGGTGCAATCCAAGAGTACAAGGATTTAAGTTACCAAATAGATTTCGTTTGAATCAAACCTCATGTGGGTACAATAATAATGACAAATGCAACATGTTTGACTCAACACTCAAGTTTGGTTTGCTTTACGAAGTAGGAAAACTTGTTTGTACATTGCAGGCTCAATTTGTGGCCAATTTGGGCGCAATCCAAGAATACAAGGATTTGAGTGACTATATGGACTCCATTTGATTTCTATCCGCGTGCGGGTACCATTATAATGTCAAATGAAATATTTTTGACTCAACAAACAAGTTTGGTTGTGCTTAACGAAGAAGGAAAACTCGTTTGTACGTTGTAGGGCACAATTGGAGGCTAATTTTGGTGCAATCCGATAATACAAGGATTTGAGTGACCAAATGGACTACATTTGACTTATAACCATGCGACAATGGACTTATTTTGACCTCTAACCTATTTTATGTATTTATTATAACAAATGGAGAAACTAAAATAAAAAAACAACCTTTAGTTTCATTTAAATGTAAAATTAAGCCAATTTTCACTTTGCATCTAAATTCAACATTCTTCATGAATTTATTATGACAAATGGAGTAAAGTTTATCAAAATTTTCGACCTCTAACCTCTTTTAATCCAAACAACACTTAGCTATCTAAATTGAACATTTTTTAGGACACAATCTTAACAAAGTAAGCTTTGACTAAACAAATGGACTTAATTTGACCTCTAACCTCATTTATGCATTTATTATGACAAATGGATTAAATTTGATTAAACAACAGCCTCTAGTTTCATTAAAATGAAAATTTAAGCCAAACGTTTTACTATGTTATCTAAATTCAACGTTTTTTAGGGCACTATCTGACCGTAGAAGGATTTTACATAACAAATGGACTTATTATGACCTCTAACCTCTTTTGTGTATTTATTATGACAAATAGAGTAAAGTATATCTAATAACAACTTCTAGATTCATTTAAATGAAAAATTAGGCGAAACTTCACTTTGTTATCTAAATTCAACATTTTTTAAGGCGCTATCTTAACAGAGAAGAATTTTACAGAACAAATGGACTTATTTTGACCTCTAACCACATTTATGTATTTAATATAAAAAATGGAGTAAATTAGATCTAACAACAACCTAAAGTTTCATTTAAATGAAAAATTATGCCAAACTTTACTTTGCTATCTAAATTCAACATTTTTTAGGGCACAATCTGAATGAAAAAAAATTTGACCGAACAAATGGACTTATTTTGACCTCTTACCTCTCTTATATATTAATTATGAAAAATATAGTAAATTTGATCCAACAACAACCTCTAGTCAAATTTAAAAGAAGAATTAAGTGAATCTTCATTTTGCTTTCTAAATTGAAAGTTTTTTCGGGAACTATCTAAACGAAGAAGGATTTGACCAAACAAATTGACTTATTTTTACCACTAATCTCTAATTATGTATTGAATATGACAAATGGAGTAAATTAGATTAAAGAAAACAACCTCTACTTTCTTTTAAATGAAAAATTAAGCAAAATTTCAGTTTGTTATCTAAATTCAATGTTTTTTAGGGCACTATCAGAACGGAAAAGGATTTAACTGATTAAATAAACTTATTTTGACCTAAAAGCTCTTTTATGTATTCATTTGACAATGAAGTAAATTAGATCTAACAACAAACTCTAGTTTTGATCTAAACTAAAAATTAAGCCAACATCACTTCGCTATCAAAATTGAACGTTTTTAGGGCACAATCTGAATGGAGAAGGATTTGACCGAACAAATGGACTTATTTTGACCTCTAACTTATTTTATGCCTTTATTATGATAAATGGAGTGAATTAGATCTAACGAAAATCTTTAGTTTTGATCTAAATAAAATTTTAAGCGAAACATCACTTCACTAACTAAATTGAAAGTTTTTAGGGCACAATTTGAACATAGAAGGATTTGACCGAACAAATGGACTTATTTTGACCGATAACCTATTTCATGAATTTATTATAATAAATGGAGCAAATTAGATCTAACAACAACTTCTAGTTTTGTTCTAAATAAAAAATTAAGCCAAACATCACTTAGCTATCTAAATTGAACGTTTTTTAGGGGAAATCTTAACGGAGAAGGATTTGACCGAACAAATATACTTATTTCGACCTTTAACCTCTTTTATGCATTTATTATGACAAATGGAGTAAATTTGATTGAGCTTTTCAATTTCTAACCTCTTTTAAGCCAAACATCACTTAGGTATCTAAGTTGAACATTTTTTAGTGCACAATCTTAATGAAGTAGGTTTTGACCAAACAAATGGAATTAATTTGACCTCTAACCTCATTTATGCATTTATTATGACAAATGGAGTAAATTTGATCAAACAACAACCTCTTGCTTCATTTAAATGAAAAATAAAGCGAAACTTTTCACTTTGCGATCTAAATTCAACGTTTTTTTAGGGCACATCTGAACGAAGAAGGATTAGACCAAACAAATGAACTTACTTTGACCAGTAACCTCTTTTATGTATTTATTACTAAAAATGGAGTAAATTAGATATAACAACAACCTTTATTTTTTTATGTAAATAAAAATTAAGCCAAACATCACTTCGCTATCAAAATTGAACCTTTTTTAGGGAACAATCTGAACGGAGAAGGATTTGACGAAACAAATGGACTTGTTGGGACCTCTAACCTCTTGTATAGATTTATTACAACAAATGGAGTAAATTAGATCAAACATCAACTTCTAATTTCACTCAAATGCAAAATTAAGAAGAACTTCACTTTGCTATCTAAATTCATTGTTTTTTAGGGCACTCTCAAAATGGAGAAGGATTTGACCAAACAAATGGAATTATTTTGACCTCTAACCACTTCTATGTATTTAATATAACAACTAGAGTAAATTATATTAAACAACAACCTATAGTTTCATTTAAATGAAAACTTAAGCCAAAACTTAATTTTGCTATCTAAATTCAAAGTTTTTTAGGGCACTATCTGAACGAAAAATGGACTTATTTTGACCTCTAACCTAATTTATGAATTTATTATGACGAATGGAGTAAATTAGATCTAACAACAACCTCTAATTTCATTTAAATGAAAAAATAAACCAGACTTTACTTTGCGATCTAAATTCAATTTTTTAGGTCACAATCTGAATGGAAAAGGATTTGATCGAAAAAATGGACTTATTTTGGCCTCAAACCTCTTTTATGTACTTATTATAAAAAATGGAGTAAATTAGAAAAAACAACCACTAGTTTTATTTAAATTAAAAATTAAGCCAAACTCCACTTTGCTATCAAAATTGAAAGTTTTTTAGGGCACTGTCTTAACGAAAAAGGATTTAAACGAACAATGGACTTATTTTGACCTCTAAACTTTTTATGTATTTATTATAACAAATGGAGAAATTAGATCAAACAGCAACCTTTCGTTTCATTTAAATGAAAAATTAAGCCAATCTTCACTTTGCGTCTAAGTTCAACGTTTTTTGGGCACTAACTGAACGGAGTAGGATTTGACTAAACAAATGGATTTGATCTGACCTCTAACCTCTTTTACATATTTATTATGACAAATGGACTAAATTAGATCAAACAATAACCTCTAGTTTCATTTAAATGAAAAACGAAACCAAACTTCACTTTGTTATCTAAATTAAACTTTTTAGGGCCCAATCTGAACAGAGAACAATTTGACAGAACAAATGGACTTATTTTGACCTCTAACCTATTTTATTCCTTTATTATGCAGTCATTTTTCACTCCTTGTTCTGAACTAGTTCTTGCTGACCTATTGACTTGCACAAGTAGCACACGTGAGCCACGAACCACCGTTGTGGTGGCCGATGGCACTCCGATGCTAAAGTCAAACAGGGATCTGAGGATGGTGTAATGTTGTAACAGGGAATTTATTACGTACCTTAGCTTACCAACCTCATGCCTTATTTATAGTGCAAGGAGTCTTGGTTTAACCAGGCCATCGTGAGCGTAGTTTAGGGAGGAGATGTTTGTGGAAATCCCTCTCTAATTAAGAGTCGTGATGTAAGAGGGAGGTTCCCTGTTAGCTCTATGCCTCTTAATACGTGGGAGATAGTCCCCAATCCAAGAGCAATCCGTAAAAGGGAGTTCTTTGTATGGAAGATACTCTGGTGTTTACTTCCTAGTTGGAAGTAGGGAGCAATTGTAGTTGCCCGTCCGAAGATGATCATCGAGATACTTGCCTAAGGAAGGCTTAAGGGTATTAAGGATAGTTGTGAGACGTGTGGGCCTAGCGTGCTTGTGAGAGTCCAGGTTCGCCTGGCGGACTGAAGATAGTGGGCTTAGAACCATTTGGACAGGATCAGCATAACACTGATGCTTAGGCCTGTAGTTCCTCGAGATCATCATGACACGTGTACGGCTTAAGGGTATGACCATTTTTATGTGTCATCAGCTACTCCTCCTGAGTTGGTGGGTCGTCACATCTGTTCGCTAAGTCATCTCTTGAAGGGATGGTCGTTCATGATGATTGAGTTTGAATCGTTGCTTGAGCCACGCACTGTATTAATTGAATGTGTGTTGGTTCAGTGGAAAAGAGGCGGGAACCCATACTCTATTTAGGTCATCCGTAGTGCAGAGTCTGATTATTCTATTTTATTTGCTTTCGAAAATATTGTTATGAAAAGATTGTTCATCTTTTTCATGGCTCAAGAAAACCTTCTTAATGATGTTGTTTTGGCTAAGGCCCTGGAGTTTTTCGAAGAGAGGTTGTACTCTGAACCTGGTCTTACCGAAATTCGTACGAAGTTTGGAGTCCCTAAGGATTGCCGTTGTATCTTCTAATGAGCGACCAAATGCTAGTGTCACCTTTTGCTGATTTCATCTATTACATCGTGGGATGCTTCAAACTAGAGTGCACCTTCCGATTCTGGACGTGATTTGGGAGTTCTTAGATTTCTTATGGATTCCTCCGACTCAGTTGGGACCTAATGAATATAGAATCATCATCATGATTCTGCTAAGTGCTAAAAAGGCTGGTGTTAACATGACTTCGTGGGTGATCCAGTGGTTGACCTCTCTTCGGTTGAAGAGTAATGTTGTTTTTAAAATAAAGTCATCGAATTACTTCGGTAAACTGCCTAATGATTTCAAATTCTGGCAGAAGTACTACTTCTTGGCTCCTGCGGACTCAAAGTATTTTCGGTGCAAGGGTCGTCCACTCAAGCGACAGCTCTGGCCGCTTCGTAAGTTCAACCATTTTCTTGTGACTTTGATATGCTTGATAGTGGGTTGATTGCTCATTATTTGTGCTTTCTTGCAGGAAGGCTTCATAATAATCTTCTTACCTTAGAGGAGCAAAACACCATGGAGATGTTATGTGTCTTGCTGAAAAGGAAGGCATTCGATTTCATAAGAGTTTTCAACTTCACTCGTAGTGGGTTGTGGGACAATTGGCAGGTTGCCCCCACTCTTTATCGGGGGTCGCATATTAAGTGTAAAGATGGGGACTCTTCCAGGAAGAGGAAGGCTGATGAGGCCAACATTCTCGTTTTGTCCGATGCAAAGGAGCATGAAACACTTGCTTTTTTTGTGAGGAAGAGGTTTCACGTTAGAGTTGGGTCGTCTTTGGCACGACCTGCTCTGGTGAGAGAGAAGCGTGAGTCTGTTGGGCCTGTTGAGGCGGAAACTGATGTTCCTAGTTTTGAGAAAAATTATCGGCGGTTGGCAGGAGTCGTAGATAGGTCAAACCCTAGTGATGTGCAGGTCGAGGCTCTGAATGATAGTCCGGTAAGGTTTGCAATGGCAGCTTTTCCTGGTGTTGATTCGCGTGGGGCTGTCCTGGTAGAAGGCTCTCGAGAAGACTCACCTGAGGTGGTAGAATCTAATCGCCCTACTATTGATTCTCCTGAAGGTGGCCGTGGTACCGGCCGTGTCTCTTGTATTCCGCATTTCTCACTGTCTCATTCTAGGCTACGAGATGAGGGTTCTTTGGAAGGGAGAGGAGGGTTACTTGGATAATTCGCTCCCTCATCTCCCTTCGAATCCCATTGAGTCATCTCGCAGTAAAAGGTTGGCTGTTATTGGCAAAGGAAAAGCCACGAGAAAAGCCTGATGAAGGTGGCAACCGTGAAGGGCGGCGCTAATGTAATCCCTAATCCAGGGAAGCTTCATTCGGGTGCATGGATAAACTTGTTCACACCTAACTTGGTAAAAATGAACTCACAAGTCTGCAACAAAAGGTGGATGTAGAATATGCTTCGAGGAAGTATATAAGTAGGCGTCACAGCCGGTTTATGGATCATGCTCTAAAACCCGAAGAGGATACGTTGGAAGGATGTATGGATAAGGGTTTGAAGTACCTTATGTGTGTCTTCTCACACATGCAGCTGCTGTATTCTGATGTGCTTCGTGAAACTGAGTGGCTTAAGAAGCAAACCGATGAGAAGTGGTTGGATCAGTCAATCGTGGCCGCTGACAGGGTGGTGTCTGAAATTGTCGAACTTAGGCAAGAATTGAGTTGGATCTGCTGAGAAGTCGAGGTTGTGTAGGATGCTGCGGCTAAGGCGTGTTTTGAGCTGCAGTCTTTTGCTGAAGAGAGAGCTTCAAGGGAAGTTGATTGGGCTGCTAAGAAACAATAGTTGAATCCTATGTGGAGTTCTACGCCTGCAAGGCGAGAAAGGCTGAAGGCCAACTCGAATTGAGGTGGCATGAGCTTAGTGCTCTGAATAGCAGTTTGACCACAGAGCAGTCTCAGGTCGACACGCTGACTGGCAAGTTGGAGTGTGAACTTACTGATGAGAAGGTGCGAGAAGAAGAGTTTTCATAGGAGCAAGGCAATTGTGAGTTCCGTTGGGTTGTATATGGCCGGCTGGAGTTGTTGGCATTGATGAAGGATTTTGGCCGATATAAGAAGATGTCATATGTTGATTTGTTTGTTACCTTTGCATCGTCTAATGAGGAAGACAATGTGGGCCTTGATGCCGAGTAACCTTGGTGTGATTGTACTCCTTTTTCGTTTTGATCATTCATGAAAATAGTTTTATCAGCTTTGTGCTTGTTGTTTGTATGTTTTTCCTTTTTCCTTGTCGTCTTGCTTTGGCATAGGCTGGTCGAATCAATAGAACGTTAACCATTTTGTCCGCAATAGAGAGCTTGACCGCTTTGTATTTTGAATGACTCGGGGTCGTTATTTCATAGTCATGTCCGCTAGTAGGCATGTTGCAGAAAATTTAGTTGGGGGTTGAGTTGCCCGAGTTGTGTCTTGTCCCCAAGGTAAGCTACTTGAGGCTTACCCTATTTGTCTGATCAATCCACTACAGTTGCTGCTACAAGCGAGTTGCCATGAACGAGTGTATGTGCCAAAACATTCGTGTCGTATCAGGCGTCGTAAGCTCGAGCTGGCATCCTAAATAGTATTTATTTGGGTATTGACCGTACAACCTTTGTATCAGTGCAAATAGCCCTCGCTATATTAGAAATTCAATCTATTTGTGCGTGAAGACATTGATTCAGCTAGATTCATGTTTGGTGACAGGCTGAAAAGTAGTAGTCTAATGGCAAGCCGTTGTAATCAGTTCAGGACAGACTAGGCTCCCACATTTCAAATCATTTACTACCAAGCAAAGTGGACTACTGATTCAGTGAGTAAAAGTTTAGCAACCAGGCTAAAGAGCAGTGGTCACGTGGAAAGTCATCGAAATCAGTTCAGGACTGACTAGGCTCCCATCTTTTGAATAGTTCATGGAGTAAAAGTTTGGCGACCAGGCTAAAGAGTAGTGGTCCTATGGCAAGCAGTCGGAATCAATTCAGGACTGACTAGGTTCCCAACTTTCGAACCATCTACACCCTCCCCACGCGGCGGTGGCTACGAATTCGCGAGGAGTTTGCCAACTAGGCTGAAAAATAGTGGTCCTATGGCAAACCATTGGAATCAGCTCGGGACTGACTAGGCTACCACCCTCCAAATTATTTACACCTATGAGCATCCGGCTATAAATTTGGGAGTGTTCGATAGTCACGCTGAAAGCAATGGTCCCGTGGCAAGCCGTCGAAATCAAGTCGTGAATGATTGGGTTCCCACCTTCTAGACTATCTACACCCTCGCAGCGGGCTACAAGTCCAGGTTTGGTGATTTGACAGCCACACTGAAAAGCAGTGGTCCCGTAGCGAGCCATCGGGATTAGTTTGGGACTAACTAGACTCCTACCTTCCAGACTATCTACACCCTCGCAGTGGGGGCTACAAGTCCATGTTTTGATCAGAAACTTTCGTTGCTAGTCATCACCAGCTAGGTTTACCTGATTAGGTTCGGCGATCATTGGCTGCGAAAGGGGCAATGATCTTTGGCAAGTCGTCGTTACCAGGCGTGACAGCGTTGATTAGACTCCCACTTCCTAAACTGTCGATGCCCTCACTAAGCGG
The DNA here is from genome assembly GCA_003290165.1 of Berberis thunbergii. Taxonomy (NCBI): domain Eukaryota; kingdom Viridiplantae; phylum Streptophyta; class Magnoliopsida; order Ranunculales; family Berberidaceae; genus Berberis; species Berberis thunbergii. The sequence goes on along the minus strand of QNQO01000471.1, from coordinate 366,057 downwards.
ACTAGGTGTCGAGTTGAACCAAAAGTTGTTGTCATTAGCTTTGGCTAACTAAGCTTGCCTGGTTTGAAAAGAGGTTCCGCCAGCTAAGGGGCGTGCGAACCTAGTGGTGCATGGTGTGGATGTAGTTACCTCAAATCAACAAGTGATTTTTAGGTAAAATCCATATGTTAGGATGGACTATGATGTCTTAGTGCTCATGCCCAGCATTCGACAGAAGGTTGTTTAAATAATAGGCTGAGCCCATGGGCCCGCAGAGGAACAACTAGGGTATAGTACGCTGCATGTACGACGTAAATTGCATGGTAACACGTGTGCGATATAGGTTGTGTGACGGTTGAGTATCAATTACTCCCCCTCAACTGATTGGGTTGCGTACAGCGCCATTAATTTGAATGACATGGTCTGCGCAGTTTCCTTGGGAACTGTCATCTCCTCGTTTCCCATACTGTATTCAATGCTTGACAGTTAATGCTGGAGTGCTCGCTTTGTGAACCATCATGTCTATATAATGGTGTTCTCCAATCGTTTTAGGCACTATCATTCGTAGAGCTAATCTCCTGTAATGTTCTTTCTTGAAGAGAGTGTTTTGGATTTTCCAAAGGCTGAAGGTGGACTTTGTTTTTGGAGTCTCAGAATGTTTTGACATTTGCAAATGTCGGGCATAGAGATATTTGTCGTTATGCGTGGTCACCTGCTATGGGTGAGCATGTATTTGATCTGCTAAGATCTCGTAATTTCTTCTCATTCCACGGAGTATTAGGGATTTTCTACCAAGGGGATGCCTTTGTGTTACACCGTGCCACTTGCGACTTCGTGTGCTCGGCTCCCACTGCTGACCAATGGCTGATCAAAGAGTTGGTTGATGTGTGGTGTCTTCGGGTGCGGTAGCTCTCAGTCAAACCTACCATCGCATTTGGGAAAAGTGGTATTTCTTGACAACGTTGTGAGATCAGGACTACGTCATTGCTTGTGGCCATCCTCATCTACCTTCTTCTAAGCCTTTTAAGGAGGTTGGATAGAAGGTGGGATGTCTCTTGAAGAAATCAGCAACCCGTTGCAAGGTCTAAAATGCTTTAAGGATAGTGTCTCCTCAAAGTGATGTGACGGAGCAATTTGACTGCTCAGTCCTTTCAATCCTCTCTCACACTTCACTATTGTCTTCGGAAGGGTCGAGCAACTTTTATTTTTGTTATCACTTGCAAGTTGTTTGTATCAAAGGGTTTGCAAGTTTTTGTCGGAGTCTGTGCTCATCAGAACTGTCTAAGTTTTACTTTAATTCGCACTGTATTCAGATCCTTGTAGTGCTCAGTCTTTTGTATCCACCTCAGGGTGTTCGTGATATGTATTCTTTTGTATCTGCCTCAAGGTGTTTGCTGTTACGTCTTTCCAATAATCAATAGAGTTTGTTTTTCGTAATTCTTCTTTTATTCCTTAAATGATTGCGAATCACATAAGCTTTTGAAGAGCTAAAACTCATTATCGACTAGGAAAGGGAAACAAACAACTTAAAGAAAACTAACTGTTGATGGAGAGAATTTGATCATGGCTTTGAAGTGAATTCAGGTAGCTCTCGCGGAATGTCGAGGCGTTACATAGGCCACTAAAAAGTAAACCTTACAGAGGGGCAGATCTCCATGCCGATGAAATGTCCGGGGGGTGTGTTCCCGCATACCATGGCCTTTACGACTCGCTAGGCGGGAGAGCTGATTGCTCATGTATTGCTAGAAAATGGTGTCTCTATCGTCTTTTGGCCTTGCACTAGGTCAGACTGTTTTGCATGATGTAGTTGAATTTATGAGCACTCTATCTGTTTCAGTGCGGCTTAGTGGCAGCCTCGTGCCGCAGGTTGGTCTCCACGTATTGTTCATTTAAAATGGTTAGCAGTATACTTAACACACTGGTGAAGGGTGGAGACCAGTGCTTCCATCTAGTGAAGCCGTGGTCTTCTCAGAATGAGATTGTAAGATGAATGTGTGTCTAACACCATGAAGTCCAGAAATAGGATCTTCCTTAGTTGTGGCTCTCCTGCTACCGTAGCTAATCTTATCTTTTCGATGTAGAAGCTTTTTTCCTCATTGAATCCGATCAACATGTGTTCTGAAGATGTCAATTTTTCCTCCTTGAGGTCCATGCTGCAGACGCGTTGTAGGACTGAACCTTTAGTGAACTTCCTGTGTCAACCAGAGTTCTCTTTACTTCCACCTTGCTATGGAGACCGAGATGACTAAGGCGTCGTTATGTGGTGCTCAAATTCCTTTGAGGTCCTTGTCTGTAAAGGTCAAGGTGCCAGATGTGTCTGTCCTCATTCGCGGATTGTGTCCGCATATCCAGCAGTGTTCGCTTGTGGAACCTGTATGACTGGTCTTCATTTGGTCCAACTCCATGAAGGACGTATATTATGCCTGGAGTCTCCTTCTTTATTTTTGTAACTAATTCCCCCTTGTCCTTTGTCTGTTCCGTTGGTTTCTCAGACTGCATGAACTCTTTTCAGATTGCCTTTGGTGATCTAGTACTCAACTTCATACCTTAGACTCTTGCAGTCATTGGTGTTGTGGCCGCTTTTTTTGTGGTACGTGTAGTACTTGCCATTGTCGCCCTTATAGGGGTATCCGCGTGTCTTTGAAGGCCACTTCAGTTCCTCCCAACTTTTCATTGATTTTAGTATGTTCGACAATTTAGCATTTAGGGGTGTCACCGCTCTGGATCCAACGTAGTTGGACGATTTGTCCTAGCTGAACCGACCTGGGTCCGACATGTTATCATCACGCTTCCTCTTGTTTCGTTCCTCATCCTCGCATATCTTTGCGATCCTTCTTGTCCCTGGGCGCGAAAGGCCTTCTCTCGCCTTTGATTTCCTTTTTTCGGTCATCAAGTCTTCCAAGGTGATGTGTCGCTGGACACAATTGAGGAGCTCTGCCATGTCTAAAAGGGGATCCAGGGTGAGGTCTTCGTAGAGCTTTCATTATTTGAGGCACGTATTAAAGGCCGTCACGGCTGTATCGTCACTACATCTGTCGATGAGGGTCAACTCGTTGTTGAAGCACGTGACATACTCTCAGAGTGTCTCGTTGGACCTCTGCTTCAAGGAGAGTATGTAGTGCATGACTTTTCGAAAAAGTTGGCTTCCGACGAAACGCGTTAGGAATTCCTTTGCCAGCATTTTGAAGGAGTCGATGGACTTCGGCCGAAGGTTGTGGAACCACGTCAGTGCTAAGCTTTTCAGACTAGTGGGAAAGATCATGCACATGACGGATTCAGATCCTTCTTTAATGGCCATTACATGCTGGTAATAGTGCAGGTGATCGAAGGGATCAGTGGTTCCGTCGTAGGAGTTGAGCTTCGGAGGAGTGAACTTCCTCAATAGGGCCTCATTCATGATCTGATCCACAAATGATGGGACGGAGAGGCGGTACAGTACATCCATGTCATGCGCCCTTCTCCGAAGGGGGTTCCTCAGACTAAGACTTTGTCCTGGCATTAAACTCAGTGTTAGTCGCGCAGCCTCCTTTAGTTCAACAAGAACTGGCCGGTGTTTGGCTTTCTTGCACTTGGTCCCTATCATCTTTTGGAGGTGGAGGTCTGTTCTGCTCCTGGTCTCCATTACCGGGTGGTGGATTTTGTGGAGTGAGAGCCTCCACCGCTTTGGAAATTTGTTGTATTTGGGACGCCAGCGTATCGATTCTGGGATCTGTCACTGCTGCCATTGGAGCGGAAGCGTGAGTTGACTGTGCGTGTAAGATAGGAGCCGCTGAAGGAGGAGGTATAGGGACAGCCGAAACGTTCGACGTGTCCCCTGGTTCTTCGTTTTTGTGTAACCTGGTGATCACCATCTGTTTGAGTTTTTTAAAAGAGATGTCGCTTAGTGTAAAGTTACAAACTATGTTGTCCCCACGGACGGTGCCAAACTGATGCAGTCATTTTTTGCTCCATGTTCTGACCTGGTTCCTATTGACTTACACAAATAGCACACATGAGCCACGAACCACCGTTGTGGTGGCCGATGACACTCTGATGCTAAAGTCAGATAGGGATATGAGGAATGTGTAATGTTGTAACACAGAATTTATTGTGTATCTTAGCTTACCAACGTTATGTCTTATTTATAGTGCAATGAGTTCTGGTTTAACCAGACCATCATACTAGTAGTTTAGGGAGGAGATCCCTCTCTAATTAGGAGTCGTGTTGTAAAATGGAGGTTTCATCTTAGCTTTGTGCCCCTAGATACGTGGGAGATAGTTCACAATCCAAGAGTAACCCGTAGAAGAGAGTTTTTATGTATGGAAGATACTATGATGTTTGCTTCCTAGTTGGAAGCAGGTAGCAGCTGTAGTTGCCCGTCCGCAACTGATCCTCGTGATACTTGCCTAGAGGGCTTACGGGTATTGAAGATAGTTGTGAGACGTATGGGCCTAGCGTGCTTGTGAGAGTCCGGGTCCGCTTGGCGGACTGAAGTGAATAGGCTTAGAACCGATTGGGCCGAATCAGCATTGGGCTGATGCTGGGGCCTGTAGTCCCTCGAGATCATCATGACACGTGTACAGCTCAAGGGTGTGACTGTTTATATGTGTCATCAATATATATATTTTCTCACTCTTTAAGCAAGATATTCAAACCTAACCTTGAATTTTTCGTGCTTTTGAGATGGTGTATTTTTATAGTCAGGGATATTTTGATTGACAGTCGTTTTATTTTTGGTTTAGATATAAGAAATGGTATAACAAGTGCAAAAGTTGGGAAGAATTATGTTTTTTTTCTTTGTTAAAGAAATATATAGTGGTTAAATAACCAAGAATAATTTGGCAAACTTGGCTTTGATAGCCATGGGTTGGTCCAATTTACAAGCCAAAAAGTAGAATTTGCAGAGTGGATTTGTGGGTTGACAAAAGTAACAAGTTGTGGACGATTTTCAAGGGATTTGTTCCATTCAAGACCCATTATTATTTGATGATGATTATATCCGTTTCTTTGAGATGCCCACCGAATACTAATACTTTAGGTTGGGTTTGATTTTTGTTAATTCCACAGAATTGTGTTGTTTTACGTGGAAATGGGCTCAGTTCCGCGGCTGTTTGATTGCATGGGTAGGTATTTTTGCAGGTATTGTCAATTTCCCTGCTTTCTAATTTTTTGCATTTTCACACCTTAAGAATAGGTTTTCGGGAAGTGATGAAATAAATAATCTGGATCGGCTCAGCTACTGTTCTGCTACTGCTAGAACAAAAAACGACAAATATCATCGCCTTTAAGCTCCGATCCACATCCATTTGGGGAAACTTCAAAATAGTTTGAAAAAGAGTCTCTCATATTTATTCTCTTGTCAAGTGTTCGTTCCACTTTCTAGGTTTAGAATTTTCCTATTTGGGTTTTCCATTTTTCTTTCTCTTATCTTCTCTATTTCCATCATGATTTGGATTCTTCTGATCGAGGGGGTTTTTTTATTGCATTTTTGTGTTTATGATGATTTTTTAGTAATTGAAGAAATTTTGGGGGTCTTTTCTACAATTCAATTCAAGGTGGTGAGATGGGATATATATATATATATATATGTAGTGTTGTACTGTTGTTGCTAGCGAAGAGAAAGAAACAACAAGGATAAGCAAGAGATGATGAATCCTTTGGTGTTTGTTAATGCTACGTAGAAACAAAGATCAGTTGGGCTTTTCCAATGAACAAGACAAAAAACCAATATATGAGCAAATAGCTCACCCATGAGCTTGTTTGATTTCAGCTCTCTTCTTCAACGCTATCCTCTCATGACTTTTACCATCTTTTCCATGGAATAAATAAATACACTTTTACAATCTATATTCTGTTTTACAATTTGTATTACTATTTATTGTTGATTGAGATAAATTAAGAATTTGAGATAAATGATGACTAGTATTGAAAATTTGGAAATGTGTTGAAGATTGAGATTCATTTTCTATGATGACATATTTGTAAAAATAAAACATGGAGAGAGCCAATAAAATGAAAAAATTGATGAGATATATATGTGGTGAAGAGAGAAAGTGTTATGTTTTCTTTCTTTCTTTTTAAATTAAAATTATCATAACTATCTACATAATTGTAGGATTTTGGTAAACATGTCATTGTTGAAATGCAATTTTTAACATCTTTCTAACAACATCAGTGATCAATACAAACACTTCAAATTTCAAAATGTGTATTTTATTATTGAAACATATAAGTATTTTTAATATTTTCATGCCTAATAATAATGTTTTTCAAACAAAGACCCTGAACATTCAATCCATTCCATTTTTAACCGAGTTTAACTCTAAAAAATTGAATGGAGCTTTGAAGTGGCACTACACCAAATTGGCACTTTTGTGACAACTCTCAAAACAGTATCACTTTTGAGATGTTACAATTCACCAAACAATTTTAAGTCAAAACTAAATTTAGTCAAAAAAATGAAAAACAGTAACACAAAAAAAACGATACAATAAATTGGATCACCATGAATAGTATCATTTTTATAACCATACTCTTCATGGTGATACAATTATTGTATCATTTTGTTTGTGAAAATGTGTAAAATTGTTAGGTGAACTGTTACACTTAAAAAGTGATACTGTTTTGGGGGTTGTTACAAAAGTGTCAATTTGGTGTAGTGTGGTCCAATGAAAATTAAAAAAAATTCAAAAAGAACTTAATATTTTTGCCAAAGGAAATATATATCATCATAGGAAATGAATAATATTTTCATGCCTAAGTATAATTATTTTTAAGAAACGGTCGAACATTTTAATGAACATTCAAACAAAAATCCCGAACATTCAATCGATTCAAAAAATATTAGTAGTTTTTACCTTAAATTAGGCTTGCACCTCAAAAAAATTAGTTTACATTTTAACATTTTTTTTTTTATGGAAATGATTTAGGGCAATGATGAGGATGGCTGTGAGGGTGTCCAGTGCGTGATAATTAGCAGAAAAAGTGTGTGGAGTGCCACCAGCACCGATAGTATGCTAGTCAAACAATACAATTCCTAGTTTCCACATAATAGACTTCGTATAAGGAAACCCCAAGGAAGGGAAATCACCCTGATTCACTTATTGTTTTTTTGTGTTTGATTGCACCCGAAAAATTGCAATAGAAGATATTTTTGCCATGGTATATTGGTAATTTCCTTGTTACATGCTTAATCTTCCATAATGTTTTGTTATATATGCATTTGAGAGTTTTTTTTAATAAAATTTCCATGCCTACTCATAAAACAATTTTTTTAGGGGGAAAGGTCGGAAAAATAATCCAAGAAAATGAAGTAAAACACCCGGAAAACTATTTTCCTATTTATTTGGATAATCAAACACCAAAAAATGAAATTTCACTTGGAAAATCATTTGTAGCCAAATTATACTTGTTATCAAACAAACCCAAAGTATTAGCTCTACCGAATGACAAATCCTTAAAGCTCAAAATTTGACTCCACTTTTGAAGTTGCCTAAGCATATACTTTGTATCCATGATCTCATTCACCCTCATTTCTGTTGTTTTTTTTTCCTTAACTCTTCCCACCCCAAATGTTGTCAGCTAGGTTCGACCCTATGACATAGTGATACCACCCGCCACTGCTTAACCAATGAGCCATCACACCTTTGGCCATTCATTTGTGGTGTTCAATTGAATACAAACAATGACTTACAATTAAACTACAACTTTGCATTGGTTGTCGTCACCTTTGAATCACAATCCACATTTTTGAAATATGTTTCCTCCATGTATTCAATTTCACTCTCAAAGAACATTTGGTAAAACCAATGGGTAATTGTAAGAATAATCAATTAGATGTTTGTTTGACAAAAAAAGAAAAGAAAAATAGTAATAAAAGAATGAATTGTCATGACATGGTTGATGAGGTGATAATTCCATGTAGTGTTCTAAAAATGGGCCTAGAAGCGTACTAGGTGCTAGGTAGTTGGGAACTGTCCAGGTAGTTGCCTTGGCGAGTTTTTGAATTTTTTGTTTATTTATTTATTTCCAATTTTACAATTAAAAAAAAATTAAGGCTCTAGTTTTTTTAAATACATTTTACATATGTATCTTCACATGAATTGGAAGTAATTTATATGCTATTATACTTAATTTTTATAATATTATAATACAAACAAAAAAAAATTCACTTATGCTCTGCCTAGGTCTCTAAGCGCTAGTCCCTTGCTTGCCATCCGCCTACGGCTTAACAATTTTTAGAACACTGATTTCGGTGTTTATTTATTTTATTTTTACCAAGAGCCCAACATTGCTTTTGAAGAAGATTAGATATTGTTCATGTCAGGTCGAGACGCCCATGTTGGGGCACCTGCTGCTTGCTAGATTGGCATCATGTCTGTCGATTGTGATTGTACACACATTTGTTCTTTGGTGCATACTCTTGAGTTTTTTCTGTCCAACCAACGGATAAAAGGCATAAAAAAAAGGTTGTGGTTGTACGCACACAAGTTACTCCATAGTCGGTCATTCATATTAGAAAGTTTCACCATGTAAATTGCTCAATTTACTTTGTTCCATATAATTTTTGCGCAGGACTTGGGCTCCAGTACGATCTAGTACATCACTTTGGATGCCTTCCAATACTTCCACGATGCTAGTACCTTTATTTCCTTCGGATTTTATTTATTTATATATATATATGGAAATGAAACTTCATCGGTTAAACCACCAAATGCTTAGATTCAGGGATCTAACTACACTAGTATGCTAATTTTATTTTGTCATTTTTGTTAAATCACTCATTGAATCCCAACTTTGATATCATGCACACATTAACATAGTTTGCTTGAAAAGAACTCAGATCACCCGTGCCTGGGCGGATAGCTCCAGCTCTCTACACCCTAAAAGAAATAATCTCAAAGTATAACTCTTTCCTTTCGGGCAACGACTCCCTATGATAAATCCTAATATACATAGAATTCTGATTAATGGAACTCTACCGCCAAGAGCAGGAAGTCCAGAACAAACTAGAAAAAGGGTTGAGAAGCATATCGACTTCTCATCTTTGGTCCTTTATTTATTTATTTTTTTGTAATCTCTAAATGGGTTCTACTACTATTAACATAATCTAACACGCCCCTAGTCGTACACTGGACAAATACCAAGTTAATAAAGGAATTTCAATCTGAACTGGGGTGTTCTATTTCTGTTATGGTAGTCCTACAAGATTAGGGCTTGGCAAGTACGGGTAACCGGCCCAAAGTGTAAAAACTGAAAATCGGACCGAGAAATTTGGGCCCGCGTTTATGAGGCCTGAAACCGAACCGAGTTGACCGGTTAACCGAGGTCCCGGTTAATCAAATTTCGGGCCGGTCTCGGTTCTCATCTCAAATCTTGATCGATGTTCATCACGCAAGAACCACAGATTCCCTCGCAGCAGGATCGGCGGAAGGTCAAAGACGGGTCGATCTGAGAGTGTGGATGATCTGATCATTGCAAAAAAATCTCTGAAGAATCTCATATCTGATCAAATATCTGAGATTAGATCAAATCGGAGAGTGTGGATGATCTGATCATTGCAAAAAAACTCAGAAGAATCTCATTACAAATATTTTCCTTAAGGGTTGTTAATATTTGCAAAAAAATCTTTGATCAATATATCTATTACAAATCTTTTCCTTAAGGGTTGTCGATAAACTCACAGTATTAGAAATACACCAGGGTTGCAAAATCTTTGTCACCACTCGAGATCGGAATGTTTGCACACAAATGAAAGTTGAAAAGACAATCGAAACAAACCTCTTTTCTGATTCTGTTCGAAGCAAAAATGGACGACATCATGGCTAGACAACCTGATTTAGAACCAATTGCTTGGGAGATTCCCTCGCGGCAGGATCAGCGGAAGGTCAGAGACAGGTCGTCTGAAGAATCTCATATCAGATCTGATCAAAGATCTAAGAGGCGTCGGTCGATCTCGTTCGATCTGAGAGGCGTCGGTCGATCTCGGTCGATCTGAGAGGCGTCGGTCAATCTCGGGAAAGGCGAGGAAGGGAGGGAAGAGGGATGCGGGAAAGGCGGGGGAAGGGAGGGGAGAAGGAGGCGGCTCGCCCTCTGCCTTCGCTGAAACTGAGAGAAAAATGGGAAACTGACGCCTTCACTAAGAGAGAAACGCAGAAAATGTTATTACTTTAAGACTTAAAAATTAGTTTAGAAGCCAAATTCATCTGATGGAGAAACATGTAACTTTAAAATTTAACATGGCCCAAATTCATCTGATGGAACATGATCTCTATGATGGACAAACACGTAACTTTAAAATTTAAGTTAACTATTTAACCTTGGTCGGGCCGATTACCCGACGGGTTTCAGAAAGGGAAACCGAGGTTCGGACCAGAAACTTCGGGCCGGGTCGGGCTTTTACAATCAAAATTTTTTTAATTAATTAAAACAGATCCGAACCGATCCGATCGGTCCGGTTGTCGGTTCAGTCCAGATTTTCGGTCCTAAATGCCCACTTGTATACAAGATTATCCAAGCCCAAGCTGTGATGAACAACACAGTTTTGACTGCCATCTCTTTACGTTGTTATTTCTGCGTCTTCTTGAGGTTCAAGAGCAAGAAAAGAGAGGAATGTTCAAGTTTTACAGAAAAAGTCCAAAGATGTGAATTTGGGGGAGAGAGGGTTAACAAAGAGGGCGAGAGAATGGAGCAAAAAAAGGGACGAAGAGAGTGAGAGAATGAGGAGAATCAAAGAGTTTACCACACGAGAAGAACACAATTTCTTTTAATAAGTGCTGTGTCAAAAGGTGAACACTATCCAAAATGTTGAGGTTACTATTTCTTCTTAACATTTTAAAATGAAATCAGTTTGTTATAGCAATATCAAATACCATAACAAACCAAAGACAAATAAAGGCTACATAATACATACATAAATAATCCACACCTAGTAATCAACCATATCATCCCTCATTTAAGCACCTATTCCTATCCATTTCATATAACACAACACAGCTAGCATAACTTTTGACAAAATTCAAGCGGATAGGTGAAGAACTCGCAAATCATTCGCTTGCACCAGCAGGACCCACTAGAACTCCTTGAGCAGAACCCTCTTGCTGTGCTGCAGCATCATCCTTGACCTCACCAGCTTTTCTGATCCTGATTTTGTATTTTTTCTCAAACTCATCTATTTCCTTTTTCTTCTTTTCCAGAGACTCGTTCAACCCAGAAATCACCTCCTCTAGACCTTCCTTGTTGCGCTCGACAGCAGGAAGGACTTTTTTGATTGTCCTCTCCACTAAGACGCCTCCAATCATTCGGTATCATCGCCTTGCTCATGGTTCTAAATAAATGCAGCAAAACCCAAAAGAATGAATATAGAAAAATATAACCACATAAGCCTCCTCAGCTGTTTCATAATTTTCAAGGCCAAAACGCTTAAGAAGCACACATGCTACATATCTAGACCATGATTTTCACACATTTAATAAGTAACGGCAAAGCTTATAGTCGGAACATTAGCTCAAATTTCAGATTATTTTGCAGTCAAATGAATAGATAACATTCCAAATATGAGTTTCTATCAGAATTGAAACATGCAAAGGTCATTCAACTCTGAAACTTTATTTTTCTATCTTATTTCAATTTCCAAAAAAAGGGATATGAATGACTAAATCGTAGTTAAAACACGACATTCCAAAGTAATGTCAAAAACACCCAGTCAGGCTGCTGCAATAATAGCTGGTCTGCATAAACAGAAAGAAGAAGTATAATGGTGTCAACGGCTTGTTCGAAAATTACATCAAATGACGTGAAATGCATTCAAAATGATTTATAGACATGAGTCCATCCAACCCTATTTTAGTAGAAGAATAGAGATCCAGACATCATCAATATTATGTTGCATTCAAAAAAATGTATGTTGCACACAATCAAGGATCTAAAGGCATGAGAAGGAAACTGCTTCAAAACCACGCACCAAAATCACAATGGTCAAAATAAAGTTGTATTTGCTCAATTGATAAGGCCCTACATGGATAGATCCCAAGAAGTTGTAAATCTCATCCCAGACATCTTAGATTTCAGTCTACTTGCACCATTTACAAAGTTTACCACTGTTGGCTTTGGATGTCCAATTGTGATGGTTCATACTAACAAACGAGTCATGTTATACTAAATTACGAACAACTGCATCTTCCCCCTTCCTAGATGCATAACATGTTGCACTCATGAAGTTAATAAAATAAAGCACATGGTTGATGTACAGTATATAGATCAATACTCCATGGATGCTCACCCGTATGTTTCTGAACTCACAAGTTTGAAGTTTAAACCCAGATGGCCCACTTCAACCGGCCATTACCAGCACTAGGTTGGTGAGAAATGACAATCAGAACACAATGGCAATAATCCAAACTGCATCAGCTAAATGACCCTTCCAGCAGTGTGAACCACAGTTTCAATAATTCCCACAACTGCCACTAAGATTTTTACGTGCTACGGAGTCTAACAGGGTTGTAAGCACTTATTGCAGTTCAAAATACTCTGTTATGTTTATTGAATTGATTCAATCACAAGAGAGGTTTTCTCTTGTGTGCTTTCGTGCCTAGACCTCAGGATTCTTGAACTAAACAGGTTTAGAAGATCTGTATGCTTTCACGATCAGCAGATTGATCGAACATACAAAATTTAATCCTTCGCAACGAACTTTGGTTTTGCAAAATATTTGTACTCTTTTGAGGGCAAAACCTAACTGAATATGATTTGAATCCTACTTGTTTGCACAGATGCTCAAACAAATTCAAATTTCAAATAGGCCGAAGGTGTTAAAAAATTTGAACTTTTGCAAAAGAGATATTAATGTAATTTACAACTAATCTAATTAACCAAAATCTACAATTAAACTAAATAAAGATATATAAATAAATCAATTCATATTTAATCATATTTATCAATTCATATTTATCATATTTATATCCATTCGATAATTTACCCATTGAATGCCTATGTAGTTAAAAACACATAAGCGGTCCCAGAAGAGCGGTTATAGGTTATAACATTATAATAACGGAATAGTTTTTTTTTAAAATATCCCACCAAAATATTAATATATTATAGAGTAAAAAAGTATTACATATTTCATAACATTAAATTCAAAAGAAAAATTAATAAAACTACCTTCCTTTCGTATGGAGAATCAGATTGCAACAGAGAGTGCGATGGACTCGTCGTCTTCTTCCTTCTTCCTAATCTACTGTTCGGTTCCTCTTGTAAAGCGGCGAAGTCTGGGTTTCTCTGTTTAATTGGTGACGGCTAACTCAAGTCTTATTTCCTATGAGTCTAGGGTTCTCGTTCGATTTCGAGAATGGAAAATGAGAATTTTATTTTTAATGTATTAGAACAAAACGCTAAACCATGATTATTGAAAAAAAAAATGTTATCTCAATAACGATCATATAACGCCGTTATATCGAAGCTGTGATACTATAACGTGATAATGTCATAACGTAACGGCTCACCCCCGTTAAGAGTTATAACTCCGTTTAACTGCACAGATTGAATGTCAACTTTCCGCTTCCAAGATATAAATTCTCTATTGAGAAGTTTATTCAGTTCGACCTTGGCTTCCATTTTGTTATTCCATTCAGAATCATACAAAGGTCTAAGTTCTTCAACACTATCAAGAGTTTCCAACCTAGCTTTTTGACGGTCAATAAAAGTGTTCTGCTTCCAAAGGGATTAACATCCTATTCTTTGATGAACCCCTTGATGTCCTTCATTTTCTTCCACAAAATAAAACCGGGGGAAACCAATGGCCTGAATAGCATTCCAACTATCTTCAACTACTTTGAAAAACCTTTGTCTTCAAAACCACATCAACTCCAATCTGAAATTACAAGGTTTTGGATACAACTTAGGTTCTTGCAGCAGAACCATATTGTTATCTGAACTGGCCATTTCCAAAAAAGTTTCTTGATATAAACCAAAGTGATCAAACCACTCATCTGCGGCTAAAAATCTGATCAGTTTTGTTAGTAGTGGGGTTTGTCTATTGTTTGACCAAGTGTACCTTCCTCCTTTCAGCTCAAAATCAACAATGCAAATCCAGAAACCTTGAATAGGTTGTAACTCATCCCAAGATTGGCTTTTGTGATCAGTTAAAGTAGGCCCATAAACATTTGAGACCAGTGAACGTACATTATCATCCAAGTTTTGGAGAAGGATCGAACGAGGGTAAGCACCCGGGAGGACATCTAAACTAGCAAATCAGTTTGTTCTCCATACAGTAAGGATGCCACCGGATGCACCACAGGTTGGAACATAACCCCCCAAGCTAACTTAATCAACTCTTGCTCGAGAACATAACCCCCCAAGCTAACTTAATCAACTCTTGCTCGACTGCTTCTAATTTAGTTTCTTGAAGAAAGAGATATCAGGCTTAATTTTAGTCAACGAGCTTCTGAAACTAACAACTCTATCCATCGACTCAACCCCCTTGCATTCCAAGTCAAAATTTTATCTGTCATGATGAACTTGGATAGCCCCAACTAAAATTGCTTCCAGCTGCATCTGCTGTTTGCTTCAAACTTCTGCCTTAGTCTCAATATCCACTGCAACTAACGCCCCCACCTGCAGATTGAACTCCAAACGTTGCACATAAATGTCCCAACTTGCCGATTAACTTTTACACTTTTGAGACCAATTTCTATGCCTCAGTTCTTCTTCTACTACCACCCGCTCTTGGGTAGAAAGAAGATCCCCTTGTTCTTGAGAAGAAAGAGCTAGAGAGTGAATTGTTCTTTCTAAGTGGCTCTCTGAGAATAATTCGAAGAACTTGTGACCCTTAGACCGCCTTTTCGAGATTACCTTGTTAGGATCTCTAACCCTAGCAAAAATCTGGATCCAAGTGGGCTTCTTAAATATGTGGTGTCTCTTATCTCGCTAGGACTTGAACATCAGCTTAGCAGCACAAGACTTCCACAGCAACCCAAAATGTTGATCCTTCCTTGTTCTTATTGGAATTGGAATGGGGAAGACCGTATCCATCAGATTCACAAAAGAACTAGAATTACCAGTGGGTGTATCTCCCCTGTGTCACGCACGAGTTAACATAACCACCATTAGATTGCTCCTTTGATTACCCATCTCCACCATAGGATACCCATCATCTCTTTCCATGCCTAGAGAGAGAACTTTTATCGATGTTGTGTGTACGATTGCGTGTTAAAGTACAGCTTCCCCTCCCATCCCATCTGGCAAGGATTGGACTCGCTCTGTTTGACTCACTCCTGCCTGTATCCCTTTGATCTTCTTTGAATACAGCAAGGCCTGTTGTAAATTGATTACACTTCAACAGTTCAGATGCATCTACTTAGGGAACAGGAGAAATCTGCGTGGGAACCTCCACCTCCATTACTGCTGCTACCAGCCTTCTCGAGAAACCTCATCATGCCATCATTGCATACCCCAAACCTGCTTTTCTTTCCCTTATAAGTCTCCTATTTAGCACTGTTAATTTGCTCCTCTATGACTGTGACTGAGTGATACACAACCCCTAAAGGAGACTGCAATGGTGGCTTGTGTTGCTACTCGCTCAAAACCTGCCTCGGTGAGTCCTGAAGAGCTTGATCTCCCTTCTGTTTCTCAAAAAGCTCTTCCTCAGTTAACTGACTGGTTATAGGGGATTGAAAGACCAGAATGTTCTTCTCGTTGTTAGGTAGATCAACCGGAGACCGCTGCAAATCCACCTTAGGAACTCTAGCCACCAACCAATATGATCCATTGTCTATATGAGAGTCCTCCACTGTAATTTGCTGGCCAAACAGAGCCGAAAGAAGCATGTGCGCGGGTCCAGTTGCACTTTGGGTGGAGGGAGGGAGAAATGTCAGGTATTAGGTAGGGGGAGTGGGGGAAGACACTGAACAATTAGTGGTTGCTGAAACTTGGCCTTGGAGAGCAAAAGATAATGTTGTTGGGAGATGAAGGGACAAAAGGGTGTTGAATTGTATCATGTGGGAAGTGAGGGTTGTATTATGCGAAACATGACAGAATCAATATATTAAGGGTGTGTTTGGTTGCACGGAATTCTATGTTATGGAAATTTTTTTAGAGGATCACTATATTTTAGGTTAAATTGATATATCAGTTCACATCCACCATTTGATTTTGTGATCAATGGTGGAAATGAAAGCTCCATTAATATGAGAATCACATGCCTTGGGGGTCAAGGAGTGGGATTTTCATGTTTATGAGACTTTCATTTTCACCATTGATCACAAAATCAAATGGTGGTCAAATGGTAAATGTGGAGTGATATATCAATTTAGCCTAAAATATAGTGGTTCCCTCATAAATTTTCATGACATAGGATTCCATGCAACAAATCACACCCTAAGAAACAAACTTGATACATATGTTCTTCTCACGTTTCCTCCATGGGTTTTTGCATTCAAGATTTCATTGTGGATTACTTAGATTATGAAGAATATTATGAGGATTTTTTTCATCAAGCAAAACACAACCGAAGCGTATTTAAGAAACAAAATACAGGGAGTACATGAGTCAGCAAGAGAATAACTGCAAGAGTACGAATAAAGTTACATTACAAAAAAAATGAATCAAGGGTTTGGGGATCTGTGTTATCAATGAAATTTGAATCTTTAAATCCTAAGAATCCACAAATTTTAAATATATCATCTTTGTCATATTCAACCACAAACTAATGTGTTTTATGATAACAATGCGTACAAGGAATCTATGTTGTCTGAGGCTCCATCGCATCTCTATTGAGGGTTAATAATCGTCCAATAGTAGGATGGACATTGATCTGTATTTCGTGGCTTGTGGAGGATACAAACTATCTTTGAACATATGTTTTTGTAATGTAACTTGGTTCACCATGTTTGGGGTCATTTATTGGAAAAGTAATGGGAGCAATGAGTCTTTCCAAAATCTATTGCCAATGCCTAGTCAAATTGGAATTGCCAAATTTTTTATCAAATGGAGAAAGGTCTTATGATGTTTACCTTCATATGCCATCCTTTGGTTTTGCTAAAATTGGAATTTTTAATTCTTCAGTAAGGAGGCTTCAAAGTTTGACTGTCTTATTGATGACACGAATGTACTGAGGCCAAGCTACACTATAGTTGTCTAGTTTGCGATTTTATATCAGACCAAAAATTGTTACTATTCTTTTGATTTATGTCATTTGCTTCTGCCTTATATGAAACAAAATTTGAACAAACAGGTAAATGACCTTCCACAAATTTCCCTCATGCTTCTCCTTATTCAAGTGCCTCATCTAGCTACCTCCTCCAACACGTGATTCTTCTTCTTCCATACAAACAAGGAGCGGCATTTCAATTTACTAAAAAGGTTTGGGGACCTTTTAAAAACCCTATTGGGTTTCCAGAAAAAGAAATATGGATGTTTATGTTCCTTGATCCTGACTACTCATTAAGCAAATAATTATTAAGAAAAGAAATTTACATTATCTGATTTGTTATTAGTCAAATTGGGAGAGACACTTGTTGTCCTATTTAATTTATTGGCCTAACTAGGATTTTGTGCCCTTGCAATGATATGTTTCCTTACTCTCATAGGATTTAATTTGATAATAGATTTTAAGTGATGTTTTCCTCTCTGAGGGTAGGTTTATTCACAGTAATAATAATAATAATAATAATTATAATAATAATTATAAGTTTATTCACAGTAATAATAATAATAATAATAATAATAATAATATAATAATAATAATAATAATTTGATTTTGACTATTTCATATAACATTAAGAAGTGGAAAAGGGAAACAAAAAAATGCATAGGGAAGATGTTTGAAATAAATACATCCCTTTCCCCCTTGGAACCAAACAATTTCCAGCGACTCTCTCAATCTTGGATCCCAAATGTATTTGAATTGAATCTAGAATTAGCACCAAAGTATAGTAATACTAACCCTCCCTTGGGGCTGAATCTAAACCATATTACTATCTCATCTTTCCAGAAAAAGCAACGCAACCCTAGTTGAAAAGACAAAATCCTAATACAATCTTTAAAGCAAAACCAAAAGAGAATGAACAGAAAACTAGTGTTGTAAACAAACGAGCAAGTAATCGATGCAAAGAGAGGAAGAAGAAGAAGAAGAGGAGTAATCGTACCAACCTCTACTGCTGAGGAGTAGAAAGTTTACTGTTTTTGTTACTTTTTCTTAAAGTCAGTCACAACAATTGTGTTCGCACTTTCGTTAAAGAACACCCATGCTTTATTATGATATGTGTACACTATCTCCTACTCTCTCACACCAGGTCTCCCATCTGTCTTGGGGGCTCCTAAAAACCGAACCGAACCAAAACTTACCGAGAAATCTCAAATCGAAATAAATCGAAACAGAACCGAATTTAGCTGGTTCGATCGATTACCATTCTTGATTTTCACACACTCAAAAAATCGAACGGATTCCCTTCTCTTTCCCTTTTTTTAATTTCCAATCATTTTCTTTCTTATTTAATCCCCCGCTAACCCACTCATTAGGGGTGGGCACGGGACGGGATGGGATGAGATATACCCATCCCTATCCCATCTCGTTCATACGGGATCGGGACAGGACGGAATCAACGTGCTAATCTGGACATATCAAATAGAAAATCGATTATTTCCCATATCACTGTTGGAAGCTGGATTGCTTGGGCTGCTGGAAGTTGGATTGCTTGGACTGCTGAAAGCCTGGGCTGCTGAACTGCTTGAAACCTTGACTGCTGGAAGCCTGAACATTTTATGCAAATGTTCATAAAATAAATAAATAAGTAAATAAAAATATTAATAATTAATATTAAAAAATTAGTTCGGGACGGGACGGGATTGAAAATCTTCATCCCATCCCATCCCATTCTAGATCGGGACGGGACGGGATCGGGATGAAATTATTCAATCCCATTAAGACCCGAAAAAATCGAGACGGGATCGGGACAAGATCGGGATCGCGGGATGGGATGCCCACCCCTACCACTCATTCTTATTTTAATCCCCAATCAACCCACTTATTTTACACATTCTCCAACAACAACAAAAACGATAAAAAGACTATCTTCTCATGTTTCTATCTACTCTTACACATTCTCTCTATACCATCATGTCATGTTCTTAACATACAGTCCAACTTAATGATGAAGGGCATTTACGTTTTCCTTAGTGGATGCCTAGCGTCTTATGTTCGAATATTATTATCATTATTATTATTATTATTATTATTATTATTGTTGTTGTTGTTGTTGTTGCAATTGATTTTCACTCCATGTTTGACGTTGACCTGTTGAAATGTACGAGGAATGAACGTGAGAAACGGACCACCGTTATAGTGATTGATGACACTTCGATGCTAAAGTCAAACAGGGATCTGAAGAAGGCGTATTGTTGTAAAGTTGAGTCATTGTTGTTGGGATTTTTCCTCCATTTGGGTGGAGTGATTTCTCCACAATTCCTGAGTCTGACTTCTGTTCAACTTGTCTGGCAGGCTTCATTTGGATCTAGGAACATTCTATTTGTTTTAGTACAGCAAGAGGCTGCCTCGTGCCGTTGGTTGGTCCTCGCGAATTGTTCCCTTCGAGTGGTTGGTAGTATACTATACACCAGTGAATGGTGGAAACTACTGCTTCCATCTAGTGAAGCCAGGATCTTCCCAAGATGAGGTTATATGTAGACAATGCGTCTACCACCATGAAGTCCAAGAGCAAAACCTTTTTTAACTGTGGCTCTTTTGCCACCACTACTAGCCTTATCTTCCCGATCGGGAAGTATTTCTCTCCGCTAAATTCAATCTGCGGGTAGTCAAAAGACGTTAGGTTCTCTTCCTTGAGGCTTATATTGCGGAATGCGTTGTAGAACAAGACATTGAGAGAGTTTCATGTATCCACCAGGGTCCTTTTCACTTCTCACCTTGCAATAGAGACCAAAACGACAAGAGCATCATTATGCGGTGCACGGACGCCTTCGAGGTCCTTATCTATGAAGGTTAAGTTCGGGATAGGGCTCTGCACCCGCGAGTAATATACGCGTTTGTCCTCATTTGTCGGTTGTGTCCGTATCTCAAGGAGTGTCCACTTGCGGGACCTATTTGATTGTTTTTCATTTGATCCGACTCCGTGAATGACATATATTATGCCTGGAGTCTCCTTTACAATCTCTTTAATTGCCTCTCCCCTTTCCCTAGTTCGGTCTCATTGTTTCTCTTAACCCAAGAATTCCTTTAGTTTGCCCTTGCGAATCCAGTATTTGATCTCATACGTGAGACTCTTACAGTCGTTGGTGTCGTGGCCACCCTCTTTGTGGTATGAGCAATAATTGTTATTGTTGCATTTGGAGGGGTCTCAGCGGTGCTTTGGGGACCACTTCAAATCTTTCCAGTTTTTCATGGAGTTAACACTACACCAAAAATGGCCATTAGCAACGGTTTTAAACCGTGGGGGTAACCCATTGGCACGGTTTAGAATCGTGGGCTGTAGAGGCGTCGCTAAATCTCTAGTAACGGCTAAAAACAAAGCTAAAATATTAGCAACGGTTTTATCTCGAGGACGGTTAATGATTTAGCCACGGTTATAAACCGTTGCCAAAATCTTAGCCACAGTTCTAAGCCGTGGGCAGGAGTAGCCACGGCTTAAAACCGTTTCAAGTTTAGCCACGGTTTTAAGCCGTTGCAATAGCTTTAGCAACGGCTTTAAGCCGTGGCTACTCCTGCCCACGGTTATAAGCCGTGGCAAGGTAGCCACGATTTTTAGCCGTTGCAATAGTTAGCCACGGTTTAAAATCTTGGCAAATTTTTTTTAATATATATATATATATATATATATATTTTTTTGCTATCAAATGATTTTGAGTCATTGAGTCAAAATCTATCAAATAATGGAGGCAAAGTAATGTAATTAATGGAGGCAAAGTAATGTAATTAATAAGAAAATGTATTACATTGAGTCAAAATCTATCAAATAATATCTCAAATACAATGACACACAAACTTAAATATCTCAATAACAAAGAAAGTGGAACAATGCTGCTGCTACGAGAGACGCAATGCTGCTGCTGCAAGGGAGGATCTGCTGATGATGCGAGGTATGCACTGCTGCTGCTGCTGCGAGGGACGAACTGCTGCTGCTGCGAGGGACGAACTGCTGCTCTGCGAGGGACGACCAACCTCTAAGGTTTTACCAACTGTCAATATAGCGGACAATTCGGATAGTAAACTTGGCCTGTCCGTGCCAGTTAACTCAATCGATGTGTGCTCTTTAGATGGCATTACCCCAATAGAGCTTCTGAAAGATGAGAGAAAGCATACATTGGTTTCCAGAGACTGAAAATCATAAATGAAACAGTTTGATTATTAGTAGAGTACTGCAAGCACCACAAAAGGTTTTGGTGGAAATGAAAGTTATGAACATAAATGGAAATGAGTATCAATCAGTTTATGAATTCTGACCTTTATGATATAATTGATAAGTCCTTTGAACACTGAAAGATATGATCTTAAGTTTAGCACGATAATGATAATAAAAGGGTTTGAGTTCATTTCAAATCAAATCAAGTAGTATTGAATGGAAACCTTACCATCCATAAACCATCCTCCATCAGAAGATATGTACGCTTTCACTATAATAAGGTTGAGATCAGTAAGAAGTTGCACAACTTCTAAGACAATTCCATGTTTGTTGGCACTATCAACCTATAAACAAAATTTCACTATCAGTGATATCGAAAATCTTTAATTTCTTGCAAGTCTCCGATAGAACTAACAGAAGATCCCAAAGGGTATAAGCAGCTCACCTGAATGACAGTTGCATGCTCACAAGCATCATTGTCAACCACATTCTGCCACAACAAAAGGCAAAAAATTAATCAAGTCCTAAATTGCCCCAAAAAAAATTAAATGAAGTGAAAAAGTGATCATTTGATCACTATGTCTGTAAATATAATGTAAAAAAAAGGGGCAAGCCCTATATTGAATTAAAGAATCTCAATGCCACTCAGAGCTTTTAGCTTGAGAATCAAGCAAATGTGCTTATAAAGAATAAACAAAACAAATACTACTAATATTCCTGTCTATTAAATCAGGAAAATAAAGTTGAAAGGGGAGCAAAACATAATGTATTAGGACAGATTCCACAAATCTTCACTATAACTCTTCAAAGTCCTCACAGTGAGACTGCAAGGAAGTTTTAGCTCTGATGCATTTATGTTAAGATATTTTTTGGTTATTATTTTTTCATTTTTATTTAGGCGAGACTGCAAGGAAGTTTTATTAGTGGAAAAGGAGGAAGGCTGACAGTGAGTCTATGATATGAGCCTTGAGCTGAGATTGTATCTAAACTATTTATGAGATTTCATTCAAATCTCCCAAATCCCCAAATCCCTATTTGGAAGTTTGAACTGCCCAACTATCCGCTCAGATATGGCGAAATCCAATTGCCCAAATTTCCCAATCTGTTCCGAGTTCTGACGCCCAAGTCATATTTATCATTTGAGACTCAGTTGTAAAAAAACCCGAGTTCCAAACATAACAGTATCTTGGAACAAACTGAAAGGGATTTTCAGGCATTTATCATTCAGAACTTATTGCAGCCTGCCCTTATTAGGTCGGAAATGGCATATTCTACCACAAGTTTGCTGATAGCAATAGCCCCAGTTACATCAAATGACAAATCAAATGATCCAAAACATAATTCAAGATGTGCCTTCAATGACTTGGTGGTTTATTGATTAAAGAGTACTCATAACTAATTGGTCAATATAAACATATTTTTCACTGCCCTTCTAAAGTAATATATGTTGTATTGAAAGTGATTAACCAAGCCAACAAGCAACTAAGACTAGTTAACCACAAATACATATTTTCGAATAAACGATAAGTAATTAACAGCAGTCTCTAAGAGTGTATAAAGAAACATTATTAAATGTAAGAGCATGAACATGGTGGTCTCTAGAACCATATAAGGAGTTCATACATCTAATAACCAAGTTTCCAAAACAAAGAAAAAACTAAATATAACTGCAAAAAAAAAGTAAACAATAGCAAATTTTGGGACTTACTGCAAGGGACGATCTGCTGATGATGCGAGGTACGCACTGCTGCTGCTGCTGCTGCTGCTGCTGCAAGGGAATCACTGCTACTGCTGCGAGGAATGAACTGCTGCTCTGCGAGGGACACACTGATGCGAGCTTGCTGCTGGTCGCAAACCAGAGTGCGCTCTGTTTCACTGCAGAGTACCCACTGCCTGGCAGTTATGGTCTGCAGATTTTTGAAAATCAGTTACAGTAAAATCAACAATTCATATTGGTTTGAGAAAGCATGTTTGAGAAAGCAAATACATAGTAGATCCTGAGAATATCATTTCAACCAAACAATGAGTATCAGCAATTCCAATTAAAAAATGCCTGCTTAAAGTAAAAATGGAATCAGTTGAAAGAACCAAAGATTCCTCTAATAGAAGTATATAGGAAAATCAGAAAATTGAATAAAGTGATAAACACATATATTATCAAATATTAGACGCAGAAAGAACAAGACATGATGGCAATATAGAAAATGATCAATTTAAAAATGACTAACAAAATGAAGTTTATAACTGGGGTGAAAATATTGCACCCTCAATTTGGTTGGTAATTTGGTTAACATGTCTGACATGCCATACGGCCCATACCCAAGTTCGTCACTGACATGTATTTGCCAGTGTTACATAGAAGAATTACACCAAAGCGTATTTTGATCAAGATTCATAAGGGTTCCCTTTCAATAAGTCAATCTTTCAACTAATTGACTGGGTATAAATGTACCTAGGACAGATATGCATAAAACATCAGGTAGCCAATGATCAAGGGTCATTTAGTAAAACATAAAAACATGGTAACAGACTGTAATCAACAAAAAAAAACCCTAGAAAGGTGCCAGCGTGGACTACATTATGCATCTCATCAACAATAAATTAGTTAAGTTCTAGAAATTGAAGTAAAACTTACTGTATCCTTGCTCAACTTTAAAATATGGACTTCCTTCTGAAAGTCTTCATTTAGTTTGTGTTCCTCTGATAAGTAAGCAAAAACTTATTAAAGAAATTCTAAAAAACAAAAGGTAAGGAGAAACATTTCAGCTCTGGTATTAAAAAAAAAAACCTTGCAATTTAACTTTTATATTTGCTGAACTGCCACGTTCTTTGTCGAGTTCCCTCCTTAACTTCTCAATCTCAGTGAATAGTATGCTAACTTTACTGTTCTAGGGTATTTTTTTCATTCTTTTAGCATTGTCAGAGGAACAATGCTAAAATTACCGTTTCACTCTTAACTGAGATAATAGATTTTAATTTAAAAATGAAAAAGAAGAGTAAATAACTTGCGTTTTTGTGTATTAGGAGATGAGGTATTTTACCTACCAACTAACATGAATACAATAGAGCCCATGTCAGATTTTTTTTTAGTGATAATGAGGGCGGAAAAGAGGAAAATGGAAGAAAAGCTCTTTGATGTGTGCTGCAAAACCCATGGCTATTTTTCAGGGTACAAATAAAATCAGTGCAGGAGGTGCATACTAACAATCCCTACTGTGAAAGCACAAAATTTTAGAGGCCCCTCTATCCATCAACTTTTTAAAAATAATTTCTAAAGGGTTTATTATGTTCTACAGTGGATGCTTGAAATCTATTTCAGGTATCATTTGGCCTACAATATTTCTCTAGGTGAAAATGTATTGCAGCTGATGATGCCCCTAAAAGGTTAAAAATGCATTCCAACAGTGCATATGTATTTTGGTTGGGTGGAGGCATAATATGTCATGTATCCTGAATAGGTCGACTTCCAAAAGTTGAGGGTACCATCAATACAATAAATACTTTACCTCTTTTCTGTGATTTCTCTGAAAGTAGGTCACCAGGAGTTTAATCACAATGCGCCTGCGAAAAATGTTACTAATAAATTATTGAACATTGTGATGCCAGGATATAAATGATTAGTAACTGTAGCAAATGCATCAAAACAAATTAAGTTACAGGAAAAAGTGCACTGAACAAATTCCAACCTCTATAGGTACACCTACGGCATGTCTATCGATAATAATAAAACCAGGAAGAGTCTAACTTGTCCACAAAGTAATCTGAATCCATTGACATCCTATTCAACCTTGTCATGCTCTGCTCAAGAGCTCGGTAATTTTGCATTATCTTCTTCAAGCTTATGCATGCGGTATTTTCCATCAGATAAAACTTTCTCGGCCTGTGAAAGCTTATCTAATGTTTCTCCTTTTTCCTGCTTTGATACCTCTGCCCGTTGATAGGATTCCTAGTGAAAGTACAGAAATAGAGAATTCTTAAGTTTTTTTGGTTCGATTCGAGCAATATCATTATCAAAGAAAATCGTCTAAAAAACATTAGTATGAATGTGTGTTGCATGTACCTAACAAAAGGAAGGGGAAAAAAATTCAAATTAAAAAAAAAAAAAAAAACTATCTGCAATTGTGTTATTTAATGCCTAAAAAATGGACTGAAAAAATCATGTTGAACAATGATAACCAAAAAGGTTCACATCAACCAAGATAGAGGTCATACCTTCAATAATTCACCAAGTTTAGCCAATTCTTCTCTTGCCTGCATGTAATCTCTTTCTAAATGTTCCTATGCACGAAAAGATACAAGTATGAAGAAAACTAGAACACGGATATGCTTCATTGCAAACAACATTCTCACAAAGTTATCAGATACAAAGTGAGGAATCTTCATTTAGGAAGCTTGATTGCTTATTTGAAGGCTCTGAATCGTCTCTAAACTTATCAGATAGCGACTTTCGAACCGATTTCAAGGAAAGCTCAAGTTCATCCTTCTCTGCCTATAACAATATATATATATATAACAGTTTCAAGACTCCACAACTAAAAAATGCTTTCAGAAAACAATGGATTATTACCAGTTTCTGAAAGCTACAAAACTGACTGTTTCCTTACAACCATATACATCATGATGACAGATAATTGATGAGCGTTTAAATCAAGTGTCTGCAGAGGTACAACAATTTGTTTTTTAAAAAGTCTGAAACTGGTTATTAATTTGAAGGAAATGTTAAAAAGAAGATCAAGAAGAGGAAGAAGAGCCAACATCACCATGACAGAGGCGGAAGAGCTCTGTCAAGAAGATCAAGAAGAGACATTGAAGATGAAGCTTAGACATGAGAGGAAGTAAATGAGCAATTTCCTTGAAAGGCTTAGGCTTAACCTCTTAAACAAGAATTTATAGTTATCTTGTCTTAATACATCTTTCAACCATTTCTTAAATTTAAATTTATAGTATTTTCAGAAAGAAAAAAAAATAACAATAATATATAAAACAAATAAAACAACATTATTAGAAGAGGAGCAATATAAATATAAAGAGTGCTAAATGCCTGGCCAGCCGACTCACGAACCTCAGGTGTGCTTTAACATAAGAATAAATTTACACAGTGAGTTCTAGAAGAGGAGCAATATAAATAGACAAGTATCCAAGCAGTAAACTGCGAAAGAAGAAACATACTTATCACAAAGGGCTGTTCGAATTGTAGGGATGAGTTCGTCCATGAAACGTAGCAACTGGTTCTTCCCAGCACTAGCCATCACTTCACTGAGACCAAGGCATACCCCCTACCAGCCAATGATGAATATTAAAAAATGGATAAATAAATCCTTATGGCATATAGATGGCATGATGTGCATTTGACAATTTATTTTGAAAACTCCAAGGAGAATGAGTTACACTACTTCAGGAAATAAGTGATGAATAAGGAATGAGTCCTTGTGCCCCAGAACAGACCAACCAAATAGGAAAAACAACGAGATGCAACTAATTGGAATACAAAATGATTTCCTTGAGAGTCTTTGGAATATTTGCAACAATAGTTTTCCACACATGTACTACAGCCTAGTGCAATGAAAGGAAGTAAACAAAAAACTGTCACTGCTATGCATCTAACATTTAATTTCACCTAATAGCCTAAGACTTTAGAGGAATAAGGAAAACAATGTTATTACCTGACGTACTGACAAGCTCACATCAGTGCAGACCATATAGACAGCAGCAAGGATTTCATTGCGCTTATCCCTTCCCAGTACCTCAATGATAGCACGACCATGGGCTTCAGTACTCGAGCCTTCATCATCGCTTCCACCCTCAATAATTGCTTTTCCAGAAGTTCCCGCCACTTGGATAAACAAAAATCATATTGGACGATAAGACGAAAAATTGTATTATTGCCAAGTATGATCCTTTTTTCAATCTAATTGGCTTTTGACAGGGTGTAGCAGAATTGTAGAGATAAAGCATTATGAATTTAATCAATATTTTTTAGATTTGCTTAAGGATCATTCTTTTACAGGAGTGTTGTCTTACTCTTTGTATTCAAATTCTGGAATAATAATAAATAAATAAATAAATAAGATGGAAGAGAGATCCCTTGAGAAATACAATTGCAAAGCCCACCTTGAATAAAAGATCCCCCAAAAGTTCAACAGAACTCTGTCGGATACGCTAGTTGTCGTTGAAAATGCCATCCTCAACAGCTGGAAGGAGTAGAGGTAGAGACCTGATTATGAAAAAGAAACGTGTATTTGTCAGCACTTCATTACATAGAAAAAAAGCTCATCAAAGTTCAAAGTAGCAGCATGAATAGTTGAATATCATGCTATTTATCCATTGTATCACCTTTATCCAAGTCATCACAGGATTCAGAACATAAAACAAGATACCCAAGGGAAGGGAGCTTACAAAGCTGCTAACAAGAGGAATAAATAACTAAAGGGGAAATGGATTACAAGAGTGCATGCAACAATTAAAACAAGTACAAGGGGAAATGCGTTTAATTCTCCAAATATTTAGCTATGGTAAATTACCTCAACCAAAGGCCTTTTACCGTGTAGCAACATATCCACGCTCCTTTCTGTCTGTTAAACAAAAAATAGAAAATATCTTAGTTAAACTGACATCAACTTTAATAACAAAATGAGATAATATTATCACCAGTTTTTGCTTCAAAGTCAACATTTATAAGGCCCTAGAACTATCATCATCCAGCCAAACAGCATAAGCCACCAATGTGATAATCACATCGGTGATAAAACTTATGGAAGGTGCTAGCTAACCAAGGCTAGTATTTAACATGCCCCATATACTACCTGATTCACATCATACAATGCATTCTTGTATGAACCAGGTCATCAATGGAAACAAAATCCAATAGTCCAAAAATGGTGAATAGATTGTGCCTCCTTTGTGAAACTTAAAACATGGCAATTGTCTCCAAAAGCCAGTCCCTAATACTACTGCTCATATCAAGTATCAACAAGTTCTTTACCAAAAAAAAAAAAATTATCAACAAGTTCACTTCAAAGTTACATTCACGTAATATTATCTGAAAATTAGTTTTTTATGTTTAATTCGTTTTTCAAGGACTTCAAGCAAACTACTTATGAAGTAACAAGTGCAATATCTATTGATAGGGTTAGGGAAAAAAAAGGCAAGATGATTGGCATGTTTTGGCCCATATATGAGATGAAGTCTAGAAGCTGAAAATGGGGATGTATGTCTAGTTTATTTAGAAGGTAATGAACTAACAATATATCAGAATAATCTATCACGAAGGTGAGGTTGTACAAGTATATAACTGTTGTAAATAACAAATCTGCCTTACATACCCGATGTGTGACCCAGTAATTCCTTTCTCTCATCTCAATGAGAAAAGGAAAAGTGGGTGGAGCTTTTCTCTCAAGAATGCTTTTCTGAGAGCGCCTAGCCCGAGCTTCATCATCTCCCAGAGTAACAATTTCTACACCCCCAATCTACATATATGATAAACCAATCAGTCAAAAAAGGTGAATATTCAGTCATTGAAATTAGTTCAAGTCTTTTAAGAAAACATAAAATGATATTTTCTTTTGATCAGTTAAGTAATCATGCATTGACTACATTCGCGGGCAACAAAAGTGGCAATAGATCTATATATACATTTATCACAAATATGATCTAGAAATGTCCTAGTTTGTGTGCTGAGCTAGTAACCCATTGGCAACATACTCTTAGTTATTCAATAAGGATTTTGAGTCACTAATTAAAATGGTTAACCATGAAATTTAACCCAGATGGTTGATTAGATAGTATTCTATTCTTTATCCCAAAAAATATGATAAGGTGATGGTACCACCATCATTAAAAATGAGTAAAAAAGCACCAAAAAGTTCATTGCTAGCATCAAATCATTGGAAGACGACAAAAAGTGGCTAAATTGTTAATTTTTGAAGTAAAAAGGAGCGAACCAGATCAGAAAGCGTGTGATTCTTTATCATATTCTCAAGTCTCTCTCCATGTGCAGTGCCAATAAGCATCACTCCTCTTTCGGCTATGGAACGACAAGCAAGTGCCTCTGCTTCTGTGCCAATCTCATCAACTATGATTACCTCAGGCATGTGATTCTCTACAGCTTCAATCATGACTCTGTGTTGCATGGATGGTTTTGGAACTTGCATTCGCCATGCACCTCCTATTGCTACATGGGGAATATCACCATCCCCTTCTATTTCATTGCTAGTGTCAACAATCACCTAACCAACATAAGTCCTTCTCAATGAAGTTGTGAGCATTAAGTGTCAGATTTTTTATGAAAGACTAACAAAAGAACATAACACAAACTTCATGCAGCCAATCAGACGGACATGAGTATAGAGAAATTTTACGCACCACTCTCTTGTGAAGCTCATCAGCCAATACACGTGCAATCTCACGCATAACAGCTGTCTTACCTACTCCAGGCCTGGTTAAGTCAAACCGAAAAGAAAAAAAAAAGTCCTTCAGTAACTGAATTTCATATAAGAGCTCATTTAATCTGCATGTTAGTCAGAGCTTATTTAGTATCATAATGATACAGTAAGGAACATTATTACAATTTTTCTTAGTGTTAAAAGGTGTACTTATCTATGACACGTGTAACTGGAAAGAATAGACACTCCATCTTCAGAGATTTTCAAACTTACATCCAATCTATACCCATGTTTCTCAAAGAACTCCTAATCACAAATTAACCCTCCAAAGTTATGTATGAAATGCCACTGAACTTGCACATCTCTGTAAATCATAAAAGTGACTAACATGATAAACTGTGACTAAAATCCTTCTTGATTTCATAAACTAGTTGGAACAACCTATTGAACTTATTGACCTACTGACAGTAATGTGACTAACATGAGAAACTGTGACTAAAATCCTTATTGCACATCTCTATAAATCATAAAAGTGACTAACATGATAAACTGTGACTAAAATCCTTCTTGATTTCATAAACTAGTTGGAACAACCTATTGAACTTATTGACCTACTGACAGTAATGTGACACCCTGGACTAAACACTATTATTAAAATGCTTTAAAACCAATAGAATATTTTGCCATCTAGTAACACAAACTTTTGAAAAATGTACTTTCTAGTATGACATCAGATATTCCAATGTTAGGTGACGAACAGAAGTCATTTTTTATTTTTTTAGAATTTTCTTGTTTTAGAAGGTTAACGCAAGAAAGTATCTTATCCCAATAAGATGATATAAATTAAGGGGGCTTGGAGTTTGCTCCAAAACTTTGAGAGAGGGACACTGCTCTTGGTGGGAACAAAATTTGGCATTGGATCATATTTTGGGAGGAAAAACTAAAGCTTAAATAGAATTATGACTGAACTACCAGCTTCTATAAAACCATCAGTAATTGGGAGATCAAATGAGGCTCACCATATTACTAATGATGATTCACATGGAAAGTTTTGTATGTGCAGAGAAAACCTAACCTGAAATACAAAACACAAATCATTCCTTATCAATTTTAACATCTAAATAACTTATAGACAATAGTGAAGTTTCTTCACTGATGACAAAACCAAACAATAACAATCCGATTTTTATCAAGCAAAAAACCCAATTTAAACTTTCTCCCTAATCGATTGAGATTCAAAGTAAAACCTTCAATGGGGGTGTAAAACCAGGCTTGCAAAACCAGGCTTCATCAATAACAATCTTCTTCGGGAGCGGAGAAATTGATCCATTCGGAGAAATCTTCTTCTTCTCCTCTTCAGAAATCGAGCTGGAGAAAAGAAGAAAGTGAGTTCTAGGGTTTGCTTTGCTGAAAGAAGAAAAAAAATAAGAAGAAGAGATCAACAAAGAGATCTAAAGAATAAGGAGATCT
The DNA here is from genome assembly GCA_003290165.1 of Berberis thunbergii. Lineage (NCBI taxonomy): Eukaryota > Viridiplantae > Streptophyta > Magnoliopsida > Ranunculales > Berberidaceae > Berberis > Berberis thunbergii. The sequence continues at coordinate 334,898 of QNQO01000471.1, read as the reverse complement.
AAAGAAGAAGAAGGAGATCTTACCTTCTCTTCTTCTTCTTCTTCTATCGTCCTCTCCTTCATTCTTCCCTCATTTGATAAACTCTCCAATCAATTGAAATCGGTGTTGCAAAATCAAGGTTTGCATCCAGAGTGGAATCCGATATGAAAACGCTCAGCAATGAAAGGTAATATGTTTTCGATGAAAGGTTTTCATTGAAATACTTCTCCAATCAACTTCACATTTGTTGCAGATTGAAATAGCAATGAAATACTTGAATACCTATTAGTAGAACAATTTTTTCGATGAAAGGCATCTTCTTCTTTGCATTTGTTGCAGATTGAGTCACTCGTCTGCAATCAACTTCACATTTGAGCAATCGATGGCTCTCTAATCGATCTCAAAAAAATTTAGGGTTAACAAGGTGATTTCTAATCTCTATTCTTCTTCACATTTGTACAATCGATGGCTCTCTAATCTTCTCCATCTCTCTAATCGATCTCAGAAACAAGCGAGCTCATAAATCGACTCTCAGAGTAATTGATTTCTAATCTACTCCAGCTCTCCAATCGATCTCGCACTTTATCTTCTCCAATCGATTAGGTCAGCATTCAAGTTTATCCAAAATTTGATTGTCATTCAAGTATCGATTGCAAAAATGTATACCATTTGATTTGCCATTTATTACTTTATTAGGTCAGCATTCTGAGCATATTTATTTGTTTTCTTGTTCTAATTCCACTTGTAAGTAGGATGTCCAATATATGTGCTGTATATTGGGATATATCATCATATACCCTTTTTAGGTGATGAAACATATGAGAAATATCCGTGTGACAATAATCTAATTCATTGAAATGTCCAAAATATATTTGATTTTTATTACAAAAATTCAAAATAAACCATGGTTTTATTTATGAGATGTTTATAAATTGTAAGTGTGACATTAATATTCAAAAACATAAAATTGGTTTCGCTACTTACAAGTGGTGCTACAAACAAGCAAACACCCTTGATATCCATAATCCATTAGAACCAAATATAGAACCAGCACAAATTGCAAGCTACAATCTTATCTAAAAATTCACTCTATATAAAAAATATAAATGCAAGAGTGGATTTGGTAATACTTGGTGGATAAGAAAACATTTAATAATAGTGGTTAGGTCAGAATTCCAATTAATTTAGAGCCCCAAAGTTCTTGGTTAGGCTTATTAAAACTTTGATAAAGAAGGGCAACCCACATGGAGGGTCTCCTGTATTTGTATGTGTTTCTTCCCAAATAGATAACTTGACTTTTTTGGGGGGTAATTGCATGCTGTTTGTTCGTTCTACATATAATAAGGTCTTTTTCTTTGTCCGTTGTTCTATTTTTAATTTTGCCAGGACAGCGGTTATGGCAGGCTATTGGCTCCATTGCTCGTGTACAAAGCACTTGCATAACTTTTTATCGTTGTTGTTGTTGTTCGTTACAGTTTGGTTATATACATTGTAAAATGAGTAGTGCATATGCAACATGTGCAAAGCACATTCCTGCAGCTTGACTGACCAGAAATCACGGGTTAAAAGACATCAATAGGTATAGAATGATAGAAAAATAAAAGTAAAAGAACATAGAAATTGCGAATTGAAAAATCTTGTTTATATATAGGTTTGGGACGTGGAGTAATCTTGTTTATATGGAGTACTTTTAGAATTGTATATATGAAGAATCAGTTTATCTAGAAAAATCAATGTTCAGTAGTGTCAGTGTAGTGCAACTGTTTATTGTTGCTAAAGGTTATCAGGGTAGTGTAGTGAGGCCTAGTTCTCCTAACTAAAGAGATAAGTATTTTTTTTTCCTGGAGGCTTCTGTATTTGTTAAAATTTACGTATGACATGAGTCATTATTTGTTGTTGTCCCTTGCCTCTCTGTTTTAGTTCTACTGTTGAAGTATTTGCTGATGAAAGTGCAAATTTGTTTATAATTTTTTTTTACTTGTGTGGATATTTTATATGTTCCTTCTATTGCTGATTAGCTCGTATTGTGGTTATTTCTGTTATTAATTCGGACAAAACAAATAAGACTGGAGCAATCATTGTTGGCATCCTATATGGACAGAATCCGTATGTTGTGTAGAGTCGCAGAAACAGGTAACTAACCACCTATTGAGTGTCAGGGTGGATTTGAGTTGTGTTTGAGCCAGCCTTTGGCCTCGGTAGTCAGTACTGGTGAGCTTTGTCCAAAGTTGTGGCCTTGCCCATTTGGGCAAATCCTTGTGGGATCTCACTGCTGTAACCCTACCATATACATACATCTTGATGGGGAGTAAGAACAATAGCAATATGTTTAGGGTGTCAAATAGCTTAGGGGTGAAATCAGTGGGTGGCTGTTATAGGAGTTGTCTTAGGGTGTGATTGGATCATCATAAGCGTTATTTTAGGGTATGGCGTTAAAAATTTGTCGCTGCAAGTTGGAGACATCGTAAAGAGGTTTAATGGGTTTTCAAGTCATTGATTAACCTCTGTACTCCCTCAGTTTTCGTTTCTATTGTACAATTCATGTCAGTGGATGTAGGATTGGGCACAAGAAGCTAAAGGAGGTTACAAGCAGTCAAAGATAACAACCCATTGTAAATATCAGTGGGTTGTTTATAAGTTGTTTTGTAGTCCCTTGTTTATTAAAACTAAACACATTCATGTCATGTCCTAAAAGGATGGATATAAAGATAAGCAATATGATAAATAAATGAATTATTTTGTCAGTTTTGCTTTAAATGTCTTATATTTTCAACTTTATATTAAATATTTCAGTGAGCAGAGTTTTGATTTCTAATGGATTAGTCTAGGTCTACCTAACCCCCTTCCCTCTGGAGTGTTTTGTTAAAACAAAAAAGTCACCTTTCATATATAGGACCAGGGCTAAACTCGGATTCCACTCAAGGATTTGCCACTTACACATACTAAAGTACATTCTTCTTGTAATGGAGTCTTTGTTTGGCCGGAAAATCTGTCCAATTGATTTATCTTTAACTCCAATTACTAAGGAATCTATTGCACTAGATTCAGGGCAAGGGGGTCTTCATTGGTTTGTTTGCAATCAAGTTTATAACATTGTTCAGATTACATTCTTGCAATGGACTTGGACAATGAGAAATTTTGAGTTATCAAGTTGCCTTAAGTTGTCACTGAAATCAACTTTACGTAAAAATTTCTATGACCTTTTTCTCACGAATAAGGAAAAAGAGGCTAATGGACCTGTAGATATTAGGCTAGAGCATTGGAAAGGATTTATCAAAAATGAGTCTACCATAGCTGCCAAAGAGAAAAGAAAGCAAAACATGAAAAGTAGATCAAAAATTCAAGGTACCCACAACAGTGGACGTTTTGGTTATGCTAGGGTAGAATACAAAATGGTATGTACTTTTGTTTATACCTTTAAGCTAAAATATGTTTAAAATGTGATATAAAAGGTTGACATATTACCTTTGAATTTGCAGAAAATGAAATGGACAAATCCAAAGCCAATCACACGGACAAATGTGTGGATTGAAGCTCACACCAAAAAAGATGGGACTGTCCCAGAAGATGTTGGCCTAATTATGGTGAGTTTGTGAGTTATTGTTCTTGCCTTAAGGACATCTCAAGGCACATATATGTTTAACACGTTTATTATAATATTTTTACAGTTTATGGTTTTGAGATTATTTACAAAGATATGTGATACTATTGTCCTATTTGGGAAACAATATTTAATCCGAGATTTAAGGAAATATAGGAACAACTAAAGAAAATTCAGTTGGACCAGGGAGAGAACACCAGTTATTCATTGGAAGATGATCCTTTAGGGAAGGTATTTGGTAAATATTCTAGGGGGCATGTTCGTGGTGTTGGATCTAGTGTGTCAAGAACACAGATCGAATCTTCACTTCCTGCATTAATGAAGCTTCAGTTGATTCAGAATGAAAATAATGGTCTTGCATCTCAAATGACGTCCATGGAATCACATATGGTGACTATGACCACAGAGATGCAACAAATGATGGTATGACTATGTTGCATACAGTTTTTATTTTATTTTTTATTGTAAATAATAAGTCTGGAAGATCAATTGTTTTATAAATAAGTTTCATGGCATTCATTGGATTTCATAAATTTGTACTTGTATGTTGATAAGTTTGTGTATTGTATGCCTTACTGAATGGATACATGAAGATGACCCCACCTGTGATTAAAGGAAATGCAACATGCAATATTGCCTCTACATCTAACTCTAATACTAATATACAACCTAGGAATGCTGAAATTTTTTGTGAATTACTATGTATGGAATATGTAGTAGCAGAAGGGAGGGTGGTCATAGATGAGACCCGTGGAGTTTGTCATGGTGGGAAAGTTGAAGAGCTAGAAGAGAAGGTTTTGGTTGATTCTATTATGAACAATAATGTTGCTTTGTACTTGGGAAGACAAGGAGGTGCAACATGTTTGGGAGATATAGGAAAGGGTGGATATGTAGTGTGGTTGAAGGCACTAATCAAATATGCATAGGTTAGTACTTGTTTCAATTTTCTCATATATAAATTCAGCTCTAGTATATGGTTTTGCAACTTTATACCATTTAGATAGAGTTCTTATTATTCAATTGTCAATTATTTATTGAAGGTTTTCTTTCCTATTTTCCTTGAATCATATTAAACTCTATTGATTTTTCTTTTTGATATAGGTCAAAGAGTTGTTTTGGGAAGTACTTAAAGTGTTTTTTCACAATGTCGAGAATTTGCAAGGGCTACTATATACAGGTCAGTGTGTCTTTATTTGTTAAATCAAAATTATCAATAGTTGGTAGAAAGGGTGGAAGCAGGATTTGTTCAAGCCAGCAACAGTGTTGTTGCCCTTATGATGGATCTTTGCGTCAGTGGTTTTCAATAGGAAAGATAGCATACTACAATTATAGTACAGTAAGAAGTGAGGATGGCTCTTAGTTTATACACTATATTTATTTATCTGCGACTGTAGGGGTGTTTTCTGAACCTGACTTCGTACAGATACAGAGAATTGCTCGTAGACATCATTTTTCCTTTTGAGTGAACACATCTAAGCTGTATATGACTTCTCAATTCAAGCTTTTCCATCCAAAGTCCCAAGAAAAACTTCCAATATTGTTGATACAAAACTCTTATCAGCATTTTACAAGCTTTGGTTTCCAAGTTCGCCAAAACGACAACCCATCTTCTCTAATTTTTGAATCTGCAATCTTTTTCTTCAATTTAAACCTTTTTCTTTTGCTTCCCTCTGCTGCTTCGTTTGAATATACAGTCTTTATGAGAACTTAAGGACTGCCTAATTCTTTTGATTCCAAAATCTGTGTCACCATCTCCAAAATTTCACTCATCTTTGGGCGTGTCTTTGGACGCCGAACTAAACATTGGTTGGCCACATCTGCAAGCTTTAATGCAGACCTCAAAGAGTACTCGCCTTCTAGTCTTGAATCTATTATAGTTTGAAATTTCCTTGGATCTGGTAAGTATGGTTTGATCTAGTCCAATAGTTTTTGTTCAGCCTTCGGGCGGTTCCTATCTAATGGGCGTTTACCGGTGAGGAGTTCATAAAGGAAGACACCATAGCTCCACACATCGCTAATGTCTTGTCTTCGTTGAATTGCCTAGGTGACCAGCTGCTAATAAATATCGTATGTAGAATTTGTGCACTTTATTTCATATTTAGCATTTTGATTGAGCTTTATTTTACTTTATTTGCAAGGAATAATGCACAAGGACCTAGGAGTTCAGAGTATGCAATGGAGAATGTTCAATATGAACATGTCAGAGCATTTCACTAACACTGCATGAACAGCTTTGGATTGTCTAGATGATTGTACTTTTGATTTTGTTATTGCAATGACTATCTTACTGTTTTCATATGAGCAGTTACGTTGAAAGAACCTGTAAATTTTGTTGACGTTGGAATTGTTATTGTAATGACTAAGTTGATTCTAATATTTTCAGTAAGATATCTGCTAAGTCATTAGCTGAATAGCACCTTGAAGGGTAAAAGCATGTTTTTTTTTGTAAGTTGGGCATTTTTTTTGTAAGCTGTAAGTGATTAAACTGAATAAAATTTTCATTTTGTCATAGTGTCAACTTCACTTTTCTGTGTTGTTCAAAGATTTTGCAAGAATCATGTAGTGACAATATTTTCAATAGTATAATTTATTATGTGATGCTAATTTATATAATTGCTTGTTCTAACAAAAATCAGCTTCATGCACTATGTGATTCTCTTTATAATTAGTATCATCTTTGTTGAGATGCAAATTTGTAAAGTTGAATCATTTAGTAAAAATTAGTATCATTTGCCAAATGATACTAATTTTAAGTATGTGATTCTCTTTTACAATTAGTATCATCTTTGTTGAGATGCAAATTTGTAAAGTTGAATCATTTAATACAAAATAGTATCATTAGCCAAATGATACTAATTTTAAGTAGTATCACTTTCAACATGATTTAAATTCAGGATCACCAAGAATATTATCATTTGATAGGTGGTTCTAATATTTTCAGCTATACTTCAAAACAGTTACAAAAACATTATTTTGGTGTAGTGATAGTTGGAAGATTTCTCTGGCCTGGCATGACCAGAGTCTGACCTGTTGTCATTGCGTTTTCGTTTGTTCCTTTCTTCATCTTCTAGCCTTTTCCCCCCATTCTTATCCCTAAAAATTGAAGGTTTCTTCTTTGCTGTTCTCATTTTCTCCAAGGTGATGTACCTCTGGGCGCCCTTCAAGAGTTCTACCATATCCAGGGGGTTCAAGGTGAGGAAGTCATAAAACTTTCCCTCTTTTAGGCACACGATAAAAGTTGTCACGGCTAAGTCGTTGCTGCAGCCGTCAATGAGCGGTTTCATTTGACTTCTGCCTCAGGGAGAGTATATAGTGCGTACCTTTCCTGATTTGCTGGCTTTCGACAAAAAGTGTCAGGAATTTTTTGGCCAGTGACTTGAACGAGTAGATCGACTTCGGCGAGAGGTTGCGGAGCCATGTTAGTGCTAACTTCTTCAGGCTTGTAGGGAACGTTCTACACATTACCGACTCAGAACCTTCTTTGAGCGCCATTATATGCTAATAACGATGCAAGCAATCTAACGGGTCATCGGTCCCGTCATAGAAATCAAGCTTTGGAGGGATACTTCTTGGCAGTGCCTCGTTCATGATGCGGTCCACGAACGGGGGAACAAATAGTCAGTACAACACGTTTGGGTCATGAGCCCCTCGATGAAAGTAGGTTCTTTGGGGTGATCATTTCTATCCTGAAAGTCGGATCCGCGTTGACTACACTGCCACCTCTAGTCCAATGAGAACTAGTAGGGGCTTGACTCTCCATGCCTGTTCTCAGTTGTCTTCTGAAAATTGAGGTATGTGTTGCTCCTGATCTCCATCGGCGGGTGAAGGATTCTGTTGTATGAGAATCTTCACTGCTTTAGCGATTTGTTGTATTTGTGTTGACATCAAATCTATCTTGGGGTCTATCATTGCTGCTGCTGGCGCGGGGGTGTGAGTTTGCTGCTCTTGTGTCACCGGCACCGCAGGAAGCGGTGGAATAATGCCAGTCTGAGCGTTTGACGTGTCTCCATGTTCTCCATTGTTGGGAGATCTAGTGGTCACCATCTCCGTGAATTCTGAAGAGAGATGATGCTAGTGATTTGTTAGGAACTTTGTCGTCCCCACGGACGCCGCCAAACTTATGCAATCGATTTTCGCTCCCTGGTTGGCCTTAACCTGCTGACTTGCACATGGAACGCACAGCGAGCCACGAACCACCATTGTGGTGCTCGATGGCACTCCGATGCTAAAGTCAGATAGGGATCTGAAGAAGGCGTAATGCAATAAACGAGGAATTTATAGTGTATCTTGGCTTACTAATCTCGTGTCTTATTTATAGTGCTGGAGTCCTAGTTCGACCATGCCATCGGTGGAGTAGTTCAGGAAAGAAGATCTTCGTAGAGTTCCTTTTTCTAATTAAGAGTTGTGTTGTGAAGGGAAATTTCCATGTTAGACTCGTGCTCCTAGATTCGCGGGAGATAATTCTCAATCAGAGTGTTGTCCATAGATGAAAGTTTCCATGTACGACGTATACTTTGGTATTTGCTTCCTAGTTGGAAACTAGGCGTTCTTGGCACACCTGTCCAAAGCTGAGCCCCGAGATATTTGCTTTAATAGATCTTACGGGTATTGGGGATGATTGTGAGACGCGTGGGCTTAACAGGTTGTAGTGATTTTGGTCTGTAGGACCGACTGCGCCATGCAGGCATGAAACTGCTTGGGCCGGATCAGTTTTGGGCCAACGCTTGGGTTTGTTATTCCTTGAGATCGTCATGACACGTGTACGGTGTAGAAGAGAGGACGTTCCGGTGTATCATCAATTATTATTATATTATTATTATTATTATTATTATTATTATTATTATTATTATTATTATTATTATTATGGGTGCATAGATATAACAGGTGGGTATTATGAGTAGGATTAGTGGTGTGAATAAGATAAAGGAAACTTAATGACCAAAACAAGTCAGAAATGCAGAACAAGACCCATATCAACCTAGTAGGGCCCCAAACGTGTATCATCCAAACGGTTTATTAAACATAGTTAAGATAATAAGGGAAAGGCCCAACGAGATACAAAGAAGAAACGCCCTAGGTGGCAAGGGATAAGACACATGTCACCTCCAGATCCTATGGTTAAGATCAAGGGAAGATTAAAGGTAAACGTTGAATAATGGGAATATATAAGATAATAGAGAGCAAACTAGTAGTGGAAGAAAACAATCTATTCAGCCCGGTCCTTGTGCCTAGTTAGTGCCTGAGGAGGGTCTCCAATACTTGAGTGCCAACTTTACCCCTCTTTTCATGGGTTTGGAGAAGATGGAAAGAAGGGTAGAGCTGGCACTCACGTGCTAGACACCCTCCCTAGGCACTAATCAGTGCTCTCTCCCCAGGTTGCACAGAAAAGTTCGTAGTAGAAAAAGAATAAGAGAGACAAGAAGAATAATAAGAGAGAAAAGAATATCCAGAAGGAATGAGAAGAAAAGTAGAAGAATAAAAAAAAGGATCAAAGAGAGTTGATCTACACCCTCACACATTGGCATCGTTCATGGGAAACTCAAATCCACGCGGAAGGTGACGCTCTATCTGTTATTCTTTTTTTGTTTTCTGGGTTCTTAGGAGGAACTCGTTGAGAAATGTGCACTTTCATAGAGTTTGTTTCAAGGTATTGGTTGAATTCGAGTGACAGACATGTAAGAAGATCTAGATGAAGTTCTTCTTCTTGCCGAATCTGTTGCTCTTGAATAACCCTCACAAGTTTATCTTGAACTCCCCAATTTGATGAAGGCAAATGAGGATGCAACAATTTATAGATTGATTCTGAAGGAATGAAGTTGACTTCGCTGAGGTCGCTTTCTACTTTTCAAACGTGTTGCTCAAGAAGTTGTTGATGACTATTTCTCATGTATTTTTTCCCAGAAAAATTCTCAACCTTGTTCACTAGCCACAATTCCACCAACGATAACCACCAATAGTCCTTCACCAATTATACCTCTACCACCACCCATATGTTTTCTTTCTAAATTTGAAGTAGACTCTCTACTAGAACCGACTCATTTAGACATCAAATCGATAAAGTCAATTGTACCTAACAAAAAGAATGTGACAACATTAGACATGGATTTGCATGTTGATTTATATTCTATACCAGTTTTTATGCTATTTGGGTGATCCAGTTTAGTCGACTTATGATGTCACAGAGGGAACACCTAAGATCAGCAATGCATCACATTTACCTAATTTGAAACAAAATCAAGAATATGCGTTTGAAGAAATACAAGTGGTTATGCAAGATGAATCATGTGATCAAGGCCCTTTTTCTACAGAAAATGAGGTATATATTTTTTCAACCAACATAGATATGTATGCAATCCATTGTGAAAAGCGACATTTTTATGGAAACATATTCGTGATTTTCTTGTAAGTAATTGCAAAGTGAAAGATGTAATTCCTTACATAGTCATGCCAGTATAAAGAGATCAATGAGGAAATTTTTACACAAAAGTCGCAAGAAGCATTAGAAAATTGTTTGCATCGTGCTATCATAATCAGAGGAAAGTGATCCATCGTCTTCTCGATGTGCAAATCGTGGACGAGCCATTTTAAAGAAAGGGAGCTTGATGGTAGGAACATAGTAGGCTAAGAATTTTCTTTGAATTTTAAAGGATTTTTTTAGTTTATTTAAGATTTTAATTAGCAAGTTTAGTTATGTAGATATTTCAATTACAATAGGAATTGTAGGTCTCCTATTTTAGCGATGACTAGTTTTTTATTTAAAGGAATGAAAGCTCAAGCATTGTAACAACAAACAAATTATCAATCAATCAAATTATCATTTTCTAAACTATCATTTTCTTTATTATTTCTTCTTTTACAATTCTCCCTAAATGATTATCCTTCTTCTATTGAATTCTTCATTTTCTTCTATTCTCCCTTTGAGATATCTGATTCTCTTTTTTTTTTCAATGTCTGTTGTGCCACTCGCATACCTTTTGCGAAAATGGTTCTTCTTTTATGGTCAATGCGAAGCCTTTTAAAGCCTAGTTTTTTTTTTGTATCATTCCCCCACTTTTTCCTTCTTCTACATCTTCTCCATGATCAATACATACTCACTAAACATTCCATTTTATATTTCAAGCTTCCCTCCAAATACCTTCAAAAGTAGACATCGGATGCCCCAAAATATTTTGAAGGGAACATCAAAAAATTGTTTGGTGGTGGATTCTCTCTCTTATAAGTCTTGGGAAATCATAGAAATTATGAAAATTTCAAAAAAAAAAAAACATTCTAAACAAAAATTGAAATTTCAATAGGGGTCATATATTTCAATTGTCACATAGGACCCTGCTAGTCCAAGCAAGATGTTCGCACAGGTTTGTGCAATAGCTTGTCTATCTCACAACATGTCTTGGGAGCCTAATTCAAATCATTGCAACTTTCTCTACGAACCTGGTTAGAACCAGGTTCTATTTCAGAAAATAAATAAATTGTTCAGGTCAATTTTTTTTTTTAAATTTCTTTGATGATGCTTTATTTGAAAAAGGTTTGATGATATTTTTTCATGTTTGAGTAATCCAATAAATTGGTATGGTTTTTTGTTAGTACACAAGCATGGTATTATGGAAGAAAACAATAAAGTATTAAAAAAATGAGATACAAGCAATGTGAAAAGAAGTGTCAACTAAGCAAATGAACTCAAAATAAGTTTTCATCGTTATCAAGTAGACATTACATCAAACAAACTACACAAGGAATAAAGATAAACTAAATGTACTTAACATCAACTAAAACAAACACTTTGACCAAAACTAAACACCTAAAAGAATCCAACATCAACATTGTTTTATTTGTTCATGTGTTTTCTTGGTTCTAGCCTCACTTCCTCCATTACCTTATGCCACTATCAATGCTTCCTCCACCACCCCCACCCTTTCCTCCAGCACCACTACTTCTTCCACCACCATCACCAACCTTCCACCCTCACCACCTATTCCACCATCACTACCCCTTCCTTTAGCAATGTCACATCTTCCTCTAGCACCACCACCATCACCACCTCTTCCACCAGCACTGCTACCCTTCATTCACCCTCACCACCTGGACCCCCTTGCTCTTCCTTTCTCTCTTCGTGTTATAAGGTGATAGGCGCAGACAACAAATCTCATACTTTTTTTTGCCTCCAGAGCATGGTTATCTTATCAACATTCTTACCTTCATTAATAGAGGCTTGAGCAACTTAAGAGTCTCATCCACAAACTTGTTCCAAAGAAACCTTCGAACTTAGTTAAAACAATGAACATATATGTATATAAGGCCATGGGTGCGTGGACTAATATTTGTTAACCATTTTTGGAAAGTATATATATGTTCTAAAAAGCGCTAGGCGGCGAGCAGGTACCTATCACCCAGGGGCCTAGGCGGTTTTATGTTTTGTATTATAACTTTAATAATTTATAAAAGTTAAGTATAAGACGTTATCAATTACATCCAATTTAATGCCAAGATACATATGCAAAATTTAAAAACATGAAAAATTAACAATCGTGAACAAAATTTATTAAAACTCAAATGACTAAAGTTGGTCATGATGGGTACTTTATACAAAGTTGAATTTGTGGACAAAATATCTAAACCTACTCCTTTATTTTTCTTCAAATTGCATGAATGACCTCAGTCATGTTTGATAAAATCTACATTACTAAAATTGATACCGACAAATCCTTTGAGAATTCCATTAAGTAATCATCATTTGCTACATTCAGACATATATTGAATAAAAAACAATTAAATTGTTTATTTCCATAAAAGAGGAAAGAAAAAAAATAAAATAAGAACACGATCAGCCTTATTCAAAACAAAAAAACTCGCCTAGACATTAATCTGGGCATTTATCTAACGCCTAGCGCCTAGGCTGATTGAACACTAATTTATATAGCCCCTCTCACCCCAAATGCCACCGGCATGGTTCGAATCCTGGACCTATGATACCATCCGCAACAAGCCTACCAGCTAAGCTAGTACCTCATTGACTATATGCAAACATTTTCAATTATAGTTCAATTATTGCATTGTTCGATAAAAACAAATGTTTTCTTTGGGGATGAGTTCTTCTATTCTTCAGTGGTTGGACGAAATATTGGTTAATGTCATGAAACCACTTAAAATAATCCTTACTGCACTCCCATGGATGCCTCATCGGTGCACCTTGGTTTTTATTTGACATCAGATGATTATCCAAGTTTCAGTGAACGATGCCAATATTTCAATGTTTAATCGAGTAGTTCTTGTCAGATCGACCTCTATTCACCAATTTGGCTCAATTGGGGAGATTTAGAATCACTTGTATTCTCCCCATCTCTCTCATCACTCTACCTGAGTGGTAGGGTTCTTCGACGTCGAGGTGTAGTAAACAACCTTAAAACCATGTGATGTTTTGTAGTGGAGTTCTTCATTTTGATTTCACATAAGGCTCTCAAATGAATTGACCATATAAACATGAAAGTTATTAAATTATGAAAGGAAAATCAAAACAACAAATGGGAAAGACAAAATGATATGAAACTTATACTCAATTACTAAATTTTGCATTCATAAAAAATTTACCTCTTCGGGAAACATGTCATCGAGATGCTCCTTGAGAATGATGATTTTTTCATTCACGACCCATACAAGTTGGGGACATTCCCACTTAGCCATGGTGGGGGTAATATCTTTCCACGACGCATATCCAACCTTATATAAAATAAAAATAACATAAATTTATTCAATTAAATATCTTAAATAATGAATGTTAATTAACTAAAATAATAAAGTCTGAAGATACCTCCAAAAGCAGTAAATATTCAGATATTTGTTTGCTTGGTACTTTTGATTTTTCACAACAATCTGTTTTACTAAACATCATCTCAACAAAAGAACTTTTCTTTTGGACATGCTTCTGGGCTTCACCCTTTTTAATGCCTAAACCATTCACCAACAATTTGAAACATTCATCTGCCTTCATCTTTTTTCACAATAATATGCTTACCGATGATCGACTAATGATTGATGTGATGGACATCATCCAGGAGATAGTCATCTCTCCAAAAAAGAGGTGTAAAGTGTTAGTTTTAGGTTGCCAATGCTCCATGAATGCACAAATGGTCACCCTATCAACATGATTCTTGCAATGGTCAATCAAGGAACGTAGACCGTTATTATTGAAGATTGTCTTTACTTCTTTTGGCTCCTTAACAACTTCTAATCTATAAAACTTTTAAAGTAATGCCAACATCTCAAATCTCATTGTTCATAAATACATCAAGCAATAAATTTTTTTATTTAGTGTTCAAATAATATAAAATAAGATTTATCTATTTATAGAAGCGAAATATGCTCTAATTACCACCTCACCATCCCAAATAACGCTGGAAACATTCCAAGAGTAATCCTCTAATACCAAATCATCCTTGGCACACCCAAAATACGAACTAGTCTTATCGTCTTCATCAAAACTAGGTTCAACTTAACAACTGGTTCCTCTTCATCCTGATCATCTTCGACCTCCTCACCCTTAGCCTCATCTTCAACAACCTCATCATCCTCACGTACATCACCCTCACCACCCACAAGATCTTGACTTTGTGATTGCATTTCTCACATCGCCGCTGCGTAATATTCAATAAGTTGACTCATAATATCATCCTCTTTCATCTTCTTCGCCTTTTATTTCTCCATTTTCTCTTTTGCTTTCTTTTCTTCTCTCTTCCTTCTCTTGTTGACCATTTTGCATCATTAGCTTTCGAATAGATGCCATCATTAGTTGTCTGTCAACTGGATCATCACCACCATCACAACCAGCCGAAAAAATACACGTCCTTGTTCGTCTTTGCCATACTGAACATTGAAAAAATTGATACAATGAATAGTTATAAATAATCTATTTCGAACAAATAATCAAATGCTTGCAAAAATAAATAATCCATTATCTAAACATTGAAAAAACAATATATGTAATCAAATTTTTATTTTCCAAAATCGGACATCGTGCAGGGTTTTTTGTGAACCAAATCAAAATCCTTGCAGGGTTCCTTGCGGACCTCGTTAAAATGCTTCGCCCGTGTGAGGAGCAATGTCGTGTGGAGGTAAAATGCATGCGGGTCGTAAACTTCTTTTCCTGGAGAAAAGGCAATGACGGTATCTGGGGAATAAGCACCTGCTAACTCTTTGCCAACAGCCGCGGTAAGACAGAGCGATAGAGACTCCATTTAACTTAGGTTTATTTAGGCTAGAGGCAAACCTACGTCAAGGTAACTCTTCTTTGAAACACTTTGGTATTGCTCCTGTCCAAAAATCCAAATACTGAATCAGAGCACATTGAGACATCTCGTTATCTTTCTGTCAAGAAAAAATATGGCGGACTAGTTGATATTTATATCAGTTGATGAAAGAGTCCAATGCAAAAAAAAATACATGTTGGGTCTTTGAAACAGTTCAAATTGAAATTTTGCATAGAACTGTGCAAGAGGATTATTGTTGGGTTCACACGTTTCATTAAATTCGATTTTAGTTGGATTTTGAGTTCGATCGTATGGATTTTGATTTTGATTCCCAACATGCAAATTTAGAGCTTTCGATTTACCTCTGTCGCTTATGTGTTTCGTTGAATGATAGCAACCCATAGTGAGTAACAAACCAACATACCTTTTGATTGTTCGCAAAACACTTTCGAAGCCCTTGCCACCAAGCAACAAACTATTGATCACCAAATTGCACACATAACCACCAAATCACACACACAGTCACTCATTCATTTTGCTTACCTTTATTTTGGTTAAAAAAGAGTGGGAAAGAGACTTGTGGGAGAGTGAGGGGTTTGGTTGTTAGTAAATGTGAAGTTAATAAAAGGGAATGGGAGGGAATATGAATCAAAATTTTGAATGTGGGGGAAATCCATTGGGAGTGGGGAGAAAGAAAATTTGAGAATTTAGAGTTTATATTTGTAGTGTCACTAGGCAGGTGGTAGTGTTCGATAAAAATTGGTGTTGTTAGACAAAAACGTAAAGCGTGTCAAAGAGTAGAATGGGTGGTGTCAAAAAGTAAGGGCCTTTCACATATACAATCTTATCATCTCATATTCCAACTACACATCCCCTCTCACTCTCCCAAACATCCTTTGACTAAGCAGGTGGTAGTGTTCGACTGAAATGAGGTGTTGTTTGACAGAAAGGTAAAAGGTGTCAAAGAGTAAAATAGGTGGTGTAAAAAAGGAAGGGCCTTTCACATATACAATCTTATCATCTCAAACTCCAACCACACATCCCCTCTACATCTCTTCCCCTTTCTTCACCATTCACAATAGACCCCAATCATCCAACCTATCAATACTTCATCTCGAACAACCAAAACTCAACACATCATCAAGATCGAGTAGACTCAAATTGTGATATTTGAATCTTGGAAACATGCATTCATACATTATTATATATATATATCTCAAACTCATTTAGAGCACGAGCAAATTATTTTGGCGATAAATCAAAGGATGATGAGCATGTCGGGTTCTACGTGTGCACGAGAGTTTAATTTGTTGATTAGGGATTTGGTTTTCTTTTACACAAAATATGTTGAGAATACACTTACAAAAAACAAAATTTTGTCAATTAACTCACTTGTACAATATTTGAAACTTTGAGGTGCTTATTGAAAGTTTCATAAAAATTGGAGGACTAAAGAATAATTTTGGAACGTCAATGCCACCACATGCTATTTAACCAACATATGGCTTCATTCCCCTTATCTTCATCCCGTTGACAGCAAGCTAGGAGCTCCCAAGTGACAAATTTACAGCTGATTTCCTTGGAGAAATTGGTTGATTTTGGAAGAATTGTCAAATAGGTAAGTATTGTAGTAGTTAAGTTTTGAACCTTGTGTTTTGATTTAGATATGTTCTTTGTTTGTTTCAGTCATTAGAAATCAGAGTTTATGTTGTTTCAACTCATATGAGATATGTTTGAGAGTGGGGGGACTTGCATAGAAGAATTGATATTCTTATAGATGTGTATGCAAATTCGGAATATATGTGTAAGCAAATTCGTACTGATTTGCACACTGTGTACTAAAATTGGTGTGATCTGCTGTACACAGCTCCGAATTGCAAATTGTTTGTTGGGTTGGAAACTAGAGACATACATTTTTCCATGGATATAAATTTCGGAATAGATGTGTAAGTCTAATTCCCTGTATTCAGGTCTCACCATCAGTTTCAATCAGACCTACGTACTGTGTCCTATCTTGAATTTTCAGCAATTTTGTGTTAGATTGTGTTGAATGGATCTTCACTTCATAGACATCCAATTTAGGCATATAATATATGGTTTCGAAGCTAGTGATGTCTACTTTGGAACACAAGTGATTTTATTCAGAATTTCTTAAGTATAACATTAGATATAGTGACTACAATGAGAAGTAGTTAATATCACTTGGAACACTTTGATAAGTTTCAGAATTTGGAATGAAGTAAACTTCAAATCTCATTACTTTGTGTTTGTCAGAATCTATTATTCAGGTTATGATAGTCATGAGGGGTTTTTGTATGAGTTTTGGGCTTCACAAGAAAGCATGGTTACTCATTATATTGTGTCCATCCATTCATTTATTCCATGAGCATGTGTTTTAAATATTCTATAAGTAAATGTGTGATCCATGTTAAGATTGAGCCTATGTCATTTAGGTTCAAAGAAGGCTCCGACTACATCTAAAACACCTAGAGAGTAGAATGCACATCAAATAAAGCATCAGTTGTTTAATGTGAATATAATTGTCATATATTTTAGAACTAATATTAATTTTTTTGTAGTAGAATAATTGTTATGTTGTCGTCTCACATTCTAGACATTAAAAGTGGAATGGTAAATGTTATAGTATCATCTTACATTGCAGACGTTAAAAGCAGAATGGTGATTTGTATGTGTGTGTTTCTAGCATTGAAATTTTGAATTATAAATTGTCTTAATCATTTTCTCTTGTATGACTTTATAATACTTACTGAGCTTGTGGATAGCTCACCCATCTCATGATTTGAATTTCAGGTCTTCAACTAGTGGTGGTCCACTGTACAACTAGAATCTTTTAGAGGGGTCAAGTTTTATGTCTTATGTTTTTCCTTAGTTTTGTATATGTGGTATGTATATTTGGTGAAAATGTTGTGAGTTGTAAATAAAGAAATTTTTTCCATTGTTTTTGGGTCAAAACTAATGTTGTTTGAGCAAGTGTTGCATTTCAGTAAGCAGTGTAATCTCATTTTCTAGAACTTATTTTCAAGTCATAGTATATTGATTGAAGTTTTGTTGTTGCTATCATGCCACATTCTGGCAGCGGGTCCCACTCGACCACCTGGAATGAGGCATGACTCAAATCACTCATAATTACATCATACAAAGTGACGATAGTGTTGGAATCGACAGATCCTAAACCAAGACCTCATATCAATAATCAATGAAGAAAAACTTTAATTAATGCGTACCTGAAGTCGCCATTGATGAAAATTATTTTTGTAGCAATCCTCACGAACTAGCAACAAGCAGCGGATAGATCTTCCACCCCCATAGTCTTTCTCTTGTGTTTCTCAGACCAGATCGAAAATGTAGGAGATAGAGAATTAGGTGGAGTGGGGACCTCAATTGTATATATAAAACCCTAATTTAATTATTAGCCCATCATCAATAATAGAATATAGTGGGATGTAAATTGGTATCTACACATAAATAACCTTCAGACTCAATTTAGTAATACATGTCAAGACATACAACACGTAATTAGAAACGTGTTTCTGACCCTAGTCTTGTATTTTAATGATCACAACTAATCAGATCTAATCAAACACAACTCTCCTATAGTTCGACAGTCTGCAATGTATAATAATATGAACTATGTAGATCCACCTTAAGGGAATGCTCTAACAATCTTCTATTTGGGCTGCATAGATCATCCATAGGTTATACATTATAAAACTTTATGAGCTCAAAACTTAACTGTCGAGAACTGTGAGTGTCATCTCAAAACAATATGATCCATTAAAAATATCAATATAGGATCATAGCGGCCTTCACCACATTCATCGTGGTTGGACCCATCCATGGTCACAAATATCATTACAATCAACGACATAGATCAAAATATGATGTGTAGCATGAAAATAACATGTAATGTGATTCCTGATCATGCCCATTTTTAACTTGTCCTAACTTATGATTCAAAAATATTAAGTCGATATAATTTAGAATAAACATTTTTCATTCTTTGAATATAATGAGCGGCTCTATTTCACAACATTTTTTAATGAAACCTATAGCGTGAAGTTTTAAAATAAAATTTCTTTAACCATAATGTTTGATCACATTTGTACATCAAACAAAGAATTTTTTATTGGCAGTAAACTGGATAGATCTAACCTGAATATCTAATCCAATTGATTAGATGTAATACAAGCCTAATTATTGTAAACATAAATGTTATTCATTTTATTACTTGGTATATATATATATATACACACTTTATAATATGTATTGTGACTTTATAACGGTGAGTAAGAACTCTATATATGTACACTGTATTTTGTTTATTGTTGTTGCTTTTGTTTGATTGAGGTCTTGGGTGTTGATTCATAAACTTTTGTTTACTAAACCCAAAAAAGGAAATTGTGTATCACAAGGGCATGAAAATGGTGAGTAAGAACTCTATATATTACATTGGAACTGTCACAATCAAGTTCAACTTTTGGCTGCATTTCCTATTTACTATGTCCAAGTCAACATTTAAAGTCAACTATGTACTCATGCAATTTATCTATACACACACACACACACACACACACACACACATTCATTTAAAGTCATCTATGTACTCATGTCATTCATGCAAGTCATCTATGTAATCATGCAATTCATCTATATGTATGCATGCAAATTTATGAATCTACGTATTCATGCAAATCTACGTATTCATGCAACTGATGAATCTATGCCAAGCAATACCCACCAAATACATCCACAAAAGTCATATCCACAAAACAAAACAACAAAGACCCTTTACTGTCATCAGTTTAGATTCAAGTCGTTTTCCGCTACATGTGAGAACTCTGGTTTCATTTAGATAAGGATTTTTTTTATTCTTTTATGTTGGTATTTTTTTTTAATTATTATCTGTTTACTTATTGTGAACATTAATTTTTCCTAATTTGTTTGTTTCCATTGGCATATAGTTGTAATACATATTATTCACTAAATAATGCAACTAATGATTTAGTACTAAGTTTAGTAACGATGTTCTTTTCCACAACTCTGAAAGATAAAGAAAAAAAGTTATAATTTTAGTATACAGACTTGTTTGTATACTTGGTAAATAATATTAGTATGCAGACATGCTCGCATACTAGGTACACCATTCCATTTGAGTTTGGTGGTACGTATAATGTTTAGAACATGTTTGCCATGGATCGAAGTTTGGGTGAGATGGCATAATCTTTGATGTGACACTCCATTTGGATCATGTATGCTCAGAGTGGCTTCGAAGGCAAGGGATGCACACTTGTGTCGGGTGTGTTCAACACAAGAGGATAGTGCAATTGTGGAAAAAAGCTAAAAAAACTAGGACAATGAATAAAACCTTGACATTATTATAATATGAAAATTTGTACAGAGTATTATGTTAGCATGTATATATGATTGCCTTCAAGGAAGAAACTAAATGCTCATTTGATCATCGAATGTGAACTACATGTCTTCCTTAAGATGAAATGCTTATTGTTGGAATGTTATATAATTGTGTAATTGTATCATGATCTGTAAGGTTCATACTAGTATTAATATATCGATCCAATTTTGTATTTGTTTTACAAATTTGGGTGCATTCTTAATAAGCGCAACCTTAGAGATTCACCAAGGTTAATTGGAGCGTGGAACTGCTTTTAGCTTCGTGGCGGTAGTTTTGGACTGGATTCCGTTAGTTTTGGTTTTGTTGATTTCCTAGGTGTTAAGATGTAGGACCTAGTTATTGCTTTTTGTATTCTGAGTCAAATATTTTTATTGGGATGGATTGATGTAACACACTCTTATGAATTACTTTGATGGCTCAAGGCATGATAAATGTTGACTTTTGTTTTGAGAGGAAGAGCTTTTAAGAAAGATTTTTTTAATTTCCTTATGTCTATATCATTTAAATTGTTCATGTCGTGTCTTGATTTTTGGACAATTTAATAATTGACATTTTGGTATAAGAGTATTTGGTTAGCCTAGATCCAGGGTAGGTTTAAGTGATCCTCGAAAGTGTGGTAATGGGTTATGTGCATTTTGAATTATTCAAAATTAACGATCTAATTTTTCGCTTGAAGGTGATGGCAAACACTTGATTGAATGATGCTAATGGGCAGAATGGTGGTAGTGCCCGGAATAATACTAATGGGCCAAACGGTTCAAATGTTCAAGGTGAGAATCCTAACATGGTTCGGGTAGATGTGGGAGCTATGATGGCACAACTTTTGCAGGTTGTTCAGAACAATCACCAAGAGAATCATGGTGACCCCGTTTGCTAGGAGAAATAAAGAGTTTGAGAATCTAAGCGGTCAGAGATTCAATGGAAAGACTAGACCAATTGCAGTTGAGAAATTGATTTGGAAATGTGAAACTGTATGGATGCAAATGACTGAGGTGCATAAACAGGAGTTAGCTGCCCATGATTTGTGGAAACCCCAAATATTTGTGGAATTCTATCAAGGAAGGTATGGATATGACCACTATGACACGGGAGACTTTTAAGTCTAAATTTGACAGCCAGTTTGTACCTGAAGTTGTGAAATATCAGTTGGCTGCAGAATTTCCTAGTTTGACTCAAGGTGCAAAGTACGTAACTCAGCATGTGACTAAGATTAATGAATTGACTCGTTATGATCTGTATTTGGTTGATACTACTGCAAAGAAGAACCACAAGTTTATGAGGGGTTTAGGCCATTATTTAAGAAAAGTCTCTTTTACCTTTTGATAAATAACCCTTTGACAGAGTTTTAGACCTAGCTCTCAAGTTTGAAGAACAAGAGGTCGTTTTTCAAGATGCTAGGGAAAAGTGCAAGATAAGTGAGCCGTTTAGAAACTCACTTTCACCTGGGAACCGAAAGTAGATTAGGTACAAGCCTTATGATCAAAATCCACGAGGATCTGGATTTCAGTATCAACTGAGGTTCCAATCTGGAGGTCAGTTTTAGTAGAGGCCTTAGAAGGAGTTGGGTTTCAGGGAGGTTTTAGGCCGCAATGTGGCTTTAGGCCCCAAGGACAGCAATGGCAAAGACTAGGATTTCATAATCAGGGCCTGCAAGGCCCATATCAACAACCTAGACCATATGTTCTCAACCTCAGACCTGCACCATCGAGGGGTCATGCTCCCATTGATAGGTTATGTTATAGATGTGGTTAGTGGGGGCATCTCATTCATGACTGTACTAATGGGCAAGGCGCTCCGTAGGGCATGCAAACCCCACCAGTTCCAGTGCTTGCATTTGCGATTTTACTAGGGCAAGAAAATGTTGAAGGTACTATCACTACCCCTCAACTTTGCTTACAAGTATTATTTGAATCCGGTGCTTCACATTCTCTTATTCCTCGACGAATGGTAGAAAAAGAAAACATGAAAACAATGCCACTTATAAAACCCTAATGTGTTGAGATACCCTTAGGAGCTCTGTTATTTTATCTGAGCAATGTAGAAATTTTGAGATTTTTTTAATGGATTGAAAATTTGTCATGGATTTGATAGTTATGAATTTTGAGTAAAAACCATGTTACTCTATATTGTGTCGCTATGACAGTTTTGATATATACACTAGGATTACCGAATTAGTCATGTTTGTGAACCTTGTGCCAGTAATAATGAGCACTTTACACTCTATTGATGTACTAGAGAAAGATATTAGCATGGTTGAGGTGGTAAATGGTTATGTAGATGTATTTTAGGAGATTCCCAGACTGCCACCCAATTGAGAAGTCGAATTTCAAATTGACTTGTTGTTTGGACACCGATTTCAAAAACTGAATATCGATTCGCTCCAAAGCAGTTGGATGAGATGAAAGTGCAACTAGAGGAATTACTTTAGAAGGGGTAAGAAAATTTTCATTTATGTTTTTATTTATAATAGTTATCTAAATGTGTATATTTTGTGTATAACTATATGGTTAATCCTTTTGAGGTGTGTATACCTAAGTTTATTCGACCAAGTAAATCTCGATGGGGTGCGACTGCTATTTTTTTTTCAAAGATGGATGGTACATTGAGGATGTGTGTCAACTATAGACAACTAAATAAAGTTACCATCAAGAATAATTACCATTTTCCTCGAATAGATGATTTGTTAGATCAGTTGAAAGATGTGGTTGTATTTTCACACTTGGATTTGAAGACTAGCTATCATCAAATGGGTGTTGAAGAGCAGAGCATACCTCTGATAGCATTTCGACTCGATATGTGCTATATGAATTTCTGGATTAACAAATGCTCCTACTTTCTTTATGGATTTGATGAATTGTATTTTTTGCCAGTACCTTGATAAGTTCGTTATTATTTTCATTGATGATATTATGGTATATTCCAAAACTATGGAGGACCATCGAGAACATTTGAAAATAGTGTTGCAAACCTTAAGAGATCACAAGTTGTATGCTAAATTTAGTAAGTGTAATTGTTGGGAGATAGAGGTCAGATTTCTTGGGCATGTGATTTCTAATGAAGGGATAACAGTCGATCTTGAAAAAAGTCATAATAATTAAAAAAAATCGAAATAGCCAACTAATGCCAAAGAAATTAAGAGTTTCTTAGGTTGGCTGGGTATTACAAGAGGTTTATTGAGAGCTTTTTGTCGATTGCAGGACCTTTGATGAGGTTGACCCAAAAGGATGTCAACTTTATCTGAACTAAGGATTGTAAGCATGCATTTCAAGAGTTTAAACAAAGATTGATTACAACTCCAATTTTAATAATTCCCACTCATGGCAGGAAGTTAGTGGTGTTTACAGGTCCTAGCAGAACAAGAATGGGTTGAGTTTTGATGCAATATCAGAAAGTAGTTTTTTACGCTTTTCGACAATTGAAGCTACATGAGAGGTGATACACGCATGATTTAGAGTTAGTAGCAGTGGTTTTCACTTTTAAAATTTGGAGACATGGTTTCTATGGAGAGAAATTCGAGTTGTATACTGATCAGCTTAAAGTATTTATGTTCACAACGAGACTTGAACATGAAGCAGTAGAAGTGGATGAAGTTCATTAGTAGGGAATGTGGTGGTGGATGCCTTTAGCAGGCAACATAGTGTGATGACCTCTCTTATGGTGCAAGAGTGGAAGATTCTCGAGGTCAATGCAGCTCATGATATTTTAACTGTCCTGCATACTAAGGGAGCATATGTCTGCAGTTTGACAGTGAAACCTGATGCGTCCAAAAATCTTCCTTCTGTGAGTTTGACCTGCAAAATAGATGTTAGACTGCCAAGGGCCACCTTTTGGTAGTCGAAGACTCTTCGAAGCTTAAGTCAACAACTCTGTTTGAAGAAGGAAGTAAATCTGGAGAAAACTCAATTAAAGTTGCATCTTTACGTGACTTAAGCATGCGAGGTGCAATGAAAGGAGATGTTTCTCGTAACAGTCTCCTCCTTGATAGAGATGTGTTTGTGGAGGCGTAACTCCCCCCACAACTCTTTTTTGTGCAACGTTCAACTTCTTTATGAGAGAACTCGTGTTGGGCTAGATTTGGGCTTTGGTTCGTTAAGCCTCGATTCGAGCTTCGATTATAGCTTCTTATAGTGGTCATTATCTGGGCCTCTATGGTTGGCTATATTCTTTTTGGGTTTTACGAGCTGGCCCAGTAGATGGGACGCCATATCCTCATGATGGATGTTCTCTACCACGTGTATGTCCGTGATGATCGGTCTATTTTGATGTATCATCACTACTCTCTCCTTCGTTAGTGGGTATGTTCATATATCCATTAACGGTGTGGCGATTTTGTTTTCGATTTCAACATTACAACACATTTAGTGTTCGTACTATTTGTCGATGTTGTTGTCTCTCCGATGTTCCATCCGCCCATCGTTTTAGTGTGATTTCTAGGATTTCGTACGATTGTCATATCTTGCACATTCTCCCAAGAGTGGACCTTTTGTTGTTCATCTTTATAAAAGGAGAAGTTTAGTGTGTTTTAATTTTTTTTGCACTTCTTCATTTTTCTTGTTTTTGATTCCTTGATTACTTTTGTTTATTTTACAGTCATGTTTAGCTTCAGGGTTTTGAGTGGCGATGTTCTTGATGCTTGTGAAGCCTTCTTTTTTGCCTAAACGAACAACACATGCGACTCTGGATAATATTCGTCATGATTTCTCATTGCCGGCTGATTTGGAAACCGTTCTCCCCAAATAGGGCGACATTCCTTGTCGTCCAAAACATTGGTACATCATTTTGTATCTTGGTATGTTCCACTCTGGTTTTAGGCTTCTGGCTCTTGCAATCGTTTGGGAGTACTTTGATTTGATTGGCATCACTTCGACCCAATTGGTCTGTAACGGTTGGAAGGTGATGATTTCGACCTTAGCAAGGGTTCTCGTAGCTCGTATGCCCATGAATGCCAGAGTTTGGCACTCTTTGGTGGGGTTTAGCATAAACCCAATCGCACCTATTCCCTTCGTTGTCCTTGTTTCAAGGACCTACGATAAGAGTATGGGAGTTTGTCAAGGTCTTAGTTCTATGCGTCCCTTTCTTCCAATTATTTTTGGTTTCACAGAAATCAGATTCTACAATCATTCCGAGAGCCTAAGAGAGCGAGTTGTTGTTGTCTTTAGAAGAGCAGGAGTTCTGCAGTCGATTTGGCATCCTTTCCTAAGTCTCGGTTTAAGGATTTCTTCCTGTGGATGCGATTATCCGTAGAGGCTTATATTCATTGGGTGAAGTGGGTCGTGAAGTTTACTGTCAATCGCACTTTGGAAGTAATTGTTGTGCGCGTTGGTGATGTGGACGTCGACCGACAAGAGGGTTCTATTGACCAGTGTGGGTCAAGTTACTACTGTCACTACTCAAGCTTCTGGTAGTACCAACTTGATTGTTAGGAAAATAAAAGTTCCTAAGCCTCCCAGCCCTTCCAAGATGTTGGTTGTCAGCTCTGGCCATATTTTGAAGAGGAAGAAGCTTGCCTTCTCAGTTCTTGACGCTGCTAGGGCTCCTTCTCATCTTGCCTCTCTCCAGAATGAAGGTCGTGGTTCGGATGATGATTCTTCTGCTCGAGAGGACGATGATGTTAACCGAGTTTTCGAAAGGAGTAAGAAGGAAGTTTCCCATCCTCTAGATGACCACAAGAAAAATCTTATTTCCTCTTATGGTTTGCCCGCTTCCGTCGGCCTAACGATTGATGACTCGCGCATTATTGAAAATAAAATGCTTCAACTTGGTTTTTTCCAGTCAGAGAATCCAAAGGGTACTAACACCTAGGATGACTTCGAGTGTGACCCAATAATGGAAGATCAAGTTGCTACCCGAGCTCGAGACTTTAAGCTTACTATTTTTTTTGTTGTGGCTAGGACCTCGGGATTGCCTGTTACTCCCTTCGCGTTCCATCCTGCTTCGACTGTGCTCGGAGAGATCTTCTGGCCTTCCGAGGTTGATGTGCAGGGCGCCGCTCGCAACCTCATTGGTGGTTGTTATGGGAGGTTGTCTAATAGGGCTCTTATGCTCGTACGCCCGCCACATCCTCAATTGATGAGGTCTCCAACACCTTATGGAAAGGATGACACACTTTACTTATGCAACCATGATGGGGTCAGATTGGTCCTTTCTCATGTTCTCCGCCTATTTGATTTGTTGGAGGCTCAGTGCATAGAGTATGAAAGGTTTGCAGATTC
This sequence comes from Berberis thunbergii, assembly GCA_003290165.1. Lineage (NCBI taxonomy): Eukaryota > Viridiplantae > Streptophyta > Magnoliopsida > Ranunculales > Berberidaceae > Berberis > Berberis thunbergii. Next base: position 308,432 of record QNQO01000471.1, on the reverse strand, counting down.
TGTGCCACTACACCAAAAAGCCTGTTTAGCTACGGGGAGGTGGCCACAGCTCTAAGCCGTTGGTTTATTTTCCACGGCCAAAAACCGTGGCTATAATGGCCAACGGTTTAAAACAGTGGCTAAAAAAATAAAAACCGTGGCTATACACTACACCAAAAGGGTTGCCACGACCAACAAGCGTGGCTAACTGCCAACGGTTTAAAACCGTGGCTACAAGCTTTTCACGTGCCTGTGTGGAGGTACTACAACGCCATGAAAGGATCATGGGAAAAACTAAAATTCACGCGGCTTGATTCCCTCCCATTTCTACATTTGCTTCCCTCTCATTCTCGCTGTCTTTCCCCCCTCATTCACAACAAATCGAAGTGCCCATGACCTTTCTTCCTCTCTGCCTTTCTGCCCCTCTCTTTCTATCTTCTTCCTTGGTAGAGAAGAAGTCGTAAAATCTGAGCTTGTCAATGGTTAAGACTCTTCCACCATCAGAGTCACTTCCAAGGAGTGAACTAGTTGGTGGGTATATCTTTGTTTGCAATAATGATACCATGCAAGAGAACTTGAAGAGGCAACTCTTTGGTAAGCTTTCCCCCAATTTCCTTTGCTTTTTGTTGTTCAAGTTCAATTTTTTTTTTAATTTATTGATCTTTGTTAATTGATTTGAGTGATCATTTGAATTTAATTTGACGTTTTGATCCATGGGTATTGATGGGTTTTATTGAATTTTGGAAATTGGGTTTTATTGATTAATGGGTAGGCATGATTTGTGGATACATCTGATCTGATATTGTGTTGTTGTTGTTTTTTTTTTTTTCCAGGGCTCCCTCCAAGGTACAGGGATTCAGTGAGGCAAATAACACCAGGATTGCCTCTTTTCCTTTACAACTACTCCACTCACCAACTCCATGGAATTTTTGAGGTTTGTGGTCTCTTTCCTTGTTTGTATGTTTTCTACTTTGTGAATTGATGTAGATACTAGATACTAAAGTTTAGTGTTGAAGTGAAGTACATATCTGTGGTTTAGTCGAAAATTTTCACTTCAAGGGATAATCTGATTGATTTATCAGTGTTGCCCTTGTTTAATGATACTACAAATGAAGAAATTTAAGTATCAAAATAGATGATAATTCATACTAAAAGTATATGTTATATACTCTTTGACAAATTTCTTATTTCCCCATGTTATTCATTATTTTCAGATTTTTTTTGTTTGTTATGTATGTGTTTATTTAAAAAACAGAGTCCATAGTAGGGCTTTCCTTTCTCTCTCATCTGCAAATCTGAACAGTTATGTTTCCCCACACGAATGCATTTAGATTTTTGATGCATCTTTTAGTTTTAAAATAGTGGCATTTATTTATTCATAGTCAGTTGTGGAAGTATGAAAAATCGTTTGCATTAGTCATTTGGTGTACATAGAGGGAGAGCACACTACAAGAAAAATGTTGATTCATAGCGTTTCAAAAACGCTATGGTAGGATACCATAGCGTTTTAGTAAACGCTATGACAGCCGACGCTATAATAGACCCATGGGCTATTATAGCGGTTTTAAAACGCTATGGTAAGTTTGGCTTTTATAGCAGTTTAAAAACGCTATAGTAGAGGATTAAAAACGCTATGGAAATCTACCATAGCGGTTTAAAAACGCTATGGTTAGTATACATAGCAAATTTTTTTTTATTTATTTATTTTTTTTTACTATCAAATGACTTTTTATTACATCTCATAAGTTTTATGTCTAGAAAATAAAAATTTTAATGTGCCAAAGTTAAACATTTCCATGAATTAATGTAATTAATTAATAAACTGTATTACATCAAGTCAGGACTCTTTGTTTAAAAAATACAGTTTCATTTCTGCCAATGGACAACCGCTCAAACAATGTCCCAGTATGAGATCTATGAGACAGCTGATCACAGCTTAACTGACCACAGTTTCATTTCTGGACAGCTGCAGTTAAATCAACCCCACTGCTTTCTCGGTTTGTAACCATCCGCACGGTAATTCCAACTGATCTACAGACTGCAACGGATTCCTTGACGCCCGGACGAAGAGGATCCTTGATACCCACATGGAGTTGTTTTAAGAGATGAACATGATGTAGTCATAACAGCATGTGCAGGATCATCGCCTGGACACTCTGTAATTATGCACGAACTGCATGGTATCGAAACTGCCCTTAATCTGATGGAAAAACACTGTATTAATAAGGCTATTTTTAGCAATGACTCAGCATATGCCCTGTCCATTCTCACAAAGAATGAAGCTACTCCATAGGAGGCTATTGCTTTTGCAATATATTTGACATTGCAAAGTAATATGACATGTACATAAACATAGATACCAAGGGAGAGAAAAAAAGAGGGAGTAACTAATCTACATTAATGCCGTACCAGAACATAAAAGAAGAGAACACCAATGCAGCATTGATCATCCAATGTTTTAGTCTCTCAGAGTGACCCTGGAATTGAGCAAAAACAATAATCAAAAGACATCTATCAGCTTTTCTACCACATCTTGTTCTTGTGTATACTCGATAAAAATAAGAACGTAATTGCACGGACGTGTATGCCCAACTTTACGTTACTAATAATGTTAAGTACCTAACAAATGCCCATGACATTAATCAATCTAATGCAAAGGAATAAAGCTTAAATCTCATATTAGCACCTGAGCACCAATCAAAAGATTCTCTGGCTTTATGTCTCTGTGTATGACATGTTTTCCATGGCAATATATCAGTGCTCTAGCCAGAGATGAAATATACTATTCTATCCATTTCATATATAACAAACAATGTCATCGACTAGATAACAACACAAAAACAAAGTAGAAATCGATGCACTGAAAACTCACAGTGACAACGCGTTTTTCGCTGAAGAATTTGCATTTCTACAGTTCCTCGTAAAGCTCCCCCTTCGCTATGTACTCTAATATCAAATAAACCTGAGTCTGGATTAACAAAATGTAAACAAAGAACTCTAAATCACCATCTTTCACCGACTTTTTGCAATAGATGAAATGTAATGGCTTATTCACAAAAAGTATTGGGGAATGGAATCCAAAACTGATCATAGAAGTTACCACAGAGTTGGAGAATGTTGGGATGCCTGAGATGGCTTTGTATCTCCACCTCCATGCGAAACTGATGCTCAACTTGAGATTTCTTGAGCTGAGACTTGAGCAACACTTTGAGTGCCACTATATGGCTGCTCTGTTTAAAAGACCAAGCATTTAACAGTTTAGTCCATGGCAAAGTACAAACTTGCAATTATAGCATAATCATTAGAGGCGCAACTTTGTCTCCGGATGATTCAAATTTGAATTTTGAAAAGAAATATTCAGTCTACAAAAACTCTGAGGTAGACTCAATTATCTACAAAGTACATACAAATGCTAATACTTCACAAATTTCAGCCATAACAATGAGATTTAATTTCACCATAAACAAGCCTAAAATCTAATTAAGCTTTAGTCGATGATATAGAAACCTATAACAACCGGGAATACTTCACCCACACCTTAACCATCGAAGAGACTATTTATTTCATTTAAAACAGCTCCAATTCAATTAAGGTACATGGAAGTCTCATTCATTCATTTGGATCAATAGATGTAGCACAAAATTTAAACCCTATAAATCAAATGTTAGGTTGAATGCAATTTACCTTTTTTCTCTGGCCAAGTAGACATGCCCAAACTTGCCTCTGGAACCTCTCCTGAGGTCTATGAAAATGAAATTTAACAACAGATAAACCATAATTTAGATAACAAGACAAGTCCAATCGAAAAAACTATAAATTTACACAATAGAGATACATTTCCCCAAATTTTTTGATAAAACCCTAGCTCCCTTTTCAAGATGTCTTCCAAAACCCTTAAATGAGGGCCTCTCCAACTAGGGAGAATAACAAGGGAGACAAGGGTCACCCTCAAAATTTTTGGGAGGATACTTGGCTTGGAAACCAATACCACAACACAAAGGGGTGGGTAAGCCAGGATAGATTTGAAATCCCAAAATTGAAGCAAAATAGAAGACTAATAAGAACAAAAGTTCAGCACTTGGAACGGTAGACTAAATAACTGAAAAAGAATAAGCTTACCTAGCCAGCAAACTATTAATTATGACTGAACAACTTTATCATTTCGCACCAACCTAGTACGTGCTCTTCTAGTACGGGTTGCTGGAGTGTCCAAGCCTGGAGATTCTGGGGTATCTTCTGTCATTATCAATCCTTTCTTAGACTTCCTTAAGCTAGCCATGCCAAATAAGCTACAAGAAGAGAGATATCATGTTAAAATTAAGTACAACTACTTGTATATCCAGCACAGAAAGCATGTATTAACAGAAGCATACAATAACAAATAAGATAAATAAAAGCTAAAACTAGGAAAGAAACAACCCTAATCCACCAAGAGATCTGAACCTTATTCAAGAGGTTAGGCCTAATTCACCAAAAGGTCTAGGCCTTATTCACCAAGGACTAGGCCTTTAAGGTAAGGCCTAATTCACCAAGGATCAAGACTTGAAAACCAAAATGACTTTAGACAATTAGAAGAAAGATTGAAATTCTTAGCTTCTAAATGACTATCAAAACAAATCTCAAGCTGTTGAAACAAACTGCCAAACATTCCAAATATTCATGTTTGCAAAAAAACAAGACCTTGCCAAATAACCAAACCTGCCAGTCGGTTCATTATTCCCTGCATTCAGCTTAGCAAGAAAACTGGCCTACACCACAACTATGACCTGCGGCGTGATTGCACTGCTCCACTCTGCACCCATCCCCAAATCCATTCCCTGCCACCCTTGCAAAGCACCAAGATCTTGCTCAAAGCGCTGCTGCAAAACAAACTACTGACCTGCACTTGCACCGTGACTGCATTTTCCACTTCCCTGCAGTATGATCCAGCTAAAAACCGACCCCAAAAACAGGTCCTTACTGCATCCTAACTTTGTCATTACAAACCACAGCCAAGAGACCACCAAACGCCTCAATGAAAACTCCAAACAGTCATCAAAACAAAGCTCGAAACCAGAGCATTCTCTGTATTTTGTTGCAGCGAAAAACAGGGTATACATCTCTGTTTTATATACTGAAAAAACAGCCCAAATCCACCCTATAATATTCTTCTTCCTATAATATTCTTGGTGCTTTGCAACTGAAAATTAATCACACCCTTGTAACAACTTAAAATTCTTCTTCCTATAATATTCTTCTTCCTATATTCACCTTCTGTAATTCCACAATGTTAATAACTACCCATTCTTTTGCATTACATTCTAAGCATTTACTATCAAAGTATGTCAAAACATGATCCTGCAAAATTATGTGAGTTAGTGTAGATTACAAAAATATGTGAAATAATCTAGTAGAATACCTGGATGATTTGGGCACTTAGCAAGATTTTGAGGTCCAAGTTCAGAATCAAACTTCAGATTTCTTCGAACATAAACAGATATTATGCCATGATCCTCCAAGCTCACTTCAAAGGCAAGAAAGTAGATGAAATTAGCTTTTATCAGTAAGAAAATAAACTTCTGGCCAAAAACCTAAGCTTTTGTATAGAACAACTATAACTAGTCAATATAGTGGCACAAGGCCTATAATAAGGATAAAAAACATGCAACAATTTATTTTCTTTCAACACACCTTAAACATGCAACAGTTTATTTTCTTTCAACAAATTGTGACTTACAGTTGTTGCATTAAAAATGCATGCTCCATCAATATGAAGTTTCACTCCATGTTTTTTAGCAATCTCACCCACTCTGTCAGTATATTCAACCGACAAGCATCTCCCACCAGTACTGCATCAATAACAGTGAAAATTAATTCAGTAATCAGCAACAAGGGCACTTCCATTTTCAAAATAATTCCCGTGTCAAAACCGTTGATTGGACACTTCAAGGGGTAATCCATGCTTAATTCTACAGGCAATGTTAACCATCCTCAGCTTCCTATAACTTAAGTATATAAACATGTGTTTCAGTGTTCAACAAGGATTAAACAAATGTTAGATACACATGCATCTATCAACTACAAACCTGATAAACATATTTCATTTATGTATGCCACATCCATGACATTTCTGTTGTAAGTGTTTAACACACTATTTGATGCAGTGAATCTTTAGAGAGGGGAGTGTCCTTGATGCGCTCAATCGACTTTATCCACACCCTCCCCTTACACACTATAGACATTTTCTCTAAACTACTGAAATTCAGGTTCACTCCTTACAATGAATCAGGTGACTGGATACCAATAACTGCAACATAATGTCATTCTCGACAATGACTTTTTTAGAAACAAAGAAGAATTTGATTAAAACTGCAGATAATGGAAGAAAAAAATGGTAGAACAAGAAGAACATCAAGGAGCAGACGGAGATTACAAATAGACCAGTAAAACCATATAGAATCTTAACATTCTACTTACATATCATGATTATATTGACATTAACCTGGTTATTTGTGCTATGTTGAATCATTAGTGTTAACATAAAAGCCTTATTGTCAATAGGCAGTTATAGTTGAATTTTTTTTTTCTTTCTTTTCATATTAGTATCTGCCTCATGAAGCAGATCTACGAAGGTTTAGAAAATCCATGCACCAAACGTATCATGAAAGAGTGATGATTTGCAGAAGCCCTCATGAAAATCCATGCATGAACTCAAAGTAAAACTCATCAGCACTCATACAGTATCCACAAAATCCATCATTTATTTGAAGAACGTATTCCTTTGTGTACACTAATAAACCAATAACATGAAAGGAAACCAATCTTCATACAAAATTCAAGGAAATATGTAAATAGTATAACAAAAAATAGTCACAACACTGAGCTTGAAGGGTTAAGCCACAGAAATAGCCAAGTAAGATAAAACTCATGAAAATTGTCAAAGTTGCTGCCAAACACATGTTAAGGCTTTTCTTAGATGTGGAAATGATGACAACAAATCAGAGGCGTCTCCAGAATTACATAAGACGATACTGAACCTGTAAGTGGACATCTAAGTTATCTAATGAAAAGTCTTAAGAAACCACATTATTAAAAACTCTGAACATAGATCACCAGAATAATTGTGTAACAGTTAGTCCTCCAATTAGGACAACGGGTCAAAACAATTTTCCACTCCAAAAAAAATTAAAGACACAACACTCAATATTTCAAACTTCGTGACATCACACACTACACCAAATTGACATATTTGTAACAACTTAAAAATAGAAATTTATGGAACTATGTAAATTGAAGAGCTAGAATACACAAAATACCTCACATCTTTACAAGTCATCTTTGGTAACTACCCACCGCTATATCTGCCAGCTACTTTGAGGCGCAACATGTTCATGAGCTGGAGAGTATTGCTGTAAAATTTTGACAGATCAGAGTCACTTTTAGGTGCTTAAATATGAAATAGTAGATTTTTTACCTCTATCTTTTCTAGCAATTCTCTCGCAGTTGGAGCGGAGATAACAATTTGCCTCGCAGCTGGAAGGATAAAACCATCCCGAACGCCATTGTCGAACAATGCAAGCAAAGGATTATAGTAGCCTTCAACATTTAGAAGACCAATCTGAGCAGAAACACCCATTACAACATAGCTCAATTATCATGAAATTCCATTTCAATTTTCGTAGCATGGAGACTGATGGATTATCGGTTTGTTGTGAATTCCAAACTGTGACCATGTTATTATCTCCAAAAGCTCTTCCATGGTCCCATATCCCCCTAAATCAAACAAATAATGATGCAAAAATCTAGTAATAAGACCAGATAGATGTATGCATGTTGGCCTGTGTTTAAAAGCTTACCAGGAAGAGCAATAAAGGCATTAGATTGTTGAGCCATTTCTGCTTTTCACTCATGCATGTCTGCTACAATTTTAACATCACCCACACTTTCACCAGATATCTGGAATTTCATATGATAACTCAGCCAATTAGTAACTGGTTAGTGGTCACAAAATTTTTTTTTTCTAATAATTTCTTAGTCAGTAGATTAACAAAAGGAGCCTTCAAAATGTTTAGTATGTTATGTATTCCCAAATAACAGAGACAACTGCCGGTCCTTGAACATAAATATTCATGATAGATAACTAAATAGCTTTTGTAACCTCATGAGCAACAAAACACTCAAAACAATTTTTGAAGGAGCTTCTTTCTATAGAAAGAATCAATACTTGAGAATGGCTTCTCTTGGTATGAATTTATTTTCATATCATGTTTACATGATGAAAGATATGTAGGAACAAATGATAGTTACTTATACCAGGAATATTAGATATGTCCTATTTTATAGATTTAGGCTTCTAAATTTGGTTAATAATGTTTCTATCAAAAACTGTTGTTTTGGCATATATGAACTGTAATTTATCAGAGTTTCATCTATAATATTGTGTTGTTTCAGTTTGAATATTTTGTATGTAAGACTGTAAGGAGCCTCTGTGGACAATAATGCATATTCTGCTCCCCCTATGAAGAATTATTAAGAGGTATATTACAAAAAAAAAAAAAAAAAGTGGTTGTTGCTAAGAGACAGTAAAGACATTTAGCATATATAATTGAAACCCATGCCCAATGTGAGAGGTTATAAGAGCTTATCCTTCACGTGGTCTAATAAAGCTTCACCAGACACAAGTGGCATTTTTCTATCAAGATAGCTTTGTGAAATTATAATGCCAGATCAGGATATCTGTTAGAAAGTTTTAAGAGCTTTCTTAGGTCATCTATCAAATAGCTATTTTGGGCGAACTATTAAAAGCTATAAAAGTACATGATGCACATATATTTTCATCCTATTTTATCTACAAAAAATGTGAAGACACCAAAGCATTGTAATTGAAGATATAGTGAAGGCATACCGCATACCTCAATAGGCACAAGAGTTGTTGGAATGACCCTGAGTAGCAAAAACCAAGATCAGAACTCCATGAGACCAACAAGTAAATAGCTTAACAATAATGAATGATTTATGTCAATAAAGATTGAACAACTAAAAGAATAAACAACCCCCCCCATCTTTCTTAATTACCCAAGAACATGGCAACCACCATCATATACCTTTTGAGATATCAAACCCATCAATCCAACACTTCCACCACCTTATAGTAAATCTATTCTTCTTCTTACCTGCAAAAATCAATAAAAACTAAGACACCAATCTATAAAAATCAGTACAACACAAGTAATCACTAAACCAATCTCTAATCCAGAAACCCAAAATGAATGAATAGATGAAGAAAGAACTCAATATGATAACAAAAAACAATAAAAACCCATTACGAACCCTTAAAGATTGAGTTCAGAAGAACACAAACCAGTTCATTTCCCAAATCAAGAGCAGCATCACTGAAGGCTTTCTTGTTGCTAGATTTGCTCCCACAGAATCCTAGCTTATCGCTACCATTGCTAATTTACAGCAAAAAAATCAGTAAAAGAGATACCTGAGCTACTGAGCAAGAGTTACTAAAGCTCAGATTGCGAACCGATTCAAGCAAAAAATTGCAAAAACGAACGAAAACAAGCGCACACTCACCTGTGTCTTTTAATAAAATAGAGATCAAATCTGTGAAGTCGCGAATCGGTGATTCGATGTTGTTCTCAATGAAATTGAAGTTGCTCCGGGAGTTGACGAAGCTAAAAAAGATCAGATCTCGGAGAAGGAGTGTGTTGAGAATGAGAGACCAGAAACGGAGAAGGAAATCACGGCGAGAAGTAGAGCACGTTGGAGAGGGAGAACACGGAGAAACAGGTTGGGCGTTGACAGCACAAGGTGATCAATAGGAGAGGAAGAGCGATCGAAGAGGGAGAGCAGAACGGTGAGGGAGATGAGAGCAGTCGGAGAGGGAGAGGAAGAGGGAGATACGGCTTCGGCTTCTGCTTCCTTCCTTCTTTCTTTTTTTTTTTTTTTTTTTTTTTTGGTTTGGATCGAGCCGGCACTTTGGCACCCCCAGCGAAAATCGCTAATCCCATTCATCAATTGACCAAAAACATTTTGGCGCCCCCAGCGAAAATCTCTTTCATAGCATTTTTTAAAAAAACGCTATTAACATGTGCTATCTATAACCATTTGTGTTGTAGTGACAACTCATTGTAATTTATATTTTACAGCTTTAATGATCTTCAGAAGCCACAAAATGAGCTTGATGGAAAAGCTTGTGCAGATGTTGGACAGAGTGGTCTTATGGCTCTCTATGATGCTCTGTTTAGTTAGGTGAGAAGACAACATTCTCTTGAATTTTGCACCGTCATTCATTTTGAACAAGTAGTTGCCATTCACATTGTCTACATTTCTTTCATTCATAATTAGAAACATATATTGTTTCATCAAATCTGCTTTAGGTTCTTTCTGTTACTAACATGTAGCACGTATTCTGCAGTTGGACATGACATTCTCTCAACTTCTTGTGACTGATAATGATTTTAGAGCTCCAAATTTCAGACAACAGCTTTCTGAAACATTGAATGTGTTGTTACGTTTAAGGGTTATTCCTATATTTAATGAAAATGATGCAATTAGTACCAGGAAAGCTCCATATGAGGTATATATTGCTTCAATGCACATCATGACTTGAGTTTGATTGATATGAAAGTATTGCCATGAAAGAACTCATCGTTCCCTATTATATTGTTTCCATATATATTTGCTCTTGTATGTAGTGATGAATTATGTCATTTGCAGTTTAGGAGTATGACTGTATGACCATTAACTAAGTTAGCTTGACAGATAAAAACCATGACTTAAGAAGCTATCCATGTTCGTAGATCTTACTGAACTTCAACGACTGTGACACTTGCTTATTATAGTTGAGTTCAACTACAGTTACTTATTACTGTAAGACAAGCAGTTGTTTTTCTATGAAGAAATCTGAAATTCTCAATTTAAATTTGATTTTAAACAGTATTGTTGAGTTCCTTCCATAATGCAACTCTGTATGATGAGTACTTACATATCCTGTTATCGGGATTTACAACTTCCATACTTGTTTTTCTCAGTTTTAATGAAAAGTTTTGTTCCACCGAAAAAAAAATCCTTCCCATACATTGATTGAGACATACCCTGGAATTTCTTATTTACACTTGGACAAAGTTGTTGAACACGCTAATATGCACAACTGCATGGTCATGGTGTCAAAAAACACAATTTTTTGGAAAATGGAATACCATTATGCTTAGCTACTCTGAAAATAGAAGATAATGTAACTGAGTTCCAAAGGAATTTGTAGTTTTAATTAGCAAAAATATTTATTTTGGTGTCATATAGTTGGAAAAAGTTGTCGGTGAATCTTATACGGAGGAAGCTCTGCTTAAAGATACAGCTGCTTACTATTCTCGGAAGGCTTCTAATTGGATTCTAGAGGACTCTTGTCCAGATTACATGCTAAAGGTGAAATACCTATTAGTTTTTTTGTGCTTTGAATTTGTCTTTTGTTCCTGATAATCTGGTTGGTGATATTGGTATCGTGGTAATTTTCAGGCCGAGGAGTGCTTAAAACGAGAAAAAGACAGGGTAGCTCATTACTTGCATTATAGCAGCGAGTAGAAGTTATTGGAGGTTTGTTTTTGTTTCTAGAATTTTATGGTATATGTCATTTCTCAGCCTGTGGTTAGGCTAGATAGATGATGCTAAAGAAGTAAAACAAAGTAATAATTTGAGTCAATTAATAAATTTTGAGTTTTCCTTTTTTCAAAATCTTTTATTTTTATTTTTTTGATAAGAGTTGTACGCCTTAGGAAGTTGTATAGAATTCTTTTTCAGTTGTTTACTCATTGAATATATGTTCCTTTGGCAGAAAGTGCAACATGAGCTATTATATATATATGCGACACAACTACTTGAAAAGGAACACTCTGGATGCCATGCATTGCTTAGGGACGACAAGGTAAATACCTGGTCCATGTTCTCCTCCATAGACACAGAATCACACACATAACTTGGAATTGGGATTTTGCAAGATGGTAAGCATAAATGTAATTTTATGTAATCTATAGGTGGAGGACCTGTCAAGGATGTTTAGGCTATTCTCTAAGATACCTCGTGGTCTGGACCCTGTTTCAAGCATATTCAAACAGGTAAGACTAATTTCTCTTTCTGGTCTTTTCATGTAGATGGGTTACTTTTGTGTGTTCTATTTTGATCTTTCTTATTTTCTATGTATGTCATCATTAAGCTGGAATGCTCAAAACATAAATTGAGAGTCAAGCTGATGGTTGTACAACAATACGAGTGTTAATACTGCTACATTATTCTTCTCATTTGAATTTCTGTTCCATAGGTCATGAGGGAGCCCAAAAAGTGTTTGAATAAGTTTGCTGAATTGAAATGCTTTAAAAATCTAGTGGCTAACATCTTTTATATGATTCAGATTTTATGTATTTTAAATTCTGTGGTCGTTTTGGTTCTTATTGTTAATATTGTTGCTATGTTTTGCTGATAAAAGGAAAATCCTCATTTCTTAGTTATAAGGTTAAAGGTGTTCTAGTAAACATGACCAAGTCTCTGGAACATCTGATAATTTGTTAACTCTTATTTCTAGCATTCATTTACGAGATATGGTGGCCACATACTTGAGTTTTGGCACAGTTCAATATTGAAAATTTTGTATTTGATTAATCAAAGTAAAGCTCAAAGTTGTACTACACTTCTTGCCATGAAGCTCACTCGACTTCTTGCCATGAAGCTCACTCATTAATATTTACCTTGGAAGTTGGAACTCACTTAATAACTGGGGTTATTGGATTTGTAGAACTTGTTATTGATCTTGGTACATAACAAGAAAAAAAGAAAAAGAGGAAAAAGTACATGAAAATTGACATTTTTTAGAAACTTAACAAAGGAAAGTCACAAAATGTTGGAATACTGTAGTTTTGAACCACCGATATGTGAAAACTTGTTAATCAATCCCCAACAACAACAAAAAAGAAACTTATTTTTTTTAGCCCTCCCCACCACATGCTACTGGCCGGGTTCGAACCTGTGATGTGTGATGCTTGCTCCGCTTTGTTCTAATAACATTTATAGGTTTCTAAATTCAATTACTGTTATCCAAGGACGGCAAATCTTTCTTAAAGAAGTCTTCCTTACTATGTTATCTTTTGATGACACAAATGGAGCCTCAAAGGGCAATAGTTTTTGTCTTTCTCATTTTACTGCTCTTTGCCATTGCAGGAAGGTTTGACATAAGAATGTCGTACAGTTCATTGGAGCATGTACCAGACCTCCAAGTTTATGCATTGTGACAGGTAAGCAATCGATTGGCTTCCAGATCTGTTTGCTGTTGTATGCTGATGAGGAGGCATTTTCAGTTTCGAGTCTATGCAGTTTCAAGAAAACATCGATGTGAGTATTACTAATGAAAGATTTTTCAAGTTTTCCAATTTGCAAGTTAGTAAATTCCTTTACTAAATATGTAGTCTAAATCTAAAACATATGATGACAAACTCAAATACCCTTTACTAGTTTGGTTTATTGAGTAATCCTTCTCAGTTTACTTGGTAGGAATTTCTGTAAAAAAAAAGCACATAATTTGTAATGCATTCGACTAATGAGCACCTCATATTGCATTTTAATGTTAGCGTTTCACCTTGAGGCCCATTTTGAGGCCTACGCCTCCCTCGTTATACAAGAGTATAAATAACCACACTATACAAGAGTATTCTTGTTTTACTGATCAAAATTTTTCTAATGAACCTGAACATTTAAGCAGGACCTACAAATGTTTTTGTCATTTTGGCTTGAAACTAAAATGCAGGACTTATACATCTGATTGTGATTGATTAACAAAAATAATGCCAAGTCTGCAGCATGATTGGCCACACAATGTGCATTTTGGCCTGTTTGGGTTTGGTCCCCTTCTTGCTTGACTAGAAGTTGTCGAATTTCTTATCCAACCTGTCAAAAGTAGATCCAGCCTATCTATATTTTCTGAACTATACTCTCATTTATGCGGATATCAAGTTCATCCCCTTCACCAACTCTTCTTCTGTCATCTTCCAAACTTTTCTTCGAAACAAATTTGGTGCATATATTTAGGAAATGTGTCGCAATCTTGCCTTGTTGTTTTAATACCATATTTTTGAACTTGGTCATGCATTACAACTTATGCTTTTTGTTTTCATTGGGTGCGACATCTAAATCTGAAATAACTTTGAACTTTTCAATCTGACCTCAATGTTTTCTGTGTATTACGCTTTCTTTCGTAGCTGGACCATATAGCTCCATGATTTGTTTGGGTTCTGCCAGGAAAAATCAACTAAGTGTGATTGAGCTGCATGTTCTGTCTGTGATTGGCTTATGGAAATATAAGTCATGCTTAATTTGTATCCATACTGTTTTAGTAGTTTAATACTTGTGTGTATTATTTTTTAATTCACATGCTTATTCACTACTTTTGTTTGGTGTGCTTCAGGGGTTCAGTGAACGACTGGTTACTGCTAGTCACCCAGCAATAGGCATCATGTTCAAGCAGGTTGGTGTTTAGGTTTTTAAATTGTATTTCTTTGTCGATTTAATTGATTTATCAAGTTAAATCTTCGTGGACAACTAGTAAATGGTACAAAGATTTCCATTGTCAGAATTATAGAGCATGTGTTAGTGCTAGAACTAACAAATAAATTGAAATAAATGAAGTAATAATTAAAATAAACGAACAAGAATCGAAATAACTATGATAAAAGCTAATTGAAAACAAATAACTATGATAAAAGCTAATCGAAATAACTATGATATTAAAACTCGTATCCATGCCATGAAGTGCCTAACTACCTTTGCTGAGGCTGTTGGGCCAGGATTCATTTTTTAGAGAGTATGTATAGATCCTCACTAGAGCTTTTTTTTCTTCCTCCAATCGGGACTCTCCAGCATCTATTGGAAATGGAATTTGTTCTGGCTCTTTTGTTGCATGGTAATAATGTTGATTTCTGATGCTTGACGTAGCTTTACAAAATCATGAAATAGCACAAAATCCAAAGGTTCTTACCGAGGGAATCTCATGGATGGTGTCTGCAGTTGAAGACTTTGGAGTTTTACTGATAAAGCTGAAGGTAATTTCAGTTTTGACACAATTCAATTTTGCTCTTTGCTCTCTCCTCATGTTTGATATTGGTATTCTCTGCTTCTGATAGTAAAAGGTGTATTTGTACTTTATAGGATTTAATTGAGTTCTGTAAAGACACTGGGTTGCAGTCCAGTACTGCTGCCACCAGAAATGCTACAATAAAACTTATAGGGGTGTTGCATAAGTTTGTTGGCCCAGGTTTCTTTTATTTCAACACCATCCATCCACCCATTATTATGTTTATGATGTTTACACTAATGATGTGATGCGATGCGATGCATCACCGCTCCACCTATATTATCTATCTCCCCCAAAATTTTGTTTTTTATTTATTCACCTCGTGGCAAGAGGGCTTACAACACAAATCATTCTTTATTATCTACATGTTTTCTTCTTCTCCACCACTCTCTATTTCCTCGTAATTATTAATGCTTTCAAAAAACACAACTTACTATCCCCCAATTCACACTTAACATCATACTTATTAAAATCCCTATTTTGGTTTGAGAGAAAACCTTCCAATATTTTGTTATGATCATTTATTGTAGCATCACTTCTTTGCAGCATTTGTGCTTACCCCCAGTTTCATTCTTATGTATTCTCATAACCTTTTTTCATACCATCATTAAATTTCTGACCATCCTTCAATTTTTCTAAAAGAGAAATCAGGGAGCACAGGTTCCAACAATGAAACATCTTCTGTTGAGACACAACCAAGACAGACTGGCACTGCTCCTGACCCTGGAGTCGTATTTCCTGCTTTTTCCTTTTCTGCAATGTCTGGACTCCTTAATGTATTCTCTCATCCTTCAATCCTCTTTACCTTTACATAATTCATTTCAAATCTTGTCCATTTCTCATTATAAGGTCGACCTTGGTAGCGGTAAAGTTTCTCATTATAAGGTTGACCCTGTTTTTCTTTTTGCTGATTCTTGCATTATACATTGTACAACAAAACGTGTAAGGTGTGCCAGTTCATACGTTTTATGTATTATCGGAGTTTTGTATTTGCTTTGCTATCATGAAAGAAAAACATAATAATTTTTGTCTTACTTTTTGTGCTAACCTCTGTGTGTCTTCTAATGTTGGTTGATGAAGAAAAACAACTGTTTAAACTTAAGACCAGGGAAATGTAGGGCAATTGAACAGACCACACACAGGTACAAGTAGCCTAAACAAGATAAACATAGGAAACAAAAGCTGAAACAGTCCGCCCCAAGATGCTCTAGTCAGTTGATTCCGTATATTTATTTACAACACTTATTCATATGAAATCTCATTTGTACAATTAGTATGTGGACTGAACCCATTTCTATCTACTTGCAAGTGCCTACCTGTTTAAGATGTTGTGCCTTTTAGAAAAAAAACAACAACTCTCGAGGAGTGTTGATTCAGAGTCCTAGATTATAATTAACTTCTCTATGTTTAATAACAAACACAACCTGAGATCCAGAAAATTCATGTGTGTAGCACAGTGCTTTTGTGCTCATGTGGCATTGAAGCCATACAAGTCATGATGCCTTTCCAACAATATCTTAAGCAAACATGGATATTCGTGCCTTTTGACACTGGACACTATATGCTGATGCATCTCTTATGGTATGACCTTTTTTAGTTTCTTCACATCTCAATGTTAGCCAAGTATTAGGGCTCATCATCCTTTTTAACAGGTGCCACTTGGGTCATCCCGTCTATTTTATCAAGCTATGTAGATTATTTTTAAATCAGTTTGTTAGTAATTATGTTTAGGTTGATAATGCAATTTTGTAATTTGAACATTTTTCTTTTGTTCTGTCATTGCAAGGTGTAGATTCTCTTCTTCCTATCATGTTGTAGATCAGCTTCATATTGCTTTAAATTGTGGTTAATTTGTCAGTCATGATTTGTACTTTGTGCCACTATGATTACCCTTTTAATCTGAGTGAGTTTTGAAAATATAGGATCCAAGTATAAAGGAATTAGCTGAGCAGATAGCAAAAGATCCTGCTTTCAATCAGATGGCTGAGCAGCTCCAAAAGAGTGTTCAAATTCAAACTGCTCTTGCAAGGTATTGCTGGTGTTTTTTGTTCATTTGTTTAAGATTATGAACTTCGAGTATCCTAGTCCTTACAGAATTTCTCATGCAGGTCTTGATATTACGATTCTTGGATCCAATGATTTCTATTCATACCGAAATCAGGTACCTTTACAT
This sequence comes from Berberis thunbergii, assembly GCA_003290165.1. Lineage (NCBI taxonomy): Eukaryota > Viridiplantae > Streptophyta > Magnoliopsida > Ranunculales > Berberidaceae > Berberis > Berberis thunbergii. Next base: position 291,183 of record QNQO01000471.1, on the reverse strand, counting down.
TCTCTTCAAATATTCTACCTATCATGGTGTCAGTTCAGGATCTTTCCATTGTTTAGTCTTCTCATCCAATGAAACAGAATACTTGCGTGGTATTTCAGATCCAGATGTGCAAAAACAGGAGTTCCTTAAATTATGGACACTTAAGTTAGAGGTATTTTCATGTAGTCAATTTTTACATTGTGTAACTTTTACGAGAATTTCAATACTGCAACCTCTCTCAGATGAATCATTTCTGAAAAAACCAACCCCGATGACCTAACTGCCATGAGTTCTGCTTAACTATTTTTAAAGGTACAAGTCATAGATATGATATATTGTGCATTACTCTTTGACCTCTGACATAAAAATTCAAAGAAAGTTCCCCAACTAGGTACCTAAATTTTTCATCCACCTTTGCCCCCAGGAAAATGAAGTTCTCATGAAAAATTAAGACAGTCGTGCTGATGGGATTGTTGTAATTAAGATTTATTTCATTTACTTAATTATTGCTGGGTTAGGCCTATAAGCTCACTAGTATTAGGATTAGGGTTAGGGCTTTGTTTGAGATAAAGGCCCAACTTTTTGATTAGCAAGCATTGAAGGATCAGACATAAGGCCATCAATCATAAATTGACTTTGATTGAATGAAGGACTCCAAAAGATATTCTTCTTTTATTTAATTTCAGTATTTATCTTTATTTCCTTGAATCCACTATGTCCTCTGCTTCATTGAGATAACGTCAGAATGTTCTTGGCAATCTATTCATTTGCCAAGACAATCATTTTGACCCACGATGGTTCGTATTTACCCATAAAAGTAGCAAATCCTATGACGAACCATATCGCAAATGATATTTGGTGCAAACTTGGATCATTTACCAGTCTAACATGCTTGTCGCTCCTTATATGATAACAGTTGTTGCTTATTGAATCATTATGTGATAACAATTGTTAGTAATGGGTTTATGTTCGTTTTATATTTTGTGATTTTGTTTCTTACTTAGTTTCGTTTAAAATATAAAAATCTACTTTAAAAAGGCATCTATCTTTTTCATATATATGGAACTTAGTTACAAATGCTAAGTGTTCAACAACTTCTTGTTCCTTACTCAGTTGCCTCTTCTCATTTTGTATTTCTTTTTACCTTTTTCTACTATCGTCACTGGTATCTTGTACATGAGATTGATTTCTTTATGTCGGCATGATCAACATAAGAGTAAGAACGACTAATATTTTTTTGTGTTCATTCAATTATAGGATTACAATTTGCATTTTATATAAATGTTAGCTTAGATATTAGTAGTCTGATCTTATGTCAGGGAATTTACTATTACTGCTTGAGATTGTTTCCAAAACTGTCCAGGTTTTAGCTGCCCTTGGTAAGGAATATTTTGAGAACATACTGCCTGATATTATTCGTAACTGCTTTCATCAAAGGGCGTCTGTATGTGATGGGTACTTGACACTTTTTAAGGTAGTGAACAGACCAAAATGATGGTAACATCAGTGATTTGAATATCTTCTAACCCAATAGCATAATATGGTCTAATTGGATTTTGTGCACAGTATTTTCCTAGGTCGTTGGGCATTGGCTTCCAGAATTATTTGTCACAAATGCTTCCTGCTGTTTTAGATGGTGTGTGTGGTTCTTACATTATGACTGCTCAAATTCCATCACTTGCATTAGATTCTGATAATTTGTGTTTGCAGGACATGCGGATGAGAATGAATCTGTACGTGATGCAGCACTTAGTGCAGGACATGTCTTGGTGGAGCATTATGCTACAACGTCTGTTCATCTGATATTCAACTATTCATGCTGCTACTTTGAACTTTGATGAGCTTTTTTTTATGTAATGAAGTGCTGACAAATACACGTTTCTTTTTCATAATCAGGTCTCTACCTCTACTCCTTCCAGCTTTTTAGGATGGCATTTTTAACGACAACTGGCGTATCCGACAGAGTTCTGTTGAACTTTTGGGGGATCTTTTTTTTCAAGGTGGGCTTTTCAATTGTATTTCTCAAGGGATCTCTCTTCCATCTTATTTATTTATTTATTATTATTCCAGAATTTGAATACAAAGAGTCAGACAACACTCCTGTAAAAGAATGATCCTTAAGCAAATCTTAAAAATATTGATTAAATTCATAATGCTTTATATCTATAATTCTGCTACACCCTGTCTGATGCTTGGAAAGCCAATTAAATTGAAAAAAGGATCATACTTGGCAGTAATACAATTTTCCGTCTTATCGTCCAATATGATTTTTGTTTATCCAGGTGGCGGGAACTTCTGGAAAAGCAATTCTTGAGGGTGGAAGCGATGATGAAGGCTCGAGTACTGAAGCGCATGGTCGTGCTATCATTGAGATACTGGGAAGGGATAAGCACAATGAAATCCTTGCTGCTGTCTATATGGTCCGCACTGATGTGAGCTTGTCAGTACGTCAGGTAATAACATTGTTTTCCTTATTCCTCTAAACTCTTAGGCTATTAGGTGAAATTAAATGTTAGATGCATAGCAGTGACAATTTTTTTTTTACTTCCTTTCATTGCACTAGGCTGCAGTACATGTGTGGAAAACTATTGTTGCAAATACTCCAAAGACTCTCAAGGAAATCATGCCGGTCTTGATGACTACACTGATCACTTCTCTTGCATCGTCTTCTGCTGAAAGGCGACAGGTTTGACTGCTTATTCTTTTTGTAGCTTTGAAATTCTTTATTTGTGCCACTTCTGAAGCTGACACTATATTGCATGTGAACTTTAAGGTTGCTGGAAGAGCACTGGGTGAACTTGTACGAAAGCTTGGTGAAAGAGTCCTTCCGATGATCATCCCAATTTTATCCAAAGGTCTTAAAGACACTGATACTAGTAGGAGACAAGTGAGATCTCTTGTACTTATAAGATAATATTGAATAATATGAGATAATACTGAACAATGTTTTATTTCCTTATTGTCCGCCTGATCTTGTCTGTTTATTGTATTAGTTCTAAACTTCTAGTTCTTTTCTAATTCTAATTTTTCTTTTCTCATGTATTGGCCATGAACTGCATTTCTGTCATTGTACAATATATCAGTGAACTGCATTCTGTCATTGTATTTACTTGATTTAAACGCTCATCAATTATCTGTCATCATGATGTATATGGTTGTCAGGAAACAGTCAGTTTTGTAGCTTTCAGAAACTAGTAATAATCCATTGTTTTCTATCTTTTGTTTATCCTTGTAAAGACTCTAGAAGATGCATTCAACAGCTTAGAAGGTGTCACATGCAACAGAGCGGAGGGCGCCATGTATCTTTTTCCCCGTCTCCACCTGCCCAAAAAGGCAATTGAAGCTGCAGAAGCCGCAAAAACGGCCCCAAGTGCATTCTACGCTCGTCGACTACTTGAGGCCACAGGAATTGTTGTTGTTCCTGGATCTGATGTTTAACCACATGGAATGATGTTTGTTCTTAGTTGTTGTAGAATTTAAAGCCTATTAGAAGTGTCGCGTTTCAAGAATTTTATTCTTTGTTTGCTTAGGAGTTGGTTTACGGAAATTTGGATTGGCATTCTTGTATAGACTCATTTTTAGGTTGTATATATAACAATGCTCTTTCTTAGTTATTGAGGAATTAAAACCCATTTGAGAAGAGTCACAATTCAATAATCCCATTGTCTATTTGATTAGGTATTGGTTTTACTAAAATTTGGATGCTTATGCTTTTAGTCATTTGATAGCAAAAAAATAAATAAATAAATAAAAATTTTGCCACGGCTTAAAACCGTGGCTAACTGTTGCAACAGCTCGGAGCCGTGGCTATGAGTTGTCACGGCTTATAACCGTGGCTAGGACTTGCCACGGCTTAAAACCGTGGCTAAAACCTTTGCAACGGCTTATAACCTTGGCTAGGACTTGCCACGATTTTAAGCTGTGGCTATTCCTGGCCACGGCTTAAAACCGTGGCTAACATATATTTTGCCACGATTTTTAGCCGTTACTGAGGATTTAGCGACGGCCCTACAGGCCACGGTTCTAAGCCGTGCCAATGGGTTACCCCCACGGTTTAAAACCGTTGCTAATTGCCATTTTTGGTGTAGTGTGCATACGTCGTTGAGGAAACTCAAGGCCATTCGTATATGTTTGCTTCTGATCTCGAGACATCTGAAGTAAAATTGGGTAAGTTGCGATCCCATCTGGATGCTGCTGAGAAATAGTTGTCCGACCAAAAAGCTGAACGTGATGAGGCCATTCGTTCTGCCAAGTAATGTTTTTCTAATCTTAAGGCTTCTGCTATTCAAATCGCTCAGCTGATTTTTGAATTTGTCGAGACGAACTATACGGTCTCTACTAGACTTGTGGTTGTTGATAGAAACTTAGTGTCAACTCATGCTGAGTTGTCATCTGTTATTGAAAGGCTGAAGGCGACAAAGGCGCGGATTGGAAAAGAGTGGTCAATGGTCGCCATGATTTCTTGGATTTTCTGGAGACGCGAGGTATAGACATGTCCAAATACCACTGCTTTGCTGAGCAAGAATTCAATGATGTCAAGGAAGTCGTTCCGGATTCACTGGGTGATCTTGTTGTCGGAGAACCTTCTGAGCCCATACTGCTTGGAGATGTTGTTGATGTCGATGCTCTTTCTTAATTGCTTTTTGTAATCTCCTTTTTTAGAAGATCAATGGAAATTATATATTTCACATTTGTTGTCTCCAGTATGTCTAGCTTATCAGCTTTTTATTTACAACATTTCTGGCAGGTTTCTGACTCATTCGTCTAGATTTTCATGAATGGCTTCGATGTTCGACATTCTAGTAATGTAGAAGCTCTTTTTACGGAATCTGATTCTATAATTGGATTACGATGTCGTACATTACAGTTGACGAGAAAATTTTCAGCTCTTATGTCTTGGTAATTTATTACTTCGTGGTTGATCAGGCCAAAAGTTTTTGTTTTTATGTCCGACTCGTTCGTCCGGTACATATGTTTGTTTTTGCTTGATACTCTAGCCATGCTAAGTAAATTCATGAGTTGGATTTTTAATCCGACTTCCTTGTCCCGATTGAACTCTTGCCGTTTTGCATTTTATTGATAATATTTTTTAAAGTGCTCTACATTCCATGGTCGAGGTAGCATTTCGCCATCTTTGTTATCCAACCAATGTTTCTGATCTATTGATTTTATTACTCGGTACAATCCTTTCCAGTTTGGGTTTAGCTTACTTGTGCTAGGTTCCTTTGTGTTGAGTTGGACTTTTCCTAGTACCCAGTCTCCAATGTTAAAGTGTGTTTCGCACCTTCTTATTGTAATACCTTGCCATATGTTGTTGGTAGACTGCTATTTTGATGGAGGTTGTTTCTTACTTCTCTTCGAGAAGGTCTAGTCTGAGTCCCAGTGCTTCGATGTTGTCCTTAGCACTGAACTCTTCAGTTTGGAATGTTGGCATTCCAATCTCCACGGGTATCATTGCTTCAGACTCGTACACGAGGGCAAAAGGTGTTTGTCTTGTCGGAGTTTGTTTTGTTGTTTTGTATGCTTAAAGGACACCAGGTAACTCGAATGTTCACAATCCTTTTGCTGTATCGAGTCTTCTTTTGATTGCTTCCAAGATTGTCCTATTGGTGACCTCGGCTTGTCCGTTTGCCTACAGATGAGTGGGCGCAGAGAAGTGTTGTTGAATATTCAGGTTTTTACATAGCTCCTTAACCTTCTTTCCTTCCAAATGCTTCCCATTGTCTGTGTGAATTACCCTTAGGATCCCAAATCTGCATATAATGTCTCTCCAAAGGAACTTTCAAACATGGTCTTCTCCTATCTTTGTGAGGGGCTCTAATTCTACCCACTTGGTGAAGTAGTCCATTGTTACAAGGAGAAATTTCTTCTTGTCGGACGCTAGGAAGGGTCCTACGATGTCCATTCCCCATTATGCGAACGGCCAGGGGCTACTCATTGGAATCAGGTTTTATCCCGGCATGTGAGTGTATAGGGAAAATCTTTGGCATTTGACGCACTTGCAAAACAAGATTTTAAGCATCTGCTTACATTTTTTGCCAGTAATGACCCAACGTGAGAGCTTTATGGGTCAGCGTTCTTCCCCCTGGATGATTTTTGCATGTGCCATGGTGGATTTCTTACAAAACGTATTCAGTATCTTCTGGTGAAAGGTACCTTAGCAACGGGCTCGTGATAGACCTTCTGTAGAGTTTGTTATAATTATCATTGTGTTTCTTGCTGCCCGATTTTTCTAGCTTCCATCTTATCTGCTGAGAATTCTCCATTTGATATATACGCCAAGATTAGAGTTGTCCAGTTGTTTTCTTGATTTGCGGCGCATGCTTCTTCCACTTGGTTTTCAAGTATGGAGCTTCCTTGTGTCATTACGAGTGGGTTATATTTGTACTTAGTTGTTGATGCCTCTTTTGCTAGTTTGTCAGCTCTTTTGTTCTCTGACATGAATGGTGGCATTTCAGAAGCCTTCTACTAGCTTTGTGGTTTTTTGGTGGTAGGCTTTCATTCTGGTGTCTCTAACATGAAATTTTTCGTTTAGTTGATTGACCACCAGTTTGGAATCAATAAAGACACTAATGTCATTTATTCCCAAGTGTTTTGCTAACTGTAGCCCTGCTATCACAGCTTCGTACCCGGATTTGTTATTGGAGGCTTTAAAGTTGAATTTTATCACTTTCTCTAATGTGATGCCATCACAGTTGTACATGACTAGTCCAGCTCCGCTTCCTGCCTCGTTGGATGCCCCATCACAGCGAAGGATCCATCCGTAGGTGATTTGTTTGGATTGTTCTCCTTCATTTTTGTTTTCTGTTTGTTAGTTGTTACTTCCTATGAACTCATCGATGAAATCTGCTAGTGCCTGAGCTTTGATAACTGTTTTATGGGCATAGCTGATGTCGAATTGTTCAAGTTTTGTCGCCCACTTCACCATTCTCCTCGATAGATCTGGTTTGTGTAATATCGACCGAAGCTATTGTTCGGTCATAACCGTAATTGGGTGTGCTTGGAAGTATGGTTGCAATTTTCTCGATGACACGATCAGGGTGAGCGCCAATTTCTATAGGGATGGATAATTGATTTATGCATCCGTGAGTGTTTTGTTAATGTAGTACACTGGTTTTTGCACGCCTTTTTCTTTCCGTACTAACAGACACAGATAGATATAGATACAGTGCTTCTCTCGTGTTCGGCTTTGTTAGTAGCTTTGTGCTTCCCATGTATGTCTTGAGGCTTTAAAAAACTTCCTCGTATTCAGCATTCCACTCGAATGTCTTGTTCCGTTTCAGAGGTTTGAAAAAAATAGACATTTGTCCGATGATCTAGAGATGAACTTGTTTAGAGCTGTTATTCTCCCATTAAGACTTTGGACACCTTTTATGTTTTTTTGTGACTGGATGTTAAGAAGCGTTTGTATCTGCTTTGAATTGCCTCAATTCCTCTTTGGTTGAGCATGTACCTCAGGAACTTCCTTGACTCTACTCCAAATGTGCACTTCTCCGGGTTCAAATTCATCTTATACTTTTGCAGTTAGTAAAAAGCTTGTTCAAAATCTTTGACGTGGTCTGCTCGTGAGCTTTTAACAAGCATGTTGTCGATGTAAACTTCCATTAATTTTTCAATTTGATCTTTAAATATTATGTTCACCAGCCATTGGTACGACGCTTCTGCATCCGAAGGACGTTACCTGATAACAGTATGTACCCCTTTCTATTATGAAAGATTTTTCTTGATCAGGAGGGTACATCTGTATCTAATTATACCTGAAATATGCATCCATGAGGCTCAACATTTCGTGCCCAACAATTGCATCCACTATCTGATCTATTCGTGGAAGTGGGAAACTCTGTTCACCAACCAGTTCGGGTAGTCAGTTTCTCTTATCATCCCCGCATTAAGTGGTCGGTGCACTTCCTAGTTTATTATCTGATTACGTTTCGAGGCCACCGACCTTCTTTTTTGTCTAACCGGCTTCTTGTTTGGGTTCACTTACAGTTGTTGAGAGATGATGGATAGGTCTATCCCTAGCATGTCTTTCATCGTCCTTGCAAAAAACATCTTGGTTATCTTTTAGCGGCTGGATCCGTTCCTTGGCAAGTTTGGGATGAAATTTTGTGCCAATTCGGACTGCTTTCTCTGCTTCATTGTCTAGGTAGACTACGATTGTTTATTGTTTTAGTTGTCCAATGTTAGGCTGATTTATGGGCTAGTTAGAGCCATATTGTCGTCTGAAAAGTTTGAACTCTTCTTACTAGATTATTGTGAAGGCTCTTCCGGTTGTTGCAGTAATTGTTATTTATGGAGAGTCTTTATTGATGCGAAATGGCATTCACGGGCTGCTAATTGACCTCCTTTGATTCTTCTGATACCGTTGTCGGTATGGTACTTTAAGCATTGGTGATAGTGGAGGAAACTATACCCATTTTGTGTATCCAGTGTCTCCCAAGTAGCATGTTGTACACAGCAGAAGCATCAACGACAAGGAAGTCTGTCAATAATACTCATTGCTTTCTTGGTTATTCTGCTTCGATCGGTAGTTGAATCATCCACACCGGACAACATTGTTCCCCGCTGAAACCCACCATAGATTGATCACTAGGTGAAAACATCCCATTGGTGAACCACATCCATCGGAAAGCTATCAGGTACAAGAGGTTGGCCGAGCTGCCAGTGTCTACCAACACCCTTTTGATTTCCCATTTAGCTATCATGACCGAGATCAGTAAAGCATCGTTGTGTGGGAAATAACCCGTCAGCATCCTCGTTTCAGAAAGTTAGAGTCCTCTACATCGTTTTTGCGCACTATGTTGACGATTCTTGGTATCTGATATTTGTTCGCAGGTCTCTAACTATACACTTTCGGAATCGATTAGATTGCTCATTTTTTTCGGCTGCACCGTGCAAAACGTAAATTGTCTCTTTTGTTCGCTCCCTTGAGATGATTGTTTCGTCCTCGAGTTCCACGAATACTCATAGTCATCTTTCTTTGATATAGCATTCAATCTCATCCTTTAAACTACGACAATCTTCAGTATCGTGGCCATAATCGTTGTGGAAGAGACACTGTTTATTTTTGTCTGCATCTCCGGATCTCCTCTCATTTTTGTGGCCATTTGACATCTTCCTTTCCTGTCATAGCTTTAAGGATCTCGCTTCGACTCGCTATCAAGGTCACAATCGATTTTTTGTGCTCGCTTGCGTTTAGGCTTATTTGGTTGTTGTTTTCCAAACTTTCCTTGATTGAATCCAAAACTGTTATTGACTCGATGCCACTTAAGCTGGGCGATTTCTTGCCATCTAGGTTTCGGAGGAGTCTATCCACTATCTCGATCACGTGGTTCATCTGAGCCATACGCATCTTTACTCGGGGATCCGAGGGTATTCCTCAAGATGTTAGAGACGTCTGAATTGTTACCTATTGAAGTTCTCTTCTTTCTGAAGTGATTGATTAGACGGTTGTCGCTAGGTCGACGTTGGGTGATATGTCATTTTTTTCACCGCTAGATTGAGGATTTGTGGAACGTTCCATTGATTTTGATAGTTGTTTGATTGTTAATCAAATCTCAGTGAGCTTTGTTACTAAATTTTCTTTTTGGAAAGGAAACTCATTGTTCCCCACAGACGACGCCAAATTGATGCGTTTAAAAATCGTCCTCCTGTGAGTTTGACCTGTAAAACAGATGTTAGACTGCCAATGACCACCTATTTGGTGGCCGAAGGCACTCCAATGCTTAAGTCAACAACTTTGTTTGAAGAAGGAAGTTAATCTGGACAAAACTCAGTTAAAGTTGCATACCTGCGTCGAATCTTCCATTTACCTTTTAAAATGGTCGCAGGTAATTCTCTACATGACTTAAGCATGTAAGGTGCAATGAAGGAGATGTTTCTTGTAACAGTCTCTTCCTTGATGGAGATGTGTTCGTAGAGGCGTAACTCCCTCCATGACTATTTTTGGTGCAACGTTTCTCTTTTTTAGGAAAGAACTCGTGTCAGGCCTAGATTTCAGCTTTGGTTCATCGGGCCTGAATTCCAGCCTTCGATTATACTTCTTATAGCATGCCTTGTCTACGCCTCTGGGGTTGGCTTTATTCTTTCTGGCTTTTATGAGCTGGCCCAGTAGATGGGACGTCATATCCTCGTGATGGATGTCCCCTGCCACATGTATGGCCGTGATGATCGGTTTATTTTGATGTATCATCAAAACCTATTATGATTACTCGAGTCATTTCAATGCTACACAGATCCATTCCTAATGAGCAAAATGAATGATTTGGTAGTTGATATGCTAGATGATTGCCCTACTGATTGGTCAATTGACATAAATGGAGGATTGAGATTTCATGGTAGACTTTGTGCATCGGATATTGTGGTGTTAAAAAAGAGATTATAGATGAAGCTCATCGTTCTTAATTTACTATTCATCCTGAGTTACGAAGGTATATCATGATTTGAGAAGAAGTATTTTGTGGGAATGCATGAAACAAGATGTTATGGAATATGCCTCACACTGTTTCACTTGTCAGCAAGTGAAAGCAGAATACTAGAGGCCTTCTGGTTTATTGCAACATCTCGAAATACATGTATTTCTATGGATTTTGTTGATGGTTTGCCTAGATCTCGAATGGGTAATGAATAAATTTGGGTTATTGTTGACCGTTTGACTAAGTGTGCACATTTTATCCCAGTTGGTGCATGTTGTATTACCGACAAGTTAGCAGCTATGTATATACGAGAAGTGGTAAGGTTACATGGTGTTCCTATTACTATCATGTCAGATAGAGACCCATTGTTTACATTGGCATTTTGGTAAAGCTTCCAACGTGCTATGGGCACTATCTTGTCTATGAGCATTATGTATCATCCACAAACTGACGAGCAAACTGAGTGGGTAAATCAAATTTTGGAGGATATGTTGCGAGCTTGCATTATGAATTTTCGTTGTAATTGGGAGGATCATTTACCGTTGGTGGAGTTATCGTACAATAGTAGTTATCAATCAAGCATTGGCATGTCACCGTTTGAGGCTTTGTATGGTAGGTCGTGTAGATCCCCTGGTTGTTGGGCAGAGGTAGGAGATACAGTATTGTCGAGGCCAGAGATTGTTAGGGATACTACATAGAAGATTGAAATATTAAGGGAAGGATAAAGTTGCTCAGATTAGATAGAAAAGTTATGCAGATCAGAAGCGATTGGTGATTTAGTTTTTCTTAAGGTATTTCCCATGCGAGGTGTGATAAGATTTGGCAAGAAAGGGAAGTTGAGCCCATGGTACATTGGGTTGTTTGAGATTGTTGGATGTGTTGGTCATTTAGCTTATAAATTTGCATTGTCGCCTAGCTTGTCGATGATCCACAATGTCTTTCATGTTTTGATATTAAGGAAATGTGTGAAAGACCCCACTCAGATTGTTCAACCTACCGCCATTGAACTTAATTAGGATTTGACTTACACGGTTGGGCCTGTAATGATAATTGATCATGATGTGAAACAATTATAACAAAGACCTCCCTTCAACTTTGAAATGATAAAAGAATAGAAACTGTGGGCATATTTAGCGAAGACCTCCCTTCAACTTCGAGTCTTACAAAAACGGTGAATAATAACTTTATCTTTCTATTACCTTATTTTGTTGTGGCCGTATTTTTTTGATTATTGTTGCTTTTGTGTGATTGAGGCCTTGGGTGATGATTCAAAACTTTTTATTTACTAAACCCAAAGTAGGAAATTTCATATCACGAGGGCATGAAAGCTATGTTTTGGTTGGATTTGGTATCTATTTTTTGTATTATTAACTGGCTAGAAATCAAGGATGGTAGGTGTTGATGTGGATGTCTATTTGATTGGTGGGGAAGCGGTCTCACATCCTCAAATGGTACCATCACAATCAAGTTCAACTTTTGGCTGCATTTCCTATTTATTAGAGCGAAAATTCTAGGGGTCAAGGGAGGGAGCGAGAGATGGGTGTAACAACCCATCCTCCTTCGAGATGAGTAATATAGCGCATCTCCAATGATGCGCTCATCTCGAGTACACCCATCCCTCGCTCCCTAGCAAAGCCCTTATTCAAGTTTTTCTACAACATCTCTATGATGATGAACGATATTGGGCCATGCGTGGCTCACTAGAATTTTCATATTTATTATTTCCAAGTCAACTCTTAATAGAATTCCCACCTACCTCACATACACTCAAGATTTCAAATAAACTCAAATAAAAAAAGTGTAACCCCACAAACCCCCAAATCTTGCATTTAATGAATCTACTCATGCTATCGATGACTCAATGTCTCTTCACATCTATATATATATTTTTATTATTTTTAAGTCATCATTGTACTTATGCCATTCATGCAAGTCATCTATGTACTCATGCAACTCATCTATATATGCATGCAAATTCATGAATCTATATATTCATGCAATTGATGAATCTATGTCAACCAATACCCATCAAATACATTCACAAAAGTCATATCCATAAAACAAAGGATTGAGGGGGGATCCTGCGCACAGTGGGCAGGAGCAGCTCCTGCGCGGGCCTCTCAGCCGTTGGATCAGAATCCAACGGCTCAGATCATATGAATTTGAAATTCAAATTTTATTTAAAAAATTTCCCGCCAAAAACCTCTCTCCTCCCATATGATTTGAACCGTTGGATTCTGATCCAACGGTTGGGAGGCCCGCGCAGGAGCTGCTCCTGCCCACTGTGCGCAGGAGCCCCCCTCAATCCCAAAACAAATGCCCTTCACTCTCATCAATTTAGATTCAGGTGGTTTTCGGCCACGTGTGAGAATTCTGATTTCGTTTCGATAAGGCATATTTTATTCTTTTTTGTTGGTGTTTTTTTTTTAATTATTATCTATTTACTTATTGTTAACATCGAAGCTAGTGTGTTTTTCTTTTGGCATATAGTTGTAATATATCTTATTCACTTAATAATGCAAGTGACGATTTAGTACTAAGTTTAGTAATGATGCTCTTTTTCACGATTCTAACATAAATGAAAAAGAAAAAAAAATTAGTATGATTTTAGTATACAGACTTGCTTGTACACTTGATAAATAATTTTAGTATACAGGCTTGCTTGCATACTGGGTACAATGTTTTATGTGATTTCGGTGGTACATATAATATTTAGAATAATGTTTGCTATGGATCGAACTTCGGGTGAGATGACATGACTCTTGATGTGGACTCTACTTGGGTCATGTACCCTCTGAGTGGTTTCGAAGACAAGGGAGACACACTTGGGTGAGGTGTGTCCATCACAAGAAGAGTGTGCGATTGTAGAAAAGAAGCTAAAAATAGGGCAATTAAGAAAACCTTGACATTATTATAATATGAAATTTGTACGGATTATTACGTTAGCATCCATGTATGATTCATTTGAGGGAAGATATTAAAAATGCTCATTCGATTATCGAATAAGAACTACATGTCTTTCTTAAGGTGAAATGTTTATTGTTGGAATGGTTATATAGTCGTGTAATTGTATCATGATGTGTAAGTTTTGCTCACGCCATTATTGATATACTAATCCAATTTCGTATTTGTTTTACAAATTTAGGTTTGTTCTTAATGAGCACAGCCCCAGAAACTGACCAGGGTTAGTTGGAGCATGGAGGTGCTTTTAGCTTCGTGGTGGTAGTTTTAAACTGGACATTTGTCGATAGCTTTGGTTTTGTTGATTTCTTAGGTATTAAGATGTAGGACCTAATTATTATTTTCCGTATTCTGAGTCAAAGATCATTATTGGGATTAATTGATGTAACACACTCTTATGAATTATTTTGATGGCTTAAGGCATGATAAATGTTGACATTTGTTTTGAGATGAAGAATTTTTAAGGAATGTTGTTTTTTTTATTAATTGCTTCATGTTTGAACCATTGAAATTGTTTGTGTCGTGTCTTGATTTTCGGACAATCTATTAATTTAGGTTGTTTAAAAATTGGAGAGTGACATTAGATCTGTAGTAGGTGAGCATAAACTTTCATTCTTTTAAAATACTGCAACAATAGCTGCTTAGTGATCATTCTTCTTTCTAAAATATCTGCCAACCATTTCAATGATATATATAATATCCTAATACGAATAAGCTTACCATACATTATATTCTCTACTACCTATGCACGAGAGATAATTTTCATGTATTCATTTATATATAAATCATTCTTTGGACATAAGAGAGAACTCAACTTATCATTCGTAACAATGAGTACTTTACCTAGTGCAAAGAACCTACCAAGTGAATTTCAACAAATATCAAATATGATAGACCAATAATGCTATGTGATCAGTGTAATTAGCTTGCATGCCTATCACCAAATATGTTATAGCAAAAAAAAAAATTTAACAAGAAATTTTGTTGAAAGAAATAAACTTATGGCACAACTTTTTTCAAGTGGGATTTCATCACCATGTAGCACTTAAAAATAATAAATTTGCAACAACTGATCTTATAATAAACTCATTGATCAACCAGATTTTCCTCAAAATTGAAAGAAGAAATTACTTGATCAAACTTTTTTAAACTATTTGCGAGATGTCTGCTTTAAGTCATAGATGGATTTTGTGAATTTGTAAACTTTATGTTCTGAGTCTTCAATCACAAAACCCTATGGTTGCTTCATAAATAGTTTTGCAACATTTAAATTTAGAAATGCAGTTTTAACATCCATTTAATGTAACTCTAAATCACAATGACCCACAAGGGCCATAATAATTCTAAAAGAGTTTTTCATAGAAACTGGAGAAAAAGTCTTTTATAAACAATGTCTTCCTTTTGAGTAAAGCGTTTATCGGCAAGATGTGCCTTATATTTTTAGATGTTACCTTTGGAATCGCGTTTGGTTTTAGAAACCTATTTGCATCCAATTGGTTTTACCCCATTAGGTAACTCGACGAGATCCCAAACGTTGTTATCCTTCATAGACTTTAGTTCATCTAACATAACATTCATCTAATATGAAGAGTGGCCACTTTGTGAAGAAAAGCCCATAGGATCATTTTCCATTCTTATATCAAATTCATGCTCATCGAGATAAACTACATAATCGTCTGGAAAGCACATTTTTTCTCCTTATTGGAGTTTGTAATTGAGGGGGTTGAGGACCTTCTGGATTAGCAGAAGGCAATCTGAAAATATCTTCATGACTTGGATCCTTATCCTGTTCAATAACAGACATGATCAAGTTAACATAAGAATGTCAACATGTTCTTCAAAACTAATATTTATTTATTTATTTATTTATTTTTATTTTTTTTGAAAGGCAAGCCGGTTTTTTTCAGCCTAGGATCCGTAACCTAGTCCCGAGATGCGACCTACGGGTCGAATACCACCCCGAAATAAAGATGCCTCCAGTGGGTCTCGAAGCAAGGATCTGTGGAACAAGTCCACAAAGCCTTAACCAATCGACCACAGCCCCTTTGGCCAAAACTAATATTTATAGATTGTGTACTCCCACTATTCTCAACATCCTCAATAAACTTGGCATTATCTGTCTCATTTAAGGTATTAGTAGATGCGCAATAAAACTTGAATCTTCTCGACCTTTATGAATATCCTATAAAGTAGCAACTAACAATTCTGGAGTCCAATTTTTCTTTATGAAGCCTACAAGGCCTAGCCTCAACTGGAAACCCCCAAATATATAAGTGTTAAATGCTAGAACGACTACCAGTACATAACTCACATAGGGGAATGTTGACTACTTTACAGGGTACTCTATTAAGGATATAAACTACAATCTTTAAGGCCTTTCCCCACAGAGACTCTGGAAGGTAGAAGGACAAATCATACTCCTAAGCATGTCTTTTAGCTCCGATTTTGTCTCTCAGAGACACCATTTTGTCGTGATGTCGCTCAAATGATATACTGAGGGACGATGTCACATTCTTGTAAGTACCTTGCAAATGGACATAAACATTGACCTGAACCGTCATATCTACCATAGTATTCACCACCATGGTCAGATCTAGCGACCTTAATTTTCTTATTATGTTGATTTTCATACTCAACTTTATAGGCCTTGAACATGTCCAGTGAATGTGATTTTTCATGTATTAAGAATAGAGAGCCATAAATAGAATAATCGTCTGTAAATTGATAAATTACCATTCCAAGAAGCCGTAGGGAAGTGACCACAAACATCAGTATGTATCAACTAAAACACCTGAACTCCTATGAGCACCTAACTTCCTATTGTTTGTTTGTTTCCTTTTATGCATTCAATACAATATGTAAAATCTGTAAAATCAAGGGTACCAAGAACTGCAGTTGACACAAGCCATTCAATCCTCAATCAAGAGATATAACCTAGACGTTAATGCCATAATATAGAAGAGTTCTCATTAATTAATCTTTGTTTAGTACCATAATTAATAACATGCAAAAATTCATTTGACTGTAAGTGGGGAAACATCTAAATGTAATTTATATATATATGAATCAGAGATCCAGTACTAATAATATTGGAATTTCGAAAAAGCCTAAAACTTCTTTTTACAAAAGAAAAAGCATAACTGCATTTATCCAAATTGGAAACAGAAATTTAATTCCACCTAAGTAACAACACAAAAATAGTTTCATCCACATCAAATTAAAAATCAAACGATAATTTTAATCTAAAGACTCCAATTGCATCGACACAAGCTTTATTGTCATTCCCATGTAAATGAACATTTCGACATCATTTGGTTTCCGACTCCTCATGCAATCTTGCATGAAACACTGATGTGAATAGTTGCACCTGTATCTATCCACCGGGAATGCCGTGATACCTCAACTAGATTAAATTCACAACAAACAAAACTAAAATTATTACATTTCTTTGCGAGCCACTTCTGATATTTGAGACAATCCATCTTCACATGACCTGCTTTCTTGCAAATGAAATATGTGGCGACCTTATCATGTTTTTGTTGCACATTTCCTATCAAGTCCCATCAGATGCAGTTCCCTTAGATCTAACAGAAATATTTATTTTTCTTTTATTTATGGCAGAATTGTCATTAGAAAATGTTATCATGTGAGCAAGTTCTGTCTTTTCTTGTTTTGGTCGTTCATTTTCTGGAACACACTGAACAATGAGCTCATTATAATTGATCTTACAGGGACCAAACTATGTAGGAAGAGAAATCAAAATGAAGTGCACAAGAAGATCATCAGAAAACTCCAACTTTAGTGTCCTCATTTTGGAAAGAAGATTAAACATTTCTAGTATGTACTCACTTATATTTCCTTTGCTAATATACTGCATGGTGACAAGTTTTCTAAGAAGCGTACTTGCCTCCATATTTTCATATGCAACAAATCGGTCTCCAACCTAGTATAGGAAATCTTTAGAATTTTTTTCTTTAGGCATGGCACCACGGAAAGTTTTAGAAATAGAGTATTCATTATCATAAGAGTAATGCGATTAGAACGCTCCCATTTTTCATAAGAATCCTTATCTTCAACTGAAGTAGAATCAATAGGCATAGTGTTTTCATCAACACGAAACACAATCCAAATCCACACACCAAAGAATGATCACTATATGCTCTTTCCATTTATCAAATTTGAACCATTAAGTATTCAAATGTTTAAATTGGCAAATATCGAAGAAACATTCACTAATAACACAAAAGAACAAACTCACATCAATATATGTACATCCCATCAACTTTAATGCAATGATAAGATAACAGAAAAATAAATAATGAGTAATCATCATCATGCAAATTTTGGTCTAGTTGATAAACAAACAAATAGACTAAGGGTAAAAATGTACATATATAATATTTTTAGTAATGGGCTTTTATGATAACCAAACACAACATTACAATTCAAGTCTTTGGACAAACATTGTAACGTGTAAGTGGATCTCTCAAAACAACTAAGGTTAATTAACTTAAATAAAATAAAATCAAGCATTGCCAAACAATAACTTTCCTTTGGGCTGATCATTGAATGCGTAAGTAAATTCAAAAAATATTTTACTGAAATTAATTACCTTATACCACTAATGAATCGGCCAAAATAACAACCTTCCGTTGGGTTTGATTGTTAATCGTATGGGTCACGATGCAACCATATGTAATCCACTAAATAGTAATTGAATTAAAAATCAAAAAAAAATTTCATGAAAGAGATTACTTAAGAAACTTAGCACAAAATTTCACCTAAATTAAAAATTTTGAATTGCTAATAAAATATTCTTGAGGTGCTCCAAAAATTTTCCTTCACTTTAAATAAATAAATTCCTGATCCACGACTGAAGAAGACCAAAAAAATGCAACTGGTCCATACCAACAGACCCAAAACCAATTAAACAGAACCTTAACTGGCTATCTGGACTGAACCAAATCAGTTGGACCAAACTTTTCATATGTACTGGACCAAACCGGTCCAGCGGTCTGAACCGGTCGATCTAGCTGGTCTGGTCTAGTTGTCTGAGCTAAACCATGGCAATTGAACCGAACCTAGCCCAAATAATTATATGCCCTAAACAGTCCCAGGCCAGACGATCCAAATGAGTTAACTGGGCTGAGTCAACCGAGTCAGTCCAATTGACTCATCGTCATCTTCCCCTCTCTGTGAGTTGAGAAAGAAGAAAACACAGGGTAGACTATCGAAGACATCATCTTCTTCAACCGACTTAACTCAGCAGATTAGTAAATCGCATGGATCGATTGAGAAGTAGATCAGTGTCGAAGCTCATCGAGTTTCGCCATTGACAAAGCTTGAACGTTGACGTCTTCTTCTTCTTACTGAAAAGATGAGAAAGACATGTATGTAAAAACCTTGTCGATTGAAGAAGGATAAGGGGCAGAAGGTTTCATTGATGGAATCAGTCAACAGATCCTTCAATTGAACAAGGAAGGTAAAATCCCTCATTTTCTTATAAACAGTAAATTCAGAAAAAAAAAATTTCCAATGTTCTTTTAACTACCACCGGCCACCCAAAAAGTCCTCAGGGTCGATTAAGGAACGACCAAACCACAATATAGTCACCGAGAAAACCAAGTCCGGAATATAAATTTCTATGGTTTGGGTAAAAACCCATGTGAAGATTGATTAATTAATCAAGCAAAAAAAAAAACTACAAACTATATATTTTATCCAATGATTCTGACAAGGGGGCTCTGATACCACTGGTTGGAATATAACAGATCCTAAACCAAGACCTCATGTTAATAATCAATGAAGAGAATCTTTAATCAATACGTACCTGATGAAGTCATCATTGATGAGGAGTATTCTCTTAGCAATACTTACAAACTAGCAACACAACAAAAAGATCTTCCACCTTTATACCTTTTCTCTTGTGTTTCTCAAACTAGATGGAAAAAATAGGAGATAAAGAATTAGGTTTGGAGTGGGCACCTCAACCGTATATATAGAACTCCTATTCTATTATTAGTTCATCATCAATAATAGAATTATAGTGAAACTTAAATTGGTATCTAGACATAAATAACCTCCATATTTAATTTAGTCATACATGTCAAGACATACAACATGTAATTAGAAACGTGTTTACTACCCTAGTCTTGTTTCTTTATAATCACAACTAATCGGGTCTAATCAAACACCACTCACCTATAGTTCGGCAGTCTATAACATATAATAATATAAACTATGTAGATCCGCATTCACCATTCAAACATACCTCAATCATCAAACCTATCAATACTTCATTTCAAACAACCAAAACTCAACTCATCATCAAGATCAAGGAGTAGACACAAATAACTCATAATTACATCTTATAAAGTGGTGGTAGAAAACGAATGAGATACCACAACACTAGAGTAGAGACAAGTGAGACCATACTTAACAAGGAATTGGACCATTGGTTATCATTACCACATGATTTTGACCTTGGTGTGTACATGACTTGCGCAGCTAAGCTGGTCAGTTTGTCTATAGATCAATGTGAAGGAATGCTTAGCGACGATGTCGTGGAGCACAGTTATACTTTGTTATGTGCTTTTTGCCCTCACTCTGATTGTCATATAAAAACCATTCCTGAGGATGAGTTGTTAGCAACACAATTAGCTATTGCTAATGATAAATTAAGTGTTTTTGCATATTGAGTTTGATAACAAATGAGTTGCATTTTTAAATGTTTGATTCTTAATAGTATTGGAAGCAGTTTTATGAAATTATGTAGTCTTGACGAACATCTTGTGAGCATTATGAGTGCGGAAAGTCCCCAATTCTTGGGCTGGGCTATTTTGTTTGGTAACCCATATTGCTTTACAAACTATGAAAATGCCACAGGGTCTAATTTGTTGTTGGCATGGCAAAATCGCAATTTCAAATGCTCTTGGAGTTTCAAAAGTCACTTTTTTTAGGATTTGATGCAGTCGATTTTCGCTCCCTGTTTTAACCTTGACCTGTACAAGGAACGCACGTTAGCCATGGACCACCGTTGTGGTGGCCGATGACACTCCGATGCTAAAGTCAAACAGGGATATGAGAAAGGTGTAATGTTGTAAACAAGGAATTTGTAACGTACCTTAGCTTACCAACCTCTTGTCTTATTTATAGTGTTGGAGTCCTAGTTCGACCAGGCCATCGGTGGCATAGATTAGGGAACAAGATATTTGTGGAGATTCATTTCTAAATAGGAGTCGTGCTGTGAAGGGGAGTTTCCCTGCTAGTGATCGATCTCAAATCATACTGCAAATGCACGGTTATCTATTGAGTTAGATAACAGCAAATATGGGTCGAACCCATAAGGAGAAATATGAAGTTAAGAAAACAAATCTTCAAATCTCTTTGAAACTAAACCTAGTTAGAAAATAAGTGCTTAGTGAAGTATTTAAAATAAAAATGCAAACTAAAACCTAAATGTGAGAGTTTGGGTTTTGAGTTTACCATCATGAGTAAATGGCACCTTTAGGCCTGATTGGTGCAAAACTGCAAGAGCACAGTATCGTAGTTTTATAGTAAAGTGATAAGAAAGAGTATCGTCCTCAGGGATTGATAATTTACTTTTTTAACAAGTATCGAACTAATATTAATCTTGATTTTATTTAGAAAACTCACAAAGTTGCTTTTGAAATCTATAATAACGAATCAAATGAAATAAATATAGATGTTTGATTAAAGAATCGGTAAGAAAATTATACGAAATCGATATTTCTACTCCATCATTATGCTATTATCATCTAATAAATAATCCTACAAGTTTGTTAGCAAAAACTCCCAATTTTTCTAATAGCCTCTTTCGATAGTCTATTGAAACTATTCTTAGAAATCATTTCACAAAAGAGTTTGCAATTTAATAAACTAGAATGCATTAAGATTCGTGATTCTCTACATAGGTTCTTATAAGTCTTTCGATCACTATAATTGCCTATGTTGAATTATCCAAAGGTCTATCTTATAATTCCCACTTTCGAAAACAAATCATAAGATCCAATTCATCTAATTAATGGCCAGTCAATTAGAAGCAATAAGCGAGGCATAATTCGAACAAACAAAGTAGGAATTTATTTCAAACAAACATTACGAAAATAAGAACAATTTGAGATTAGAATACATCATTTCCCTAGAATGAAATAACTTAGTTCATGCTGGAAATTAAACTTATAATAGAAAAGTTCAACATAAATTGAATTTGGGAGTAGAGAAAATCAAACTGAGGGATGTTGGTGCGGCTTGACTGATTTGTAGCATCTAGATCTCCACTATCTCCTTCATTGCTTGTTCTCCACCTTTTTTTTTTTTTTTTGCCAAAGATCCAGAATTTCCAGCCCTTCTATCTTCTCTAAGATCAAAAGGTCTTTAATTAGGTTGTAATGAGGCCATAAGGTGAAGGTTAAGAAGAAATGGATTGTGGAAAGTAAAACAAATTGGAAAAGACTTGGTGGAAATGAATCATTTGACCATTACAACTACTTCAAACTCAACTCATAAAAAAAAACAACCCCCAAACTTATTTACTTGGTTACATGTAGCTTTGATAATCTTTCTCTTTTTCTTTTTATTTTTTTATTTTTAAGTAGTAACTTTCTCTTCTTTTATCCTTTTTTTTTATTTCTTCGAACCAACTTTCTCTTTAAATGAACACTTCTACCAACTTTCCTTTTAAATGAACACTTCCACCAAAATATTTTCGGATTTTTTTTAAAGGAATGGTAGATGTGGTAACAGAACAAAGAAAAGCTTATGTAGAACAAGGCTCAAAGAGGGTTGACTAGGAAAATAATCATGCAGTAATGGCATGATAACAAGGACATTTTTTTTAGAAGCACAGAAATGCCTAGATCATTTCTCTAATGTTTGGTGTCAACTAGGATTTCGCTTCAAGGATTCTTCAAAAGGATTCTAGAGTAAAGCAAGATTGAAATTCAATGTTCTAGTTTATTTGACTTATTCTCTTCATAGGCAAAATGGAAGTTGAAAAATGACTATGTGCGCATTTATGTTCAAGGACAAAGATTTAAGTTAAAGTAAACACAAAACTTAGCTCACCAAAAAGTAAAATTGTGTCAAGGATTTGCAGTCTAACTCTCAATTACAAATTTCAGACTCATAGAATAATAATTGTGTAAGAGAATCCAACAAACTCTTGAAGAAATAATAAAATAACCAGCAATCAAGCAAATCAAACAACATGGACGACAATAAGACACACAAGAACGACAGTAAGAATTCACACCCCCAAACTTAAATTAAACAATGTCCTCATGGCAAATTTAAGAGAAAGAAAAATGAAAGGAACTCCCCTTGTTTGTTTTGGATCAGCAGTAGTTTGGACTCCAACACTTTATTCCCGCTGAATATTCCTAAAAACAAAATCAATTAGTTAAATTAACATGAGCAAATGAGATCAAGAAAATAAATGAAAAAAATCGAAAGAAAGTTCATTGGGTTGCCTCCCAATAGCGCTTGTTTTAAAGTCTACAGCCAAACTTTTGGATTTTTATCCCATGGGATCTCCAAGAGGAATAAGTTGAAAGTTCCTCTCCACTTGTTCGCCATAATAATGCTTCAATCTTTGACCATTAACTCTGAATGTATTCCCCGTTTTATCCTTCAAATCTATAGCTCCAAAAGGAAAAACCTTGTCAATTATATGAGGGCCCGTCCATCTTGATAGTAACTTGCCCGGGAAGAGTTTGAGTCGCTAATTGAACAATAAAACCTGTTTTCCTGGTTTAAACTCACGCCTAAGAATCTGCTTGTCATGCCACTTCTTTGTCTGTTCCTTGTAGATCTTTGCGTTTTCATAAGCATCATTTCTGAATTCATCCATCTCATTCAATTGTAGAATGCGCTGCTCCCCTGCTGTTTTAAAATCAAAATTAAGTTTTGTGACTGTCCAATAAGCTTGGTGCTCCAACTCTACAGGAAGATGACATGCTTTGCCAAACACTAATCGGTAAGGAGACATTTCAATTGGTATTTTAAAGACTGTGCGGTATGCCACAAAGAATCATCGAGTTTCTTTGCCCAATCTTTCCTGTTGGTGTGAACCGTCTTCTCAAGGATATGCTTGATTTCTCGATTTGAAATATCAGCTTGACCATTAATTTTAGGATGGTAGCCAAGTGATGTCTTGTGCCGCACACCATACTTAGCAAGAAGGTTTTCAAATAACTTGTTGCAAAAATGGGTTCCTTCATCACTAATGATAGCCCGGGGAGTGCCAAATCTTGTGAATATATTCTTTTGTAGAAACTGGAGCACAACTTTTGCATCATTTGTTGTTGTAGCAATTGCTTCCACCCATTTTGATACATAATCCACTGCTAGCAAGATGTAGACAAATCCAAATGAATGGGGATATGGGCCCTTGAAATCGATTCCCCACACATCAAAATTTTCAAATACCAATATGTTGTTCAATGGGAGCTCATGACGCCTTGAAATAGTTCCCATGCGTTGGCATCGGTCACATGTCTTTACCAATGTATAGCTATCACGAAAATTGAAGGCCAATAGAAACCGCATTGAAGTACTTTTGCAGTTGTTCGTGTTGCTCCAAAGTGTCCTCCGTATGGTGATAAATGGCATTGATGGAGAATGGCTTGCATTTCTTCTTCCGGTACACATCTCCGAATGATTTGGTCGGAACATCTTTTGAATAGCAAGGGATCATCCCAAAGATAAAACTTTACGTCGTGAAGAAACTTTTTGCGTTGATGGTAAGTGAGGTCCGGTGGCAACACTTTGCAGGCTAAGTAATTTACAAAATCAACATACCAAGGAAGCTTGATCTGACATGCAAACAGTTGTTCATCAGGGAATGCTTCTTGCACAATTGAATCTGATTTTACCTCTTCTTGCACTAGTCGAGAGAGATGATCAGCAACTACATTTTCACTTCCTTTCTTATCACGAATCTCCAAATCGAACTCTTGAAGAAGTAAGATCCATCGAATTAACCTAGGCTTGGCATCCTTTTTGTTAAACAAACAACGGATTGTTGCATGATCACTAAACACTATCACCTTTGTACCAATGAGGTAGGGCCGAAATTTATCACAAGCAAAGACCATGGCAAGCATCTCCTTTTCTGTGGTAGTATAATTTAACTGAACTTCATTTAAAGTTTGACTTGCATAATAGATGGGTCTAAATAGCTTATCTCTTTTTTGACCCAACACAACTCCAATGGAGAAATCACTTGCATCACACATGACTTCAAAAGCTTGACTCCAATCTGGTACAATCATGATTGGGACAGAAACCAGGTTTTCTTTGATCACGTTGAAGGCCTGCAAACAATCATTATCAATGTTAAAATGAGAAGTTTTTTCAAGAAGATTACATAAAGGTTTAGAAAGTTTAGAAAAATCTCTTATGAATCTTCTATAAAATCCTGCGTGACCCAAAAAGCTTCGGATTCCCTTCAAGTTCTTCGGAGGTTGTAGTTTTTCTATGGTTGCAATCTTAGCTCGATCAACTTCAATTCCTTTATATGATACTCGATGACCAAGCACGATTCCTTCTTGAACCATGAAGTGGCACTTCTCCCGGTTGAGGACTAGATTTGTCTCTTCACATCTTTGCAAAACAAGAGTTAAATTATGCAGACAATGGTCAAAAGATGTACCAAAAACTGAAAAGCCATCCATGAAAACTTCCATAATATTTTCCGCCATGTCGGAAAAAATGGACATCAGGCAACGTTGGAATGTAGCGGGAGCATTGCACAATCCAAATGGCATCCTCCTAAATGCAAATGTTCCATAGGGGCATGTGAAGGTAGTTTTCTCTTGGTCTTCGGAAGTTATGGCAATTTGGTTATACCTCGAATATCTATCTAAGAAGCAATAGTAGGAATACCCAGCCAATCGATCCAACATTTGATCGATGAAAGGAAGCAGGAAATGGCCCTTCCTTGTTGCTTTGTTCAGCTTGCGATAATCTGTACACACACGCCAACCTGTGACTGTCCTTATAGGAATAATTTCATTGTTGTTGTTCTTCACCACCGTCATTCCACCCTTTTTTGGCACAACTTGTACTGGACTTACCCAAGAGCTGTCGAAAATTGCATAGATGATTCCGGCTTTAAGGAGCTTCAAAATTTCAGTACGCACGACTTCCTTCATTGCTGGATTTAGTCTTCTTTGGAACGAGATTGAAGGTGTATAAGATTCCTCTATTAGAATTGTGTGCATACAAATGGAAGGGTTTATACCTTTTATGTCGGATATAGTCCATCCCAATGTTGTTTTATGTTCCCTTAACACACGCAACAGTTTTTCCTCTTCTTCAGGAGTTAGAGATGCAACAATAATCACTGGAAATGTAGAATTTTCACCTAAGAATGTATAGCGAAGGTGCTCAAGTAATTGCTTCAACTCTGGAGGAGAATAGGTTGTCGTTTGCGGCAGTTTTTCCTCTGTTATAACAGTTGATTTCTCTGCAGAAGATGCAAAATTTTTCTTGGGTTCAATCAGCTCAATCCTCCCTATTTCATTGCTAAGTGTTGTGTCATGCGGTAAGGCTTCCAATGCGAGTATATAGTGGATAAACTCTTCACTAACAGCAGGTAAATCTGATCTTCGAACAGCTGAGTTCATGAAATTACAGGCTTGAGATGAAGTGGTGATGCAGCGTTCTAGGTGATCAGCTGGTACACTTTCTAGGAAAGCTTCATTTACACATTGCTCAATCACTTCTACCCGAAAACAAGTGTTTGTATCTTCAGGGAATCTCATGGCTCGGTAGATGTTCAAAATAACTTTTTCTTTGTTCACTCTTAATGTTAATTCACCTTTATAAACATCAATTAAAGCTCTTCCAGTAGCCAAAAATGGTCGGCCAAGAGTTAATGGAACTTCTTGATCTTCTTCCATATCTAATACCACAAAATCAGCAGGAAAAATGAATTTGTCAACCTTTACCAAAACATCTTCTATGATTCCATGTGGATATTTGATGGATCGATCTGCTAGTTGTAATGAAATGGTTGTTTGTTTCATCTCTCGAAGTCCTAATTTCCTGCAAACAGAAAGAGGCATAAGATTTATGCTAGCTCCAAGATCACATAAAACTTTATCAAAAACTAAATTTCCAGTAGTGCATGGTAAAGTGAAACTCCCTGGATCTTTTAACTTTTGAGGCAGCTTCTTTTGAAAAATGGCAGTACATTCTTCGGTGAGCTTAATCGTTTCAAACTCCTCCAATCGTTTCTTTTTCGAAATGATGTCTTTCAAGAATTTGACATAATTTGGCATTTGTTCCAAGCATCTGCAAAAGGAATATTTATGTGAATTTTCTTAAATATTTCCAAGAACTTAGAAAATTGCTTATCTATTTTTTGTTTTTGGAAACGTTGAGGATATGGAATTGGAGTTAAGAGAGTAGGAGGATTGTCAGGAAATGAAATGGTTGGAGGCTTGTTAGCCTCTATTGGCATCTCAGCCACAACTTCATCTTTCTCTACTTCCTTATTTCCTTGGTCATTCTTAACAATTGTAGGAATGGATCTTGCTTCTTTTGATGCTGGCATTTCAATTTCTCTACCACTCCTAAGTGTGATGGCCTTGCATTGATCCTTTGGATTCACTTCTGTATTGTTGGGGAAAGTCCCTCTTTGTTGGGCATTGATGGTGGTAGCTAGTTGCCCAATTTGAACTTCAAGATTCTTCATTGTGGCTCCCATGTTGCTACAATGAGTTTCAATGTTGTCCAACCGTATATCATGCTTCTTGAACCTGGCCTGTCTCCTCAACAAATGAAGCCATGGCATCTTCATGGGGCATTTTTTTTCACTTGTTTGATTATCAAATCCTGGAGGAGGTTGAATCACATTTTTTGTGTTTCCATAAGAAAAATTTTCATGATTTTGAACCCTGGATGGTAGTAGTTTGGCATAGGATTCCCACGATAGTTGTAGTTTCGATTGTGATGTATTGGACTTGCTCTTTATTGGCTTCATTTCCTGGACTTACCATGTTGCTGCTGCAACTGATTATGCATTTGTCGGTATTCCTTGGGTTGTCAAAGTTGCAATTTGATGAGAAAGAGAAGCCACTTGGTCTGAAAAGGCTGCTATAGGTTCCAACTCGTGAATTCCTGCAACTCTCTTAGCCGTAACTCTTTCAGTTGGCCATTGATAATTGTTTGAGGCCATTTCTTCCAAATTAGTTATACTTCCTGGTTGTAAAGATTGTAACCATCCTCTTGCCTTGTCCCTTAAAGAAAAAGGAAACAATCTCAGCCTAATGGTGTCTTCACTAACACCACTGATCTTCAATGTGTCACAAATTTCCAAAAACATTGCCAAATGAATGTTGGGATCATCTAATACGATCCACTGAATTGGCTTTGTTGAACCATGTTGATCAAGGCCGGTTTAAGCTCGAAGTTGTTGGCATTGATGGGTTGCCGCCTTACACCCGAATAGATGTCATTCACGATGGGCCTTACATAATCCTTTAATGTGCGTGGTTGTTCATCTGCCATTGCTAGTACTCTGTCCTTTGTCTTCCTTAATATCCTAAAAGTTCTTTCAATCTCCGGATCAAAATGAATATTTTCAAGATGTCTAGCACGGCGCATCCAACACAAAATATACCTGAAAAAAAAATCCTCAATTAAAATCAAGATTGAATAGTATTGATATTGGAAAAACAAAATGAAATTAATTCAGTCCCCGACAACGGCGCCAAAAACTTGATAGGTGCAAAACTGCAAGTGCACAGTATCGTAGTTTTATAGTAAAGTGATAAGAAAGAGTATCATCCTAAGGGATTGACAATTTACTTTTTTAACAAGTATCGAACTAATATTAATCTTGATTTTATTTAGAAAACTCACAAAGTTGCTTTTGAAATCTATAATAATGAATCAAATGAAATAAATATAGATGTTTGATTAAAGAATCGGTAAGAAAATTCTAGAAAATCGATATTTCTAGTCCATCATTATGCTATTATCATCCAATAAATAATCCTGCAAGTTTGTTAGCAAAAACTCCCAATTTTTCCAATAGCCTATTTTGATAGTCTATTGAAACTATTCTTAGAAATCATTTCACAAAAGAGTTTGCAATTTGATAAACTAGAATGCATTAAGATTGGTGATTCTCTACATAGGTTCTTATAAGTCTTTCGATCACTATAATTGCCTATGTTGAATTATCCAAAGGTCTATCTTATAATTCCCACTTTCGAAAGTAAATCATAAGATCCAATTCATCTAATTAATGGCCAATCAATTAGAAGCAATAAGCGAGGCATAATTCGAACAAACAAAGTAGGAATTTATTTCAAACAAACATTACGAAAATAAGCACAATTTGAGACTAGAATACATCATTTCCCTAGAATGAAATAACTTAGTTCATGCTGGAAATTAAACTTATAACAGAAAAGTTCAACATAAATTGAATTTGGGAGTAGAGAAAATCAAACTAAGGGATGTTGGTGCGGCTTGACAGATTTGTAGCATCTAGATCTCCACTATCTCCTTCATTGCTTGTTCTCCACCCTTTCTTTTTTCTGCCAAAGATCCAGAATTTCCAACCCTTCTATCTTCTCTGAGATCAAAAGGTCTTTAATTAGGTTGTAATGAGGCCATAAGGTGAAGGTTAAGAAGAAATGGATTATGGAAAGTAAAACAAATTGGAAAATACTTGGTGGAAATGAATCATTTGACCATTACAACTACTTCAAACTCAACTCATAAAAAAAAAACAACCCCCAAACTTATTCACTTGGTTACATGTAGCTTTGATAAGCTATCTCCTTTTCTTTTTCTTATTTTATTTTTTTTATTTTTAATTAGTAACTTTCTCTTCTTTTATCCATTTTTGTTTTATTTCTTCGAACCAACTTTATCTTTAAATGAACACTTCTACCAACTTTCCTTTTAAATGAACACTTCCACCAAAATATTTTCGAATTTTTTTAAAGGAACGGTAGATGTGGTAACAGAAAAAAGAAAAGCTTATGTAGAACACGGCTCAAAGAGGGTTGACTAGGAAAATAATCATGCTATAATGGCATGATAACAAGGACCTTTTTTTTAAAAAAAAGCCCAAAAATGCCTAGATCATTTCTCTAATGTTTGGTGTCAACTAGGATTTCGCCTCAAGGATTTGTCAAAAGGATTCTAGAGTAAAGCAAGATTGAAATTCAATGTTCTAGTTTATTCGACTTATTCTCTTCATAAGCAAAACGGAAGTTGAAAAATGACTATGTGCGCATTTATGTTCAAGGACAAAGATTTAAGTTAAAGTAAACACAAAACTTAGCTCACCAAAAAGTAAAATTATGTCAAGGATTTGCAGTCTAACTCTCAATTACAAATTTCAGACTCATAGATAATTCATTCATACTCAAATATATGCTTGGTAAGAGAATCCAACAAACTCTTGATGAAATAATAAAATAACCAGCAATCAAGCAAATCAAACAACATGGATGACAATAAGACACACAAGAACGACAGTAAGAATTCACATCCCCAAACTTAAATTAAACAATGTCCTCATGGCAATTTAAGAGAAAGAAAAATGAAAGGAACTCCCCTTGTTTGTTTTGGATCAGCAGTAGTTTGCACTCCAACACTTTATTCCCGCTGAATATTCCTAAAAACAAAAGCAATTAGTTAAATTAACATGAGCAAATGAGATCAAGAAAATAAATGAAAAAAGCGAAAGAAAGTTCATTGGGTTGCCTCCCAATAGCGCTTGTTTTAAAGTCTACTGCCAAACTTTTGGATTTTTATCCCATGGGGTCTCCAAGAGGAATAAGTTCAAAGTTCCTCTCCACTTGTTCACCATAATAATGCTTCAATCTTTGACCATTAACTCTGAATGTATTCCCTGTTTTATCGTTCAAATCTATAGCTCCAAAAGGAAAAACCTTGTAAATTATATAAGGGCCCGTCCATCTTGATTGTAACTTGCCCGGGAAGAGTTTGAGTCGCCAATGGGTTGGTGTTGGTTCCAAGGTGGTTGGTTTCTATATCCATTTTGTGAAAAATGATTGGTATAATCAAAACTTGATTCTAAGAGTTGACCTTGGTTTGGCAAAGTAATTTACCTCAGCATTGTCGTCATCTTCCTAATAAAAATCCATAATTGTATGGCTCCTAACACAAGAGAAACTCCTAGACACTGAACTTGAATAAATTTTGATTGGATTTAAAAAAAAATTGAATTCTTTTGTTTGTAAATGACTAAAATTTTATGCAACCTTAGATGATGTGACCTAAACTAAATGCAATATGTAAATGTACCTAACTGGGGATAGTAATCATAACACTCAAATAAGGCTCAATCAATTCTTATCCATCCATCTAGCAAGCAACAAGTTGATTATCTTCAATTAAGTGCAAAGGATGATTGATTTTTAAAACCCAATCTAATTGAAGTGGAAAATGATTTTGAGCATCTCAAAATCAATTCTCACCCTAGTTAGATTTTTCCATATATCTTGTAAGAAAGTAAGTGGTAGCTTATTATGGAAAATTCCCTAGACCACCATAGTAGACAGAGATACGTTCTAGCCAGGTCTTACCCTGTTTAGTATGCTAGAACTGATTAAGCCTTTGAAAGGCGTTTTTAAGATCCAAAGATTTCTTACAATATTTAGTTGCCATTTAAAAACCTTCAAGAACCCCTATGTTCTTAATCAAAATAAGATTAGACCGGAGTCAGTTTTCCTGTTCTTGATAAGATTTGGGGCTTCTTGGATTTCCTTGGTACTCCTCCTACTCAGTTGGTAACCAATAGGTACAGGATCTACGAAGGATGCTGGCATCCGCGTGACTCAACAGGTGAATCAGTTGTTGACTTCTTCTCAGTTGAATGATCACATTGTTTGTAAGATGATGTCATCGACCTGCTTCGAGAAGTTGCCAAATGACTTCAAGTTTTGGGAAAAATAGTGCTTTTTAGCTCATTCGGACTCGAAGTATTTCAAGTACAAGGGTCGTGTGCTTGAGCGAGAGTTCAGACCACTTCGTAAGTATAACATCATGTTTTGAATTCGGTGTACTGGTTATACGTTGATCATTATACTTATTTCTTTGCAGGGAGGTTCCCTACTACTCCTTTTTCCCAGAGGAGCAGAACACTATGAAGACAAATCAGGATCTGTCGAAGATGAGTGTGGAGGAAGTCATATCTTCTGCTAATTTTAGTCGCAGTGGTTTGTGAACAAACTGGCACGTGGCCGCCACTCTTTACCAAACACTGAAAGTCAAGTCTGATGGTGGAGCCCCTTCCAAAAAGAGGAAAGCCATTGAAGTTAAGGCTCCTACTTCATCTGACACGGAAGGACTTTCTGAGATGCTCACATCATTTGTGAGTTCGAAGAAGTCCCGCAATAGGACTGAGTCGGCTTCGAAATGGTCTGTTCCAATGAGAATGGAGCATGAACCTAGTCAGCCTGCCAGGGAGGAGGATGAAATATCCGGTTGGGAGAGAGACCATCTTCGGCTAGCAGGGGTTGAAGGTATGTCAAACTTGAGTACGAGAAAGTTGAAGCTTTGAGTGAGAAGCAGATGTTGACCATTGTGACAACTTCTACTGGTGCTGACTTCTCCAGGACAATTCTGCTGGTGGTTTCTGATGAAGATTTGCTTGAGTTCCCAGAGTCTAATCGCTCTATTGAAAGATCATCTGATAGTGGCCGTGGCAAAGTGGGCCATCCTCTTTATAGTCCTCATTGTTCTCCATCTCATTCTAGGTCGTATATCAGGGTGATGGAGTGTCTGTTGGATAACTCACTACCTTCACATCCTTTTGATACACTGTAAGAGCATATGGACAAAGGGTTAAAACACCTTATGTTGGGGATTTCTCATTTGAGCCAGGTGGCCATTGTTGGGGCGGAGGTTGAGGCGGCTCGTGAGAGGGTGTACACATTGGAGCGTGTTTTCTTGAACATGCAGAAATTGTATTCCGATGCTTTTTGAGATTGAGCTGTTGAGGAAGCAGATTGAAGAATGAGGCTAAAACAGTCAGCCATTGTTGCTGAGACCACAGGGTTTGTCTGGAAGCCCTTGAATCTGATTTGACAGAAGCGGTGTCCACAAGGGACAGATTTAAATGAGAGTTGGATCTAGTCTGCTCTAATCTAGAGGTTGTGCAAGAAGCTACGGCTAAGATGTGTACGGAATTGCGGTCTCTCTCTGAGGATTAAGCCATAAAGAAGATTGACTGGGCTACGCAAAGGCAACAGTTAGAGGTTGATATAGAACTCAATGCTCGAGTAGCGAGGAAGGCTGGAAAACAACTTCAACTTGACCAACATGAGCTCAGTGTTGTTAAGAATAGCCTAGTCACAGAGCAATTTCAGGTCGATGCGCTGACAGGCAAGCTGGAGCTGTTAGAGTGTGAGCTTGCTGAGGTGAGGGCACGTGAAGAAGAGCTTCTCAAGGCGCAAGGCAAGTGTGAATTCTGCTAGGTCATGCATGGGAGATTACAGTTGTTAGCTCTGATGAATGAGGAGCATCCAGAATGGGACCTTGAGTATTATATGAAGATATCGTACGCAAACCTAGTAGTGGTCTCCACGTCATCAGAAAGAAGAGGGTGGTCCGGATCATGATTCCCAGGTCGAGGCCTGCACGGACGTAGCTACTACTCTTTTCTTGCATTGACTTGTCAGGAATCAAGTAAATTGTTTATAAGTTCTTTGGGAATTTTTCTTAAGCCTATAAAAGAATAAATATAAACAGACTGAATCATCACAATTGATGATATGACAACCACCTTGTGAGCATATCTAAGCACTCTTTAGGTGAGTATTCGAGAGCTGAGTGACCACCTAAGAATAAGAGAAACATATAATCTATCTAAAAAAATGTATTAGAAAACCACTGATGAAAATTGTTTTGCGTTTTGAAGCCTGTAGTGAACCACGCTGAGCAATGATTAACCATGAAATGGATGTAACAAGCAGTCTGTGAAGTTGCTTTTGTAAATAAACACCAACAAAATTAAAATACCCCAAGAGCAATCACATAGATCAGCGTATTCTAGGAAACTGACCATTGTCTTCATAGCTTTATCACGCAACAATGTAAGGGAAAGCAATAACCATTGAGTGGTATAATTTCAGAAAAAAAAATTTCAATTTTCATAAAAGAAGAAAAAACATTTATCCACCGTCCCCGTAGGAGAAACAAGCTTTCAAAGGATGAACAATAAATAGTGCCCAGACCAAATCAGTAGGGGAGAATGAGCATTTTCTTTTCTACCAAGAAACCTTGTTATCTAGCAAAATTAACTATTGTCTTGGAAATTGTTTTTTCTTGGGAAACAAATGAAGCCTTGATGTAAACTAAATCAAATTTAGGAAACTTACAGCTTCAAACATTTTTACTTTTTATAGTTACATTGTTTGCAGGAGGACTCACTTTCCCCAGCATGCGCACTCTGCGCCTGCATAATAAGAAATCTAAAAGTTCAAATCATGTAAAATTGACTGCAAGATAGGGAAGAAATTCAAGAAATTATATTCTTGTTCTTGAAAGCAAGTTGTCAAGGGAAATATACCTCTTCTTCTTGGGGCTCTCACTAAAGTCTTCATTGGTATTAAAGGCTGATGCTTGAGAAACATTTTGCATAACCTGAACTTCACTGGAAGCTGGACCGATGTCAGGTTTCAATGAGTTCAGAAGCAGAGGTTTGCTCGAAGGATTTTGTTCAGATGATAGAAAACTGAAAGAGGTCATAAAGCTTCTCATGCTTATTAACTCCTCGCCTGAAGCCAGAGTCTCATGCATGACAACTCTAGGATTCTTAGTGGTAGCTGCAAGAGCATTAAAGTGCAATCCTATGCCGGGTAAAATGCATGGTGAAGAACTAGTACACCACCTCAGTGGAACCAACTGCTTATCCTCATAGGCAAAATTTTCACCAAACTGTGATGAGACTAAGGAACTACTATTAGAATCATCCTCAAGTTTCTCTCTTGAGCTCCTATTGAATCAAAATACTAGGCATCGCCTCCTTGTACCACGTTGTTGTTAAAAATGAGAACTTACTTAAACAAACATGTCTACTATATGTATTTCTTAAAGAAAATGTTGTTACTGCTATATAAGATTCAACTGCTGTATAAGATTCAAATAAAAAGTTAGGAACGAAGGTACCAATTTGTTCCTGGGTTGAGTCGTGGACTAGGTCGCTCTCTTTAAGATGTTTCGCGGCTCTGCCCAAGATTGTGCAAGCAGTGTACTAGCCTCGCCGTCCCTAGGATAAAACAGCCTAGAATCTTCTCTGTCTCGTTCAATCAATTGCACATTTGATGAACGGAATACTATCACCCTTAAACACTTGTTTTTGCTTGGAATCACCAATACATTGTAAAAAAATAAACAACACGAAAAATTTTTCTTTGATAGAAATGATAAAAAAAACAAAACTAATTACAAAACGAAATCTCTCTTATTGCAAAAAGGAAGAACTCTTGTTTTGTTTTTCTCTTCTTTTCTCTCATTTCTTCTCTTTTCTAAACTCTAAGTTGTGTTGTATTTATAGGGAAAATAAGGTTCGTTCAAAACACAAAAATCGGCTAGATTCATTTGCATAACAAAACGTGGAATTAAATTGCATTTAAAAAAATGTTAGGTATTGCATTTAAGAAAGACGTGGCAATAGGAAGACGTCTAGATTCATGTACACAATTCTGTCTAGATTCATTCCCTCTTTAGAAATTCAAAATTTATTTACATTAAATAAATTTGTAGCAAAAAGAATGGGTTGCTCTCTTAATGACCCGACCCGACCCGACGGACGACGGCGGCGGGCGCGAGAGTCTATCTCTCCCCTCCTCATAAAGAAGTGGTACCCCCAAGGGGTCCAAGCCCAAGTCCTAACAATCTCCTTATAAACTCTACCACTAAGTGTTATATAGTAGATATGGGACTAACAATTAAAGAGAGAGATCCAGACACTAAAATCAGAAAGAGATTCAGGGTTCAAATCCAGGTTCACACCCATTTTCTTTTATTTTAAAAAGCCATATTTCCAACAATCCCCGACTTGGATTTTTAAAACAACTTTCAACAATCCCCCACTTGGATTTAAAAAACAAGTTTCATCGAGCAATCTAAAAATATAAGATTGTGCATAAACAAAAGTGTCTTTCAACTTGAACTCTTGCGTAGTGTTCATGCTTTAGATTATACTAGAGTAACTCGTAGTTTTGAACTCTATCTCTAACAGACATTACACGCACAACCTTACCAGGGTGAAGTCTAAAAAGCCCATGCTTTACGGCCATGCACGTATATCCCAGTATAGTGAAGGCTCTAGGAATTTGCCCACAAATTCCATAGGAAGCGGCCAAACTTCCACAATCACTTAGGTGAGGCTATCAAGAGTACTCCTGTAGCTAGGTACTCCACTCCACATAGAGTATAGACCTCATTAAGAGTTTATTAACTCATCCTACAATCGCTTCAGGAATTCATGCTTTAATCTAGGAATGAGATTATTATTATCTCAGCATGATTCACATCATATCATTCATGACTTGTTATTACCCATTGAACCTATTTCTTGGGATCTCCAGTCTATAGGTTGGGTTACCATAATGAATAACTCATCAATCTAAGGGCATTAGTCCCATTCCTTTCGAGGTTTTGAAAACCTTCTTTCTAGCTAATTCTTTCGTCAAATGATTAGCCAAGTTCGCATCAGTTCATACATGATCCAATCTCACAGCACCAGTAGATAGAATTCTCTAACCGTACTGTGCTTACGACGTATTTGTCATTTCTTGCCGTTATAATAACGATTCTATATTTTTCGCAATAGCCGCGGTACTATCGTAATGGATCAAAACAGCTGGAATCGGTCTTTCCCATAAAGGGATCTCTGCTAGCAGGTTTCTTAGCCAACCTGCTTCTTCACTAGCCGTGGCTAGTACTATCATTTCTGACTCCATCGTGGACTGTGCCAGAATGGTTTGTTTATTTGATTTCCAAGAAACACCTCCACTAGCTATATTGAAAATATAGCCACTGATGGCTTTGGAGTCATCTAAAAGGTTGTTCCAATCAGCATCGCTATATCCTTCAAGGACAGCGGAAAACTATTGTAATCTGAGGTTTTTTGTCCTCTTCAGGTACCTTCCAATTGCATCTATAAGGCTCCTTGAAAGCTAAGGGAAACGTCCTCGACTGAAAAGACATAGTAATCGAGGCCAAGGTATTTAGAAGTTCGTTTCCGTTTACTTCTCCTAGGCTCAGATTATTTGTCTTTATCAGTTTCATTCATCCTTATCATAGGCACGTTATTTGAGGATGTACTCCCACTATTCCTCAAAATAACCCCCACTATGCCTCGAAAATAAATGCAATTTATCTTTTCATGAATAATTCCTTGAGAAACACAAAAAATCTTCTCACAAAAAATCAGGATCCACAAAATTATTTTTAGCATGTATAAAAATATATGTAAGCTTTCCATTAAGGGACTTTTGAACTTCGGTCCCTCTAACTATTGTCATAAACAGGTTTAGCCACTTTTTGAATGCATATTAAATCACAGTCCTTTTGCTAGCTAAAGTAGACCGTGCATTCAAATGTTAAGGACCCACACAATGAGAATATTGAATAAAATACCCATTCTATTCACCTCGCTATTCTCATTTTCTTTTAAGTACAAGAATCAACACAAAATATCATTAGAAAACGTACCTTAAATTCAGCTTCTGAATTTTTCACACTTTGATGTAATCACCAAGCTATATTTGTGCATAAAAGCAACCTTTGGGAATTTAGTTGCAGACTTAGATGGTAAAGGTTCCATTGCAAAACCAAGCAATAGCTTGAATTGTTCTAGATTGCCATCAACGAAAAAGATTAGATCGATCCATAAACATTATCATCATGAGAACACATCCTTTCCATAAGAATTCATGTCCTCTACCAAATAGTAAAATATTGAATACTAAATGAAGAAGATATGAAGATGTGGGTGGCCCTTCACTCCTAAAAACATTCATTGAATAAACAAATAGCAATTCGTAAGGCACCAAATAGCTACTATGGATTTTACCCTCCAACCTTACCAAAATCAACTTTCCCTCATGCCCTAATCTTCAAATGTTAAAAAATAAACCATGTGAAAATTCGGCCAACTTATGGTCTGAGCAAAATCATTTATCCAGTGACATCAAGAACAAAATTCACAGGTCGATCTGTATACAAATGATTCCTTATAGCCTCCTTATTTCAGTTTAACATCAAACCTCAATTGTAACATTAATCACAAAGTTTTCTTTCCATCAATGATATTGAGAAATAGAAGCATACCCAATTTTCATAATAGATCTCAAAATTGAATCATCCAAGGTGCATAACATAATTATCATAGAACCGCATACTCATTATCTAAAGAATATATGGGAGTAATATGCATAGATTATATTGAATTCAATTGGTTCTCTTCTATTTAGTCTTCCATGGGCTTAGATTTTAGACTAAAATTTTCATTTGTCAACAAGTGTACATGTATGTCAATCTCTAACTACGTTAATTATAATGATAACTAATATGATTTCACAATATGGTTGTAAAGTCACCATAAAAATATCTTTAAAAATACACAACATGGAAAACTACCATTATAGATAAAGATATCTGAAATTGTAAATGTAGTTGTAAGACTCTAAATCATGTGGATCTTTAAATATAACCCTCTTTCCAAACTTTTCAAATGTTACCATGGGTTGTGTCCTTGCATAGATTCTACCATGACCAATTTATAGAATAAATAAATGGAGAAAATTGTTTCCAACCTAATTTCAAAACAAAACACTACTACCCAATGATACACAAAAACAACAACCTAGCTAAAAAGGTTATCCTTACAAACCCAACAGTATTGAATAATCACATACTTACAGGTAATGAAATCAAAATCTCCCTAGAAACACAGGGTATCATTTCAACCTAATCAATTTCATTACTTGTTCCATCTACTTTCTATATTTTCGTAATTTATATTATGGAAAATAAAGGGATCATTCTTTCAATCTTAGTCATGGCAAAAATAAAAAGGATAATGAAAACATAACATGTATAAATTCTTTCTCGATAACATACTTGTTTTGTTATGGACATTGGCTAGTTCTTTAACCCACCATTCAACTAGAAATGAATCATATGAAATCACAAAATTTGATGAAAAATTCTCGTTGAACTACTTGATAGCCTCTTATCGTTGGCAGAACTATTTTTCACATTAAACTATTCAGAAAACATGAGCATGGTCGTAACCAAATCATTTTCAGATAATTGAGCTTATTCACAATATGAATAAAAACTACACCAAAAGACCTGATTAGCTACACAGGGGTGGCCACGGTTCTAAGTCGTTGGTGTGTTTGCCTCGGCTAAAAACCGTGGCTATAGTGCCCAACGGCTTAAAACCGTGGCTAAAAAAAGGCTTAGCCACGGTTCTAAACCGTTGGTGTGTTTGCCACGGCTAAAAACCGTGGCTATAGTGACCCACGGCTTAAAACCGTTTCAAAAGTGCACGTGTGTTGCACGTGGACGTGTGGAGAAGTAAGTTGATTTCTCGCAGGCGAAATTTTGTGAAAAAAAATTGCTTCCCGCGTTCCCGCTCCATCTCCCCCTTTTCAACCCTTTGTTTCTCCATCTCCCGCTCCATCTCACCCTTTTCAACCCTTTGCGAAAAAAACCCTAAAATTTCAAGGAGAGGGAAAGAGAGAAGGAGAATGAGAAGGAAAGATAGAGGGAGAAGTCGAGAAACCCAAACAACCAAAACACAGTGCAGTGTCTGTGTTTGTACAAGCAACAAAACGCAATGGGGTTTGGCCATCTAGCCATTCGAGCTTCGAGATCCTCCTCCTCCTTCGCAACCTTCAATCGGTTCTCCTCTAGGGTTCTCGCATCCTCATCCAATTTCAGAGGAATTGAAAAGGCACCCCAGGTCTTCTTCTTCTCCTTCTCTATTACCCCTTTCTCTGTCTCTCTATTGCTTGGTTTGGTTTGGGTTCCATTTCTCTGTAAGTCGCAAATTGGGTGATTTGATCGAATGGGTTAATTGGAATGTTGGAAGAGAAGCAAACCCAGTGCTGGAAAGAAGGTTAGATCTTCTCTCTTTATTTATTTTCAAGTTTTAATTTTTTTAGGACTATTTGGGTATAATATTTTTGTTCTAATTGTTGTTCTTTGTTTCAAATTTCGGAGAAGTTGTTGAAGAGGGGTGGAAAGCTTAAAGGTTTTGTCCTTGTCTCTCTCTCTCTGTTGTTCTTTCTCCACTGAATGTTTGTTTTCATGCTTTGTGCATTGCTTTTTGTTTAAAATTAGAATTTGGGTATATTTCAATTTGTAAAATTGATCAATCTGTACCCTTGGTTTTTTGGGGTTCTTGTTTAGTTGTTAAAGCTTAATGGGGTTTTTTTTTTTGTATGAAAGTGATTTGATCTTGTTTGGGTTGTTTGTTTTTGTGATTAGAAGACCAAGCCAGTCTCCCTCATTCGCCAAGTCTATGATGCTATTGCTGGGCATCGATGTTTTGGCGAAAACTATGTGCAGGAGTTAATTGAAAAGGCACCCCAGGTCTTCTTCTTCTCCTTCTCTATTACCCCTTTCTCTGTCTCTCTATTGCTTGGTTTGGTTTGGGTTCCATTTCTCTGTAAGTACACAAACATTATAGCTCTTGAAGGAAATGAAGAAGCTCAAACCAGAAGTGTAATAGGTGTTGGTGGTATTTTTTTCAGGAATAGGTGTAATTATGGGCTCATAGGCCTCTATGACTCATTACTCTGCACCCCATTATAAAAACTGTGACTCCGTCACTGAGAATATTGATATGTTCTGGTTGCAATTTTCAGATCCACAACCAAGTCATACACAAAAGTGGTGCATGAGAGCATATCACAACACAGAGGGATGTGGGGTTCACAGCTTTTGTTGTTGGTGGTGGTGGGTGCTCTAAACAACAAATTTTCCAAATGGGTGCTCACTTGGTCAACTGCAATTCTGTCACAACATCTCAATCAATCAGGACCATTCAGGTAACTCTCTGCTCATGATGGTGAGAGCACCTCTTCAGTGCATGTGCTGTGAGTGGTGTGAATGAGTGAGTGAGCACCTTGTTTTCTTCCATTTCTAGAGTAGGAATATTCGCACCAAAGAAAAAGGATGAGTGCTATTTTTCGCATGCTACTTTTACAAACACGCCTGCTAGAATGTAGTGATGGAGTTCGGTGGTGTTTGTTAATTGTTCTGAAAAAAAAATTAGTTTTGAATAAGAAGTTGATCACTTTTTTCGTGTTATGATTGCAACTTGGTGTTATGCACATGTAGCTCAAGTGCTATGTACTACTCAGAAACTCATTAATGAATGCACCAATTTCTGCACCTGCAACAATTAAACTCTTCTTCCATTATTGCTTTGTCGAAGTAATTTACCAACCTAGATGATAGTTATGCTCTCGTGTTAGCATATTCTGTTGGGTCTGTAGCTAGAATGTACATTGTACATGTGGTTCAGTTGTGACAGAAGTAGCATAGTTTCAAGCTTTTATGCCGTTTTTATCTGCATGTCGGTTCATAAGTCTGCCACGATGCATTTTAGCAGGAAAAAAAACTGAATTTTTTTTTTGTGAATTTATATTGCAGGGTTGCGATGCATCCATTTTGATATCAACAAGGCCAGGAAGCCCGTATCAGGCTGAGAGGGATGCGCACGATAACAAGAACTTAAAGGCGGAAGCGTTTGATAACATAAGGAAGGCTAAGTCCTTGGTGGAGAGCAAGTGCCCTGGAGTTGTTTCTTGTGCAGACATTCTTGCCATTGCAGCGAGAGATTTCGTCCACTTGGTAAGCATTCTATCTTCTTCAACAAACAAACAAAAATATAAAATGTCTTCTTTCTTTCTCTGATTAAAAACTACCTTCAGCAGAGAGATTGTCTCAATAACTTTCATTCATATTCGTGTCCTTTCTTATCTTCCATGTTAGAGGATTTTTTTCCTTTTCTTTTTATTACACCTCCATCACTACCTAAGTATTGAATTGAGGTTTATTTTGATTTCAATATACTGTTCTACATGTAGAAATGACAGTAACCCCTCAAAATTGACAGCCTTGAATGAAGTGTTGAATTAAAATCAAGTTCTGAGAAAACCAAAATGCCCCATTGACTAGGGAAGATCTAGTACCACTCTGAAAACTACACATAATTATATGGTTGTTGTGTAATGTGAGAAGACTGTTCAATTTGGTTGAATTTTAAACATGTTGAAAACAACAAGATGACAAAGGGAAGATTTATAGGTGATAATTATCAACAATGTATTTTCTAGCTAGACAAGTCTGCCTTGCCAATATATGTAACAACAAAAATAAAACAAAGTTTTGCCAGAGATGTTGTTTGCAACTTGGAATTTTTTTGTGAAGAAAATCTATGAAGTTGGACATCACTTCATAGACACAGGTCCCAAGTAACAAGTCATCTGAGGTTACAGTATGAGAGTAGTTACATCAAAGCTGGAATTCTTGAGGACATACCAGTAGCTGTTCGGTCCAAGGTACTAACTTCTATTTGGTTATTGTGTTTACTTCTATCAAATTTCAATTCTAGGAGTTTCTTCTAAATAATAATCAATGTCTTCATGTGTTTAATACTCTGTCAAAATTTTGAGTCCATTTTTCTAGTAGCATACCATTACGAAACCTTTTAGCTAATTTTGAGAAGTAATATATAATGACAAACAGATATATTACTTGTGATAAGGGGTATAGGTAACATTACAGAGCTGACCTTCTGACACATTTTTTCAGTACTAATTGTTGTGAACCTTGGATGCAGATTTCTCAGATATTATATGTTGAGACAATTCGACAAGTCCCTCTTTTCAATGGATGCTCAGATGAGTTCCTAAATCAGATGGTATGCATCTCACAACAACACTTGGAAAGACTCATATGGGTTGTGTTGCGGTCACTAACTACAATCTTTGGAATATTTATACAGGTTATGAAGTTGAATGAAGAGTTTTTTATTCCTGGTGAAGTTATCCTTGAACAAGCCTGTGCTGTCGATCAAGTTTATGTTGTATCTCATGGACGTTTGGTAATAATTCATAAAGTCCCTAAATATAATGGTTACAATAACTCTCTCCCCCTAAATAAAACTTTTTCACTGATGATAACACTATAAGAAACTTGAGGGTGGCTAGTAGTTAAGCCACCATGCTAGTAGTGAATCTCAATCGATTAGGGAGAAAGTTTAAATTGGGTTTTTTGCTTGATAAAAATCGGATTGTTATTGTTTGGGTTTGTCATCAGTGAAGAAACTTCACTAAAGTAATTCAATGTGATTTTGATGAAAATTTGTAATTTTTTGTCTGTTTGATCTGTTTACTATAATGGGGTTTGGCTAAATGATCTATTGGTTTTGAAATT
The DNA here is from genome assembly GCA_003290165.1 of Berberis thunbergii. Taxonomy (NCBI): domain Eukaryota; kingdom Viridiplantae; phylum Streptophyta; class Magnoliopsida; order Ranunculales; family Berberidaceae; genus Berberis; species Berberis thunbergii. Next base: position 248,344 of record QNQO01000471.1, on the reverse strand, counting down.
CATAAAAAATGTGGTGACATTTGCCAGTTTGAGTTCGAACACCAAGACTGCTCAAGGAATCAAACTCACTGAAGGGCTTGGGAGCTTGCCCAAAGTAGTTTTGAATTCTGCTGGTGGAAGGTATTGAATTTACATTCTTTACCTTCAATTTGTTCAAGTAATGATGGGTTTTGTGAATTTCTTGATCAACCACATTGGAGTCTTACCTTTCAATTCGAATGAAATAGTTTCATACTTTTCATGCATTTGTTTCCTTCACACAATTAATAGTGATAATGCTAAAAACTTAGAGTGTTGATCACATCATTTGTGTCCGGTGAGGTAGAGATTTACTTATTTGGAGGGTGCATTACATCATGGAAAGTTCCAAGTGGGAAGAACTTGCTTTATGTTCGTCCGGACGCCGTATTTAATGGGCAGAAACCCATCAGGTTATTTGCTTTAGCCCTCGCATGACCTCAACTTATTTTCTTTGAGTTTTGCTAATATTATTTCTTAAGCCCCTAGATGGTTACGAATGATACTAACTTCATTTCTAATTGTGAATTAGTGAAGGAGTCCCACATTGTTTCCCACATCTTGGACCTGGTGCAATCCAACAGGTATGGTTGGTTTTGTATTTTTTTTTTCCAGTCTCTTGTAATGTTTCTACTGACTTCATTTATCTAATTACACACAATCAATCTAAAAAAATTCTCTCACTCCTTTGAAAGAATGGAAGCCATAACACAAGTTTTCATTTTCTGCCACCAGAATGTTTTCTTCATATTATTTTTTCAGTTATGCCATCAGTCCCTTTGGTTTCCTTTCTCGTTCTTTAGGAAACTACGACCTGCACCAAAACCTAATGGTTTCTAACAACGGTCTTCACTCATGAGTCATGTCTAAATTATCTTGTTCAAGTTTCAATATTATGTCCCCTTAAAAGATGAGTCATGCCACATATACATGCCACCTACTGTGGCGGGGAATGAACGTGATGGTAACTGGGAACTAGTGACATTGTTTAAGAAAGAAATAATGAATGGATATACTAGATTTATAATCATTTGTTGTCCAGCCAAACTTAGAGGCAAGAGAAGTTTATTAGCGAAAAATTAAAGACTTGTTCAAAGTGATTAAGTACTTATAGTTCAATGCTTATTTCTCAAACTATAACATAGTTAATAAAGATTTCTTTTATCTCTATTGGATGGGATGTTTTACTAAATTTATGATATGAAAGACTAGTTTGTTAGAAATTTAGAGTGTATTTATTGCTGAACTTTATCAATAGAAGAAAAAGCATTTATGGTATAATTTTATGCCTTAGTTTTATCATCAGAGGTAAGTTAGGTTGGGCGAGAGAGAATAGTTAATCATTTGTACTGTATTCTGCTATTTCATATATTTTTCCCTTGATATTTATACTTTTATTGCAACATTAAAATTTCTCCTACCTAAAAGCAAGCATGTTGCTTTTTTAATATACTGTACTCATGTTGCCTTTTTTATTTGGAAAGAAGTTCAAGTTTTATTGAAATAGCTGAAAAACTGTACAAATGGAAGCAAAAACAAAGGTTGCTTCAACCTCAAACTTCGAAATTGAGAATATAACATTAACAATCCCATATGTTATATTATTTACTAGTAAATCATATAACCTCCAAGCCTGCACAAAGAAGAAATAGGAAGGTCAAGGGAGGAGAATTGTTTCAATAAATTTTATCCTTTTTATATAAAATAAATAAATAACAATAATAATAAAAAGAAGTATGAAAAACATATTTTGGAAGTTAGTACATGAGTTGCAATATTTACCTACAAATCAATATGAAACTAATTGATGAAAAAGTAAATAATAAACTGTACAGGCGTGTCCTCGGCTTGTCTCCAGCATATCTCATATTTTTTCCCAAGACATTTTTCGACATTCTGCATCGGTGTTGAATATCGATACATGTATCCGAGAAGTTACATGCCACCAAACCAATTAAGCTCATGCATGTCCTTATTTTATAATGTATGTGAAACTTCATTCTAATCATTACTCTTCCCCAAGGTCAAATTTCAAATTCCAATATCCTCATCTTGGATCAAATCACGCCTTACTCTAGCTACATCCTTATATCCATGTTGTCTTTTTTATTTGTTAAAAGTGAAAATGTGGGGTGTCTAGAGGGAGGGAAAGCATACAAAGCTCCTTCAAAAGTCATTAGGCGAACAGGCCAAATTTCTCACGCTTAAGCGGCCGCGTAGGCTAGCCTTTCATAGCACATGTAGTAAGAACAATATCAATAAGGCTGTGTTTATTTTCATTAAGAAGTAAGAAGTTGCTTCTTACTCTAGTAAGAAGTTGCTTCTTACTCTAGTAAGAAGGAAGCACTTTATAGTGCTTACTGGAGTTAAGTTTTGCTTCTAATTTGGAGTCAAGGTTTGCTTCACAAAACAAACACTCTAATGGGTCAAAGTTCTGATTCAAAAGTTTGCTTCTAATTAGAAGCAAAAACAAAGACCCCCTACTAGCTCAGTTGGTAGACTTTAAACTTGTAGCGGATGGTATTCAAGTTAAGGTATTCAATAGTTTCCCTTCATTTCTGACTTAAGCTGTTTCAGATGTCTCCAGTCCCCCCAACGATATGAAATATCCAGGGATGGTAGTCTAATTATGTTGAAATTTTTCTTATTTTTCTTTCAATTCAGGCATCATCGTGTCAACAAATGACTCTGTCCAAATAGACAGTTGTATATATTTACAATAACAAATGTTAATACAAGATTTAATGGTTTCTTTATTTTATTTTTTTCCTGTGCAGGCTAGGTATTTTGTGGATGAGGTTAAGGATAAGAGTGCAAAAGATATTGACGTAAGTGCTTGGCAGCATGAATATATCAGTGACCTTCCTGAACAGGAGAATGGGTATGTAGTACCTTTAATTGTATGCCATATTCTTGGAAAGTTATTACTGAACAGAAGTTATTAGAATAGTAGTGTTAAATGTTAAAAATAGTGGCGGTGATGATAATAGATGTGACTGGTAATAATAACTGCAAAGTAGTTTGTCAGGATGGTGAAACATGTATCTGAGGTTTTATTTATTATACAGATTTGTTTGTTGTATCCATTTTTTTTCCTGAAACTTTTTTTTATCTATTACAAAGGATGTGCAAAGGTTGAAAGCTATCATCTCTAATCATTTTAGAAAATCCTTAAAAAGGTGTTTCCACATTTCTGTTATGTTAATGACCGGCGAATGCTTGAAAGCTCTAGCTTTCAAGTAGTGAAAGCCAATTACTTTATTAGGATCCTTCTCATTCTGACAACGTTGTCCCAATGGTAGGTCAACCTCTATCCAAGAAGTTGTATTCACCTACTACCATGCCGTCCATTATAAAATATCAACCTCTAGATCGCAGGTTGATGTCGGTTTGCTCTGATATGAAATGTTCAGAACCACCAACCATATGCTTTATATTCATTTGCAGTTACCAAACTGCACATGAGAATGCCTAATCACATCACATTTAGATAAATGATGGTTTCATTTATATGCTAAACAGTCAAAGGTACTTGTCAAATTTTAATAATAACTTTCGATTAGGAAGAAGGAATCTGATGTACTGATAATTGCCTTTTCTATGTTCGTTTAACGTATTGTGTTGACCATAATGACAAGTACTGTGATTCCCCATGTTCACTAGAGTTCTTTGGTGTTGATGTCTTTGTTGCTCATGTTACTTATTATCTGGAATCTGAAAATTACTTTTGATCTTAAACAGGTCTGATTGTGGTATGTTCATGATCAATTACAGTGACTTTTACAGCAGAGGTTTGGGGCTCATTTTTAAACAGGTAGCTATGAATTTAAAAAGTGTAGTTTCCAGCTTTATTCATTTATTTACGTTGTTCCTTGCATTATTTAAAAGGACAAATGCAATAGTATAGTTTTGACTTTCTCAAGAGTTTTATCTTTTCACATTAAATAAGTATATATATTTATATTAAAATATTTTTTTTTAAATTAAAAAAAAAAAAGTGGACCAGTTATTCAGTTTTTGCATGGACTACCCTGTTTTAGAATCACTGCCTCTTTAATTTCCCTACAGTCACTAGGAAAAACTAAGGTTGTGTTTGATTTCAAGAAAATTTTCCAAAAGTGAGGAAGAGGAAGAAAAATGATGCATTTTGTGATTATGGCTAACCTCTTGCTTTGTTATGCCCCTAAGTGGGCATGGTCAGTTTGTCACTCGTTATTATTCCAACCAGGCCTGGCTTGGACTAGAGTAGCTCTACAATGTTTGAATAACATTGATCTCTCAAAACTTGCATTTTTGATCTTCCAAAAGTTGCTTGTCTTGATAAATCAACTGTTGTAAATTTCATTATGCTAGAAATTTTATCATCATCATAGGTGGTTGTTATCAAAAGCTGATTCTCAGTTTTCTGGCTTTTCCTAGGAGCACATGCCCTATTTCAGGAGGAGGACAGCCAAAGAGATCCTGAGGTTGAAAGCTGAATAAATTAATCAGTTTAGGTTGGAGGATTCTTGCAGGTGACATTCATGTGCCAGTAACATATATAAAATCTGGATACGTGATGCCTGATGTAACAGTAAAATTCATACCTTGTGTAGGTTTCGTATGTTTATATTGTAACATATATAAAATCTGGATACGTGATGCCTGATGTTACAGTAAAATATTTTAATGCTTATATTAAGACTCCTTTGTTAAATAGAAATGAATATATGAATGTATGACATTGCTACCTTTCTACTGGAAATGGTAAGTGCTTTGCTAATCTTGTGTCTTTTATGATATCCATTAGCTGTTTACTTAAAGTAAATATGAGGCTGCTATCTTATAGTATTCATATAACTTAGAAAATTTAAAAGGACTTGCACACCTTGGAATTTTTTGAAGTCCACAAGAAGGAAGAATCCGATTCTCTTCATGGATACATATATATTCAAAACAAACTATTTTTTATTTTTTTTCCTGCAATCTCCATGTAATCCCTGATCAAAGATCAAATGTTGCTGATATAAAAGTGTCTTTCGCAGTGCCAACACTTTTTAGGCACCCCTATACAAAAATTTTAAGGATGAGCAGGGCAACTGTTGGCTAAAACTGCTTCCCTTGAAATTCATTTTTCTTTTAAATGTTCTAGTTAGTTTATTTTTTAAGGCAACTCCTATGAGCAGTGTACCGAATGCCGTTCTTTGGTGCTACATGCAACTAACCAAGGATGCAGCAGGGATATGCATACCCAACATAAAGCTAGAGAACTCAACCAATGTAGATGATGTCTTCCCAAAGGGAAATACGACCTATCTTGTCAATGGTGAATCAACACAAGGATGGTTTGCTCTTGACTATACCCTTGATGGCTTGACAAATGTCAGCTGTAAGTGATTTCTTATCAATTGATTCTAAACTCAGCATCTTAAAAAAAACTAGGCAACTGGCATGTGTTCATTCCAAATTAGAATGTCACCCACATTTTTTGGTAATTTTGTTACTGGGATAGATCCAATTGGAATGTTGTGTTGGTCATTTGGATAATGAATACTCTTTGCTTCAAAATATATGCAACATAAGTTTGTTTAATGTACACACATACAGACCCTCTTACTATAAAAATTTTAGGAATTCCATTAAGTTCATTGATGAGTGCACATCAAAGTATAAAATCCAATGTGTTTAAATCAGTACTGACAGATTGTTTGTCAATTGGCAGTAAAGCAGGGCGTCCAGTCTCGGACAAACAGATTTGATGGTAATCTACTTCAAATTCTTCTTGTGGAAGATGTAGCATTGCAATTGAAGCCTCCGATCTTATGGCTGAACATTCAAGTGAGTAAAGTGAACTAGTGATTGTAACTTATACTACATTTGAGTTTCCAGTCCATCTAGACAGTGGTTCCCCATATCTTAATTTTTCGACCGTAAGCCTTGTAACAAGAATACTTCATTTCAGAAGATAAATAAATTAGAAAAGTCTTATGTCCATATGATTGGACACTTGGACAGCAAGTTTGGACACACCATGTTTAGATCCTCAAAATTTTCACATAGCTTTTAAAGTGGTGTGACTACATGGTAATATGGGTAGCAATATTTATGTGCAAGTAACAGACAAAATTTATAATAGGGGAAACAAACAATAGTTTAATGTATGCGTATATGGACATGTACAGATGTCCTTAGTTGTGAGGAGGTTCAGATTCGTAGAAATTTGGCTATTGAAATGCTCAAATATGCCTTACTACTCCATCTTATCTTTATTGTTCTTTGGACTAATGTAATATATGCTGAAATGCACAGAATATGCATTTGTCCTGCATCATGTCTTAATTCTTCTTTTCTGGCTCTTTTAATTTCAGTACGACACGTTTTTTGCACAACATAATCTGAGCATGAGAAGTTATGTGCTGTCTATATCAAGACAAGTTATTGTCAATTACATTTCCTCACCTGAGGTGGGCTTCCTAAGAAACAGTTTTAACGAAGTTCAAGGAGGAACAACCTAGGTACAAGCGCGTGTACATCGTTGATGATAACATTTGCACTGCTGATAACTCAACTATTGAGGACATCAAGAATTTTGCAAATTCAGTTGCCATCACCAAAGAGTCAGTCTTTCCCAAAATCTTGCCTTCCTGACCGGCGCTACCAATGTTGTACAGAAGCTGCATTCATTCAACCTTCCTGTCTATGCATTTCTATTCAGAAATGAGTTTGTCTCGCAAGCATGGGACTACTTCTCAGATCCAACAGTTGAGCTAAACTCATATGCCACAGGAAGTGGAACAGCAGTTGATGGTATCATAACCGATTTTCCAGGGACTGTTGTAGCTTACAGAAGTAAGTAGCGCCTATTCTACTGCTTAGCGTTATAGTTTAATATTTTGCTAGGCTTAATTTGGACAATTCAAATCCAACTGAAAAAGGAACAATTGCATATGCACGCCAACTAGTGTAAAATTAGTTATTAATACAGATAGTTTTCTAAATGTTCTTTATTAACTTGTATTATGCAGGGAATAAGTGCCTAGACATGGCTGACACACCCAGCTACATGCTGCCTGTTCTTCCTGGTAGTCTAATGGAAGTTATTTCCCTATCGTTTTTGCCACCAGCAGAGGCTCCATACCCTACCCTCACAGAAAGTGATGTAGCCGAGCCACCTCTACCTCCTGTCTCTAAGTTAACGCCAAACTCTGACGGTGGTGCTGCATCACCTCCAACCGGATCACGACCTAGTGCTCATCAGCGCATGACCGCCTGTATCTTCTTGTCATCTCTATCAGTGCTTCTCATATCGCTTCTGCTACTCTAAACCAGTACATGACCATCGTCACATTTCCATTCATTTTGTAAACCAATCTGTTTGTCTCTTGGTTGTAGGCAGTTTGGAGCTTTTGCTGCAATACAATACTTATCAATTTTTTCTTCCCACTATGGTGTAATCTAGCTTATGGTTCTTCCATTTTGATCTTTTGATTATATTTTGAGAGCATGTAATGTTATAAAACTATTTGACAAACTCGTGGGATTAGATTCTTTGCGCTCAGGCCAGGATCAGGCACCTGAGCTATCGTTGTAAGAGTAATGATGTAGCAATGGCTACTTAAGAAATTGCAGATGGTGAAATATTTATGATTTCAATTAATTCTTTGATGGTGAAAGTCATTTGATAGCAAACAAAAAAAAAATTTAATTTTAAAAAAAAATAATTTTGCCACGGTTTTAAACCGTGGCTAACTATTGCAACGGCTAAAAACCGTGGCTAGCGTTAGCCACGGCTTAAAACCGTTGCTACTTAAGTAGAAACGGTTTAAAACCGTTGCTAGTATCCATACTTTATCACGGCTTAAAACCGTGGCTATTTTTGCCACGGCTAAAAACCGTTGCTATTCTTCTTGCAACGGTTTAAAACCGTGGCTAAATGCTGAAAATCACCACTCCTATTCAAGCATAAAACCATTGCTACAATGTTTAGCAATGGTTTATAGCCATTACAAAGAATTTCGTGACGCCTCTGTAGCCCACGGCTCTTAGCCGTGGCAATGGGTTACGCCCACGGTATAGAACCGTTGCTAATGGGGGTTTTTGGTGTAGTGAAAACTAACATGCTTTCCTTTCGGAGCTGTAGTCATTCTATTTTTTTAAAATATTTGCTCCAAACTATAGCTGAAACTCAATCTACAATTAAAGTGAAGAAAAAGGGGTTAAACATTTTGTTTTGTTCAAGAGACCAGCTCTTATGATCTGATGCCATTAAATATACAAATAAATCTATGACTATAATTTAAAAGCATGTATAATAGCAAAACACAAAGTGTTCTTCCGCAGAGGGAAATCTTTTTTTTTGTTTTTAGTAATGGCGGATCATAAGAAGAATAGTTCATCACTAATCTATATATAATTCACTTCATTAGCGATTAACTCAAGAATTATGTGTGATCAAGTGTGTGCATTCTTACACAGAAAATTATGGCAAAAAGAATACGTCTTAAAATTGTTGTTACTGCTATATAAGATTCAACTGCTGTATAAGATTCAAATAAAAAGTTAGGAACGAAGGTACCAATTTGTTCTTGGGTTGAGTCGCAGACTAGGTCGCTATCTTTAAGACGTTTCGCGGCTCTGCCCAAGACTGTGCAAGTAGTGTACTAGCCCCGCCGTCACCATGATAAAACAGCCCAGAATCTTCTCTGTCTCGTTCAATCAATTGCACATTTGATGAACGGAATACTATCATCATCAATACATTGTAAATAAATAAACAACACGAAAATTTCTTCTTTGATAGAAATGCTAAACAAAAACAAAACTAATTACAAAATGAAATCTCTCTTATTGCAAAAAGGAAGAACTCTTGTTTTGTTTTTCTCTTCTTTTCTCTCATTTCTTCTCTTTTCTAAACTCTAAGTTGTGTCGTATTTATAGGGAAAATAAGGTTCGTTCAAAACACAAAAATCGGCTAGATTCATTTGCATAACAAAACGTGGAATTAAATTGCATTTAAAAAAAAACGTTAGGTATTGCATTTAAGAAAAAACGTCTAGATTCATGTACACAATTCTGTCTAGATTCATTCCCTATTTAGAAATTAGCAAAAAGAACGGGGTTGCTCTCTTAATGACCCGACCAGACCGGACGGACGGCGGTGGCAGGCGCGAGAGTCTATCTCTCCCCTCCTCATAAAGGAGTGGTACCCCCAAGGGATTCAAGCCCAAGTCCTAACAATCTCCTTATAAACTCTACCACTAAGAGTTATATAGTAGATATGGGACTAACAATTAAAGAAAGAGATCCAGAGTCTAAAATCATAAAGAGATTCAGGGTTCAAATCCAGGTTCACATCCATTTTCTTTTATTTTAAAAAGCCATATTTCCAACACAAAAAAATAACAATAATGACATGAAGTTAAGCACATTAGGGACATAATACTCCGGCTTTCGAAGGTTCAACTGTTCAAGTGATGTCCTCAACTACGAAGGTAGATGAGAAAAATTAGCACAATGGGCATTGCGACCCAAAGCACGAATGGGATAAAAGCAAGAATTAATAGCAAATAGCATAACAAATAGTAATAAGTAGCCAAGAGCCGAACACATGACTGGAATATTTCTATCACACTTCCAACCCCAGTAGTGGTCGATTGATATCTCATGGTTGATCAGTTCCTGCTGCAGATTAATACTTTCCAGAAGTGCAATTGAAAGAGTAGTTAACTACACATATATGATGCTTCATAACAGAAACAAAAGTAATAAACAAAAATTTAACAGTGGGTAGAGGTAGCCGAACAAATACAGTGCAAGTGCCACATCAGATTATTTACAATTTAGAACAACATAGTATATACCTTCTAACCAAAATGAATGTGACTTTCTGATTTTTCATCGATTTCTTCATTTGGGAGATTAGCATGCTGCATATTTTGAAAAGTGCTTAAAACTAGAAGTAGAATGACCACACATTTGAAATCCTATGCACTCCATTTGCAAGGATCCCAAGTAGTGAGAATTCAGAGTGCTGATGTTTTTGACACCTCATACATGAGTCCAACAAGGACACATGTAGCCCATGGGCGGACCTATTAAGGGGGGAGGGGGAGCAGCTGCCCCCCCTCAACTTTTAAAATATTTTTAGTATATATATTTTAGTCTTAAAAAATCGATTAAATAACGTAGAATACAATATGTTAATTGTTTATGAACATATTCAAACATGTCTTCGTTGTTGTAGTGGTTGGAGGTTTATGACTTTTAGTAAAAGACCTGAGTTCGATACTCTTCGAGTGCATTTTTATTTTATTTTCAATGCAATTTTATTAGTAATTGCAAACATTAAAAAATGTTTAGTTTAATAAAAATTTATTAACATTAAATAAATGAATTGTTTTTCACAAGTGATATTAAACCCCTAACAAAAAAATATTTAAAATTAATATCTAAAATAATAACGATAGAATTCAATGAAAATATATACCATTAGCCAACTCGTATAAAATTTGAGCCGCATATAAACTATTTTTTCTTTGAAATTGTATTATGATCATATTAGATTCGCAAATTTCAAATTTTTTTTAGCTTCACCTAGAACTTATCCTAATTATTTTGTGATTCTCAATTCTAGACAACCAGGCTTTATACCAGTTTTTGGTCAGGTTTTAAGTATTATACATTTTTATCCCTTCTATAGATAATGTTTGTGATTGTATTTTAAAGAGAATGGGTAAAGGTGTAAAAATGCTCTAGCCTGGCCAAAAATGGCTTTAAAGTTTGGCTGCCTAGACAAACTCTTTTGTGATATTAGTTATATATTCTAGTTATTATGCTTGTTTGCTCTTTGCTAAGGTTATCAATAGTGACATTATTTTGGCTTAAAATTGACTACACTTGGATCCAATTTGATATATGCATTGTATTTTTTATAGTTGAATTTTCTTTATAAGTTACTAGCTTCGGTAAAAAAAACGAAATTGACTTTACAATTGATAACTACTATTACCAACTAATAAGTATTTTCCATTTCGCCCCCCCCCCCCCCCCCCTCGACTAAAATCCTGGGTCCACCCTTGATGTAGCCGACTATGCATATCATTGTTACACAAGTGATAATGATGAAACTGGGTGAAATAAACTGCAAATATTAACTTTATATAGTCATTCACTTAATGTGAGTTTTGGAGGTATTTCGACGATCTATGGGAAAATGAGCGACAAGTAATTTTAAAGGAAAAATAAAAATAAAAACATGCAACAGTGCTTTGTTTCCCAAGATTATTGAAATGAAGGAATTCAAGCAGAACTTGGGAGCAAAAACTTTGTGTATCTAACTTAAAATTCTATCATATCATACTAGTTAATTAGTGCACTAACCATGTACCCGAATTCAATAGATTTTATTCTTAGTGCGCCATTCCAATATTGAACTTAATTAGATGAAAAGCTTTCAATTTTCAATGAACTTAAAACATCAGAGTAAATTTAAAAAAATTTAATAATAATAATAATAGTAGTAGTAGTAGTAGTAGTAGTAGTAGTAGTAGTAGAAGAAGAAGAAGAAGAAGAATAAGAATATGAATATGAAGAAAATGCAATCTAAACTTACCCAAGGGAACTCATTGTTCTTGATGTGCAAATAAGGGTGTGCCAAAGGCTCTTCAAAGTGGGGATGACCCTTGGACAAGTTGTAGAATGCCAAGATGGTGCAAGAAGTGATTACCAAATTTGTTCCCATTTTGTTGTCTTATAGGCGTCATTGTGATTGGCAGAGAAAGAAAAACTCCTCTTGGATGGAGCAGTAGTCCTTCCGCTTCTGGGAAGAGTAGATTGCAAACCAGATCTCACCATTGACATCACCATTTTCTTCATCGTTTGCCCTTATCTAATCCCTCTTTCACCTCTTCTCCCACTTCTATAACTGAAAACCTAATAGATTAGATAAATCAAATCATTTTCTCTAATTCTGATTTCAAGAAACCTTAAGTGAAATTTATCAAAACAACAACAATTCAACAAAACTAAACATGATTGGAAGAAAATGCAAGAAATGTGAGATAAATTCACACACACACACACACATATATATATATATATATATATATTATAATAAATAATTTGTAAGCGAGATGAAAACGAAGAGATTCTTAAACGTAATCGATGAAACAAATTTAGAAGGAGAAAAAGTTGTGAGTTTTACACGGAATCTGCGTGAGTGTTGCGTATTTCTTCGTGCATTGCTTCTCGCATGGAATCGAAATAGCAAATGGAGAAGATGAGAAAGGGAAGAGCTTTGAGGGAAGAGCTTTGTTCGGGTCATTCTTGAAAGGTTTCACAAAAATGAGTGACTGAGAGAGAAAATGAGAAAGATGGGGGATGGAATTTGAGGGGAGGAGCTTCGTTCAGTCTTCCCCAATCCCTTCTTTCACCCTTGTCCTCCACTACTCCACTTCTCTTTTGCATGTTTTGTTTAAAAACTAATCCAACTGAGCTTTGTGTCTACATGGGCTGGTCAAGTACGGGTAATCGGCTCAAAAGCTAAAAACCAAAAATTGGCCCAAGAAATTCAGGCCCGTGTTTATGAGACCCGAAATTGGACCGAGTTAACCGGGTAACCGAGATCCCGGTTAACCGAATTACGGGCCGGTTTCGGGCCGGTCTTGGTCCTAAGAGCAACATTCAGACAAGAAAACTTCTCCTCCCTCAAATCCTTCTATAGTAACCCACATACATACAGTAAAAAATACTTCATTCATCATACGTACAAAAATTATATCAAAAAATTACAAAAAAAAAAAAATTGATCTAAAAAATCTCTTATCTCAATCTCAATCTGAGATCCGGAAGATGAAGGCGGATCTGATCTCAATCTCTGATTTGAGATCCGGAAGAGGAAGGCAGATCTAATCTCAATCTCTAATATGATCTCAATATCTGATTTGATCTCAATCTCTGATCTGAGATCCGGAAGAGGAAGGCGGATCTAATCTCAATATTGATCTCAATCTCTGATCTGAGATTCGGAAGAGGATGGTGGATCTGATCTCAACTCTTTTCTCTGATCTTCGACTTCGACCCTTTTTCTGTGTGTGAGAGGGAGAGAACTGGATGTTCCATTAAAATGAAGCAGCATTTCCATTTTATCATAAAACATTAAAACCCATTGTTGTTATCACCATCACGTTCACAAGTACCATATTCTTCATCTTGCTTCTCCACCCAAACCCAAATCTTCATCAACAACAGAGACAAGAAGACACCATGTCTCAAAGCTTCATTGTTTGGGTCCATGGGTTGGGTGATTCAGGGCCTGCAAATGAGCCCATCAAGACCGTCTTCACATCTCCTGAGTTCAAAAACGCCTCTTGGTCAACATCCTCTCTAATCTATTGATGTCAACATCAACAAAGTCAAGGAGTGGGGTCAGGCCGGTTACCCGACGGGCTTCAGAAATGGAAACCGAAGCCCGGACCAGAAACTTCAACCGGGCCCGATTAGCCCGAGTTTTCGGTCCTAAATGCCCACCCCTAGTGTCTACCATGACTTTGTCTTTAAGATGTGCCAGCTATGGAAATCGTTATTTCATTAAAAAAAAATCAATAATTCTACCTGGCCTGGGTAGCTGCTTGGACCTCCTAGGCACGTGCGCCTGGGAGGGTCTTGGGCTCATGCGCCTAATTTGGCTCCAAAGAACAAGAACAGAACTCAGATCTCGTCCTTCCCAAATCACTCGAACAACTCCTCCTTCTCCTCCTTGACAAATCACTTGAACAACTCCTCCTTCAAAAATCGCACACTCCTCACAGACTCAGACTCCTTGATATCATCTAAGCATTCTCTTTGCTGTCTTTTTTTATCAACAAAATAAAAGGTACTTCATCTAAGGATGATAATTGTTGATTCCATGAAAAAAAAATTAATGACAATCCGAAGTCAAGGTTTCACAAAGTTTCACAAACCCCTAAAATCAAATTGTTAGATTCATGTCAATACAAAATCAAAAACCAAATCTGAGTATGGGTCTTTGGAGCCAAAAAGAAAACTCGAAACGAGATTTGAGTCTGTGAAGAGGAGAAGGAACTTGTGAAGGAGTCTGAGTCTGTAAAGGAGTTTGAGTCTGTGAAGGAGTCTGAGTCTGAGTCTAAGTTTTGTGGAGGAGAAGGAATGAGATTTGAGTCTGTGAGTTTGTGAGGAGTCTGAGTCTGTGTGGAGTTTGTGATTTGTGAAGGAGGAGTTGTTCGAGTGATTTGTCAAGGAAGAGTTGTTCGAGTGATTTGGGAAAGACGAGATATGAGTTTTGTTCTTGTTCTTTGGAGCCAAAAATCTCATTTCTTTGGAGCCAAATCAGGCGCACGTGCCAAAGAGGGTCCAAGCGGCTACCCAGACCGGGTAGAATTATTGAAAAAAAAATACATGTAACGACATGTTTCATGACGTGCATTATACATAAGTCCTTAAAACAAGTTACAATGACATGCATGTTAGGTATGTCATAAGTCCAACTCATTATAACCTATATTTGTTGTAGTGGTTTTTCCATCATTGTAGGCATTATCATCTGCAGAGCGTACCTCCTATAATGCTCTTACTTGAAGAACGTGCTTTGGGTTTTTTTCCAAAGGCTGAAGGGAGATTTCCAACATTGGAGTTTTTGAATGTTCTGACAGTTACGTACCTCCTATAATGCGATAAGACTTGTTGTTATGAGTGGTAACTTTCTCTAGGTGAGCACCCAATTTGTTTGCTGAGATCTCGAAGAAAAAGTACGATCTTCCTTTCAAGGGATGAGTATGTCGTTTATTTGCCAACACTTTGGTGTTATCTTGTGCCTCACTATATACCAGTAGACGCTCCCTGTGGCTAGCTCAGGGTTGATCGAAGTGTTGGCAGATGCATCGTTCCTTCCGGGGGTGATGTCTCTGAGTCACCCCGAGTATCGCGCATGGGAAAAGTGTCCTCGCTTGGCAGCATTGTGAGACCTTAACTTCCTCGCCGCTTGCAGTCATCTTTGTCTGTCCTCTTCTACCTCCTTCAAGAGGCTGGATGACAGATTGGAGATGTCTAGAGTTTGTGGCAAGGTCTACACTATCGTTGGCGTACCATTTTTTCAGGGTGATTTGGTGGAACAATTAACGATTAGTTGCTCTAATCCTTTCAGACCCCTTTTTGCACTTTTGTCCTTGATCTTAGGACATCCCCTTTGGAATAAAGCTGAGTCTACTTTCGATACCTTTGTTTTCTTCTGGGTATTGTTTAAGTGAGTCTTTATTTTATGTTGCATCGAATTCAGATGCTTGTAGTCTTTTGTATCCGCCTCAGGGCGCTCGTTGTTACATATTTTCAGTAATCAATAGAGTGTGTTTACATAATTCATTTTTATTTCTTAAATGATTGTAAATCACATAAGCTTCTAAGAACTAAAACTCAACATTGACTATGGAAAGGAAAATGAACAACTAAAATAGACTAATTGTTGGCGGAGAGAGATCAATCCGACCCTGAAGTGAATTCGCATGGCTCTTGCTAGATCGTCGATACTTTCAGCGAACTGCCATATTTCGCTATTATCGCTGAGGTTAATGAAGAATAAGCCTTGTGTGGGAGTTTATTTCAGTGTCAACTGTTTGTCGAAGGTATAACTCATATCTACATTGGCATCTTCGCTTCGTTTGGTCAAAGGGCGGATTGCTCCTATACTGCTTGAATGTTCCCCATTGCTGAATTGAGTCACCGTTGTAAGGATCCCATTTCTATGTGAGTGGAGTGACCTGTCCACAATCCGTGGGTCTTGCTTCAGTTCAGGTTGTCTTGTAGGCTCCAGTTGGATCTAGGAACATTCTATCTGTTTTAGTGCAGCATATGGCAACCTTGTGTCATAGGTTGTTCACCATGTATCATTTTTTCCGAGTGGTTAGCGATGTACTTAACTCACTGGTGAAGGGTGGAGACTAGTGCTTCCATCTGGTGGAGCCATGGTCTTCCTAAGATAAGGTTGTAGGTAGACGGCGCATCATGACCATGAAGTCCAATAACAAGAATTTTCTCTGTTGTGGCTCTCCTGCCACTACTACTAATCGTATCTTCCCGATCGGGAAGCATTTCTCTCCGTTGAATCCAATCAGCAGGTAGTCTGAGAACGCCAGGCTCTCCTTCTTAAGGTCCATACTGCGGAACGCCTTGTAGAATAGGATGTTGAGTGAGCTTCCCGTATCCACCAGGGCCCTCTTCACTTCCCACCTTGCAATGGAGACCGATATGATGAGAGTGTCATTGTGCGGTGCGTGGATGCCTTCGAAGTCCTTGTCTATTAAGGTGGGGATGAGGCTTTGCACCCTTGAGTAGTAAATGCATTTGTCCTCATCTGCGAGTTGTGTCTACATCTTCAGTAGAGTCCGCTTGCGGGATTAGTGTCACTGGTCTTCATCCGATCCGACTCCATGAAGAACATAGATTATGTCCGAAATCTCCTTATCGATCTCCTTTACTGTCTCCCCCTATCCCTGGGTCGTTCTGGTCGCTTCTCAACTTCTATTTCTCACTTCACAATTATCATCTCTTCTAAGGTGATGTACCTCTAGGTGCCTTTAAGGAGTTTTGTCATATCCATAATGGGTTCCAAGCTGAGGAAGTCATAAAGTTTTCCCTCTTTTAGGCCCGTGGTAAAAGTCATCACGGTTGTGTCGTCGCTGCAGTCGTCAATGAGCATCAACTCGTCTTTGAAGTGTATGACATACTCTACGAGTGTCTCATTGAATCTCTGCTTTATAGAGAGTATGTAGTGTGGGCATTTTCGAATGCGCTGACTTCCAACAAAACACGTCAGAAACTCCTTTGCTAGTGTCTTAAATGAGTCAATCGACTTTGGCAGGATGTTGTAAAACCATGTTACCGCTGACTTCTTTAGGCTGTTAGGGAAAGTTTTGCACATCACCGACTCGGACCCTTCTTTGAGTGCCATTACATGCTGGTAATGGTGTAGCTGATCGAATGGGTCCATGGTCCTGTCATAGAAGCCAAACTTTGGAGGTGTGAAATTTTTTGGAAGAGCCTCATTCATGATAAATCCATGGACAGTGGAACAAAGAGACGGTACAGTGCATCTGGGTTGTGTGCCCCTCTGCGGAAGGGGTCTTGTGGGGGCGAGCCTCTCTACCCTGAGAGTCAATTTCGCATTAGCTGCGCCGCCTCCTCTAGTCCAATGAGAACTAGCAGGGGCTTAACTCTCTTGTGCATGCTCTCTGTTGTCTTCCAGAGATGGAGGCAAGTGTTGTTTTTAATCTCCATTAGCGAGTGGAGGGCTTTGTTGTATGAGAGCCTCCGCTGCTTTGGCGATTTGTTGTATTTGAGACGACATCAAATCTAACCAATGGTTCGTCGTTGCTATGGCTACCGCGGGGGTGTGAGTTAGCTGCCCGTGTGCCACCGGTACCGCTGAGAGCGACAGTATAGCACCCATCTGAGCGTTTGGCATGTTCCCTTGTTCTCCATTGTTGTGTGATCTTATGGTCACAAAATCTTTGTATTCTGAAAAGAAATGACCCTAGTGAAAGGTTATGAACTTTGTCGTCCCCACAGACGGCACCAAACTGATGCAGTTGATTTTCACTCCCTACTTTGACATTGACCTGCAAAAAGAACGCACGTGAGCCACAGACCACCATTTTGGTGGCCGATGACACTTCGATGCTAAAGTCAGATAGGGATCTGAGGAAGACATAATGTCTAAACAGAGAATTTGTAGCATATATTAGCTTACCAACATTTGGTCTTATTTATAGTGTTGGAGTCCTGGTTTGACCAGGCCATCAGTGTCGTAGATTAAGGAAGAAGATCTTCATGGAGATTCTTCTCTAATAAGGAGTCATGTTGTGAATGGGTGTTTTCCTGTTAGCCTTGTGCTCCTAGATACGAGGGAGGTAATTCCTGTTTCGAGGGTAGTCCATAGATGAAAATCTCCATGTGTGATATATACTCTGGAATTTGTTTCCTAGTTGGAAGCAAAGTGTTATTATCTTGCATGTACGAAGCTGATCCTCGAGATACTTGCATTTAGCAGGGTTATGGGTATTGAGGATAGCTGTGAAACGTGTGGGTTTAGCAGGTTGTAATGATTTTGGGTCTGCCTGACGGACTGCGGACTGCGCTGTGCGGGCGTGAAACTGCTTGGGCCGGATCAGGGTTGGGTTGATGTTTGGGCCTACTATTCCTCGAGATCATCATGACATATGTACGATGTAGAAGAGGAACAATTTTGGTGCATCATCACTAACCATCATCAACGATGTTATTAGGGATGAGTTAGATATCATCTAGCTTATTTTTTCTAATTATGTACCACACAACGTTCAGGTATCACATAAATGTTGAACTTAGCTACAAATTTGGTTCTTCTAGTGAGTGCAGAGGTTTTCAAATCCTATTTGAAGAAACATAAACCAACCTTGGAATCAAAACATGTGGAATTACAAGGTGTCATTTTCATTGTGGATGAAATCACAAAGAAAAGTAGAGTGCACTGCAAAAACAAAGATAAATTGGAGACCGGGAGCCACAACCATTTTTCTGCTTAGATTCAAACTCCTTAGTAGCAACTGCAGATTGTTCTACTCATTATATAGGTGTGTTTCGAGGTTGAGAGAAATTGCTGCTACAATTGTTGTTTTGTCAGAGTTTGTAAAGATTGGAGTGCTGTGGAAGGTTTGTGAAAGAGGAGGATGAAGGGCATGCATATAAAGGGAGGAGAGGTTAGACAGTAGATGAACACGTTGTTTATTGGGTGGGTGAAGGGAACTACAGGGCCGGCTCCCTCGCCGACATGATTATTCTTGCATTTCACCAAAATTTTATTGCCTAAAAACCACCATTTTCAAATGACAAGTTGTGTGAGTCTATAAGACAATCCTCGAGTTAATGAAACGACTAGGGCATCTATCCAAGGGTTTGCACTGCTCAAGGCAATCCAACACAAACATTGCTGGTGAGGATAATATATCACTGTGCCTCCAAAAAAAGGATGGGAATGTTTAAACAAATCCATGTAATGCACGTGAAAACTTTTCATTTATCTTTGAACATCATTCCAATTCCAATTCCAATTCCAGTGTTAACAACTTTCCACGCATTAAGGATGAACAGTAAGATAAGACAGCCTTTAAAAACATATTATTCAGTAAAGTTCAATCAGGATAAATGTAAAAGACTTGAGGAACTAACACAATACACGTTGCTTGAAAAGCCATAGCCATCTGCAACCAAGTCAACCTGCGTTGAGGCTAGTATGAAAAGGCGTTCCATTATGGTGCATAACATCTTATGGCTCAAAAACCATATTCTCTGCTTCCTATCTAACAAACTCTGGACAATACAAAAGACATGTATTGCTCTCCAGAGTTAGGGAAAACAACCTGTAATGGTAGATAGATATCTTCAGAAATGAAAGGAATACATATTTGATTCGCTTTAACAAGAAAAACTATATAGCACCAACTAGGAAGTTGTTAACTCTGGTTCATCTTTAAATGGGGATATTCCAACTGTATGACGTTTATAGTTAAATCTTTCTATAGAGATACTAATAGAACAAAAACTACAACTAAGCAATAATTGAAACATGAAGCAAATAAATCTACAATAAACATTAATTGAAAAACATGTAAGAAATAAATAATATTTCATTCAATCAACAACCTTCGTTTTATTTATAACTAGTATATTACTCATTTCGTTGCCACGATAAAAAGTGTATGTATGGTGACATTAGGATAAAAATTAGTCAAAGTTTTTATTAGATGAAAAAGAATATTCATAACAGTGGAAGTGGAGTTCGGGTTCTTTATTTGAATTTGCCTTGAGAAGGCCTTATCACTCATTTGAAAAAGATTGAAAATACTTACGGTATGAAATGTATTATATATTTATTTGAAATGCATGTGTAAAATGTATAGTTTAAAATTTTAAGTACGGAGAAGGGCATTCCAGTAATTCAAAGACCAAACAATACATGTGTTATCTCCCTAGGCAGTCTACATTATAACGTACAATCAAAAGATGATGTAAGCGGGAGTTATTTAAACAAAATAAAAATGCAATTGCTATCACAAAGAAGATTTAATTTACAATGACAAAATAAACCAGACTTAAAATAGCCACATATGGGCATTGTTGTAATTTTGGTATGCATCTAAAATATGTTATATGCCCACACTTATCGATTTTAATTAAATATTTAATAAATAATCATTTTGGATCTGAATGTTGCAAATTTGCAATTGCTTACTAAAGTCATATACTACCACCCATGTTGCAAGTATTTAAATATTTAAATATTTAAATAATACATGTGTGCCTTATTTGCTTAGTAAGGTCACAACCCCACCTACCCACTCTTTTTTTAGCTCTTTTTTAATTCCCTTTCCAGCCCAGCCAAACCCACCGCCTCTCTCTCTCTCTCTTTTCATTCACAATTTGCAGCAGATTCACAACCCAGCCAAATCCACCAAGTTGCACCAGATTCATAATTTGCCATTCATGAGGAAATGGTGAGGTTAATCCACCTGCAACCATGAAAATCCTTGAGCATGAGTAGATGAGAATCTATGAAAAAGATAAAGAATGATGAAAACTCGACCCAACAGACAAACTCCCATCACCATCAAGACCTCCATCTGTAATCACTTGAACCACAAATCTAGTAAAGATATCAGAGAGATTGAAAGGCTAGCCGACGATGGTGGGAAGTGGAAGGGAACTCAAGGAGCAAAATGAAGAGGGAAGACAAAGGGGTTGAACAGTTCCTAATCCATTGATTTAAGTTTTTTGTTGTTGAGTGGAGCCGCTTATAAAGAAAATGAAGTTGCATGTGAAGACGGAGAGATGAAAGTTGTAAAGGTGAGAGAACTTTGCCCTTGAGCATGAGAAGAGATGTGAAGAGGAAAATATCGAGGGTTCAAATTTTTCACTTGAGTTCTGTCAAAGACATAACTTTGCCACATAAGACATACAAACTATCTATAGTGTCTATGTGTCCATGAGTAGTAAAAGACATATTTGAATTGTAAGAAAGATTGTCCTAACTTCTCCGACAAGCAAACAAACATAAACGCAATTGGCTAATAATGTCCCAACTATTATGGGATGTACTTAATAGACCCAATTACAATATTATTAAATTAATACTACTAAACAAACCGTTTACATCAACCTCCCCGAGTTGAATAAACTTTCCTCAAGCTTGAAGTTGAAGAAGTCAAATGAACACAAACAACCACTGAGAGAACATAAGGTGTAGTGCATGAGTAGAAGTTGACCTCGAACTTTGCTTTTGTAGTGGCTTGCACCACAAAGAATCAAACTAAATACTTGACACCAAAAAGAAAGTCCAATAGGAATCCTTAGCTTGAAGTAGGTCCACTGCGTGATTTGAATGTTGTGCACAAACTTGTCCACTAAATTCAGCATAAAATTTATCAAAATTGGATCATAAACATTGTTCTGCAGTGTCACATTGTCCATCCTGTGGTGGTAAATAATAGCAGCATCATGATAACTAGAAAAATCATATCCATGTGATGGTACAGGTCCACATATACGGCTGCAAATAGCGGCAGACAATGTTTTAAAAAGTATTTTTCATTCTAGAAGTGGTCAAGCTTTTTTCGAGGCAAAGCGGTGCACTGATGAGTAAAGAGGCGTACACATCGTTTTTGAATTACAAAAAGTGACAAAAAATATAAAAATTTACAAACAAATGAAAAACAAAAGAAGCAATCATCGATACAAGAAATGACATGAATTCCATCATAAAAATGCTTGAGGATGTAGAGCTACACCAAAATGGCTAATTAGCAACATTAATATTTTTAATTTGTAACTCTTCGTTATGTTACAAATCTTGTAACTAAAATTTTTTTTACTAATTATTGAGTTAAGTTACTAAAAATATGAATTAGTAATTTTAATAAATATATTATTCACTTAAGTTCCCCTTTATACTGTTAATTTCTTCTCTAAACCCATCGTTTGCAGAACCATTACAAAACCTAAAAACCACAAACTTCACGAATCTCTTTCTCAATCGAAGATCTCTCCGTTACTCTTTCGATCTATGCATTACTCTCTATCGATATCATTTTCACTCCATCGATTTCTATGTCACTGCTATTTAGATTTCGCGAGGAATGGAGGAACGTCGATTTGTCTCTCAATCGATCGATCGAAGTCAAGAGAAGTTCGTTCGATTACAAGATGATTGCGAGACGGAGAACACTCTTAAGGTAATCTCTTTTTTTCCCTTTCTCAATCTTCAAATTTCATTTCAACTTCTGATTTTGAATTCTAGGTTTATAGTTTTGATGATAGTCTGGATTACTCGAGATTCTGTGTGATTTGCTCTAAAGTCTGTTATACATTTAGTGGATACATTAGCATACCCACTAACTAAGGGGGGGGTAGCTGATGATACATCAAAATAGACTAACATCGCAGCCATACACATGGCATAAAAAATCCATCATGAGGATCTAGCGTCCCATTTACAAAGTTAGCTCGTAAAACCCAAGAAGGCAAAATCGATCATAAAAGCCCAAACAGTGCCATTAAATAAAGTCGTAATTAAAGCCTAAACCAAGCCCACACGAGTTCTCTCATAAAGAAAAGGAACATTGCTTAAGGAAAGAGTCGTGGAGAGAGTTGCGCCTCAACGGACACATCTTCATAAATGAGGAGACCATTACGAGAAGCGTCGGCTTCCGTTGCGCCTCACATGCTTAAAACATGCAGAGAATTAACTATGATCATTATATAATGTAAAAGGGACAATCAACCATGGTATGCAACTTTAACTGAGTTTTGTCCAGGTTTACTTCATTATTTAAACAGAGTTGTTGACTTAAGCATCGAAGTGCCTTCAGCCACCAAAAATGTGGTCTTTGGTAGTCTAACAACTATTTTCCAAGTCAAACTTACAGGAGGGCGAGATTGGACGCATCAACAACCATAGCTACTGCGCAAAATAAACCTAATATGTTGAAGTTCTCTAAAAACAATACACATAATTGAATCTTCGAAAAGGATATTTGATTTCCATAATTGACTTAAAAGTTAATGGAGCTATTATAGTAAAACAAGTAGGATTTGCTTTAATCAGTAGGCAACGACTACTCCACACCACTATATGTATTGTCTCATACCACCATGTACTCTTTTTTAACCTACTAACCCACACCACCCAAAAAACAGTTTTTGAAAAAAATAGTAACATAAAAACATGGTAACTTTTGACCAATTTAAAACCTCAATTGAGACCGATTCTCAAGCTCATCAAAACATGAAAGTTGTAGTAGTCATTTTACTAAAGTCACACAAATCTATCCCGCAAAGAAAATGAGGTAGTGTCCCGGACTTTCGGTCAACTTATATGCTCAAGCAAGACCGATTATCAAGCTCATCAAAGCACAAAAATTGGTGTACTATGTGTTATCTAATAAACACAATTTTAATCACTTGAAAATTTCTTGAAATTAGAAAGCTATGGTCATTTTACTAAAGTCGCATAAATATGTCCCTTAAAGAAAATAGGGTAGTGTCTCTGACTTTCGGCCAACTTATATGCTCGAGCGAGACCAATTCTCAAGCTTATCACAACATGAAAGCTGTAGTACTCTGAGTTATATAATAAACACAATTAAAATCAATTGAAAATTTTTTGAAATGAGAAAGTTATGACTATTTTACGACAAGCACTCAAACTGTCCAGAAAAAAAAGTTTGCTTTCACAGTTCGCATTGTCCTGTGCGAATGGGTGAAAACATAGACTGTTTTTTTTTTCTGGATAGTTTGAATGTTTTTCGTAAAATGACAATATCTTTCTCATTTCAAAACATTTGCAAGTGATTAAAATGGTGTTTATTAGATAACTCAAAGTTGAGCTTGAGAATTGGTCTCGATCGAGCATATAAGTTGGCCGAAAGTCAGAGACACTATTCCATTTTCTTTGCGTGACTTTAGTAAAATGATCGTAACTTTCTCATTTCAAAATTTTTTCAAGTGATTCAAATTGTGTTTATTAGATAACTCATAGTACTAGAATTGTCGTGTTTTGATGAGCTTGAAAATGGGTATCAATCAACAATATAAGTTGAACCAAAGTCAGGAATAATACCTTGTTTTCAGAGACATAGAGGATGAGAGCAGTGGCGGGGTTGTGGCGATGATGGCAGGGTGATGGCGTTGTCTGATGGAAAAAAAGAGAGCAGTTAGAAAAGAAGGGAAGAAAAGAAGATAAAGAGTGGGGAGGAGAGTGAATTTTAAATTTTGAGTGTTTATTGGTGGTATGGGAGAGAAGTGGTGGTGTGGGAAATAAAATAAGTGGTATGGAAGATAAAAAGTTGATATGGTAGTGTAGGATAGTACTTTAGGTGGTGCGAAACAATTGCTAGTGTGGAACAGTCGCTGCCTAATAAGTATCCAACATTGATTTTAAACCATCTTGGGGAACACGACAAAGCTTTTGGGGGCTTTTTACACTTGTGACTAGGAAATTCATCTCACAACTAAAACACAATGAGTTTAGAGCACTTTAATTGTGAATAACGTCATCTTAAACCTTAACATGATCATTCAATAACAACCTTCAATTGACACGACATCAACTTCTTTCGAGAATGTTTTTTTATAACAATACTTACTTAAAATATATTAAAAGTGACTATTACAATACTTTAACCCTGATATAGTGGCTAAGTCATGAGCTTATCTGTTAAGAGTTCTACTAATATAATTACAATACCACCTGGGATGAAAATTAAGCAAGCAACTAATATTACTAATAAGCGACTGCCACACCCATTTGGTGCCAAGTTTTCCAAGTATGTAGGAATTTAGCCAGAAATTTGTTTGGACAGAGAGCAGTGTTGTTGAAAATGCATCTGTTTGTACTCAAGAAAGTCGCAAATTGGGAAAACATCTCGTCTTTGTTTTTAGGTATGGATTTAGCAAATTTCCACATAAAATTGAAAAATGTGGGGATGGTAGGGATTGAAACTATCATCTGACCAATTGACGGGTATGGTCGAAACCATCCAAAGATGGTGAACAATGGGGCACAAGAAGAAAAGATGGGTTAGATCTTCCGAGTGCCTTTTGCAAAATGGGCACAGATCCTCAATGGGAGTATGCAATCTAACTAAATTAGGTCTCGTGGGAAGAATGTTTCGAGTCAGTTTCCATGGCAAAAAGAGCGCACTAGGGGGGGGGCTCGAATTCTCCAAAGTTCTCTAAGAAGTTTGTGCTCGAAAGTGTGTGTGTGTGGGGGGGGGGGGGGTGGCGATGATGTGGATGTGTGGTTTGTATTATAGTATCTTGGATATCAGAGGCTCTAATGATAGTATTAGTGAGATCAATAGCCATTGGTGAAGGAAACAAAGAATGAATCAAATTTGTGTTTTATTGTGGTTCAAAATCCAAAGTTTTGAGATTGAAGAGGGCAACGATTGTTGCGAGGTGGCCGTGGTGTTATCAATGAGAAGAAGGTTGGGCTTAACACAACAGTCTCTCCACAGATCAATGGTAGTACCCGACCTAACTTTCCATAACAGATGACTATTCATCCTTTTAAGGGCCGCAAAAATTGCCTCTCCAGGCAAAGGAGGCGATGGAAGGAGCTTTGGATAACTAGGCCAGGCTTTCTTTTTTGTTAAAATAAATATTCTTAAGTTGAAGAGTTCTGGCAGAAAGAGGGTATGAAAACAATTGCCACATACTTTTAGCCATCAAAGCTAAATTCTTATTCCTAGATATATGAATATTGAGGCCGCCGAGGATTCAGGGCTTAAAAATGAGATCCCAAGTGCACAGGTGTTTAGCTTTGCTATCCGTTGCTCCACTCCACCAGAAGTTCAGAGCAATGTTATCCATTTTATTTGTGATGGAGCAAGGGAGTAAGAATGTTTGCGTAGTATACACTGAGATGGAATTAATAACAGCCTTTATCATGACCGTTCTGCCAGCCTGAGAGAGAACTTTAGATTTCCAGTCTGAAAGTTTGTTGTTGACATTTTCAACTAGGAACTGAAAATCATTGCTTTTATTGTTGGAGAAGAGGAAGGAGGAACCCAAATATTTATTTTTGGGGTTGTAGAAGTTCGATCCCAGGACCCTATTGATCATTCTTGAATGCCGTGGGTGGACATTTGAACTATAGTAAACAGAAGATTTGTCAAAATTGATGCTTTGACCCGAGGCATGGCAATAATGATGTAGGATATCCTTGACCAAATGGGCTTTCACAATGGAAGCGTGACAGAATATCATAAGATCATCGGCGTAGAGAAGATGGCTAATGGCAAGGGAATTGCGTATGAGTTTGATGCCCTTGATAACTTTATCCGATTCAGCTCTTCCAAGAAGACATGAAAGTGTTTTCGTAACTAGGATAAAAAGATAAGGGGATAAATGGTCTCCTTGGTGAAGACCCCTTGATGGTTTGATAG
Organism: Berberis thunbergii; assembly: GCA_003290165.1. Taxonomy (NCBI): domain Eukaryota; kingdom Viridiplantae; phylum Streptophyta; class Magnoliopsida; order Ranunculales; family Berberidaceae; genus Berberis; species Berberis thunbergii. The sequence continues at coordinate 221,858 of QNQO01000471.1, read as the reverse complement.
GAGAAAAATGAGTTCCATTGAGGAAGACTTGAAGAGAAGTGGTGGAAATACGGGCGATCATCTGAGTCCAATCTACTGAGAAGCCAAATTAGGTCAAAATTTGTGCAAGGAATTGCCATTCAACTTTATCCTAGGCCTTGGCCATATCAATTTTAATAGTCATCCAATCTTGTTTCTTTTTTCGCATGTGGTTCATTTGAAAGAAGGTTTCGTGGGCTAAACTGAAATTGTCAAAGATAGAACAACCATCTGGGAAAGCTCCTTGATTTTGGGAAATGATGTTATCAAGCAAAGGTGTAAGTCTATTAGCCAGGATCTTAGAGATTACCTTATACATAAACATTGCAGAGGCCTATAGGTCTGAATTTTTCAAGAGAGATAGGATTGCCCACTTTCGGGATTAGGGTAACAAAGGTCTCATTTAGCTTGGGGTCAAGAAGTTTAGTGATGAATAACTGTGTGACAACATCTTTTTTGACAATCTCCTAGTAATGTTTAAAGAAAAAGGCGTGAAAACCATTTTGTTCTGCCTTTTTAGTTGCCAAAGTCAAAGAGGGTCTTGGTGATTTCCTCTTCACTAGGGATTGCCAGAAGATATTCATTTTAATCCAAAGTGATGACAGGTTCAAAAAGGGAAAGAATGTCCCAGTTTGGGGTTGGGTTGGAGGTTTGGAAGATGCCGTTAAAATAATCATTAAAGACTTTCCCAACCTCTTTATGATTTGAGTGCCAAACACTATCCATATCTCTAACACGAAAGATATGAATTTTCTTCCTTCTGAGTAAAGTTGCTAAGTGGAAGAATTTGGTATTATTATCTCCTTCACGAAGCCAGGAACTGTAAGACTTGTTCTGCCAAAAGAGTTCCCCTCTAATTAAAAACTCCTCTAATACTCTGATCTAAATGACACTATCTCTAGAGGGATGCTCATTCTGAAAATGGACGAGAGCCATTTGGGTCTCAGAGGTGAAGAGTTTAATATTTCTAAACTCCACCCTATTCCATTTAGTGAGAGTGCGGCTGAGATAAGTAGTTTTAATATGAAAGTTCTGGGAGGGTATCTCATGTTGTGTAGGGGACCAGGAGGAAGAGATCAGAGAATCACATATAGGATCTCTAGACCACATATGAAAGAATCTAAAAGGCTTAGGACCGTGGTGATTGAATTTTGCAACTAGTTGAAGAGCAAGGGCTCTATGATCGGTTGTTGAGGTGTGGATTGTATGCGCAGGAGCCAATGGAAAATGTTGTAGCCAATATGTTTTGGCCAGAATACGATATAATTTGGCTTTGATGCCATGAGTGTCTTTCCTTTTGTTATTCCATGTAAACTAGGAGCCATTTAGAAGGAAATCAATGAGATCATGGGTTTTGACGACGGTATGAAGATGGGCTAAAGCATTAGGTCTAGGTTTGACACCCCCCCCCCCCCCATTATCTTACCTAAGTTCAACATAACATTAAGATCGCCTATAATAATACCCAGTAGGGTTTGAAGGTTGTAAAGGTTTGACATGTTATCCAAAAATTGTGATCTAAAAGAGGAGTTTGGTTCATAATAAACAAATAGAGTCGACCAAGTAGTAGTGCAATAATCATCAATAATGCAATTGAAATAGTATTTACAAAAAAAAGAGAACAATAAGATTGACACCTTCCTTCCAAAAGAAAGCAATTCCTCCAGATTGACCGGTTGCTGCTACTGAAAATCCATGTTTGTACCCTAGTCTCCGGCGCATGCTTTCCATCTTGGTTGAAGTGGCTTTGGTTTCAGAAATAACTATTTGTACCTTTCATAAAAATATTTGTACTTTATATACTTACTATGATTCTCAGCAAAATTAATACTACATTTGACCTACCATACATGTTTATAATTTGAACTATTTATACTTATAAAAAAAATTGATGCAATCACATGAAGGTCGAAGCATCGGAAGTCCAAACATGAAGGAAATATCCATGCACTACATAATAAAAGTTTTGTAGTAAAAGATTAGTACATTTCTTATTTGGCAATGTTTCAACTGATCAGTGATTTCCCCTGACAACAAAATATAGGAAACACCTTTGATGAAGGTTATTGAAAAAAAAAAAAAATAATAATAATAACAATTATCCAAATCCAAATGAAAAATGTTCAAGTAGCAAGTGCACCAACTACCAAATTAGGATTAGCATCACATGCCATCTTCTCAAGGTTGTTAATCATCTTTTAAATGTTGAACCGTTTTTAAAAACAATTTTATATTTTCTTTCCTTTTATAAGGTTATGTTTTTGTTTCCTCAAATATTTCATTTCACCCACAAATAATATGATAGTAATTGTTTAAGCAACCATTGATTAATACTCACTAAAAACTTCTATCACCTAAATATTTAAAAGGGGAAAACATTTCTGTACATAGAAATCATTTGAAAATAATGGACTTCAAGGTTTGTCAACCCTTCTCCGTCTTCCTTCACAGCCACCAATCTTTCACTTATATCTACCAACACTAGAACCTATCACCCTACCCTTTTTTTCCTCTTCTCACCTATATCTACCAACACTAGCACCTATCACCCTAACCCTTCTTTTCCTCTTCCTTCACAGTGAAAAAGTTATTCGTGAATTGGAACAAAAACAATATTGGTTAAGCTTGTAAAATCAATATAGGTTGAGCGAAGTGCTATTGTAAAAATGTATTAACAAAGTTGTAATGTCATGCATACTGAGTTGTGAGTAATTGATGGAATTAAATCATTCAAATACAACCGTGATGCAAGAGATGAAATCAAGTCATGCGCCAATCAAAGTAAAAGCCAACCAAGAACGAAGTCAATTCCAGATACTGAAGTCAAAAAATGAAGATAGGTCAAGTAATGTTAAAACTTCAATACAAGTCCAAAATGGTTGAAGTCTAAGAAGGTGGACAATGCCAAATGGGATTTGAAGACAAGGCAAAAGAATTTATTGATGACCAAATTGTAAATGAAGTGTCAAAAGCTATTTTGAGGCAAAAATGTGTAGGAACCAAAATTCAAGTTTGAATTTAGGTCATCTTCTAACATGAGAATGGCTATTCTCACTGTAGATGTGCCTATGTGCTTAAAGAAGAAGTCCATGTCAAGTATAATGACATGTGATGAAGAGAAGGCAGACCCAAGATTTTAGTCAGGGAGAGAAATGGCAAATAAGTATTAGTTGATAATAAGAGTTATCAAGGGTGGAGCAAAAAAAATTTCTAGCCGAGTTAGTAAATAAAAAAATATAATTATAAAAAATACATTGCATATACTAAATTGAATCCGGTGTAATCCAATTTTAATCCAAAATAAGGTCACAACATAAATAACCTTAGTAAGGAGCAGACGAGCGTAATACTAGAATATATAACTAAAATCACAAAATAATTAGGATAAGTATGTAGTTGAAGCTAAAAAAAATCTGAAATTTGTGAACATAATAATATCAAAATATTGATTGATGCCAAAAATCGACATTGATGTCGTTGCTTGATTTTCGACATCAATCAAAGAAATATGTATCTTTTTGTTTATTTTTTCCTTCAACCTACAATACACTTCAATAAAGTATGGGTTATCGACCACTTCAGTTGGATTAGAAGACAATATCTGAATTTCAATTTAAAGAATAAAGAGAAGAACAAAATAATGGATGGTGAGAATAAACTAAAAGTTAAAGGAGAAAAAAATTATTGAAAAAGAGAAACAAAGATAAAAGTTACTTCTTCAATGAAATTAAAATATAGTACATGCACTTTTTTACCAAGCGAAAATATAAAGCCAAGAACTACAACTAAAAAAATTCTCTAAAAAAACTCTCCTTTATGAACTCCATGTATGGGGTTTTTATAGGTAAAAAGGGTTTGAGTAAAATAAGGAAACATAATTGAGTGAAACATGGTTGAGTGAAACAATGAAACGTGGTTTTATTTAAACAAGGAAACATGAAAACATAGTTGAATGAAACAAAGAAACATAGTTTGAGTTAAACAAGGAAACATGGTTGAATGAAAATAGGAAACATGGTTGAGTGAAACAATGAATGGCGTTGGATTTGAATAAGGAAACATGTCTTGTAGAGATTTTTTTATAATAAAGTTGGCCATGTGGATGTCCAATTCTTTATGTTGATTTCCTCGAGATCCGTAGTTGTTGATGCATTGTGAGCTTGACTTCATTGGTCTTTGGATTGAAATTCTTTAGTCCTTATGAACCCATTTGAACTCCCATTATGCCTTCCAGTTGTTGACTTTATGCATGATTTGAGAGTTGTGCTGGAATTCCTACTGATTACGCCCAAACAGTACACGCGGTCAATTGCAGTAAAGAATGGGGTGTCGATCCCACGAGGAAAACGATCTACAAAACAAGGTTAAGGAAGACAAACTATGCGAAACTAAAGTTAAGAAATTCTAACAAATTTAAAATACGAAATTTAATTTAATTTAATGAAAATTAAGTTTGGAAAAATCACAAGGTTCCAAAAATCCCTCCTAGACTTCACGCGCCAACTAGTATTGATTCGCTATGATGACTCAACTACGTGTTTCACATCCCAAACGACGTAATCGTAAAAATAATCTTTTAATCATTAATATACCCTAATGTAAATGAATTTTAGATTTTACTTCTTCTAAGAAAACACAAAGGTAGGTCTGTCATATGTGATATCTTAAACTTACGATATATCCGGAGACAATATCGTAATAAATGACGATCACATATAACTAACCTACCGGAATCAATTAATTCTTAGACATTCCACACATAAGAAAAACGTGACTAAGCTTATATGGAGAAGAAAAGATAATCACCGGAATAATAAAAATCTACGAAGAAATCTATGATATCCTTGTCACTGAAATAACATAAATTTCTATATTAAATAAAAGTGAGAATCATTAAACATCATTATTCGTCGTGAAAACTTAAAGCGAATCAATTAATAATTTAGTGCTTTACATCTAGGAGTTCACCTCTTCACCTTGCGTGGGGTTTAGTGACTCATGGTGGTGGTGGTCACAGCATCAGTGGAGGAGGAATCAATAATTTCCTGTACGCGCATGAATCTCGAGAAAAATAGATAAATTTGCACTGTGGTGGCTCTTACAGGCTCTCGGGGTGTCAATAGCCAAAACGGTTTTTCAGTTTTGAAAAACATTTTCTCTCGCGTGAATTCGCTGCTCTGCTAGTTCATCTTCTCCAGCGCGATAGCATCCCTGCCCTGCTCCGCCGCTTCGATTGCGCTTTCCGCAAGCTCCTTCGTCGTCTGAACGTCTCCGACACCTGCAAGAACAGAGAGAATGTGAGGGAACAGTGGAATCAACACAAACGTGAAGGAGGACAAGGAATAGGAAACGAAACAGGGAGGTGCTCTGTCTGTTTCGCGGTGGTAGCGAGTCTGTCGCGGTAGTGGTGGCTCTAAAAGAGAGAGGCGTGGAGGAGGGAGAGACCGTGGAGAAGAGAGAAAGAGGAAGGAGGGCGGCTGCGAGGGAGAGAAAGAGGGAGGTGCTCCCTGTTTCGCAGCAATACCGTGCGCGTGGTGGTGGCGATGGTGCTCGGGTGATGGTGGCAGTGAGAGAGAGGGAGGGAGATGGTGGTGGCGGCTGTGTTATGGACAGAGAGGACGGTGGCGAGGTGAGGTTTGTAGCGTGAAACAGGGGCGAGGACGGTGGTTAGATGGTGGCAAGGTGGTGATTGGTTAGTGGCGAGAGAGCTCTGTCTCTGCCCCAATGGAGGTGGTGATGGTGGCTAGAAAAGAGAGGAAGATCAGAAAACGTAGAAGAGAGGAGTGTCCAAAAAGAAGACAAGAGAGAAACCTAAATAGGGTTCCCCTATTTCCTTGTTAGGCTGGGCTTAGGATTCTAGCTTTCTGGGCTTGGGCTTGATTAAAGTAAGTCGACCTATGCTTATTTGGGTTAGGCTTAGATGTGTGAACCACTCTTTTGTACCACCGCTAGAATCAACAAATTAATCATTTCCTCAAATTGTTGCCTTAATGCGATTTTATCGTTCACGCACAAATTCCTACAAAAACATGAAAATGAATAATTAGAATAAAATATATTAATTGAAGCACTAACATAAATAAATTAAGGGATATATTTTGTAATAATTACGTGTATATCAAATATCCCCAAACCTATATTTTGCTAGTCCTCGAGCAAAATAAAATAAAGAATAAAATCCTAACTCACTTTCGTAGGAATCACAGTTGCACTTACCTTAACGTGCAACAAGGCTTTAAACTTCTAGATTGCCTCTAGAGGACGAGTTATAGTTTCGTGAGGGTTTTCCGAAATGCTACCCCCAAACATTACTGACTCAATAATACAAAATCTATTTTCTAAAAACATAATGCAAAACATATGAACATTCCCTTTTATTTTCCTTAGAGTATTTTTCTGATGGCTTATAATTCAAGAAAAACAACAAACTAATAATGTCACAAAAGTATATCAATAGAGTACAATAATTTAACGGTATCTAGAGGTTAAATGAATTTCATAATCATTCTCAACTCGAAGTGTGTGTGTGTGAGGAGCCTTATCAACATAACTCTTCATCTCATAGTAAAGATGTGACAAGATAACCTTTAGAAAAGACGTTTCGACTACAATTCTCTCATGTCGCTCAGAAATGAAACGCTCAGAGATTGGGCACTCAGTTTATATGTGAGGAAAAGAATATACTATGGAAAATGCAAACGTCTCACATATAATTATCATGAAAAACGGAATTTTCAAAGAGTGAAATGAATATGATCTCATGGACCGGAACATTGATTACTTTTGAGAATGTTGAATCAAACACCATAGTTCTTGCTTATTCAATCTCCACATCAATTAAGCTAACTTTCACTTAAGATCAATCAGGTCTTTACTAGGTTGTATTGGGGCTTGGATTATGGCAAACAATAAGGGACAAAAGGATACAAAGATTTCCTGAGAATGGATACACCCTTGAATAGAACATAGGGCATTGAAGAACAAATCAATGTCGTACACCATTACCTTTTTCTTCATTATTTTTTTCTTCAATCGCAAATTTTTTTTTTTTTTTTTGACATGCTTTTCCCCATTGATACAATCCAACACTTTTACTTCGAGGGTGCATGAAATATCTTTTTTTTTTTTTTTTGCCCATTCCATAAATATATCTCACCGTATACATTCTCAGAAAATTGGGTAAGGATAAAATAATAAAGGTATTACTCCTTGATTGGAGTAGGTATTGGGAATGGGGATAACAAAAAAAAAGGCTATCTAAAGGCTCAAAGGGCAGGAAATGGATATTTATTATTGGGTAGGCTAAAAGGCTAAAAATGGTTTAAAGAAAGAAATGCCTATATCACTTCATAAGTTCTAGTTAGTACTAGGACATCTCAACTAAATAAAGGAAGAAGTTATAGTGTAAAGATTCAATTTTTATGTCATTCTTAAAGCAATCAATAAGAAAATCAAGAATAATGAGATCATCAACGAAATAATGCGGACTCAAGAAAAATCAGAGTGTAATTAATAACCCTAAAAAAAAAAGAATGGCTCACAACACACACGGGTTAAAGTCTCTACTATTATTCTAAGGTTTTTCTAGTTCAATATCTCACTAATCAACTTCAAATCATGTTGACTTGGCTCATAGTGCGCGAATAGTCAAGTTGAAAAGTCTCACGAAATACATCTAACATAAGGATAATATCAAATATCATGTTTTCCACTAATATAACTATGTGACACGTGCTAGTATGTGTTTTCTCAAAATTAAAGCAACAAAAAATATTCTCTAAAAAAACTCAAAACCCCTTTTTCGCTTTTTTTTTATTCACCAAGAGTACGGATTTCAAATGCATTTTCAAGAAAATTTTACACAATTACCATAATCATCTAAGTATTCAATGGAGATTGAGTAGAACACAAAAATGACTCGATTTAATTGTAAAATACGTTTTAAACTCAAAGATTTTTGTAAATTGCATTAAAAAAAATCTAGTAAACCACACCCCCAAACCTAAACCAAACATTGTCCTCAATATATAAAATAATAATCACGACAAATGAAGGAAAAGGAAAAGAGGAGGGTTAGAGTGATAGTACCATAGTGAAGCTTTACCAATTTCAAATAGACAATGTCCTTACAGTCACCAAAATATAAGAAAGTGATACCGACGGGAGAAAGGAACATATGGGATGAAGAGCTCCAAGTGACTCCAGTAGCAACACCTAAAATAACCTGAAACACTAAAAGAAAAACATAAAAGCAACAACCTAAACTAAACTAAAATAATAATAATAATAATAATAATAATAATAATAATAATAATAATAATAATAATAATAAATGAAAAATAAAAATAAAAACCTAAACTAAAGATAGGGTAGAGAACATCAAATCAAGTAGACAGGGGCAACCAGAGAGATCTCTTCTGGCACCTCTACTCGCTCCACATAGTGCTTCAAACGTTGCCTATTGACTCTAAATACTCTCCCATCTGTTGGATCTTTAATTTCTATGGATCCATTGGGAAAAACTTGTTTTACCATGAATGGGCCCGTCCATCTCGATTTTAGCTTGTCAGGATGAAGATGAATGCGTGAGTCATAGAAATAGACTCGTTGGTTGGGCTCGAAATGTTTCCTCAGAATTTGCTTATCATGAGCTGTTTTCATCTTCGCCTTGTATATTCGGGAATTGTCATAGGCATCATTCCGCAATTCCTCAATTTCAGCTAACTGAAGTTTCCGCTGAATACCTGCATCATTGAGATCAAAGTTAGTGTTTTTTACGGCCCAACAAGCGTGATGTTCTAACTCAACAAGTGAATGACATGTTTTTCCATATATAAGTCTATATGGAGACATCCCGAGAATTGTCTTATAAGCGGTACGGTAGGCCCAAAGTGCATCAGGAAGGCGCAAGGACCAATCCTTCCTATCAGGATTCACCATCTTCTCCAAGATTTGTTTTACTTCTCGATTGGCCAACTCAGCTTAGCCATTTGTCTGCGGATGATAGGCATTGGCAACCTTGTGATGAACTCCATACCTGCACATCAAAGCTTCAAAAGAGCGATTACAGAAATGAGTCCCCTAATCACTAATAATGGCTCGTGGTGTACCGAAACGGAATAGAATGTGTTCTTTGATAAACTTGACGACAGTATTGTTGTCATTGTGTCGGCACGCCACAGCCTCAACCCATTTGGACACATAGTCCACTACAAGCAAAATATACAAATATCCAAAGGAAGGTGTAAAAGGTCCCATAAAATCAATCCCCCAACAATCAAATATCTCAATGACTAGGATGGGGTTAAGGGGCATCATGTGTCTCCGGGACAATGCACCCAACTTCTGGCATCTATCACAAGAACGACAATAATTGTTAGTGTCTTTAAACAAAGTAGGCCAATATAATCAAGACTATAAAATTTTTGTAGCGGTCTTTTTCATAGAAAAATGGCCTCCACAAGCTGCACTAGGACAAAAATGTAAGACACTTTCAATCTCACCTTCAGGGATACAACGCCTCATGATTTGGTCGGGGCAATACTTATATAGATAAGGATCATCCCAATAAAAATTTCTTACCTCGACCAAAAATTTGTGCTTATCTTGAGCACTCCATGATGATGGAACTTCGCCGGAAACCAAGTAATTAACAATGTGTGCATACCATGGTACTTGAGTGACGGCGAATAGGTGTTCATCAGGGAGGTCATCACGGATGGGTGGGCCATTGGCAGAGTCACTGAACTCCAAACGAGACAAGTGATCCGCCACAACATTCTCGACCCCCTTCTTATCCTTTATAGTTAGATCAAATTCCTGCAGAAGTAAAATCCACCTAATCAATCTTGCCTTAGCATCCTTTTTAGAAAGAAGGAACTTAAGAGCTGCATGGTCAGTAAAAACAGTGATAGGTGTACCAATCAAATAAGCACGAAATTTATCTAAAGCAAAAACTACAGCTAGCAACTCTTTTTCAGTAGTCGAATAATTCTTTTGAGCATCATTAAGTGTTCGACTAGCATAGCAAACAACAAATGGCTTCCCTTCCCTTCGTTGTCCCAAGACTGCCCCCACAGCATAATTGCTTGCATCACACATTATCTCAAATGGTAAAGTCCAATCTGGTGGCTGCATGATGGGGGCAGAGGTGAGCCTATCAATGAGTGTTCGGAAGGCGTCCTCACACTCTTGTGTCCATTGGAACACGACATCTTTGACCAGGAGGTTGCTTAATGATCTAGAAATGGCAGAAAAATTCTATATGAACCTCCTATAAAAACCCGCGTGCCCTAGAAAGGATCTCACATCCTTGACACTTTTAGGTGTAGGTAGTTTAGAAATCAATTCAATTTTAGCTTTATCTACCTCGATTCCTTTATTAGAAACTATGTGTCCCAGAACTATTCCATAGGAAACCATGAAATGAAAATTTTCCAAATTAAGCACCAGACCCTTCTCTTCACATCTACTTAAAACAGCCTTCAAGTGAAGTAAACATGAATCAAAGGAATTACCAAAAACAGTCAAATCATCCATGAAAACTTCCATACATTTTTCAACCATGTCACTAAAAATACTCATCATGCATCGCTGAAAAGTAGCCGGTGCATTACACAAACCAAATGGCATACGCCGAAAAACATAAGTAACAAAAGAACATGTGAAAGTAGTCTTAGCTTGATCCTCTAATGCAATCTCAATCTGATAATATCCTGAATACCTATCTAGAAAGCAATAGAAAGAATGACCAGCTACTCGCTCTAAGATTTGGTCTATGAATGAAAGTGGGAAGTGATCCTTGCGGGTGGAAGAATTAAGTTTCCTATAATCAATGCACATGCACCACCTTGTAACTACCTTAGTAGGAACAGTCACCCCCTCATCATTAGTCACCACAGTTATGCCCGATTTCTTGGGAACTACTTGAGTTGGACTAACCCACTTGCTATCAGAGATGGGATAAATGATGCCTGCATCTAACAATTTTAAAACTTCATTTTTCACCACCTCTTTCATAGTAGGGTTGAGTCGTCTTTGAGGATCTCTACGGGGGTTAGCTCCTTCTTCTAAGTGGATCCTATGGGAACATATTAAAGGGCTAATACCTTTAATGTCAGCTATAGTCCAACCTAGTGCAGATTTGTGCTCACGTAACATATTAATCAATTCTTTTTCTTGTGAGCTATCAAGCACGGAAGAAATAATAACAGGAAAGGTATCATCTGGTCCGAGGAATGCATGTTTAAGTCCCTTGGGCAGTGGAGCTAGGTCAACTTTCGGAGTTTCCACTGTGGATGGCTGTGGTTTCTGTCTTTCCTTTGGCAACTCCTCAAAGCATGGTTGCCATTGTCGCTCTCCTTTATCCTTTAACCCTAAAACAACAGCAATATCAAAAGCATTATCAGGATAAAGTGAATTCTCAAAATCAGAAATAGAAAGGAGGTTCTCTAAGGTTTTAGAATCTGCGCTCAGGAGCGCGTTCTCTGATATCAGCATGTCTATCATGTAGGTATGATGACACTCATCATCATCACGTGGTTGCTTACTAATATTGAATATGTTGACCTCCAGAGTCATGTTCCCAAAAGACAGCTTCATTAGACCGTTCCTGCAATTGATAAGAGCGTTAGCTGTGGCAAGAAAAGGTCTACCTAAAATAATCGAAACTGTAGACTCCATATTAACCACAGAATGAGTATCTAAAATAAGAAAGTCGACGGGATAGTAAAACTTATCAATCTGAAGCAAGACATCCTCGACTATTCCTCTTGGCTACTTAACTGATCTATCGGCCAATTGCAGAACCACGGATGTGGGTTTAATCTCTCTTAGACCCAGTTGCAAGTAAATAGAATATGGCATCAGATTTACACTTGCCTCTAAATCCAACAAGGCTTGGCTGAACTCATGAGTCCCAATCTGGCAGGTGACTGTAGGACACCCTGGATCTTTGTACTTGGGTGGTGTCCTCTGCTCAATCATCGCACTTACCTGTTCTGTCAAGAATGCAGTCTTATTGACATGATGTTTCCTTTTGATAGTGCATAAGTCCTTGATGATCCTCGCATAAGTTGGTATCTGTTTAATCACATGCAACAAAGGTAAGTTAATTTTAACCTGTTTCAAATGTTCTAGAATCTCACCATGCATTTCCGATTTCTTTCCAGTAGGTCGTAGTGCTTGAGGAAAAGGAACTGAAACTGGAATGTTCTTGTTGGGCTCATCCTCAGGGATGCTCTCCTTTGCACTTGGGGATGTGCCTATAGTCGTGGACGAGCTTGACCCATCTAAGATCTTACCACTCCGAGTAGTGATGGCATTAACCTCTTTGACATTCTGAGAGTCTGAAGTAGAGGTTTGTGCCATAAGTTGTCCCTTCGGATTTGCTTGAGGATGTAACGAAAATTGGCCCCAAGCTTGTACTGTTAATGAACTTGTCAGCTTGGTTATTTGGCTTTTGATCTCCATGTTCTCCTCTGCCAACTGTGTCAATGCAACCTCAAATTTTTGATTAGTTTTACCTTGTGCCTCTATAAATGCATGCAATGTGTCTGATAAGGAACTTTTGTTAGATTACGCATTGTACGGAGGTGTAGGGTATGACCTAGGTGGTTATGCCTGTGAGTGTGTAGGTTGGTCGGCCTCGGACCTCCAGCCAAAGTTAGGGTGATCTCTCCAGCCAAAATTGTAAGTGTTAGAGAATGGTGAATAAGGCTTCTTGTACATCCCTAAGGCGTTACATTGTTCCTCATAAACCCCTCTCATCTCAGTCAAGGTTGGGCAATCCTGTGCAAAGTGTTCAACTCCCCCGCATAGAAAACAGGCGTCATGTAGCTCAACTCTGGCAACAGTATGTGTGGGCTTACCATCCTTGGTCTTAAGTGCTTCTAACTCCCTATTTACTCTATCAAGTTGGGCTCTAAGGCTATCCTCTTCCCTAAGTTGGTAAACTCCAGCTGGGCGTGTTCTATCTGTGCTCTCAGTAGCATTTGGCTCAGTCCAAGTGTGGGCCTTTTCAGCTAAGTCATTCAGGTACTCAATGGCCTCGTCAATGTCTTTTTGCAAAAACTCTCCATTACACATCATCTCAACGAACTGACGTTCTCTACTGGTGAGCCCCTCATAAAAATAACTGACTAAGCACCAACTCTCATACCCATGGTGTGGGCATGTATTCAAGAGATCCTTGAACCTTTCCCATACTTGATATAATGTCTCGCTATTCTTTTGGGTGAATGTAGAAATATGTCTCTTTAGACCGTTGGTTTTGTGGTGAGGAAAGTATTTATTAAAAAATGCTTCGGTCATCTCCTCCCACGAACCTATAGATCTTGGTCGCAAAGAGTATAGCCAACTATTCGCTTTTTCCTAAAGGGAAAAAGGAAAAAAACCTTAGTCTAACCGAGTCTACAGCCTCAACTTTGTTGTGAAAGGTTGTCACAACTTCCTCGAATTCCCTAATATGAACATAAGGATTCTCACTTTCTAGGCCATGGAAAGTGGTAATAATTGTATCATACCCAGCTTAAAATCTAGCTTTGGTGTACTTGGTGCAAACATAATACATAATGGAGTAGCAGTGCGTATGGGGTGGAGATAGTCCTTTAGCGACCGAACATGGTCATCTTCGTGATTACTCATGGTGTTAGAAGTTGGACTTAATTTGGTCTCAGTGTGAATTTGTGGTTGTTCTAAATTTGGGACCCTAATTAGTCTCCCAACGTGGTCTCTATTCCAACTCACTCCCCCAATGTTTTTTTTTAATATTTTTTAATTATTTTTCTTTAAAAATTTTTTTTTACATTTTTTAATTTTTTTAGAAATAAAATAAAACTAAAATTTAAACTGGACTTAAAACCTAAAAATAGAATAAAATAAAATAAAATAAAAAATGAGCAAGAAAGATAATACTCGAAACCTTCTTTGTAGAATAACGCTTGTTCCCCGGCAACGGCGCCAAAATTTGATTACGCCCAAATAGTACACGCGGTCAATTGCAGTAAAGAATGGGGTGTCGATCCCACGAGGAAAAACGATCTACAAAACAAGGTTAAGGAAGACAAACTATGCGAAACTAAAGTTAAGAAATTCTAACAAATTTAAAATACGAAATTTAATTTAATTTAATGAAAATTAAGTTTGGAAAAATCACAAGGTTCCAAGAATCCCTCCTAGACTTCACGCACCAACTAGTATTGATTCGCTATGATGACTCAACTACGTGTTTCACATCCCAAATGACGTAATCGAAAAAATAATCTTTTAATCATTAATATACCCTAATGTAAATGAATTTTTGATTTCACTTCTTCTAAGAAAACACAAAGGTCTGTCATATGTGATATCCTAAACTTACGATATATTCGGAGACAATATCGTAATAAATGACGATCACATATAACTAACCTACAGGAATCAATTAATTCTTAAACATTCCACACATAAGAAAAGCGTAACTAAGCTTATATGGAGAAGAAAAGATAATCACCGGAATAAAAAAAATCTACGAAGAAATCTATGATATCCTTGTCACTGAAATAACATAAATTTCTATATTAAATAAAAATGAGAATCATTAAACATCATTATTCGTCGTGAAAACTTAAAGTGAATCAATTAATAATTTAGTGCGTTACATCTAGGAGTTCACTTCTTCACCTTGCGTGGGGTTTAGTGACTCATGGTGGTGGTGGTCACAACATCAGTGGACGAGGAATCCATCACTTCCTGTACGTGGACGAATCCCGAGAAAAATAGCTAAATTTGCACTGTGGTGGCTCTTACAGGTTCTCGGAGCGTCAATAGCCAAAACTGTTTTACAGTTTTGAAAAATAGTTTCTCTCGCGCGAATTCCCTGCTCTGCTGGTTCGTCTTCTCTAGCGCGACAGCGTCCCTGCCCTGCTCCGCCGCTTCGATTGCGCTCTACGCAAGCTCCTTCATTGTCTGAACGTCTCCGGCACCTGCAAGAACAGAGAGAATGTGAGGGAACAGTGGAATCAACACAAACGCGAAGGAGGACAAGGAACAGGGAACAAAATGGGGAGGTACCCTGTCTATTTCGCGGTGGTAGCGAGTCTGTCGCGGTAGTGGTGGCTCTAAAAGAGAGAGGCGTGGAGGAGGGAGAGACCGTGGAGAAGAGAGAAAGAGGAAGGAGGGCGGCTGCGAGGGAGAGAAACAGGGAGGTGCTCCCTGTTTCGCGGCAATACCGTGCGCGCGGTGGTGGCAATGGTGCTCGGGTGATGGTGGCGGTGAGAGAGAGGGGGGGAGATGGTGGTGGCGGCTGTGTTATGGACAGAGATGACGGTGGCGAGGTGAGGTTTGTAGCGTGAAACAGGGGCGAGGACGGTGGTTAGATGGTGGCAAGGTGGTGATTGGTTAGTGGCGAGAGAGCTCTGTCTCTGCCCCAATGGAGGTGGTGATGGTGGCTGGAAAAGAGAGGAAGATCAGAAAACGTGGAAGAGAGGAGTGTCCAAAGAGAAGGCAAGAGAGAAACCTAAATAGGGTTCCTCTATTTCCTTGTTAGGCTGGGCTTAGGATTCTAGCTTTCTGGGCTTGGGCTTGATTAAAGTAAGTGGACCCATGCTTATTTGGGTTAGGCTTAGATGTGTGAACCACTCTTTTGTACCACCGCTAGAATCAACAAATTAATAATTTCCTCAAATTGTCGCCTTAATGGGATTTTATCGTTCACGCGTAAATTCCTACAAAAACATGAAAATGAATAATTAGAATAAAATATATTAATTGAAGCACTAACATATATAAATTAAGGGATATATTTTGTAATAATTACGTGTATATCACCTACAAAATGCACAAAATACACGTAATGAGATATTTTTATTGGATAATTGGACTTAACATTTGTATATTTAGTGGTGTAAAAATCGATGTTTTTGGTGCTTATCAACAATTTCATAGAAAAAAATGGTTTGCATGAGGCTCAACTTTTGTACAAGTCGGCTAATAGCATATATTTTCATTGAATTTTGTAGTTATTATTTTAGATATTAATTTAAATTTTTTTTGTTGGAGGTTTTATACCACTTGTAAACAAACAATTCATTTATTTAATATTTGCAATTACATAAAATTGTGTTGAAAAAAAAAGTAGAGGCATGTCACAATGACATAAATAGTAATTGTGAATTGCAATAAATAAATCATACTCACCAAGGGACCGAAAATAAGTTTTTATTAAACTAAACAATTTTTAACGTTTGCAATTACTAATAAAATTGCATTAAAAATAAAATAAATTAGCAAGTAAAAATGATGAAGAATAATAATTATCAATAAACATAAAATGTATAGTTAAGCCATAAAGAAATCATGTTCATATTGTATTATATGTATATAATAGTTTTTTTTGTAAGACTGAGTATAATACTAAAAATATTTTAAAAGTTGACGGGGGGAACTGCCCCCCGCCCCTCTCCCCTTAGTAGGCCCGCCCCTGTTTGTCAGAAAAAAACCATTTTGATAAAGTAAAGAGACATTCAAATCTAGCCATTCTGAAAAACAGATATGAAGATAGTGAAGTCAAATTTTCCCCTCCAGGATTAGTTTATAAATAGTTGCATCCTCATTTGCATTCACCAACTTTAGGAATTCAAGAGAAACTTGTAAGAGTTGTTCAAGAACAGCAAATCCACCAAAAATAATAACAAGTTTTTCCTCATTGTTCAAGAAGAAATCTCTCAATTTCTCCATATCATCATTGAGCGAGCTTAAAAAGAAATATATATATATATTTAGGGCTCAAGTTGAGATCTTAACCTAGACCAAACAACTTCTTAGTTGAGATCTAAAGGCCCTAGAAAGAAACATTCATTTGTCACCCCAAACCTTCATACTTGTAAGGGTGAACCTCACTTTTGTTTTATATAGAAGTGAGAGATCCGGGCTTAAACTTTCTCTCATTCGTCTATTTGAGAGACATCCTTAGATAAACCTATTTGATTGCTAGCATGCCTAAACTCAACCAACCCTGTGTGGGTTCTTGAATCCGTCTAGTGGATTCGTATGAGTAAAAGTCACAAAAGATCTGAAGCAGATGGTAAGATTTAGTTGTGTTGCATTACATGATGGTGTATATTTGGCTATTCGATAAGTAGCGCATAGCACGAACATTAATCAAGTGGTATCTCCAGAATCTCAAGCACACATCCGTAAGACTTGGTTGTAGTTGCATCTCACGTAGCCTCCAAGATATTTGTAAGATTCGTAGAGCAAAATACTTGGTTCGTGTCGATAGTCTCAAAGAGGCACAACGACTTAACTTTGCGAGGTTGTGGAACCTTACTTGAGAATGTAGTTCTCTTTTTAATCAAGATAATTTAAATTTGAGGATTGCAAGCCTTTCCCACCAAAAAAGTAACTGGATGGGCCAATCAAACCCCTACTTAGGTTAATCTCGTTATATCTGTGTGATATTGTTTTTTCCTCTTTCCATACTTTGCATGCTTGTTTATCTTACTGTTTTTGATATCTTGACTTGCATGTTTTAAGTTGTATTGTTTTTACAAATCGTAATTTAGCTTACTTGATTTGTGCATCAAGTCTTGCATCTACTTTGCAAAAGTACTTCTTTAGAATTGTATTTTAGATTTCAAGAATTGAGATGCCACGCAAACCAAGATGTGAATCATTTCATTATCTTTATCTATCTTTAATTTTTTTATTGGTGCTAAGGCCCAAAAGATTATTTTTGACACGGATTCTATACAAAGTGTTCACATAGCCTACTAATTTTTGCATTCTTTCGTAAAAGTCTTTCAAAGAAAAAATTACCTTGTTTAAAATGAAACAATGTCTTTTATAAAGAAGGGTCACTGTAAAGGAATGAAATAGCCTCGAGAGTTTGCAAGTATATGGGTAGGCAATGTGGCTGATGAATATATAAGTTTCATCTAACTTGATGTCATATAATTTATAGCTCAAGAATATGGGGTTAAAATGCATGAATAGGGGATGAATCTCAATCATTTCTCCATTTATTTATTTTTTGTTCATCCAAAAGCCATAATCTATTACCCATGTCATCCTGATTTCACTGAGTCCAATTATATCAACCCAAACAGACCCTGATCTTTTCAGCCACCTCCTTTGAAACCTATGTACCACAATTCTATGGTACCTTGATATCACCACTCACACAGTCCATAAACCCATTTGCAGAACAAATGACCTACAGACCGTGAGCACGGGTGCTTTTGGCTAATTCTGAGTTATCTTTTTCCACTTCCGTTGCCGAAGCATTGTTTTGCTACACTTACCTGAGACCTAGGCTTCCCAACTTTTTTAAGTGCAACAACAGCTCTAGTTGGTCAAATGTTGTGCACCTCTGTACATTCATCACTTGCTATTCAAGCACCCACACACCTCACATTCACTAGGCATCCTAAAGAAAACACATAAAAGTAAGAAGTTAAGTACTTAGACATCAACACATTGTCAAACATGCTGCCTACCAGAATGGCTCTTGGCAAAGGTTCTAATAGGGATCTAATTTACAAGATGACTCCAGCCACGGAACCCATGCTTTTCGAACACTGCTTTGCTAAGATTTAAGGAGTTACAAATCCCAATCAAGTAAAAGCAAGGACTACAGAATTTCATCTTTGTTATTCTCGAGACTTCATTGAATATCAAAATGTCATACACATATATCATAATGTCCAGAGTCTACATCCAGATGAGGCCTCTTCATTTACTGCGCTGTTGATAAATTCTTATCAAGTAAAAGAGGGAGAAACGTGGAGGATTCTTATTTTAGGGACAACAAAAGATGAAAGCATAGCAGAAAAGTATAAGAAATTGTTTCAACAAAGTTATTAAGTAGGCTATTCAAGCAAAATTAAACAATGATTACTTTACTTTCACAAAGATGTCATTAATGATGACCAACACCGACAAAGTAAACGGCAAGGATGGTAACTTTTCTATTAATAACTACTAGGATAAGAAGTTACCTTCTTCTGGCTTCTTTGCTTGATCTTCTCCTTGACATTAATTTCATTGTCAATTAGGGACTGAAGTACAGTCTCAAGCTTGCCCTCCACCTTTTCTCCTTTCCTCGGTGTATACACCACATCATGAATATCATCAGCTAGCGCCTGCAGAGCCAAAACTCCCCCAACCGCTACGCAAGCAGAATAGTTCTTTGTGGAGGATAATCGAATTTCATATCTTTTGAGATTGAATGGGCCACAACCACCACCTTGCTAGTCACCCAGTGAACAATGCAGGCTCGAACAGAGCTCTTTGATATATTTATATCCAAACAAAATGGCTCATGGTAAGGCCCCGTTAACTGATTAGAAGTTGGAGATCTCAGCTTCTTATCATTTTTAGGTGAAGGTTCATTCTTGACAGACTTTTTAGGCTTCCAGGGCTCTTCGCTTTTAGAACAGGAATTTGACTTCATTTCTGTCTTTTTCTTTTCCTTTTTGTCTTCATTAGTCATAGACGATTTTCTTCTATGGAAATCAAAATTGCACTCTTCAAACTCACGAGAATCTTTATCAAGTTTATAAAAGAGATTGCCGCGAATTCTCACGTCTTCAATCTCATCCATGTCAGGTTCATTATCAACAATACTTTGATGCTCATAAACAGTTTCAGATGTTGAAGATTGTGTTTCAGCTGCAATGTTCATTCTTTTCCATGATTCCCACAAACCTGATGAAACATGCCAACTGTCAGAATCAACAAGCTCAACTTTGAAATCTTCTAAAGAGGGGAGATTCTTTTGGCTAGGATGATTGTTAGGATGTCAATCCTATTTAGTATTTACTTAAGAATAGAATGCCTTACTTAGAACAATATTTTATTTAGAGAATATTAACTTGTTTTGAATTAGGAGTTATTGTTTGATTAGAATTAGGCTTGAATTCAATTATGAAGTATTATTTTTATAATTAGGTTTGAATTCAATTAGAAAATATTATTTTTGCTTTTATGTTATAAATACATATGATGTAATAGAGTTTAAACAGACAATACAAGTTTTTATTTTAGTTTATTGGTGGCTGATCCCCAATCAAAGGATCTAGGTGGTTTGATCTCCAATCAAAAGGTCAATGTCTCTATTATCTGGTATCAGAGCATCATCGATTCTGAGCCTAAATATTTATATTTTTTTTGTGTTACTTCGACATCATCACAGCAATCACGACATCCATCATCATAGCAACCACGATATCCATCATCAGCAACCTACCTTCATCACAACATTCGCAAGTCGTCATCCACAGTCACAACAATTCTAGTCATCACCATTCAGATCTTTCCATCTTCCTTTCACCTGACTTCTCTCTCGAAATCTCCCTCATGTTCATCGCTTCAATACATCTCACCACAGGAACGTCACCGACCGATCGTCGCTTCAAACCATCTCACCACCGACCGTCGTCCAGTCTCCACCTCGCCATCCAATTTCTTCTTCATCGCCTCCATCCCAATCGCAGTCTTCTTCTTCAATTACAATAGAACAAAGAGAAGACACAGTAGCAGAGATCGAAAGTGATGAAGAGAGATTTCACTCTACTCACCGTGTTATTTGCACCCATAGAGATTCTCCCGAGTCTGTCCCTTAATTTTCATTCAGATATTCACACCACACCAACAACCCTCGTTATAATGATTGTTGCTGAATTCCAGGAGAAAGTCGATGAGCTTACTGCTCAAGTTACCGAGATCTCATCCCACCTCCACACACTTGAGCCACTATTGCCACTATTCTAGAGGCATCAAGGAATCTCCAGCCATTTCGCCCAGTACCATACGTTCAACCGGATCAACAACGGCCAATTATTCCTATTTCTGGCAAGAGCCTCCGTATTGATTTACCCTGTTTCAATGAAACTGGTCCGTATGGTTGGTTATTTAAGGCCGAGCAGTACCAGGAACTCAACGGACTTTCCAGCGAACAGATGCTTCCCATTACCGCTCTTCACCTTCAGGGTGATGCCAACTCTTAGTATCGATGGATTCGCCAATCACTGGGTACATTAACTTGGCAACATATCGATCCGTGTAGTTTTCTTTCCAAGTTAGTATAATGAGGCACAGTTCGGTCATTTATTACCGAGTTCGAGAAGCTATCTAATTTGTTGCCCAATTTGTCTAAATCTCATCAAAGTATCATTTTTCTATCGGGTTTGCGTGTTGATATTCAAGTAGAAGTTAGGCTGCTACACCCTACTAGTATTACACATGCTTTCGAGTTGGCTTTATGTCAAGAAGATGCGATTAATGCTACTCGATCTAAAGGGCCTGTCCAAAATTTTGCTAACCTTGTAACTACTGCAAATTCTTCAAAGCCTGTTACTAGTCTACCACCAGGTGTTAAATGTCTATCATGGGCTGAACAACAAGAATGTTGTGCCAAAGGACTTTGCTTTAACTGCGATGAAGTATATAAGTGTGGTCATCGATGTCCTCAACCCCACGTTTTGCTCCTCGAGGGTAATGAGGAAGAAGAAGACGATTCTGATGTTGAGCCTCCTATTCCGGATCATACTTTATTTGAACCTCCTCTAGAAATTTCTCTTCATGCTCTTCTCGGGTCCCCACGGCCTGAAACCATGCGTATCACTGGACAATTAAAACACAGGACTGTCACTGTCCTTGTTGACTCTGGTTCAACTCATAATTTTTTGCACCCGTCTTTTGCCAAACAATGTGGGTTTCCAATCCACAAAGATGGTTCTTTACGCGTCATGATTGCAGAAGGTGGCCAATTGCATAGTCCAGGCTATTGTCGGGATGTTTCCCTTAAATTACAAGATTATGAGTTCCACGACCACTTCTTCCTTCTGGGTATCACTGGATGTGTTGTGGTTCTATGTGCTGAATGGCTTCGCTCTTTGGGTGTTATTACTTGGGAATTTTCCATGTTGATTATGACCTTTTCAGTGGCAAATCATACTTATATATTAATTGGCGACAATTCTCTTATGGTCATGTTCATGGATAGTACCCCAGTCCATCGTTCTTTACGACAGTAACGTCACGACATTCTTTTACAATTAACTTTGGAAGTTGACCTGGGCGTTTCCATTCCAACTGTCTTTCAGCCACTTATTGCTGAATTTTCGGATGTCTTTGGCAATCCCAACACCCTTCCCCCCGCCCAAGCACATGATCACCATATTCTGATTTTACCAGATGCTTCTCTAGTAAATGTTCAACCATATCGTTATCCTCACTTCCAAAATGTCGAAATTGATAAAGTTGTATCTGAATTGAAGGTTGCAGGCCTTATTCGACCCAGTACCAGCCCTTATTCTTCACCGGTTCTCTTGGTAAAAAAGAATGATGGTTCTTGGCGCATGTGTGTTGACTATCGAGCCTTTAATAAAATCACTATTAAGGGTCACTTTCCAATTCCGATTGTGGATGAATTATTGGACGAGTTGCACGGCGCATCGGTGTTTTCTAAGCTCGATTTACGCTCGGGTTATCACCAAATTCGGGTTCATGAACCAGATATTTCCAAGACGGCTTTTCGCACACACATTGCTCACTATGAGTTTTTGGTTATGCCCTTCGGGTTGTGCAATGTCCCAGCCACTTTTCAAAGTTTGATGAATGAAATTTTTCGTCCTCACTTGCGTAACTTTGTCCTAGTTTTCTTCGATGATATATTGGTGTATAGTGCCTCACTATCAGATCATCTTCACCATTTTTCTATTGTCTTTGGGCTATTGCGCACTCATAAGCTTTTTGCGAAAGCGTCCAAGTGTTCTTTTGTTCAATCCTCTATTGGGTATCTTGGGCATATTATTTCGGGTCTTGGTGTTGCAGTTAACGATGATAAAATTATGAGTGTTGTCTCCTGGCCGTATCCTTCTTCTTTGACGAATCTTCGTGGGTTTCTTAGACTCACTAGGTACTACCGTAAATTTGTTCGCGATTATGGTAAGATTAGTGCGCCTTTGACACAATTATTAAAGAAAGACTATTTTATCTGGAATGATGATGCCTCCAAGTCTTTTTCTGCTCTTAATATAGGGCTAAACAAAATATGGATCAAACTGACCGAATCGATTGGTTTGGTTTAGATTCGGTTCGGATCGGTTTCGGTTTTAAAATATTCAAAACCAAAGTGGTCGGTTCGATTTTCGGTTTCTATGTGATTTTAATCGACCAAACCGAACCGACCGAATATATATAATAAATAATATATATATTATATATAAATAATACAATATGTTTAATATAGTCGGTCGATTTGGTTTTATTTCGGTTTTGGTTCGGTTCGGTTACGGTTTGCATAAATTAGAATCAAATCGATTTTGTTAATGGTCGGTTCTGTTCGGTTTCGGTTTGAAAATTTTAAAACCGACCGAAGTCGGTTCGGTTCACGGTTTAGGTGAAAAATCGATCTGTCGGTTCAGCTTTCAGCCCTATCTTAAAACGACCTTAACTTCTACCCCCGTACTGGCTCTTCCTGATTTCAATGCTAACTTTTATATTGAATGTGACGCGTCTCATGGTGGCATTGGTGTGGTACTTATGCAAAGAGGTCGTCCCCTTGTGTATTTCAGTAAAGGTCTTTCTAGACGCAATTTGAACATGTCCATCTATGATAAGGAAATGTTAGCTATTGTTGCTGCAGTGCAGAAATGGCTGCCTTATCTCCTGGGTCGACACTTCAAAATCTATACAGATCATCGTAGTCTCAAATATTTTATGGACCAACGACTTCCTCTCTTGAACAACAAAAGTGCCTCTCTAAATTACTTGGATATGACTATGAAATCATTTATCGTTCTGGTTCCGTCAATCAAGCTGCAGATGCACTTTCTCACTGGCCTTCCAACAGTTCTTTGTTGGCTCTATCTTCCCCAACATTTTTCAGTATTGATGAAATTAGTCGGAAGTGTCATCTCGATCCTTCCATGCGTAATATTATTGATAGTTGTCAACAATCATCTCTTCAACCACATTATTCATATGAGCATGGTATTCTTCGCTATAAAGGTCGACTTGTGGTAGTTCCATCATCATCTTGGTGTTCTAAACTTTTATATGAGTTCCATTCCTCGCCTACTGGGGACCATTCTGGTTTTCTCCGCACATAAAAACGTCTTCAGCATTATTTTTACTGGCCTAGTATGAAAGCTATTGTAAAGTTGTTTATTTCTCATTGTGATAGCTGCCAACAGAATAAGAGTGAAGCTTTTTCTCTTCCTGGGTTGCTTAATGCCTTACCAATACCAGACGATATTTGGTTAGATATTTCTATGAATTTTATTGATGGATTACCAATGTCTAATCGCAAATCTATGATTTTGGTCATTGTTGATCGTCTCTCCAAGTATGCACACTTCAGTTTTTTGGCTCATCCTTACCCCGCGGCCTCAGTTGCCGAAGTCTTTTTGCAGGATATTACTCGCCTCCATGGTATGCCTCGTTCTATTGTGAGCGATCGTGATCCGGTTTTCTTAAGTAACTTTTGTGAGGCCTTTTTTGAGATGCAAGATACTCAATTATGTCGTAGTTCAGCCTATCATCCCCAAACTAATGGTCAGACACTAATGGTCAGACTGAAGTTACCAATCGTACTTTAGAGTGTTATCTTCGATGTTTTGCTAGTCATCATCCTAGCCATTGGACAAAATGGTTACCTTGGGCAGAATGGTGGTACAATACTACATATCATAGTGCAATCAAAATGACTCCCTTTGAAGCTATTTATAGTCGGCCACCTTCGAAGATATCAACCTATATACCTGGTAGCACTGCGGTTCATGTCGTTGACCTTGCTTTACGAGATCGTGATCGCACTCTGCAAGTTCTCATGGATAACCTTCATCCTGCTCAGGACCGTATGAAAATATATGCTGATGATAAGTGCACTGAGAGTCATTTTGAAGTTAATGATTGGGTTTTCTTATGATTGCAACCATATCGACAATCCACTACTGCATCTCAAAATTACTCTAAGCTCTCTCCCAAGTTTCATGGGCCTTTTCGAATCCTTGAAAAGATCGGTTATACGGCTTACAAACTTGATCTTCCGGCTGCGTCTCGTATCCACCCCATTTTCCATGTTCTCTTTTAAAGAAGAAATTAGGTAATGGTATTACTCCGGACCCAACTTTACCTACTTTTGTCAATGAACCCTCATGGGTCCTGGAGAAACTACTTGATTGAGGGTTATTTGAACGCAATAATAAGCCTGTTACATGCTGGCTTATCGAGTGGATCACCGGCCATCCTGTGGAGAAAGCTACTTGGGAAGACTACGAGCAGTTTCGTGTTCGTTTTCCAGATTTTCAAGCTTGAAGACAAGCCTTGTTTAAGGCGGCGTGGGATGTTAGGATGCCAATCCTATTTAGTATTTACTTAAGAATAGAATGTCTTAGTTAAAACAATATTCTATTTAGAGAATATTAGCTTGTTTTGAATTAGGAGTTATTGTTTGATTAGAATTAGGCTTGAATTCAATTATGAAGTGTTTTTTTAGAATTAGGTTTGAATTCAATTAGGAAGTATTATTTTTGCTTTTATTTTTAAATACATATGATGTAATAGAGTTTAAGCAAGCAATACAAGTTTTTATTTTAGTTTATTGGTGGCTGATCCCCAATCAAAGGATCTAGGTGGTTTGATTTCCAATCAAAAGATCAAGGTCTCTATTAATGACTGGCAGAAATAGAAGTTGTTGGTTCTGATTCGTTGTCAATATCGAGAATTATTAACGCCTCCAAATAGAAACTACAAATGAGAGAATTCGACGTCGAACCAACACTGAAACCCCTTCTTATGTAAGATTGCATTGCCATTTGAACATGAGAAACTTATGAAGATTGTTGTAGCCTCTTATATAGTGGGCACTCGGCAAACAGGTGTACTGGAATTCATTGACAAATCATCAAACAATCGGCGTTCAATAAAAATAAAAGACCCATCATCGAACATATGTCATTGGCAATTCTTTTCTCTGTGCTGATTGTCTACTCTAGTGTGCAGATCCCAAACCTATGAAAAACTGAAAGCCTTGATCTCAAAGAGAGAAAACTAGAAAATGTTTTTCATAGGTGGAATTCTTTTAACTGACAGCATAAACATGTTTGTTTGTTACACGCTATGTAAGAATGACACTATTTATAAATAAATAAAAATGTGTGTCAATATGTAGGGATAGGCAAAAACTGATTTAAATTTGGTTAACCGATCGAACCGGTTATAAACGGGTCGAAATCAGTCTATAGTCTTTAACCAACCTATTAATTAGATATATATAAATAAATAAATAACAGGTAGGTGTCAATACTTGATTAGTGCAACAAATGCACTGCAGTGCACCCTGTTGCACTGAATCACCCATTTCTCTCTCGGTTTTCAATTTTGGGCTAAACATTGGGTCGGTCAAAAAATTGGGTATGTTTTAATGAAAGTCTTTCAAGTGCTTAAGCCCAAATTTTCGGATCAACAGAACTGAATCGATCCGAAAGTTGGTTCAACCAATTTCATCAGTTTACAAATACAAAATTCGGTTTCGGTTTGATTTTGGAAAAATCGAATGAAATCGGTTCGAAATCGATTTGGGGCTCAAAATCGAATCGAACCGACATTGTCCACCCCTATCAATATGTGTCGTGTAGGATACTCATGTCAACACTCACAGATACTCTCGTAGGAAACTCTGTGCTTTATCATCTTTTTCACATACCTTTAAAAAGTTTCAATTCTTTACCAATGTTAAAAGTTATGTAGCACAAAAAATGTAGAGAGTCAGACCACTAGCGCCAGAGGGACTCTGTGTGCATGTGATTGTGTTCAAATTGGGCATTATGAACATCTCTAGGATGATGGGGGGTATTGGGCCTGACCTGGCGCAGGCCTAGCGTGCCTGACCTAGCTCTCTGGACAAGTTCAACGTGGCAAGTTAGTAGTACGCGAGTAGTAATATTGACCTACAAGTTAATAAATATGACTAATAATTTAAAAATTATTACAAAAAAGGTGAATAATAGTAAACGTATATACATATCCTGTAACACCCCCGAATTTCATAAACCTAATTTATTTTATTTTGAATTAAATAAAATAGGGTAAATTTAATTGAATGTGAATTTCGAAATTTAAGGTTTTGTTTAGTGAGTTAAAGGGCGGGTGTTCTTAGAATTTTAGTGGGGGCGAATAGCCACCCACACTACATACAGAGAAAACCCTATTTCTTTCTCCTTTTCCCCTTTTCTCCTTCATGTTTTCTCTCCTAAAACAGAATTCTCTGCCTCTATCTCGGTCTCTCTTCCTCCCTCTTGTTTGTGCTACGAAGTCGAAGCAGAAGTGAGAAGCGATGGGTGGTGGTGGTGGTTCTGGTTCATTGTTGTCCGTGTTGTTGTTGTTGATCTCATGCTTGTCAGCAGTGCGATCTGAATCATCTACCTCCAGGTTTGATGATGAGAATCCCATCAGATTGTTTTCGGATGAATTGGAGACTTCCAACAAATCATGGCAGCTCTGCAACTCTCATCATCTTCTTCATCCGCTTTTCTGGGCCAAACCGATTTCAAAATCAGGATTCCCAAGGTTTTGGTGGTTCGAGTGTCGAGGAACTCTGGGA
This sequence comes from Berberis thunbergii, assembly GCA_003290165.1. Taxonomy (NCBI): domain Eukaryota; kingdom Viridiplantae; phylum Streptophyta; class Magnoliopsida; order Ranunculales; family Berberidaceae; genus Berberis; species Berberis thunbergii. The sequence continues at coordinate 194,251 of QNQO01000471.1, read as the reverse complement.
TCTGTAAATGCCTTGCAACTTCTCCAGCTGAGGAGGCTTCTTACAAGACTAAGGTCACTCGCAATGCGAATTTGGCGAAGCTTCAAGCTGGATACTTGTTCCTAGAGATTGCTAGAAGAAGAGGAGAGGGCTTGGTGGCTGATTGTCACACCAAAGAGAAGAAGAAAAGCACTGTAAGATTTATGTTTTTGCTCTTTTTGTTTATTAATTTGCGGTGTTGTTTGATTGAATGTGTGTTTGTTTGGTGAGAAGATTATAGTGTTAATTGCATTGACAATTCATGCTTCAGTGAGGGTGATTATGAGTTAGGAACTAAATAAAATGCCCGTAAATGTTGAATCTTGGCGACGGTTTAACATGCATGTGCAAATTTTATTAAGGTTCTGTTGAATGTGGATATTGTTGCTTGGGGCAATTCGTATCGAGCAGTAGATAGGCGAACCCCTTTGATTGGATTGGATTAGATTATATTATTGATGATAAAGTGGGTTGGTTCATTGACTGTATTAGTGATTATGCAAGATAACACCTTAATGCATTTGATTTTATTACAAAATGAAATTCACATGAAAATAATGCATATTAGAAGAGCTGAAATGCAACTTTTGCAAAGAAAAGTTTATTAAAGAAATCATTAGTTGTGAAACCGAATTCGAGTTAAGATTACAGATTCATACAGTCTGTTGCCATTTTATATTTAAGTTGTCTAATTCAGGAGGATGTGGCATTTGACATAGTATATGGCTGAGTAAGGGACTGCGTTGTGTAATATGGAACTATAAGAAGCTCCAACTAAAAAGGACACTTCTGTGGGAGACAAATGACATTAGCCTTTGTTTTCATGCAACATAGATAAAGGGGGAGAATGTTCATAGTAATCAGCATTAGATGGCAAGGAGAACCAAATACAATTATCTCGTGGTGACTACTCATAGTGGAGATCTACCAAATACACTGGAAACGAACAAGTTGTTGCATGTTGAATACCGTAAATTGCAGCAGGTCTGAGAAAAACATTGACGGAGCATGCAAGAGGCAGAGGGAGCGTTATAATGGGGTGGACGCTATAAGATTTAAAATCTGTGAGTTTTCTTCATTCTTTCTCTTTTACTGTGAGTTTCTTCATTTCTTTCTCTTCTACTTTGAGTCTTTCTTTTCTATCAGTTTGCCTATGTTGTGTTACTTGTTTTCTTGTTCCACTTGTTGTCTTTTGATGAGTAGAGTATATATTAAATAGTACCTTTTTAGATAATCTGTTGTTGGATTGTTTGATTGGTTGATTGGGTGGCTAGTTCATGTTGTTTCTTGAAAATAGAATATCCCCAATTTACAAAAAAAATAGAAGGGGTTTTGCCTATGAGAATGAGTTTGTTTTATTTGTGCATTTGGTTCGTGTTTCTTTGCAAGGCTTGTGTTTGAATTCTGTGATGGGTATTTATGGTTTTGGAATGTGCAACATCGAATAGAGTGTTTGTATTAGTGATGGGTTACGAAGGGTTGCCCTTGATATGAGTCAATACTTGATGAATCAATCGATGGTCATAAATTTGTTGTTAGTCATTGGATAAACTTTGACTAATAGTCACAATGCAGTGTTCTTGCGTAATCAAGGACCTGTCACTCGTTTGTAAGTTTTGTTTGTGAACAAGTAATTTAGTATAAGAATAGGAATGGGACAGAGAGGAGGATTACACGTTGTTTTTGAAGCTAAAATTCTATTTTATTATTTTTATTAATTTATGATCAATATTATAGTGTAAGTCATTGTCATAATGTCGCAAGGTCATGGTAAGTGGTTAGATCTTCTAATGGCTACTACTAAAGTGTGGCTGGTTTTTCATGGTACAATTACTTCTTAGTAGGACTTGATTATGATGTGAGACAATCTCCCACATTTTGTCGAGTATTTGGGTATATTGAATGTCGTTTCTTATTAAGGCACTGTAAGCTACGTTAGCTCACACCGAAATCAGTGTTTAAGAAAGGCTATTAGATATGGATTTGTTTGGCTTGGTTAAACTACAGTTAGTAGCTCATAACTATGTGTTCATATTCTAAGTTAATAGTGATGCTTGAGATGTGAATGGTTGGTGAATATTAATGCATTGTGATTAATGTGGAGATTGGTATTATCATGCGTGTTGACTTGTTTATGCATTATAAAGATTTTGGATATTTGAATCAAGGAGTGGCTTGATTGCCATATTGTTACATAGCATGATTAATGAATATGCTATGTTTTCCCCAAAAATGTGGGTGGATAGATGGTGAATCCATTTATGTATGACAAAATGTCATTGTGGAGAAATTCTGAATTATGAAAATAAATGATAATGGTAAGCCTTGATTTCTGAAAATATAAACCACTTGGGCTTGTATCACTTAGAACTACCACATCTCTTTTGTTTATGATTTCCCCTCTCTTACTAGAGAAACTAAATGACCTGCGGGTCGTCTTGCGGAGTTGGGGCACCCATTTCTTACTAGAGAAACTAAAATAACCTTCGGGTTAGTCTTGCGGAAATGTGGTGAGTTTGTATGCCTAAAATAGGCTTTGATATTTATCCGTCAAAAATGTGACGTGAGTTTATGCGCATTGATAGCCCAAGGGTGGCTTTTGGTACTCATATAGTTAGGGGTATCCGCGATGCATGTCTGTATGTGATGTCCCCACTTGGGCATGGATGACGGAGTAGTCCTCCTTTATATGAGAGAGGCATACGGGCATGTATGTTCGGCACGGAGGTGGTGCGAATGTGGTATCGTCTAAGTGATCAACCCGTTAAAAAGATGAACCTAATTCAAATAAAAAGAATAAATGTTGTTGCATTGTTTTTAATTCTTTTTATGCAGGATGGCAAGTCCACTAATATTTCTGCAGGTCCGACTTGCCATAGTCAACTCCTATAGGGTAAGTACAGGTAAATGCATATTTACGTATTAGGATGATGATATGATTGCCTCGTTGAGGAACTAAATTCTTGGAACTGGGTTTTCTTGCATCACACCTTTGCCTCGTTGAGGAACTACCTATTGGTGTGATGGTTTGTTGTTTGTGTGTCGCTTGATGTTTATCACGTGCAATTTTATTGATTTTTGGAATGAAGATTTCTCACACCAGCTTTATTGCTGACCCGAGTGAGCTTTTGCTTCTTGGGTACATTCCTTTGGGAATGTAGCCGATTAGCTTTTCAGGTTCAGAGACTTTTGAGCAGCGTTACGGGAGTTTCGCTAGTAGGGCTAGCGACGTCGGAATTTCCTGGTTAGAGTTTTGTTATAAACTTTAGTTGGTTCATATTTTCTACACTTTACTTGTCTTTGCTGCTAAATGTTTCTGTTGTTATTGAATTTCACGTCCCGAGTTTTGGGGAAACGGATAATCCTACGTGGATTTTAGGATTTCGTTTTTTTGAAAATCGGGGCGTGACAGTTTGGTATCAGAGCATTTGGTTAGCCTAGGCTGGGGTAGAGTCTAGGTGATCCTCGGAATGTGGATATGGGTGTGTAAGAGTGTAGAAGTCTTTAGATGAAGTGACAAGGGCGAACCTTGAAAACTTTAGTTTTTGCTTCATTTTCTTTGTGAATCTCATGACGAGGTTCCATTGACTTGTATGTGCGCGAGTAATCCTATTTATAATGTCGATATTTGCGTCACTTTATTCCGTATTGTTTTCTTTTTAGGGGTTTTGATTTTCGTAGCGTTCACTTAACACTTTCCGTGAATCTCGGGACGAGATTCCTTTTTAGTTGTATATAATGTAACACCCCTACTTTTTCAATAACAATAAATAATTTATGTTTCTAAAATTAAATTGAAATTGTGTTTCAAAATCTTCTTTTGTTTGACAACTAGTATTTTTCGAAATTCAGTTAACTGTCTTACCATCCGAATCTCGGGACGAGATTCCATTTAACGTGTGTATAATGTAACACCCTCGAATTTCATAAACCTAATTTATTTTATTTTGAATTAAATAAAATAGGGTAAATTTAACTGAATGTGAATTTCGAAATTTAAGGTTTTGTTTAGTGAGTTAAAGGGCAGGTGTTCTTAGAATTTTAGTGGGGGCGAATAGCCACCCACACTACATACAGAGAAAACCCTATTTCTTTCTCCTTTTCCCCTTTTCTCCTTCATGTTTTCTCTCCTAAAACAGATTTCTCTGCCTCTATCTCGGTCTCTCTTCCACCCTCTCGTTTGTGCTGCGAAGCCGAAGCAGAAGTGAGAAGCGATGGGTGGTGGTGGTGGTTCTGGTTCATTGTTGTCCGTGTTGTTGTTGTTGATCTCATGCTTGGCAGCTGTGCGATCTGAATCATCTACCTCCAGGTTTGATGATGAGAATCCCATCAGATTGTTTTCGGATGAATTGGAGACTTCCAACAAATCATGGCTGCTCTGCAACTCTCATCATCTTCTTCATCAGCTTTTCTGGGCCAAACCGATTTCAAAATTAGGATTCCCAAGGTTTCGGTGGTTCGAGTGTCGAGGAACTCTGGGATCTGTAAATGCCTTGCAACTTCTCCAGCTGAGGAGGCTTCTTACAAGACTAAGGTCACTCGCAATGCGAATTTGGCGAAGCTTCAAGCTGGATACTTGTTCCCAGAGATTGCTAGAAGAAGAGGAGAGGGCTTGGTGGCTGATTGTCACACCAAAGAGAAGAAGAAAAGCACTGTAAGATTTATGTTTTTGCTCTTTTTGTTTATTAATTTGCGGTGTTGTTTGATTGAATGTGTGTTTGTTTGGTGAGAAGATTATAGTGTTAATTGCATTGACAATTCATGCTTCAGTGAGGGTGATTATGAGTTAGGAACTAAATAAAATGCCCGTAAATGTTGAATCTTGGCGACGGTTTAACATGCATGTGCAAATTTTATTAAGGTTCTGTTGAATGTGGATATTGTTGCTTGGGGCAATTTGTATCGAGCAGTAGATAGGCGAACCCCTTTGATTGGATTGGATTAGATTATATTATTGATGATAAAGTGGGTTGGTTCATTGACTGTATTAGTGATTATGCAAGATAACACCTTAATGCATTTGATTTTATTACAAAATGAAATTCACATGAAAATAATGCATATTAGAAGAGCTGAAATGCAACTTTTGCAAAGAAAAGTTTATTAAAGAAATCATTAGTTGTGAAACCGAATTCGAGTTAAGATTACAGATTCATACAGTCTGTTGCCATTTTATATTTAAGTTGTCTAATTCAGGAGGATGTGGCATTTGACATAGTATATGGCTGAGTAAGGGACTGCGTTGTGTAATATGGAACTATAAGAAGCTCCAACTAAAAAGGACACTTCTGTGGGAGACAAATGACATTAGCATTTGTTTTCATGCAACATAGATAAAGGGGGAGAATGTTCATAGTAATCAGCATTAGATGGCAAGGAGAACCAAATACAATTATCTCGTGGTGACTACTCATAGTGGAGATCTACCAAATACACTGGAAACGAACAAGTTGTTGCATGTTGAATACCGTAAATTGCAGCAGGTCTGAGAAAAACATTGACGGAGCATGCAAGAGGCAGAGGGAGCGTTATAATGGGGTGGACGCTATAAGATTTAAAATCTGTGAGTTTTCTTCATTCTTTCTCTTTTACTGTGAGTTTCTTCATTTCTTTCTCTTCTACTTTGAGTCTTTCTTTTCTATCAGTTTGCCTATGTTGTGTTACTTGTTTTCTTGTTCCACTTGTTGTCTTTTGATGAGTAGAGTATATATTAAATAGTACCTTTTTAGATAATCTGTTGTTGGATTGTTTGATTGGTTGATTGGGTGGCTAGTTCATGTTGTTTCTTGAAAATAGAATATCCCCAATTTACAAAAAAAATAGAAGGGGTTTTGCCTATGAGAATGAGTTTGTTTTCTTTGTGCATTTGGTTCGTGTTTCTTTGCAAGGCTTGTGTTTGAATTCTGTGATGGGTATTTATGGTTTTGGAATGTGCAACATCGAATAGAGTGTTTGTATTAGTGATGGGTTACGAAGGGTTGCCCTTGATATGAGTCAATACTTGATGAATCAATCGATGGTCATAAATTTGTTGTTAGTCATTGGATAAACTTTGACTAATAGTCACAATGCAGTGTTCTTGCGTAATCAAGGACCTGTCACTCGTTTGTAAGTTTTGTTTGTGAACAAGTAATTTAGTATAAGAATAGGAATGGGACAGAGAGGAGGATTACACGTTGTTTTTGAAGCTAAAATTCTATTTTATTATTTTTATTAATTTATGATCAATATTATAGTGTAAGTCATTGTCATAATGTCGCAAGGTCATGGTAAGTGGTTAGATCTTCTAATGGCTACTACTAAAGTGTGGCTGGTTTTTCATGGTACAATTACTTCTTAGTAGGACTTGATTATGATGTGAGACAATCTCCCACATTTTGTCGAGTATTTGGGTATATTGAATGTCGTTTCTTATTAAGGCACTGTAAGCTACGTTAGCTCACACCGAAATCAGTGTTTAAGAAAGGCTATTAGATATGGATTTGTTTGGCTTGGTTAAACTACAGTTAGTAGCTCATAACTATGTGTTCATATTCTAAGTTAATAGTGATGCTTGAGATGTGAATGGTTGGTGAATATTAATGCATTGTGATTAATGTGGAGATTGGTATTATCATGCATGTTGACTTGTTTATGCATTATAAAGATTTTGGATATTTGAATCAAGGAGTGGCTTGATTGCCATATTGTTACATAGCATGATTAATGAATATGCTATGTTTTCCCCAAAAATGTGGGTGGATAGATGGTGAATCCATTTATGTATGACAAAATGTCATTGTGGAGAAATTCTGAATTATGAAAATAAATGATAATGGTAAGCCTTGATTTCTGAAAATATAAACCACTTGGGCTTGTATCACTTAGAACTACCACATCTCTTTTGTTTATGATTTCCCCTCTCTTACTAGAGAAACTAAATGACCTGCGGGTCGTCTTGCGGAGTTGGGGCACCCATTTCTTACTAGAGAAACTAAAATAACCTTCGGGTTAGTCTTGCGGAAATGTGGTGAGTTTGTATGCCTAAAATAGGCTTTGATATTTATCCGTCAAAAATGTGACGTGAGTTTATGCGCATTGATAGCCCAAGGGTGGCTTTTGGTACTCATATAGTTAGGGGTATCCGCGATGCATGTCTGTATGTGATGTCCCCACTTGGGCATGGATGACGGAGTAGTCCTCCTTTATATGAGAGAGGCATACGGGCATGTATGTTCGGCACGGAGGTGGTGCGAATGTGGTATCGTCTAAGTGATCAACCCGTTAAAAAGATGAACCTAATTCAAATAAAAAGAATAAATGTTGTTGCATTGTTTTTAATTCTTTTTATGCAGGATGGCAAGTCCACTAATATTTCTGCAGGTCCGACTTGCCATAGTCAACTCCTATAGGGTAAGTACAGGTAAATGCATATTTACGTATTAAGATGATGATATGATTGCCTCGTTGAGGAACTAAATTCTTGGAACTGGGTTTTCTTGCATCACACCTTTGCCTCGTTGAGGAACTACCTATTGGTGTGATGGTTTGTTGTTTGTGTGTCGCTTGATGTTTATCACGTGCAATTTTATTGATTTTTGGAATGAAGATTTCTCACACCAGCTTTATTGCTGACCCGAGTGAGCTTTTGCTTCTTGGGTACATTCCTTTGGGAATGTAGCCGATTAGCTTTTCAGGTTCAGAGACTTTTGAGCAGCGTTACGGGAGTTTCGCTAGTAGGGCTAGCGACGTCGGAATTTCCTGGTTAGAGTTTTGTTATAAACTTTAGTTGGTTCATATTTTCTACACTTTACTTGTCTTTGCTGCTAAATGTTTCTGTTGTTATTGAATTTCACGTCCCGAGTTTTGGGGAAACGGATAATCCTACGTGGATTTTAGGATTTCGTTTTTTTGAAAATCGGGGCGTGACAGTTTGGTATCAGAGCATTTGGTTAGCCTAGGCTGGGGTAGAGTCTAGGTGATCCTCGGAATGTGGATATGGGTGTGTAGGAGTGTAGAAGTCTTTAGATGAAGTGACAAGGGCGAACCTTGAAAACTTTAGTTTTTGCTTCATTTTCTTTGTGAATCTCATGACGAGGTTCCATTGACTTGTATGTGCGCGAGTAATCCTATTTATAATGTCGATATTTGCGTCACTTTATTCCGTATTGTTTTCTTTTTAGGGGTTTTGATTTTCGTAGCGTTCACTTAACACTTTCCGTGAATCTCGGGACGAGATTCCTTTTTAGTTGTATATAATGTAACACCCCTACTTTTTCAATAACAATAAATAATTTATGTTTCTAAAATTAAATTGAAATTGTGTTTCAAAATCTTCTTTTGTTTGACAACTAGTATTTTTCGAAATTCAGTTAACTGTCTTACCATCCGAATCTCGGGACGAGATTCCATTTAACGTGTGTATAATGTAACACCCCCGAATTTCATAAACCTAATTTATTTTATTTTGAATTAAATAAAATAGGGTAAATTTAACTGAATGTGAATTTCGAAATTTAAGGTTTTGTTTAGTGAGTTAAAGGGCAGGTGTTCTTAGAATTTTAGTGGGGGCGAATAGCCACCCACACTACATACAGAGAAAACCCTATTTCTTTCTCCTTTTCCCCTTTTCTCCTTCATGTTTTCTCTCCTAAAACAGATTTCTCTGCCTCTATCTCGGTCTCTCTTCCACCCTCTCGTTTGTGCTGCGAAGCCGAAGCAGAAGTGAGAAGCGATGGGTGGTGGTGGTGGTTCTGGTTCATTGTTGTCCGTGTTGTTGTTGTTGATCTCATGCTTGGCAGCTGTGCGATCTGAATCATCTACCTCCAGGTTTGATGATGAGAATCCCATCAGATTGTTTTCGGATGAATTGGAGACTTCCAACAAATCATGGCTGCTCTGCAACTCTCATCATCTTCTTCATCAGCTTTTCTGGGCCAAACCGATTTCAAAATCAGGATTCCCAAGGTTTCGGTGGTTCGAGTGTCGAGGAACTCTGGGATCTGTAAATGCCTTGCAACTTCTCCAGCTGAGGAGGCTTCTTACAAGACTAAGGTCACTCGCAATGCGAATTTGGCGAAGCTTCAAGCTGGATACTTGTTCCCAGAGATTGCTAGAAGAAGAGGAGAGGGCTTGGTGGCTGATTGTCACACCAAAGAGAAGAAGAAAAGCACTGTAAGATTTATGTTTTTGCTCTTTTTGTTTATTAATTTGCGGTGTTGTTTGATTGAATGTGTGTTTGTTTGGTGAGAAGATTATAGTGTTAATTGCATTGACAATTCATGCTTCAGTGAGGGTGATTATGAGTTAGGAACTAAATAAAATGCCCGTAAATGTTGAATCTTGGCGACGGTTTCACATGCATGTGCAAATTTTATTAAGGTTCTGTTGAATGTGGATATTGTTGCTTGGGGCAATTCGTATCGAGCAGTAGATAGGCGAACCCCTTTGATTGGATTGGATTAGATTATATTATTGATGATAAAGTGGGTTGGTTCATTGACTGTATTAGTGATTATGCAAGATAACACCTTAATGCATTTGATTTTATTACAAAATGAAATTCACATGAAAATAATGCATATTAGAAGAGCTGAAATGCAATTTTTGCAAAGAAAAGTTTATTAAAGAAATCATTAGTTGTGAAACCGAATTCGAGTTAAGATTACAGATTCATACAGTTTGTTGCCATTTTATATTTAAGTTGTCTAATTCAGGAGGATGTGGCATTTGACATAGTATATGGCTGAGTAAGGGACTGCGTTGTGTAATATGGAACTATAAGAAGCTCCAACTAAAAAGGACACTTCTGTGGGAGACAAATGACATTAGCCTTTGTTTTCATGCAACATAGATAAAGGGGGAGAATGTTCATAGTAATCAGCATTAGATGGCAAGGAGAACCAAATACAATTATCTCGTGGTGACTACTCATAGTGGAGATCTACCAAATACACTGGAAACGAACAAGTTGTTGCATGTTGAATACCGTAAATTGCAGCAGGTCTGAGAAAAACATTGACGGAGCATGCAAGAGGCAGAGGGAGCGTTATAATGGGGTGGACGCTATAAGATTTAAAATCTGTGAGTTTTCTTCATTCTTTCTCTTTTACTGTGAGTTTCTTCATTTCTTTCTCTTCTACTTTGAGTCTTTCTTTTCTATCAGTTTGCCTATGTTGTGTTACTTGTTTTCTTGTTCCACTTGTTGTCTTTTGATGAGTAGAGTATATATTAAATAGTACCTTTTTAGATAATCTGTTGTTGGATTGTTTGATTGGTTGATTGGGTGGCTAGTTCATGTTGTTTCTTGAAAATAGAATATCCCCAATTTACAAAAAAAATAGAAGGGGTTTTGCCTATGAGAATGAGTTTGTTTTCTTTGTGCATTTGGTTCGTGTTTCTTTGCAAGGCTTGTGTTTGAATTCTGTGATGGGTATTTATGGTTTTGGAATGTGCAACATCGAATAGAGTGTTTGTATTAGTGATGGGTTACGAAGGGTTGCCCTTGATATGAGTCAATACTTGATGAATCAATCGATGGTCATAAATTTGTTGTTAGTCATTGGATAAACTTTGACTAATAGTCACAATGCAGTGTTCTTGCGTAATCAAGGACCTGTCACTCGTTTGTAAGTTTTGTTTGTGAACAAGTAATTTAGTATAAGAATAGGAATGGGACAGAGAGGAGGATTACACGTTGTTTTTGAAGCTAAAATTCTATTTTATTATTTTTATTAATTTATGATCAATATTATAGTGTAAGTCATTGTCATAATGTCGCAAGGTCATGGTAAGTGGTTAGATCTTCTAATGGCTACTACTAAAGTGTGGCTGGTTTTTCATGGTACAATTACTTCTTAGTAGGACTTGATTATGATGTGAGACAATCTCCCACATTTTGTCGAGTATTTGGGTATATTGAATGTCGTTTCTTATTAAGGCACTGTAAGCTACGTTAGCTCACACCGAAATCAGTGTTTAAGAAAGGCTATTAGATATGGATTTGTTTGGCTTGGTTAAACTACAGTTAGTAGCTCATAACTATGTGTTCATATTCTAAGTTAATAGTGATGCTTGAGATGTGAATGGTTGGTGAATATTAATGCATTGTGATTAATGTGGAGATTGGTATTATCATGCATGTTGACTTGTTTATGCATTATAAAGATTTTGGATATTTGAATCAAGGAGTGGCTTGATTGCCATATTGTTACATAGCATGATTAATGAATATGCTATGTTTTCCCCAAAAATGTGGGTGGATAGATGGTGAATCCATTTATGTATGACAAAATGTCATTGTGGAGAAATTCTGAATTATGAAAATAAATGATAATGGTAAGCCTTGATTTCTGAAAATATAAACCACTTGGGCTTGTATCACTTAGAACTACCACATCTCTTTTGTTTATGATTTCCCCTCTCTTACTAGAGAAACTAAATGACCTGCGGGTCGTCTTGCGGAGTTGGGGCACCCATTTCTTACTAGAGAAACTAAAATAACCTTCGGGTTAGTCTTGCGGAAATGTGGTGAGTTTGTATGCCTAAAATAGGCTTTGATATTTATCCGTCAAAAATGTGACGTGAGTTTATGCGCATTGATAGCCCAAGGGTGGCTTTTGGTACTCATATAGTTAGGGGTATCCGCGATGCATGTCTGTATGTGATGTCCCCACTTGGGCATGGATGACGGAGTAGTCCTCCTTTATATGAGAGAGGCATACGGGCATGTATGTTCGGCACGGAGGTGGTGCGAATGTGGTATCGTCTAAGTGATCAACCCGTTAAAAAGATGAACCTAATTCAAATAAAAAGAATAAATGATGTTGCATTGTTTTTAATTCTTTTTATGCAGGATGGCAAGTCCACTAATATTTCTGCAGGTCCGACTTGCCATAGTCAACTCCTATAGGGTAAGTACAGGTAAATGCATATTTACGTATTAGGATGATGATATGATTGCCTCGTTGAGGAACTAAATTCTTGGAACTGGGTTTTCTTGCATCACACCTTTGCCTCGTTGAGGAACTACCTATTGGTGTGATGGTTTGTTGTTTGTGTGTCGCTTGATGTTTATCACGTGCAATTTTATTGATTTTTGGAATGAAGATTTCTCACACCAGCTTTATTGCTGACCCGAGTGAGCTTTTGCTTCTTGGGTACATTCCTTTGGGAATGTAGCCGATTAGCTTTTCAGGTTCAGAGACTTTTGAGCAGCGTTACGGGAGTTTCGCTAGTAGGGCTAGCGACGTCGGAATTTCCTGGTTAGAGTTTTGTTATAAACTTTAGTTGGTTCATATTTTCTACACTTTACTTGTCTTTGCTGCTAAATGTTTCTGTTGTTATTGAATTTCACGTCCCGAGTTTTGGGGAAACGGATAATCCTACGTGGATTTTAGGATTTCGTTTTTTTGAAAATCGGGGCGTGACAGTTTGGTATCAGAGCATTTGGTTAGCCTAGGCTGGGGTAGAGTCTAGGTGATCCTCGGAATGTGGATATGGGTGTGTAGGAGTGTAGAAGTCTTTAGATGAAGTGACAAGGGCGAACCTTGAAAACTTTAGTTTTTGCTTCATTTTCTTTGTGAATCTCATGACGAGGTTCCATTGACTTGTATGTGCGCGAGTAATCCTATTTATAATGTCGATATTTGCGTCACTTTATTCCGTATTGTTTTCTTTTTAGGGGTTTTGATTTTCGTAGCGTTCACTTAACACTTTCCGTGAATCTCGGGACGAGATTCCTTTTTAGTTGTATATAATGTAACACCCCTACTTTTTCAATAACAATAAATAATTTATGTTTCTAAAATTAAATTGAAATTGTGTTTCAAAATCTTCTTTTGTTTGACAACTAGTATTTTTCGAAATTCAGTTAACTGTCTTACCATCCGAATCTCGGGACGAGATTCCATTTAACGTGTGTATAATGTAACACCCCCGAATTTCATAAACCTAATTTATTTTATTTTGAATTAAATAAAATAGGGTAAATTTAACTGAATGTGAATTTCGAAATTTAAGGTTTTGTTTAGTGAGTTAAAGGGCAGGTGTTCTTAGAATTTTAGTGGGGGCGAATAGCCACCCACACTACATACAGAGAAAACCCTATTTCTTTCTCCTTTTCCCCTTTTCTCCTTCATGTTTTCTCTCCTAAAACAGATTTCTCTGCCTCTATCTCGGTCTCTCTTCCACCCTCTCGTTTGTGCTGCGAAGCCGAAGCAGAAGTGAGAAGCGATGGGTGGTGGTGGTGGTTCTGGTTCATTGTTGTCCGTGTTGTTGTTGTTGATCTCATGCTTGGCAGCTGTGCGATCTGAATCATCTACCTCCAGGTTTGATGATGAGAATCCCATCAGATTGTTTTCGGATGAATTGGAGACTTCCAACAAATCATGGCTGCTCTGCAACTCTCATCATCTTCTTCATCAGCTTTTCTGGGCCAAACCGATTTCAAAATCAGGATTCCCAAGGTTTCGGTGGTTCGAGTGTCGAGGAACTCTGGGATCTGTAAATGCCTTGCAACTTCTCCAGCTGAGGAGGCTTCTTACAAGACTAAGGTCACTCGCAATGCGAATTTGGCGAAGCTTCAAGCTGGATACTTGTTCCCAGAGATTGCTAGAAGAAGAGGAGAGGGCTTGGTGGCTGATTGTCACACCAAAGAGAAGAAGAAAAGCACTGTAAGATTTATGTTTTTGCTCTTTTTGTTTATTAATTTGCGGTGTTGTTTGATTGAATGTGTGTTTGTTTGGTGAGAAGATTATAGTGTTAATTGCATTGACAATTCATGCTTCAGTGAGGGTGATTATGAGTTAGGAACTAAATAAAATGCCCGTAAATGTTGAATCTTGGCGACGGTTTAACATGCATGTGCAAATTTTATTAAGGTTCTGTTGAATGTGGATATTGTTGCTTGGGGCAATTCGTATCGAGCAGTAGATAGGCGAACCCCTTTGATTGGATTGGATTAGATTATATTATTGATGATAAAGTGGGTTGGTTCATTGACTGTATTAGTGATTATGCAAGATAACACCTTAATGCATTTGATTTTATTACAAAATGAAATTCACATGAAAATAATGCATATTAGAAGAGCTGAAATGCAATTTTTGCAAAGAAAAGTTTATTAAAGAAATCATTAGTTGTGAAACCGAATTCGAGTTAAGATTACAGATTCATACAGTTTGTTGCCATTTTATATTTAAGTTGTCTAATTCAGGAGGATGTGGCATTTGACATAGTATATGGCTGAGTAAGGGACTGCGTTGTGTAATATGGAACTATAAGAAGCTCCAACTAAAAAGGACACTTCTGTGGGAGACAAATGACATTAGCCTTTGTTTTCATGCAACATAGATAAAGGGGGAGAATGTTCATAGTAATCAGCATTAGATGGCAAGGAGAACCAAATACAATTATCTCGTGGTGACTACTCATAGTGGAGATCTACCAAATACACTGGAAACGAACAAGTTGTTGCATGTTGAATACCGTAAATTGCAGCTGGTCTGAGAAAAACATTGACGGAGCATGCAAGAGGCAGAGGGAGCGTTATAATGGGGTGGACGCTATAAGATTTAAAATCTGTGAGTTTTCTTCATTCTTTCTCTTTTACTGTGAGTTTCTTCATTTCTTTCTCTTCTACTTTGAGTCTTTCTTTTCTATCAGTTTGCCTGTGTTGTGTTACTTGTTTTCTTGTTCCACTTGTTGTCTTTTGATGAGTAGAGTATATATTAAATAGTACCTTTTTAGATAATCTGTTGTTGGATTGTTTGATTGGTTGATTGGGTGGCTAGTTCATGTTGTTTCTTGAAAATAGAATATCCCCAATTTACAAAAAAAATAGAAGGGGTTTTGCCTATGAGAATGAGTTTGTTTTCTTTGTGCATTTGGTTCGTGTTTCTTTGCAAGGCTTGTGTTTGAATTCTGTGATGGGTATTTATGGTTTTGGAATGTGCAACATCGAATAGAGTGTTTGTATTAGTGATGGGTTACGAAGGGTTGCCCTTGATATGAGTCAATACTTGATGAATCAATCGATGGTCATAAATTTGTTGTTAGTCATTGGATAAACTTTGACTAATAGTCACAATGCAGTGTTCTTGCGTAATCAAGGACCTGTCACTCGTTTGTAAGTTTTGTTTGTGAACAAGTAATTTAGTATAAGAATAGGAATGGGACAGAGAGGAGGATTACACGTTGTTTTTGAAGCTAAAATTCTATTTTATTATTTTTATTAATTTATGATCAATATTATAGTGTAAGTCATTGTCATAATGTCGCAAGGTCATGGTAAGTGGTTAGATCTTCTAATGGCTACTACTAAAGTGTGGCTGGTTTTTCATGGTACAATTACTTCTTAGTAGGACTTGATTATGATGTGAGACAATCTCCCACATTTTGTCGAGTATTTGGGTATATTGAATGTCGTTTCTTATTAAGGCACTGTAAGCTACGTTAGCTCACACCGAAATCAGTGTTTAAGAAAGGCTATTAGATATGGATTTGTTTGGCTTGGTTAAACTACAGTTAGTAGCTCATAACTATGTGTTCATATTCTAAGTTAATAGTGATGCTTGAGATGTGAATGGTTGGTGAATATTAATGCATTGTGATTAATGTGGAGATTGGTATTATCATGCATGTTGACTTGTTTATGCATTATAAAGATTTTGGATATTTGAATCAAGGAGTGGCTTGATTGCCATATTGTTACATAGCATGATTAATGAATATGCTATGTTTTCCCCAAAAATGTGGGTGGATAGATGGTGAATCCATTTATGTATGACAAAATGTCATTGTGGAGAAATTCTGAATTATGAAAATAAATGATAATGGTAAGCCTTGATTTCTGAAAATATAAACCACTTGGGCTTGTATCACTTAGAACTACCACATCTCTTTTGTTTATGATTTCCCCTCTCTTACTAGAGAAACTAAATGACCTGCGGGTCGTCTTGCGGAGTTGGGGCACCCATTTCTTACTAGAGAAACTAAAATAACCTTCGGGTTAGTCTTGCGGAAATGTGGTGAGTTTGTATGCCTAAAATAGGCTTTGATATTTATCCGTCAAAAATGTGACGTGAGTTTATGCGCATTGATAGCCCAAGGGTGGCTTTTGGTACTCATATAGTTAGGGGTATCCGCGATGCATGTCTGTATGTGATGTCCCCACTTGGGCATGGATGACGGAGTAGTCCTCCTTTATATGAGAGAGGCATACGGGCATGTATGTTCGGCACGGAGGTGGTGCGAATGTGGTATCGTCTAAGTGATCAACCCGTTAAAAAGATGAACCTAATTCAAATAAAAAGAATAAATGATGTTGCATTGTTTTTAATTCTTTTTATGCAGGATGGCAAGTCCACTAATATTTCTGCAGGTCCGACTTGCCATAGTCAACTCCTATAGGGTAAGTACAGGTAAATGCATATTTACGTATTAGGATGATGATATGATTGCCTCGTTGAGGAACTAAATTCTTGGAACTGGGTTTTCTTGCATCACACCTTTGCCTCGTTGAGGAACTACCTATTGGTGTGATGGTTTGTTGTTTGTGTGTCGCTTGATGTTTATCACGTGCAATTTTATTGATTTTTGGAATGAAGATTTCTCACACCAGCTTTATTGCTGACCCGAGTGAGCTTTTGCTTCTTGGGTACATTCCTTTGGGAATGTAGCCGATTAGCTTTTCAGGTTCAGAGACTTTTGAGCAGCGTTACGGGAGTTTCGCTAGTAGGGCTAGCGACGTCGGAATTTCCTGGTTAGAGTTTTGTTATAAACTTTAGTTGGTTCATATTTTCTACACTTTACTTGTCTTTGCTGCTAAATGTTTCTGTTGTTATTGAATTTCACGTCCCGAGTTTTGGGGAAACGGATAATCCTACGTGGATTTTAGGATTTCGTTTTTTTGAAAATCGGGGCGTGACAGTTTGGTATCAGAGCATTTGGTTAGCCTAGGCTGGGGTAGAGTCTAGGTGATCCTCGGAATGTGGATATGGGTGTGTAGGAGTGTAGAAGTCTTTAGATGAAGTGACAAGGGCGAACCTTGAAAACTTTAGTTTTTGCTTCATTTTCTTTGTGAATCTCATGACGAGGTTCCATTGACTTGTATGTGCGCGAGTAATCCTATTTATAATGTCGATATTTGCGTCACTTTATTCCGTATTGTTTTCTTTTTAGGGGTTTTGATTTTCGTAGCGTTCACTTAACACTTTCCGTGAATCTCGGGACGAGATTCCTTTTTAGTTGTATATAATGTAACACCCCTACTTTTTCAATAACAATAAATAATTTATGTTTCTAAAATTAAATTGAAATTGTGTTTCAAAATCTTCTTTTGTTTGACAACTAGTATTTTTCGAAATTCAGTTAACTGTCTTACCATCCGAATCTCGGGACGAGATTCCATTTAACGTGTGTATAATGTAACACCCCCGAATTTCATAAACCTAATTTATTTTATTTTGAATTAAATAAAATAGGGTAAATTTAATTGAATGTGAATTTCGAAATTTAAGGTTTTGTTTAGTGAGTTAAAGGGCAGGTGTTCTTAGAATTTTAGTGGGGGCGAATAGCCACCCACACTACATACAGAGAAAACCCTATTTCTTTCTCCTTTTCCCCTTTTCTCCTTCATGTTTTCTCTCCTAAAACAGATTTCTCTGCCTCTATCTCGGTCTCTCTTCCACCCTCTCGTTTGTGCTGCGAAGCCGAAGCAGAAGTGAGAAGCGATGGGTGGTGGTGGTGGTTCTGGTTCATTGTTGTCCGTGTTGTTGTTGTTGATCTCATGCTTGGCAGCTGTGCGATCTGAATCATCTACCTCCAGGTTTGATGATGAGAATCCCATCAGATTGTTTTCGGATGAATTGGAGACTTCCAACAAATCATGGCTGCTCTGCAACTCTCATCATCTTCTTCATCAGCTTTTCTGGGCCAAACCGATTTCAAAATCAGGATTCCCAAGGTTTCGGTGGTTCGAGTGTCGAGGAACTCTGGGATCTGTAAATGCCTTGCAACTTCTCCAGCTGAGGAGGCTTCTTACAAGACTAAGGTCACTCGCAATGCGAATTTGGCGAAGCTTCAAGCTGGATACTTGTTCCCAGAGATTGCTAGAAGAAGAGGAGAGGGCTTGGTGGCTGATTGTCACACCAAAGAGAAGAAGAAAAGCACTGTAAGATTTATGTTTTTGCTCTTTTTGTTTATTAATTTGCGGTGTTGTTTGATTGAATGTGTGTTTGTTTGGTGAGAAGATTATAGTGTTAATTGCATTGACAATTCATGCTTCAGTGAGGGTGATTATGAGTTAGGAACTAAATAAAATGCCCGTAAATGTTGAATCTTGGCGACGGTTTAACATGCATGTGCAAATTTTATTAAGGTTCTGTTGAATGTGGATATTGTTGCTTGGGGCAATTCGTATCGAGCAGTAGATAGGCGAACCCCTTTGATTGGATTGGATTAGATTATATTATTGATGATAAAGTGGGTTGGTTCATTGACTGTATTAGTGATTATGCAAGATAACACCTTAATGCATTTGATTTTATTACAAAATGAAATTCACATGAAAATAATGCATATTAGAAGAGCTGAAATGCAATTTTTGCAAAGAAAAGTTTATTAAAGAAATCATTAGTTGTGAAACCGAATTCGAGTTAAGATTACAGATTCATACAGTTTGTTGCCATTTTATATTTAAGTTGTCTAATTCAGGAGGATGTGGCATTTGACATAGTATATGGCTGAGTAAGGGACTGCGTTGTGTAATATGGAACTATAAGAAGCTCCAACTAAAAAGGACACTTCTGTGGGAGACAAATGACATTAGCCTTTGTTTTCATGCAACATAGATAAAGGGGGAGAATGTTCATAGTAATCAGCATTAGATGGCAAGGAGAACCAAATACAATTATCTCGTGGTGACTACTCATAGTGGAGATCTACCAAATACACTGGAAACGAACAAGTTGTTGCATGTTGAATACCGTAAATTGCAGCAGGTCTGAGAAAAACATTGACGGAGCATGCAAGAGGCAGAGGGAGCGTTATAATGGGGTGGACGCTATAAGATTTAAAATCTGTGAGTTTTCTTCATTCTTTCTCTTTTACTGTGAGTTTCTTCATTTCTTTCTCTTCTACTTTGAGTCTTTCTTTTCTATCAGTTTGCCTATGTTGTGTTACTTGTTTTCTTGTTCCACTTGTTGTCTTTTGATGAGTAGAGTATATATTAAATAGTACCTTTTTAGATAATCTGTTGTTGGATTGTTTGATTGGTTGATTGGGTGGCTAGTTCATGTTGTTTCTTGAAAATAGAATATCCCCAATTTACAAAAAAAATAGAAGGGGTTTTGCCTATGAGAATGAGTTTGTTTTCTTTGTGCATTTGGTTCGTGTTTCTTTGCAAGGCTTGTGTTTGAATTCTGTGATGGGTATTTATGGTTTTGGAATGTGCAACATCGAATAGAGTGTTTGTATTAGTGATGGGTTACGAAGGGTTGCCCTTGATATGAGTCAATACTTGATGAATCTATCGATGGTCATAAATTTGTTGTTAGTCATTGGATAAACTTTGACTAATAGTCACAATGCAGTGTTCTTGCGTAATCAAGGACCTGTCACTCGTTTGTAAGTTTTGTTTGTGAACAAGTAATTTAGTATAAGAATAGGAATGGGACAGAGAGGAGGATTACACGTTGTTTTTGAGGCTAAAATTCTATTTTATTATTTTTATTAATTTATGATCAATATTATAGTGTAAGTCATTGTCATCATGTCGCAAGGTCATGGTAAGTGGTTAGATCTTCTAATGGCTACTACTAAAGTGTGGCTGGTTTTTCATGGTACAATTACTTCTTAGTAGGACTTGATTATGATGTGAGACAATCTCCCACATTTTGTCGAGTATTTGGGTATATTGAATGTCGTTTCTTATTAAGGCACTGTAAGCTACGTTAGCTCACACCGAAATCAGTGTTTAAGAAAGGCTATTAGATATGGATTTGTTTGGCTTGGTTAAACTACAGTTAGTAGCTCATAACTATGTGTTCATATTCTAAGTTAATAGTGATGCTTGAGATGTGAATGGTTGGTGAATATTAATGCATTGTGATTAATGTGGAGATTGGTATTATCATGCATGTTGACTTGTTTATGCATTATAAAGATTTTGGATATTTGAATCAAGGAGTGGCTTGATTGCCATATTGTTACATAGCATGATTAATGAATATGCTATGTTTTCCCCAAAAATGTGGGTGGATAGATGGTGAATCCATTTATGTATGACAAAATGTCATTGTGGAGAAATTCTGAATTATGAAAATAAATGATAATGGTAAGCCTTGATTTCTGAAAATATAAACCACTTGGGCTTGTATCACTTAGAACTACCACATCTCTTTTGTTTATGATTTCCCCTCTCTTACTAGAAAAACTAAATGACCTGCGGGTCGTCTTGCGGAGTTGGGGCACCCATTTCTTACTAGAGAAACTAAAATAACCTTCGGGTTAGTCTTGCGGAAATGTGGTGAGTTTGTATGCCTAAAATAGGCTTTGATATTTATCCGTCAAAAATGTGACGTGAGTTTATGCGCATTGATAGCCCAAGGGTGGCTTTTGGTACTCATATAGTTAGGGGTATCCGCGATGCATGTCTGTATGTGATGTCCCCACTTGGGCGTGGATGACGGAGTAGTCCTCCTTTATATGAGAGAGGCATACGAGCATGTATGTTCGGCACGGAGGTGGTGCGAATGTGGTATCGTCTAAGTGATCAACCTGTTAAAAAGATAAACCTAATTCAAATAAAAAGAATAAATGATGTTGCATTGTTTTTAATTCTTTTTATGCAGGATGGCAAGTCCACTAATATTTCCGCAGGTCCGACTTGCCATAGTCAACTCCTATAGGGTAAGTACAGGTAAATGCATATTTACGTATTAGGATGATGATATGATTGCCTCGTTGAGGAACTAAATTCTTGGAACTGGGTTTTCTTGCATCACACCTTTGCCTCGTTGAGGAACTACCTATTGGTGTGATGGTTTGTTGTTTGTGTGTCGCTTGATGTTTATCACGTGCAATTTTATTGATTTTTGGAATGAAGATTTCTCACACCAGCTTCATTGCTGACCCGAGTGAGCTTTTGCTTCTTGGGTACATTCCTTTGGGAATGTAGCCGATTAGCTTTTCAGGTTCAGAGACTTTTGAGCTGCGTTACGGGAGTTTCGCTAGTAGGGCTAGCGACGTCGGAATTTCCTGGTTAGAGTTTTGTTATAAACTTTAGTTGGTTCATATTTTCTACACTTTACTTGTCTTTGCTGCTAAATGTTTCTGTTGTTATTGAATTTCACGTCCCGAGTTGTGGGAAAACAGATAATCCTACGTGGATTTTAGGATTTCGTTTTTTTGAAAATCGGGGCGTGACAGTTTGGTATCAGAGCATTTGGTTAGCCTAGGCTGGGGTAGAGTCTAGGTGATCCTCGGAATGTGGATATGGGTGTGTAGGAGTGTAGAAGTCTTTAGATGAAGTGACAAGGGCGAACCTTGAAAACTTTAGTTTTTGCTTCATTTTCTTTGTGAATCTCATGACGAGGTTCCATTGACTTGTATGTGCGCGAGTAATCCTATTTATAATGTCGATATTTGCGTCACTTTATTCCGTATTGTTTTCTTTTTAGGGGTTTTGATTTTCGTAGCGTTCACTTAACACTTTCCGTGAATCTCGGGACGAGATTCCTTTTTAGTTGTATATAATGTAACACCCCTACTTTTTCAATAACAATAAATAATTTATGTTTCTAAAATTAAATTGAAATTGTGTTTCAAAATCTTCTTTTGTTTGACAACTAGTATTTTTCGAAATTCAGTTAACTGTCTTACCATCCGAATCTCGGGACGAGATTCCATTTAACGTGTGTATAATGTTACACCCCCGAATTTCATAAACCTAATTTATTTTATTTTGAATTAAATAAAATAGGGTAAATTTAATTGAATGTGAATTTCGAAATTTAAGGTTTTGTTTAGTGAGTTAAAGGGCAGGTGTTCTTAGAATTTTAGTGGGGGCGAATAGCCACCCACACTACATACAGAGAAAACCCTATTTCTTTCTCCTTTTCCCCTTTTCTCCTTCATGTTTTCTCTCCTAAAACAGATTTCTCTGCCTCTATCTCGGTCTCTCTTCCACCCTCTCGTTTGTGCTGCGAAGCCGAAGCAGAAGTGAGAAGCGATGGGTGGTGGTGGTGGTTCTGGTTCATTGTTGTCCGTGTTGTTGTTGTTGATCTCATGCTTGGCAGCTGTGCGATCTGAATCATCTACCTCCAGGTTTGATGATGAGAATCCCATCAGATTGTTTTCGGATGAATTGGAGACTTCCAACAAATCATGGCTGCTCTGCAACTCTCATCATCTTCTTCATCAGCTTTTCTGGGCCAAACCGATTTCAAAATCAGGATTCCCAAGGTTTCGGTGGTTCAAGTGTCGAGGAACTCTGGGATCTGTAAATGCCTTGCAACTTCTCCAGCTGAGGAGGCTTCTTACAAGACTAAGGTCACTCGCAATGCGAATTTGGCGAAGCTTCAAACTGGATACTTGTTCCCAGAGATTGCTAGAAAAAGAGGAGAGGGCTTGGTGGCTGATTGTCACACCAAAGAGAAGAAGAAAAGCACTGTAAGATTTATGTTTTTGCTCTTTTTGTTTATTAATTTGCGGTGTTGTTTGATTGAATGTGTGTTTGTTTGGTGAGAAGATTATAGTGTTAATTGCATTGACAATTCATGCTTCAGTGAGGGTGATTATGAGTTAGGAACTAAATAAAATGCCCGTAAATGTTGAATCTTGGCGACGGTTTCATGTGCAAATTTTATTAAGGTTCTGTTGAATGTGGATATTGTTGCTTGGGGCAATTCGTATCGAGCAGTAGATAGGCGAACCCCTTTGATTGGATTGGATTAGATTATATTATTGATGATAAAGTGGGTTGGTTCATTGACTGTATTAGTGATTATGCAAGATAACACCTTAATGCATTTGATTTTATTACAAAATGAAATTCACATGAAAATAATGCATATTAGAAGAGCTGAAATGCAATTTTTGCAAAGAAAAGTTTATTAAAGAAATCATTAGTTGTGAAACCGAATTCGAGTTAAGATTACAGATTCATACAGTTTGTTGCCATTTTATATTTAAGTTGTCTAATTCAGGAGGATGTGGCATTTGACATAGTATATGGCTGAGTAAGGGACTGCGTTGTGTAATATGGAACTATAAGAAGCTCCAACTAAAAAGGACACTTCTGTGGGAGACAAATGACATTAGCCTTTGTTTTCATGCAACATAGATAAAGGGGGAGAATGTTCATAGTAATCAGCATTAGATGGCAAAGAGAACCAAATACAATTATCTCGTGGTGACTACTCATAGTGGAGATCTACCAAATACACTGGAAACGAACAAGTTGTTGCATGTTGAATACCGTAAATTGCAGCAGGTCTGAGAAAAACATTGACGGAGCATGCAAGAGGCAGAGGGAGCGTTATAATGGGGTGGACGCTATAAGATTTAAAATCTGTGAGTTTTCTTCATTCTTTCTCTTTTACTGTGAGTTTCTTCATTTCTTTCTCTTCTACTTTGAGTCTTTCTTTTCTATCAGTTTGCCTATGTTGTGTTACTTGTTTTCTTGTTCCACTTGTTGTCTTTTGATGAGTAGAGTATATATTAAATAGTACCTTTTTAGATAATCTGTTGTTGGATTGTTTGATTGGTTGATTGGGTGGCTAGTTCATGTTGTTTCTTGAAAATAGAATATCCCCAATTTACAAAAAAAATAGAAGGGGTTTTGCCTATGAGAATGAGTTTGTTTTCTTTGTGCATTTGGTTCGTGTTTCTTTGCAAGGCTTGTGTTTGAATTCTGTGATGGGTATTTATGGTTTTGGAATGTGCAACATCGAATAGAGTGTTTGTATTAGTGATGGGTTACGAATGGTTGCCCTTGATATGAGTCAATACTTGATGAATCTATCGATGGTCATAAATTTGTTGTTAGTCATTGGATAAACTTTGACTAATAGTCACAATGCAGTGTTCTTGCGTAATCAAGGACCTGTCACTCGTTTGTAAGTTTTGTTTGTGAACAAGTAATTTAGTATAAGAATAGGAATGGGACAGAGAGGAGGATTACACGTTGTTTTTTAGGCTAAAATTCTATTTTATTATTTTTATTAATTTATGATCAATATTATAGTGTAAGTCATTGTCATCATGTCGCAAGGTCATGGTAAGTGGTTAGATCTTCTAATGGCTACTACTAAAGTGTGGCTGGTTTTTCATGGTACAATTACTTCTTAGTAGGACTTGATTATGATGTGAGACAATCTCCCACATTTTGTCGAGTATTTGGGTATATTGAATGTCGTTTCTTATTAAGGCACTGTAAGCTACGTTAGCTCACACCGAAATCAGTGTTTAAGAAAGGCTATTAGATATGGATTTGTTTGGCTTGGTTAAACTACAGTTAGTAGCTCATAACTATGTGTTCATATTCTAAGTTAATAGTGATGCTTGAGATGTGAATGGTTGGTGAATATTAATGCATTGTGATTAATGTGGAGATTGGTATTATCATGCATGTTGACTTGTTTATGCATTATAAAGATTTTGGATATTTGAATCAAGGAGTGGCTTGATTGCCATATTGTTACATAGCATGATTAATGAATATGCTATGTTTTCCCCAAAAATGTGGGTGGATAGATGGTGAATCCATTTATGTATGACAAAATGTCATTGTGGAGAAATTCTGAATTATGAAAATAAATGATAATGGTAAGCCTTGATTTCTGAAAATATAAACCACTTGGGCTTGTATCACTTAGAACTACCACATCTCTTTTGTTTATGATTTCCCCTCTCTTACTAGAGAAACTAAATGACCTGCGGGTCGTCTTGCGGAGTTGGGGCACCCATTTCTTACTAGAGAAACTAAAATAACCTTCGGGTTAGTCTTGCGGAAATGTGGTGAGTTTGTATGCCTAAAATAGGCTTTGATATTTATCCGTCAAAAATGTGACGTGAGTTTATGCGCATTGATAGCCCAAGGGTGGCTTTTGGTACTCATATAGTTAGGGGTATCCGCGATGCATGTCTGTATGTGATGTCCCCACTTGGGCGTGGATGACGGAGTAGTCCTCCTTTATATGAGAGAGGCATACGAGCATGTATGTTCGGCACGGAGGTAGTGCGAATGTGGTATCGTCTAAGTGATCAACCCGTTAAAAAGATGAACCTAATTCAAATAAAAAGAATAAATGATGTTGCATTGTTTTTAATTCTTTTTATGAAGGATGGCAAGTCCACTAATATTTCCGCAGGTCCGACTTGCCATAGTCAACTCCTATAGGGTAAGTACAGGTAAATGCATATTTACGTATTAGGATGATGATATGATTGCCTCGTTGAGGAACTAAATTCTTGGAACTGGGTTTTCTTGCATCACACCTTTGCCTCGTTGAGGAACTACCTATTGGTGTTATGGTTTGTTGTTTGTGTGTCGCTTGATGTTTATCACGTGCAATTTTATTGATTTTTGGAATGAAGATTTCTCACACCAGCTTCATTGCTGACCCGAGTGAGCTTTTGCTTCTTGGGTACATTCCTTTGGGAATGTAGCCGATTAGCTTTTCAGGTTCAGAGACTTTTGAGCAGCGTTACGGGAGTTTCGCTAGTAGGGCTAGCGACGTCGGAATTTCCTGGTTAGAGTTTTGTTATAAACTTTAGTTGGTTCATATTTTCTACACTTTACTTGTCTTTGCTGCTAAATGTTTATGTTGTTATTGAATTTCACGTCCCGAGTTTTGGGGAAACGGATAATCCTACGTGGATTTTATGATTTCATTTTTTTGAAAATCGGGGCGTGACATATCCCCAATCAATTTTTTGGATGACATACCTGACTTGTTATATTTGTGTCAGATGTTGTTTCTCGTGCTCATGTCATTGTTACATAGGTTAGACATATAGTTAAATTTAAAAAAAAAAAACTCTTTTACAACCAATTGGGTTACAGGGAAAAACGTGTAAGATTACAGTAAGTCTAGGCAGCTGATAGGGGCATAATTATGCTATTTTTAGTATCATATTTCTATATGTATTACTAGCTATTATTTGTTAATTATGGTACTAATTGTTATTTTCATGTTTGTGTAGGTTTCCAATTACAATACTTTAAAATAGAAGCAAATTGGCAATTTAGGAATACTAATTGCACAAGGACTTCACACCAACAAGGAAACCACACAAGCAAGGAAACCACACAAGCAAGGAAACCACAGAAGGAAGAAAATAAGAATAAATAGGGGACATACCTGGCTTGGAGGGATCATCCATCGACTCACCCAAAACATCTCATCCACTGCATCCATACATAGCATCCTCGCATAAACCCTAGCCGCCGTCACCCACCATCCATCTCCATCGTCCTCCTTCACCTTAGCCATCGTCCTCAGTTCATCATCCACCTCGCCTCCATCAAACCCAATCAAACCCCATTCTCGCAAATCCTTCATCCTCGCGATAGCCCTTCATCATCCTCTCTTCATTCAAACAGAACCACCTCGCCAGCAGCCACAGTCTCTCTCGCTGTCCCCTGTCTTCGCCATCTTCACCGTCCGCATCTCCTTCTCACCTGATCCCTCTCTTAGCCGATCGTCGTCCCTCCATCGCCTGCTTCATCTCTCGCAGTCTCTCGTCACGAACACAACCGAAGCAGCAATTGAATAAGGGAGCTAAGGAAGCAGAGAACGAGCAAATTCGCGAGAGGAAGGCGAAGGAGCAGATCGCGAAGAGCAAGAGGATTTTCTTCTGCTATTTACACCCCAGTTTCTACTCTCTACCACCACGGATCAGGCGGCAGTGTTTTATTTCATCTCTCAACTCTTTCTCTTAATTTTAGTTTGATTATTGATTATGGATTACTGTTTAAACATAATTAATATGTCTAGCTAAACTCCTCTTAGTTAGGGGTGGATTCGAAGCCCCGAACATGTGCTTCATAAATTAATTGAATTTAATCTTCCTTGCTATTAGTGATTGTGTTTTGCTTAACTGCTTTATAGAAAACTTTTCCTTTTATGTTTGTTAAGGTGGCCAACTTAGTAAGCATGCTAGGATCTGGGGCTAGAGTATAGGAGAGTTTCACCTTATTGTTATGATTTTGTACTCACAAGTAGTAAATACCAAGGAACGTTGGTAAGGTTAAGTAAAAACCTAGGCAAGAACAAGATGCTGATCATACTTGTGATTGCCTAGTCAGTGTTCATATTTTCCACAAAAATTAATGATCTTAGATTGCTATTTAACTTGCGATTCCTGTTTAGATAGCATGATAAGAATAGTTTGAAAGCGACGCTTAGTTTAATTCAACGAACTTGAGAAAATAATAAGATTAATGCAGTGCGGTCACGGTTAGTCTTGAGCATTGTCTCTCACGAGTTAGCAAGTGATTATTGAAGATTAATTTATAAGCATATGTTTGGTGTGTGGAGATAAAACCCTTAGCTAATTTCTCATCTTTGTCATCTATTTAGTTTATTATCTTTACATTAATTTTCGTAGTTATTTTCATAATTTAATTTAGAAAATCCAATCCCCTTTTATTTAATTAATTAGGTTGTTAGTTGTATTTTAATTATTATTAGTGTAATTAACACGCCCTCTAATCCCCGGTCTAGAACGATCCCTACTTATTCTATACTACAAATCACAAAGCAGGGTATTAAGTTGTGTGCTACTAAATTAGCGCATCAGCAGCCAGGCCATTGAGCCACTTTTTTACTAGGCTTAGGCTTTCTTACAATTATACATCTTCTCTTTAAAACACAATCACAAACAACATCTATGAAAGGGGTAAAATTGTAAATTGGCCCAACCTAGCCAAAATGTGGCTCACTAGCCTGGCTGTCTAGAATTGGGGGTAAGATTATTGTATTGTAGGACTACTTGCCTCTTACATGACAAGAACCAAAACAAAACAACTATATGCATCTATATGTTATCTGGTACCACAAGAATCACCAAACTGCAATCTTTTAAATTTATTTAAAGTTCTGAGAGACACATTAAATGAGTCAAGAAACCACTTAATCATTATACTGTACCCTTTTTAACAGTAGCTAGATTTAAAAGTTGATGACCTTTTTGACTTAAATTCTATCTTCATGATAATATGTTAAAGGAAAATTTGTATTTGGTATATACTTATGATGATACATCAAAATAGACCGATCATCATAGTCGTACACGTGGCATAAAGGCCCATCACGAGAATACAACGCTCGATATGTTGGGCTAGCACATAAAGCCCATGAAAAATGAGGCCAATTATAGAGGCCCAGACTAGGCCCACCACTGAGGAGATGTAAACAGGGCCCGAATCCACGCCCAGACGAATCAGAGCCCGAGTCCAGACCCGATATGAGTTCTTTCATAAAGGAAGAACGTTGCACCAAGAAAAAGTCGTTGTGGAGTTATGCCTCCACGAACGCATCTCCATTAAGGAAGAGACAGTTACAAGAAACATCTCATTCCGTTGCACCTCACATGCTTAAGTCACGCAGAGAGTTAACCACGACCATTATAAAAGGTAAAGGGAACATTCGACAAAGGTATGCAACTTTAACAAAGTTTTGTCCAGATTTTCATCATTATTCCAACATAGTTACTGACTTAATCATCGGAGTGCCTTTGGCCACCAAAAATGTGGTCCTTGGCAGTCTAACAATTGTTTTGTAGGTCAAACTCACAAGAGGATGATTTTTGGACGCATCAGTTTGGCTTCGTCCGTGGGGAATGATGAGTTTTCTTTTAAAAATAATAAGATTCACAGTAACAAAGCTCGCGCAACCCGAGCAGAAGATCAATCGAATACTACACAAATCTTCAACTTGACAACATGATGTCCAGTATTGATCCAATGACAATCATCGAAACAACATACCTACTGGAAGAGAGCTCCAGTAGATAATAGTTCAGACATCTCTGACATCATGGGGAATCCCTTCAGATCCCCGAGTAGAGATGCTTATGGCTCAGATGAACAATGTCATAGAGACGATAGATTTGATCATCTGAGACGTAGAGGGCAGCAACATTCGAGAAGAAACCATCCAGCTTAAGAAACACCGGGCTAACAACAACTCCAATTACAATCGAGGAACGTTGGAAAGCCTACAACTAAAGAAGCCCAAATACAAGAGAACATTCTCGACTCTGATAGCAAGTTGAAGTGAGATTCTTGAAGCCATCAGGAAGAGAAATGTCAAATGGTGGTCGAAGATGAGAGCAAATCAGAAAAAGTGGAGCAAGAGCAGACACTGTCTCTTCAACAATGACTATGACCACGATACCAAGGATTGTCACAGCCTAAAAAATGAAATTGAACATCATATCAAATAAGGACGACATAGAGAGTTCGTCGAACTCGAGAGAGAAACAATCATTTCGAATGAGAAAACAAAAGAAACAATCTTCGTCTTGCATTGCACTGGAAAAAGAGCAATCCAATCGATCCAGGAAGCGTATAGTCAGATACTTACGCACAAAAATCTAATTCCAAGAACCATCCGCATAGCGTACAAAAATAATACAAATGACTCTAACCTTCTCAAAAGAAGATGCTAATGGGGTTAATTTCCCACACAATGATGCTTTAGTTATTTCGAACATGGTAGCTAAATGGGAAATCAAAATAGTATTAATTGACACCGACAGCTCGACCAACCTCTTATACCTAACAACATTCTGAAGGATGCAGTTCACCACTGAGATGCTCTCACCAAGTGATCAGTCTATGGTAAGTTTTAGTGAATGTAACCCACTGAGAATGATCCAACTACCAGTTAAAAAGGGAGAGCCAAGGAAGCAGCGAGTGCTAATGATAGAATTTCTCTTCGTTGACACTCTTGATGTATACAACATGCTACTCGAAAGACCATAGATACACAAGATGGGCACAGTATCCTCCACTATGCACCAATGCGTGAAGTACCATACCGACAATGGCATTGGAAGAATAAAAGGGGACCAACCAGCAGCCCGGGAGTGTCATTTTGCTAATGTATAGACTTCCCACATATAACAATTACCACAACGACTGGAAGAGTCTTCATAGTGACCTGATAAAACGAGTTCGGTTCTCCGAACGTCAATATGGCCCCAACCAGTCCACAAGATCGACCCAACATTGAGCAACCAGAAGAAGAAACGGTCGAGGTTTACTTCGACAATGAAGCAGAAAAGGCAGTCCGAATCGTTACAAAAATCCAACCCGAACTCGTCAAGGAGCTGATCCCACTGCTGAAAGATAACCAATATGTCTTCGCATGGACAATGAAAGACATGGTGGGAATAGATCAATCCATCATCTCCCACAAATTGCAAGTGAATCTAGATAGGAAACCGGTTCAACAAATAAAAGATCGGTGGCTCCGAAATGCAATCAGGCAATAAACAAAAAGTGCACCGACTACTTAGTGCAGGAATGATAAGAAAAGATCATTACCCGGATTGGTTGGTGAACATCGTACTTGTAAAGAAGAGGAACAGGAAACGGAGGGTGTGTGTTGATTACACCGACCAAAATAAAGTCTACCTCAAAGACAACTTTCCACTTCCACGAATAAATCAAATAGTGGACGCAACTGCTAGGCATGAAATGTTGAGCTTCATAGATGTGTACTTCGGGTAAATACAAATGTAACCCCCAATCAAGAAAAAAATATTTCATAACAGAAAGGGGTATGTAAAGTTATCGAGTAATGTCATTCGGAATGAAGAATGTGAGAGAAACGTATCAACGGCTACTAAACAAGATGTTTAGAGATTTGATCGGCAAAACAATTGAGGTTTACATCGATGATATGCTCGTCAAAAAGCTCGCACAGAACAAACCATGTTACAGACCTCGGACATGCTTTCTCCCAGCTTTGGAAATACAAGATGAAGCTAAACCCAAATAAATGCATCTTTGGAGTGGAGCTAGGGAAGTTCCTCGGGTACATGGTCAACTAGGGATGAATTGAAGCCAATCCAAAGCAGATACAAGCACTTCTCAACATGCAATCACTGACAAACATAAAAGGTGTTCAAAGTCTTAACAGGAGGATAGCAGCTCTAAACAAATTTATCTCCAGATCATCAAACAAGTGTCCACCTTTTTTCAAAATCTTGTAGGGGAACAAGACATTCGAATGGAATGACGAATGCAAGAGAGTCTTTCAAAACCTTAAGACTTACATGGGAAACACGAAGTTGCTAACAAAGCCGAATTCAGGAGAAACGTTGTATTTGTAGCTATCCATATCCTACCACGAGGTGAGTTCAACACTGATATGAGAAGAAAAGTGGGTGCAAAAACAAGTGTACTACATCAACAAAACACTCGCAGATGCATAAATCAACTATCCGGCCCTGGAAAAATTGGCGCTCACTCTAATCGTGCCATCAAGAAAATTGCGACCACACTTCCAAGCTCATCCGATCACGATTATGACCGTACAACCACTTCGGCCGGTGTTATATAAACCGGACTTGTCGGGACAATTAGACATCAACTATGCCCCTAGAACAG
Organism: Berberis thunbergii; assembly: GCA_003290165.1. Lineage (NCBI taxonomy): Eukaryota > Viridiplantae > Streptophyta > Magnoliopsida > Ranunculales > Berberidaceae > Berberis > Berberis thunbergii. Next base: position 162,627 of record QNQO01000471.1, on the reverse strand, counting down.
CTATCAAAGCTCAAGCATTATCGAATTTCGTCACCGAGTTCACAGGAAGCAACAACCAGCACGAGGTCAAGGAAAATAAAACTGAACAGCCTGAACCAATCCCTGAAGGATGGATCCTCCGCTGTGATGGAGCATCCAACAAGGCAGGAAACAGAGCTGGATTAGTCTGATACTACTCATAAGGCATCGCATTAGAAAAGGAAATCAAACTCATGTTAAAACCCCCAATAACGAAGCCGAGTATGAAGCGGTGATAGCAGAGCTGCAATTAGCAAAACACCTTAAATAAAAGACATTACTGTTTTTAATGATTTCAGGCTGGTGGTCAATCAACTAAACTGCGAGTTTCAAGCAAAAGATACCCGAATGAAAGCCTATTACCAGAAAACTACAGAGCTGATGAAGGATTCCAAAGTGCTACCGTCCAACAATGTGCATGAATGGAAAACAAAAGAGTAGACGAGCTAGCAAAAGAAGCTTCAACAACTAAAGATAATGACAACCTACTCGACATGACACAAGGGAGCTCCATACTCGAAAATCAATTAGAAGAAGCATCCGCCGTAAACCAAGGAACCAACTAGACAACTCCAATCCTGACGTATATTTTAAATGGGGAACTCCCAACAGATAAAATGGAAGCCAGGAAACTATGAAGTCGAGCGGCAAGATATACAATGATCAATGACAAATTATACAGGAGGTCTGCCACGAATGCATTACTAAGGTTCCTTGCACCAGAAGATGTCGAATACGTCCTACAGAAAATACACCACGACATATGCGAAAATCACCTAGGAGGAAGAACATTGGCCCACAAAGCTATCATATTAGGTTATTATTGGCCAACGATGCAAGCGGATGCTCAGAAGCTAGTTTTTAAATTGGACAAATGTCAAATATTTGCCCCATACACACACATGTCGGGACAAAATTTGATCCCAATAAGCAGCCCCTGGCCATTCGCGTAATGGGGAATGGACATCTTATGACCACTCCAAGCATTTGATAAAAAGAAGTTTCTCCTCATCGCAATAGACTACTTCACCAAATTGGTAGAAGTAGAGCCATTCATAAAGATAGGGGAAGCACAAGTTGATAAATTTCTTTGGAGGGACATTATATGCAAATTCGGGATCCCAAGAGTAATCGCCACGGGCAATGGGAGACAAGTTGAAGGAAAAAAGGTTAGGGAGTTGTGTGAGAACCTAAATATCCAGCAACATTTCTCCGTGCCAGCTCATCTGCAAGCAAACAGGCAAGTCGAGGCCACTAACAGGACAATCTTGGCGGCAATCAAAAGAAGACTCGAGGCAGCAAAAGGACTACTGACATTCAAGTTACCTAGTGTCCTTGGTCATATAGAACAACAAAACGACCTCCGACATGAGAAACACCTTTTGCCCTCACTTACAGGTCAGAAGCAATGATACCTGTAGATATCGGAATGCCAACATTTCGACCCAAATAATTTCGCGCTGAAGACAATGTCGAAGCATTAAGAGTCGGGCTAGATCTCTGGAAAAAAAATGAAAAGCGACCTCAATTAAAACGAGAGCCTATCAATAGCACATGGCAAGATATTATAACAAAAAGATGCGAATTCGAAGTTTTAACGTCGGAAACTGGGTGTTACGAAAACTTCTACTAAACACAAAAGAGCCCAGCGCAGGCAAGCTGAACTCGAACTGAGAAGGACCATATCGAGTAACACAAATCAATAGATCAGGAACATACTGGTTGTCAAAAAATAAAGGGAAAAATGATACATTGACCATGGAATGTTTCTCACTTCAAAATATATTATTAATAAAGTTTTTTTCTCTCAATTTCAAAACAACAAGAATTTAATCAGGACAAAAAAATAGATTAAAACCAACTCGAGAAAACACTCAACATGGCTAGAGTATTGAGCAAACACAAATACATATGTTGGACGATCGAGTTAGACATAAAAACTTCTGGCCTGATCAACCACGAAGTAATAAAGTACTAGAACATAAGAGCTGAACTTTTACGTCGACTGTAATGTGCGACACCATAATCCGAATGAGAAATTTTATTCCGCAAACTACAACTTCTATATGACTAGAATGTCGAGTATCGAAGCCACCCATAAAAATTCGGGCAACCAAAGTTGGAAATCTCCCAAAAATGTCATAAATAAAACCAACAAACTAGACATACAGGACACAAAAATGCAAAATAATAAATTTTCCATTTATCGTCTAAAAAAGGAGATTACAAAAAAGAAGAAAACAAGAACTAAGAAGAGAAATCAATGTCGTGAACAACGTCTTTAGGCAACATAGGATCAACAGGCTCATTGACATTTGAATCATCCATTGAATCCGAAACAACTTCCTCATCATCATCGAATTCCTACTTAGCAAAGCAATGGTATGGGGACATATCCAAACCTTGCATCTCCAGGAAGTCCGATCCAGAAAATCATGGCGACCCTAGACCATTATCTTAAAATTCGCGGCCTCCACTACCTTCAGCTTCTCAGTAACAGTCGACAGCTCGGCTTGGGTTGACGCTAACTCTTTATCAACATCGAAAAGTTTGGCAGAGACAACTGATTTGGTCTCTACGAACTAGAAATTCAGTTCAACGATGCAAGCAGTAACAACCTTAATCTTGGCAGAACACTCTTCAGTGGAAGGAACAACCTCGTCGCGTTCGGCCTTTCAGTCGGACAACTTTTTCTCATCAACATCCAGACGGGAATGCAACCTGCCCAATTCCACCTCGGATGTCTCAAGGTCGGAAGTGAACACATCACGCGTAGCCTCGAGTTCCCTCAACAATGCCCACGCAGTGTATGCACCTCTCTCATGTTCTGTGTACTGTGCCTTCAACAAATCCAGTCGACGGGAAACATGGGAAAGGACAAGAAGGTGTCTTGAAAGCTTTCGCTCAACATGCATAGCCTGATCATGAGACACCTTACAATCTGACCCCATGACGGCTATGCTATGTAAGTAAGATACGTCATCTCCTCCATAAAATGTTGGAGGCCATCATCAATATGACGACGTGGTGGACGCACGGGCATAGGAATTTTGTTAGCCAACCGCCTATAATAGCCGCCAATAAGATTGCAAGCACTGTCTTGCACATCAGCCTCGGAAGGCCAAAATGTCTCACCAAGGACAGAAGAAGTAGGGCGAGACATAGAAGGAGCAGGAGATAACAAAGTCCTAACCACGACAGAAGAAACAGTAAGCTTGTGGTCTCAGGCACGAGCAACAACTTGATCTTTTACTGACGGATCATACTCGAAGTCATCCAATGTCTTAGTACCCTTCAGATTCTGAAGCATTTTATTATCGATAATGCGTGAAACATCAATCGAGAGGCCATCAGAGTCCGGCAAGCCATAAGAAGCAACAAGCATTTTCACATGGTCATCCAGAAGACGAGAAAATTCCTTCTTACTTATCTCGAGAACTAGGTTTACTTCCTCGTCCTCATGGGCAGAAGAATCGTCCCTCTATCCACGGCCTCGTTTCTGAAGAGAGGCAAGATGAGAAGGGGTCCTAGCGAATTCAAAAACGGAGGAAGCAAGTTTTTTCCTCTTCGAAACACAGCTAGAACTGACAGCCGATACCTTGGAGGGTTTAGGAGGCCTAGGAAGTTTCTTTTTCTTGATAATTGAACCAGTGTTCCGGGGACCTCGAGTAGAGACAGAAGCAGGGACCCCTACATCACCAGTGCGTGCAACAGTAACCTCCGAAGTGAGGCCTGCCTTACCCGGTGAAAGTAGACCACCACGGACGATGGCGTCCGTAGTTAGGAAATCTCCCACCGATACTCGAGGAAGATCACAAAATCGATGGCAGAACTCCTGCTCTTCTAAAGACAGTGACAGCTCAACCTTCTTAGGTTCCTGGAACGATCGCAAAATTTGATTCTAGCAGAACCTAAAGTGGTTAGAAGAAAGAGAGGCGTAGAACCTGGACCTCGACCAGCCCACATACTCCTCTCGCAAGTCCTCAAAGAAGAAAGGAGAATGCACGCGACAAGTGTAACTAGGGTCCACGTTGAACTCTATCGGAGAGTGTAAAACCCTAACATTCATAGGGATACGAGCTGAGATAGCCCATGCTAAGGTTGAAATCAGTATCCTCTAATCATTAGGGACCAGTTGAGTCGGAGCAATTGCAACCAAATCCAAGTAGGAGCCAAAAGCCTAAAACCGGAATGAAACATACCAAGACAAAACAATGAATAGGACGACAAAGACTGTTACCCTCCCCAGGGAAAACAATCTCCAGATCGTTTGGCAATGAGTAGTCATGCCGAATGTTGTTCAGAGTTGCACGTGTTGCCCTCTTGGACATAAAGAAAGCTTCGCAAGCATCATGAGCATCGCCACCCAAAACCCTGGAATTAGACATGACTACAGAACGAGTGCAAGGAATCAAAAGGTTAACAATCACAAAATGAGAAAATGTAGAAGTAAACAGAGCATACACAATGCTTTTCTTTTTATAGGAATGGACAACGAAAAGATTGCTCCAGGAGAACGTGCAAGGTGTGAAAACTGGACGAAATCCCAAAAATCACACCAAAACGAATAGACAGATGGAACAGCTGAGAGAAAACAACAGCGACAGATAGCAAAAGCAATAACCAAGCCGTAATGTTGCAATCAAAAAGCAAAACCGCCACACAGTTAGTGGATACTTGAACATACCCACTAAGTAAGGGGGGAGTAGCTGATGATACATCAAAATAGATCGATCATCATGGTTGTACACGTGGCATAAAGACCCATCATGAGAATACATCGCCCAATCTGTTGGGCCAGCTCATAAAGCCCAAAAAGAATAAGGCCAATTATAGAAGCCCGGACTAGGCCCACCACTGAGGAGATGTAAATAAGGCCCAAATCCAAGCTCAGACGAATCAAAGCCCAAGTCTAGGCCAGATACGATTTCTCTCATAAATAAGAGGAATGTTGCACCAAGAAAGAGCCGTGGAGGGAGTTACGCCTCCACGAACGCATCTCCATTAAGGAGGAGATTGTTACAAGAAATATCTCCTTCTGTTGTGCCTTACATGCTTAAGTCACGCAGAGAGTTAACCATGACCGTTATAAAAGGTAAAAGGAACATTTGACAAAGGTATGCAACTTTAACTGAATTTTGTCCAGATTTACATCCTTCTTTCAACAGAGTTACTGACTTAAGCATAAAAGTGCCTTCAACCACCAAAAAGGTGGTATTTGGAAGTCTAACAGTTGTTTTGCAGGTCAAACTCACAGGAAGACGATTTTTGATCGCCTCAACCAAGTTAACAGGTGCATAAGAATACTTTTAAAATATTATAAGGGGGAGTGACATGAATAATTTTTCGGAAAGAAGAAAACTAAAAGCTTGCAGAATGACTAATTGGCTAAGAACATGTAACTGAAATAGCAAACTCCATGCTAAGATGTCCGAGATTGGAGGACACAGTATCAACATAGCTTTGTGATCAATATTAGACAAAGTAAGGGAAGGACCCCAGTCATCTCAATACTCAACTAGAAACATGATTGGTTACTTCAAACTAATTGGGAAAAGAATATTCTAGTTTCTCCTCATACTTGGCCTCTTGTATCTTGTCCTTAGAACATGAACAACAAAGTTTGCCTTATAGACATTGTGTTTACACTTTTACGACCTGCCTCACTCTTATGGAGCTATGTTTCTCAAAAAGTCGTCATTCTAAAAACGATGCTCCTCTCAAGCCATTCACTTTTTTTTTCAAATATTTGACCATACAATAGAAAATTTTCCATTAGGTTTTCCAACCATATTTCATGGGATAGGATCTAACTCAGAAAGGTTGTCAATGTTTAAATCTAGAAACTAGTAAACCTATCATGTCTCTTCGGGCAATTTTTTATCCCCGTGACTTAAACAATGCATTAAATAAAAAACATTACCTGCATTTCTTCAAATGTTCTCCAAGCATCCAATTCAGAAAGTCAATGGGTTCAGTTCATACTCCAGGCTTAAGAAATACACTGTCATGACTAAAATGTGAAGAGGGAAAAGAGAGAAGGTAAAACTTTTGGCGCCAAAGTTGGCACCCAAAATCAAACTTAAATAAAGGGAAAAGTTGTATTTTAAAATTTAGAGTTTGTTAGAGAGAACACAGATCGCCACATGTTATTAATAACATGTTTTCAATGTTAGAGAGCACACAGATCGCTACATGTTTTCCAACCATATGTTATTAATGTTCATGTATAAATAGAAGATGAAAGAAAACAAAATCTCTCAGCTTTTGTAAGAGAAAACCATAGGCTGTTGTTCAATTTAGAACTTGAGAAGTATTTTGTTCCTGTTCAATTCCATTTTCAGTAGATTGATCTTCTATTTCCTTCCTTCTTCTTGATAACCCTAACATTTGGTATCACACCCCTCTCGATTCCATCTTCCTTGCAACAAAATCGACCAAACACCATGGAAACTAGATTCAAAGAGCTCGAACTGTTCATAAGAGAAACCAGGAAGAATCAAAATGAAATTAATGGCCAAATTGAGCAACTAAAGGCTGAAATGAAGAAAATCATCCAGACCAGTGAGCTACAGGAGAAAAAAATGGAAGCTAGGTTCGAACAGGTCATCAATCTGTTTCAAAACAACCCTGGTTCTACTGGAGTTTCTAACCCAATATCACCTCAGTCTAATACTTGTGGAGCTCTTGACCACACCAGTAGGTCTATTCCCCAAAATCATTGGGAGAATCAAGGTACGTTTTCCAGATTTCCTAAACTGGAATTCCCCCAATTTGATGGTATAAACCCTAGATCTTGGACCAAGAAGAGTGAAATGTACTTTAGTTTCTATCAAATAAGGGAGGAAAACAAAGTAAGCTTAGCTTCTATTCATCTTCAAAGTAGGGCAGTGTGGCTCTTAGACTATCGGGTAGGAAAACAATTGATTCACTGGCTCATTTTTATTCGTGATTTGTGTGAGAGGTTTGAAGAAGCTATACTTGACAGCTATGTGGATTAAGCTAGTTGAAGAATTTTCAGTGAATGAATATTGTGATAAATTGAAGAACTAAAATCGGTGAAGATATCTCACAATCCCCAATTGGATGAGACCAACTTCGTGCTTAGTTTTCTAAGTGGTCTAAAACCAAACATTAAGTCTTTGGTTCAGCTTTTTAAACCTACTACCATTCATCAAGCTCTATCCCTTGCTAGAATGCATGAAACTTCTTCTCAAAGACAAAACAAAAGCTCACATTATAACAACAAACCTTACAATTATCAGTCCAATAACACTTGCAAAACAAATCCATACAACCACAAATTACAGACACACATCAGGTTGCTTCTTCCAACATTCACAAACCAATTTCAGCTCCAAACTCACAAAATCCATCTCATATACCAACCATTAGAAGACTCACTCATGCTCAAATGAAAATTAGAAGAGAAAAGGGGTTATGTTACAATTGTGAAGAACAATACAAACATGGGCATTTGTGTAGGCAGCAGCACTTGTATCTACTTGTTCCTGAAGATGAGATCACAAAAGAAGAAGAAGATCCTGCTAACTCTGACACTATGACATGGGAAATACCTATAGATATGGAATTTTCTTTACAGCCTTACATGGCAGTCTATCAACCAACAGATTCATCAAGGGGTTGCTTAAAAAAAGGCCATTTCTATTCTTATAGATACAGGGAGCACACATTCATTTATTGATCCTAAGATGATCGAGACTAATTGGCCAACAATTATGACTCAAATGCTGGTAAGGGTTGCCAATGGACAACAATTGGTAAGTGGTGCCATTTATCCTAAATTTCAGTGGACAATGCAAAATTTGCCATTTGAATGGAAGGTGAGGTTATTACCTCTAGGTGGGTATGATATGGTCCTTGGAGGGGATTGGTTGAAACAAGTTGGAGACATCATCCTCAATTTACAAAAACTGCAAATGACCTTCTATCACAATGGATAATATATCATATTACAGGGGAGTAATGAATTAGGGTTTTATGCCTGTTAGAGACAAAGGGACTGAATAAACTCATTGAGAAGTGCACTTCAGCCTTTTTGGGTCACCCTTTTTGAATTACTGTTCCACAAACTTCTTGACCTACGCACCCACTGTTACAACGGTTCAAAGATGTCTTCCAAACCCCAAAAACATTGCCACCAAACAGACTTCTAAATCACCAAATCCCTTTGAAAACAGATAGTCTCCCTCGCTCCCAATCTCCACAGAAAGTATCAGTCTCTGAAATGATAGAAACAAGAATCATACACCACTCTCATAGCCCATTTGCTGCCCCAATATTGTTAGAGAAAAAAAAAGATGGTACATGGAGGTTTTGTGCGGATTATAGAAGGCTTATTGACATTACCATTAAGGAAAAATTCCCAATGCTTATTTTTGATGAATTGCTTGATGTGCTTCATGGAGCTACTATTTTCTCCAAATTAGACTTGAAGTTTGGGTACCACCAGATACTCGTTCACCCTCTTGACATTGTCAAAACAACATTCAATACTCACCATGGTTACTTTGAATTCAAAGTAATGCCTTTTGGCTTCACCAACGCCCTTGCTACTTTTCAAGCACTAATGAAACAAGTGTTCCACTCTTCTCTTAGAAAGTTTGTACTAGTATTCTTTGATGATATCTTGGTATACCGCTCTTCCATCATGTCTTATCCATCTTGAGACAACATAAGCTATATGCCAAACTTTCAAATTGCTCTTTCATACAAACTAGATTGGAATACCTGGGCCATATCATCAGCACCAAAGAGTAAAAGCAGACTCTCAAAAGATTGAATCTATGCCTTCTACCATCAAGCAACTTAGAGGATTCTTGGGTTTGACTTGTTATTACAGAAAGTTCATAAAAAATTATGGACTTATTGCACAACCATTGACTGGGTTACTCAAAAAGGATTCCTTTAAGTGGTCTTCGTTAGCTGATCAAGCTTTTCAAAGCCTCAAGCTTGCAATGTGCCAAGCACCTGTACTCACTCTTCCCAACTTCAAACAACACTTTACTCTGGAGACTAATGCTTCTACTAAGGGAGTAGGTGTTGTTCTATCCCAAGGAGGAAGATCCATTGCATACTTCAGTAAAGCTTTTGGACCAAGAAATCAAACTCTCTCCACTTATGAAAAAGAATTATTGGTCATAGTCATGGCTATACACAAATGGAGGTCCTATTTACTTGGCTCAAAGTTTCATATTTATACTGACCATCAAAGCATTAGGCACTTCCTATCACAAAAGGTTACCACTATGACTCAACAAAGATGACTATCAAAACTTCTAGGCTATGATTATGAAAATAAGCAGATGCATTTTCTAGGTGCATTCACAATACAAATTCAGAACCTAAGAAGGGAGAGGATACCAGTCAATGCCTAGCCCTTACTTCACTTACTCCTCAATGGATCCAAAAGGTTCTAGTCAATTACAGTCAAGATCAACATATACCTCACATCATTCAGCAGCTCAACATTCAAACTGATTAACTACCTTATTACTCTCTCAGAAATGGTTTTATATTATACAAGGGCAGACTGTACATTGGCTTTGTAGGGAATCTAAGAACACAATTGCTGAACAATATGCACAATTCTACTCTAGGAAGACATTCTGACATTCAGGCCACCTACCAAAGACTCGGGCAATATTTTCATTGGTCGGACATGAAGACTCAAGTAATCAAATATATCACTGAGTGTGACATTTTTCAAAGGAATAAAAAATGATCACTCTGGGTAAGGTGGACTACTCCAACCCCTCCCCATTTCGGACCACACATGGCAACATATAGCCATGGATTTTATAGAGGGACCCCAACCTTCAAACAATATGACACTGATCTTGGTTATTGTAAACAGGTTGACCAAATATAGCGATTTTTTGGCTTTATCTCATCCCTACACTTCATCAATGGTGGTTGTCCTCTTCCTACAAAATGTCTACAAATTACATGGCCTCCCTTCTTCCATTGTCTCGGATAGAGACAAGATATTTATAAGTGCCTTCTAGCAAAACATCTTCTCTGCTCTTGGCACCAAGTTATCTCTTAGCTCCGCTTATCACCCCCAAACAGATGGCCAAACTGAACGTACAAACGCAACTTTAGAGAAATATTTGTGTCGTATGACAAGGGATGCTCCACTACAAGAAAAAGTCTCATCAATAGCGTTTCAAAACCGCTATAGTATCCTACTATAACGGTTTAGTAACCGCTATGACAGCCAAAGCTATAAAAGAAACACGGGCTATCATAGCGTTTTTAAACCGCTATGGTAGGTAGACTATTTATAGCGGTTTTAAAACGCTATCGTATCTTATACATAGCAGCTTAAAAACGCTATCGAAGACTATAAAATCGCTATGGAATAATCTACTATAGCGTTTTAAAACCGCTATGGTAGACTATACATAGCAGTTTAAAAACGCTATGGCAGACTATATAACCGCCATGGAATAGTCTACCATAGCGTCATAGCAGTTTAAAAACGCTATGGCAGACTATAAAACTGCTATGGAATAGTCTTCTATAGCGTTTGAAAACCGCTATTTATAGTCTACCATAGCGTTGTAAAACTGCTATAAAACGTTCTTATATACTATACCATAGCGGTTTTGAAATGCTACAGTATGTTTATATCCTTTAAAAATGATATTGTAGACTAATATTATAGCGTTTATTGTATATTATTTTATAGCGTTTTGAAAAGCTATTAATCAACATTTTTCTTGTAGTAGAGCCAGTTCACCGTAATCTAGAAACTTGAAAAGGAAAGTAGATCAAGACACAAGATTATGGAATACATTTTATTGACAACAAATTTGAATAATAGCTTGAAAATATACCAATACAAAACCATTAATGGTGCACAATAATTCTCTCGAAAACAGGAAGGGGAGCAACTAACTACTGCAGAATATACAACACAACACTTGCCTACTCCTGGATTTCAGTTAGATGCTTCTAAAGTGAATCAGCATAATCAACAAATTGATTTGCACCTGATGCATCAGCAGTAATGAATGGCAGGTTGATGTCAGTCTGAAATGTGGACGAGAGTTCTATTTTAGCCTTCTCAGCTACTTTTCGGAGTTTTACAGGGCCAATCTATTCTTTGAGAGATCAATACCCTACGTCCTCTTGAATCAGTGTGTTATCAAAATCCTCTCCACCCAAGAAAGTGTCACCATTTGTTGCTTTTACAGCAAAAACACCCTTAGAGATTTGAAGCTAGGATAGAAACATAAAAGTTCCACCACCAGAATCGAACGTTGCTATGAGACCTTCCTTGTCATTTAACCCATAAGATAATGCTGCTGCAGCTGGCTCTTCGATAATTCTCTGTACATCATCAAGACCAGCAATTCTTCCGGCATCCTTAATTTGTTGCTTGTTGATCTCTGAGCATCATTGAAATATGCAGGAACAAAATGATCAGCCTGAGAAAAAAACTATATAAGCTGTCAGAAAATGCACCAAAAACCAAAAACTATATAAGCTATATAACCAAAAATTATATAAGCTATAACCAAAAACTATATAAGCTGTCAGAAAATGCACCAAAAACATTTGGTAGAATGTCGAGAAAATCATGAAGCAGTAGTATATTTTCCTGTAACAAAACAGTGGAGAATTTGTTCACGAACCATAATCAACAGATGGCGACACCACAGATTGTCCTTGCAGTCGTTCCTCACAGCTGTTCCAGGGTCTGTCACGACCCAGCAAATTCATCCAGAGCCGCACAGGAAAACAGGAGCCATGGTGCTCAAGGACAGATGCTAGATTTTGTCTAGCAACAGAATCAACGGTACTTGGGCGCTTCTCAAAAACCAATGGACGCGAACCTTTTTCAAGTGTAGATCGCCTACCCACAGATTGTTCATTTCTTTCCATGATCAATACTTCAACCTGTAAAACCATATGATTAAAACCTACATCACTGACTAAATCCACATAGGAAAGGCTAAAGGTTTTCCTTCTCAACATGATTTGAAGATTCCTTTTTGTATCCCCCAAATGCAACTAGGAAGACCTCATTTTCATTCACCAAACTGTGCCCCTCAGTTCAGTTGCTTGCACATGGAAATTCATTCACCATGAAGCTCTACATTAGATAAATAGACACTGCAACCAAACTGTGCCCCTCAGTTCAGCTGCTTGCACTCTAATCCTTTGATCAAGTAGATACCATCCTCTAGTCAATCAATTCTTACTGATATATTTATAAATAAAGAGCTTCTTTCATACCTTCGAAAATGGATTGAACTTGGCCCCAAGCTTGCCTGCAGAAAACTGTATACAAGGAGTAAACATCAAATAAAGCTATCATCCAAATGTTTTATGAGTTATCATCAAAGGGAAACTGCCAGTAGTCCAATTCATCCTCACTGAATCAACTTCAAGGGACACTCCTACACTGCGTGATTATCCTCATAAATTATCAATATAGTGAGAGCAATACTTACCCCATTCTTTCATTATCCTCGTAAATAATTAATATAGTGAGCAATATTTACAATTTTCAGTTGCATGTGCAAGTTCAACTACTCGAATAGAGTCTTCCATCAAGATCACTCCTAGTTCCTCATAAGACCTCAAACAAATAATTTGAAGATCGTAGTGTAAAACATTATGAGAGAATGTATTTCTATGGCTTTTTGTTTGATTTAATAAAGGTTAGAGGACCCTTGAACCTAATTCTGAAGTTCAACTATATATTAAGATGTTTTATGTACAATTATTTACCTGAATGTAGCAGGGCAAGTAGGCCAATGTTTCATACTTATTGCATCTTCAGGTTGCGTAACAAGGAAAAGCACGTCTCCCCAATCTAGCTCTTGCTCATCAGACTACACAAAGTGTTGAACCCCATAACCTTCGACCTCCCCTGGCTCTTGGCATGCCTTCTTTTCTTCACTTGTCAGCTTAAAAAATTGAGTTACATCTGTTTTCATGTTCAACAATACATCTTTGGGGAGTCCAAAGTTAATGAGCTGTGCGCAAATAATGTACTTATCCAATCAATGAGAACATAAATTAAAACATGGCATCTCGAACAAATTAATGAAATTATCTATGAAAACTAACCTGAAAGATGCCCCAATCCTGACAGGCCAAATGAAACTTTTCCATTTCATCACGAGACAATTTATCATCACTAAGTTTTCTAAAATCAATAACCGGAACCATCAACTTCTCATCAATAGATGATACAACATCTGCCACTCGTTCAGACCGGATATATTTCCACTCTTGCTCACCATTTCGTGGAAGCATCTCTGTTGCAGGCAGGGTCATGAAGCGTTTGTCAATAGCAGTGTTGTTATTGTTTTCATTGTTATTGTCAAGACCATTCTTCAATCATTCATACCTGTCATATGATAAATAGACTTCCCTTATTTAATCTATTTAGTCTAATGTGAGAGTCCAACCTGTTTGTCCTCTGCAAGGCCCATTTGAATGCTCGTAAGTGACGAATAAAGCTGCTGTGAAACAACACCTACACCAGTTTCTCCAAAAGACACCCTGCAAAGAGTAGAAATCAAGCTGAATGTTAATTAACTTCTTAGACCAATTTCTATCATTATTTGAGGATGAGAGAAATCACTCAAAATTTTAAACTACAGAGCTAGAAAAGAATTTACTTTTTGCCAAGGTATCTTGAACAAGTTGACTACAAACTGTCCACAACAATGCATACCTGTGCATGCTTGATAAATCCACCTCCCAGAAAATGCTTAAGAAAAATCACCTATTGAAGAGAGATTTGAGAAATCTAGATGAATTGGAACTTATGAAACCAAAACATCTATCTATTCAAGAGTCCATAAAGGTGTTACCTGAATTCTTTGAGACCATGTTGATACCTTCAGCTGATTGCGACCAATCTTTACAATAGTTTCTGGACAACATCAACAGCAACAGCAACAGCAACAGCAACAGCAACAGCAGATGCAACAGGAGCTGCAGCTCCAGCAGCAACAGCCACATCAACAGAAGCAGCAGCAGCAGCAACAACAACAGCTATTACTGCCAGACAGCTATCATCGGGCGATCAAAGGTCGTACATAGGTTTAAGCCTTCAATTCTCGAATTTGTCTCTCAAACACCATCCACTGGGCTGAACTCTGTCCATCTACAAAAACCAACACTTTTCTGTCCATCTACAAAAACCAACACTTTCCTAACTCAAGAAATGACGAAAAAAGATTAGCAGTACAAATCTTTCATGCCAATTGCTGTTTGCTTTATGTTCTTTGTGCTATGTTTTTAACAGCAGTATCTTGTATGTACATGTGCTATTTGTGTTCTCCATAGAAATATATATTAAATCCAGGAATATATTATTAAATCTAAAGAAATTAAATCATATAGCAAAGTAAAACATAAGGAGTTAGGGACTGGATCTTACAGATAGGAAAAGGTTCATCCCGGTCAATAAGGACTGGGGTGCGTTGGCTAACAGCGCGCACTAGTTGCTGGAACATATTCCTTTCATTTATAGGGTCCATTTCTGAGTTATGAAAGATCAAATTATCAAAAAAAAAAAATTGAAAATGTTACATGCCTCTGCAACAAAATGCATGATTAACATAGAATGCTGGAAACTAACCTTGATTTATCTCATCAACTACTCTAAATGGGTAGGCAGTTAGCAAGGTCTTGCAGAGACACCAGATAGAAAATGGTTGAAACTGATCGTTCCAGGAAACAGGAAGTTAAAGTCGCAGTGAGAAAATGAAAGAGAGGCCAGATTGAATTTATAAGAAATTAACTAGTGTATTGTGATACCCCTCCGGGCTTATTATGGGCACTTCGAACCTGAAGCTGTCCTGCTCCCCTGAAAGTAATAATACTGGTAATCATTTACAAGTGGAACCATATTTTCTTTTTCTTTTTTCTTTTGAAGAAGGAACCATATGTAAAACACACACACACACACACACACACACACACACACACATAATAAGAAAACATAAGAAGTTGAAATGGTTTGCTCAGCACAAGAATCTATCACAGCTAGTTACTCGGTTATGAAAATCAATACCTTCCCGAGACAAAGGCAGACTCTTTGCAGTTCCCCACCAGATAGATTTACAACTTCTTGATCCATTAATTGTTCAATTTGAAGAGGTTTCATGACATCTGAATTGAATTGAGGATGCATGTAGGAATCACGAATTTTTTGATGCAATAGGTGCCTGACAGTCGATTGGAACTTGGAGTGATTTTTTGCGGCTTATAGGAAACATTGAACTCAGGTATTTCTGCATCACCTTCCACTAAATCAGGCTTCAATAAACCAGCCTGCAGTAGAAACAGAGTTAACGGTCGGGCGATCAGCAAACTCACAGAAAGTGAATGCAAAAATATGCTGAAACTCGGAACAGTACACGATGAAACAATTATGCTTTACATAACCTATCGAATTTGAGTAGCCATATGATATTGAGAACATAAGAATGTCAATGGAAAGTACCAGCATGCGAATGAATGTTGTCTTTCCGGTTCCGTTTTCTCCAAGCATTACAACAATCAAAAAGTACAATCTGTCCTGACCTGTTTGTAGAAATAACTATAGATTAATGAAAAGTGTGAGACTGAAAGTGCGATAAATTGATGTGGTTGTACCTTATGTTTTGCAGACTGCAATAAACAGAATGCTGTCTTAAAGTGTAGTATAATCAGCAGTAGCAGACTGCAATAAGCCCCGAAGCTCAGCAGTAGCAGCTGCAAAAAGAATGCTGCTTTGAGTTCCTTAAAGTGCTGGATAACCAAATACACAGAATCCATGAGACTAAATACTTTGAAGAAATTCACATTATCCATTTTACAGATAGTATGATACCACCTTGTAGACATGATAATATTCAGCAATCGACGCTCTCTGTTCGTTCGTTAATCTGAAAAGGATAGTATCATTAGCAAGTTTTTTATTGTCTAAATAGAGGTACCAAACCACTACTACTTTATTGTCTAATCATGACATTCTAACATAAACCATACCTCAATACCTGACTCCGGAGCTGCATTTATACTAAATTTGAAGCATACCTCAATACCTGCCTCCGATCATTAGTTGATTTAGTCCCGAATTTCATACTCAAATTGAAGCTGAGGTAGAAAGGCTTGAACATAACCATGCAAGCATAGTCAGCAGCTACACACCCATGCAAGCATACCCAATTGTAAGTACTTGAACAACAAGACTAATCATTGTCAAAATGACCAAATGCATTTAAAAGGTAAAAAATCTCTATAGCAAAATTGAACCTGTGATTCCAACTGCTGATTTGTCTCCAATCTTCAGATGGTGGTCCTGATTTCCTTTTGCAATTTGTCTCTCTCATCATCCTTTGAAGCTAAGCGCTTAATAAAACACTCTAAACATTTTGGAGAAATCTCCTCATATTATTCCAACCAATCTCCTCATATCTATCTCTCAAAACTCCCTAAAAACTATGTAGATGAATACAACTCCCTATAATGCAAAATCAATTGACATTTGAAGCAGTGAAACATCTTATTATGCAATACATAAACTAACATTTAATAGTATTCTACAACATTACGCAACAACAACATTACAACATTACGCAACGGCATTACAGCATTAACAACAACATTACATGTGCATCATTAACAACAACGGTAACAACATTACAAAATAACATTTCAACATTAACATTCATATAACATACGTACATATGCAATGAATACAAATGGATCTACAAAAGTGGTAGTAGTTCAAGCATATATTCAGGAATTCAAGACCAAGAGAGATATTCATTCATGCATCCTAATATATATTACAAGTCTCTATCAATGCTTACCGAATCTCTAAATCATAATAACTTTGTCTGCTAGCCATGCTACTGTAGTATCGATGGCATCTTCAATAAATTCCAACTCAGATGTATCCACAGAGATGCAGTAGGAACTTTTGGACTATCTACCCAAACTTTAATAGCATTAGGACCCAAGGGAACGTGATGAACTACCTGATTTGGATCACTTGAAACCCAACGTCCTTCAGCAACTACTTGTCCCGAACCACTAACATCCAACAACTTGTAGTTTTTTTTTGAGCCCATGTTCACACTCTAACAACAAGTCAAACAGAACAAATACATTAAACTGAGTAATCACTTTACTAATAGATATATATTTACTTCAATTATGTATTAGTGTATGTCAATCACATTTAACTTACCAAACGATATGATGCATTTTCGACTTCCTGATTTTCAGGTACTTTTTCTAAAACAACTTTGTCTGTCGGCCAAGCTATAGTAGAACCAACCACATCTTTAATGAATGTCATACTAGATGTAGGCTCCATAAAAATGCGTCATGGTTTTTTGGCATATCTACCCAAACACTCATGGCATTAGGTCCAAGAGGAATATCATTGATCAGCGTTTTGGATCACATCGAATGCCAACGTCCTTCTTGCACTATTTCATCTTTTCCACTCCAATCAAACAATGTGCACTTGTTCGTTCAATTGTTGTCGTTGCTCTGTAAAGAAAGAATGTATAAAAACAGGAATCATATACACAATAATACAACTATTTAAAGTACACAAATACATTGTATAATACCAAGCAATCAATACTTATCTTACCAAAGGCGTGTTATATTATCTTTTTGAACTGAATCTTGATCAGGTTGCAAAATAACTCTATCCGGCAGGGCCATGCTATCGATTTACCTTGAGCTTGTTCTATACAAGTCATACTAGATGTAGGCCTCCATAGGAAAGCATCTGGTTTAGTTGGGATATTCAACACGGACTTTGATTGCACTAGGGACCCATAGGAATTTTATTGACCTCCACATTAGGATCCCTTGATATCAAATGTCCTTCCGCAAACAATTTCCTTTGTTCCACTCCAATCTAACAACTGGCATTTCTCTAGTGACTTCGTGTTGGCACTCTGCAATTAATCAATTAAAACATTACAATTGAAGGCAAGTTTAGATTGATGCTTAATGCGACAAATTTTAAACTAATTGTCGTACCACTGGAGATGTTTTGTCTTCTTCTCCACTTTGCTCGATCTAACAACACATCAAATAATTAAAAATAAAAAAAATTCAAACGACTAAGCAGAAATTTTAATTAATAACTGATCACAACATGTATCAAACTTGCCTTGTTTTCAATAATGTGTTGACCAATTTCTCCAAATGTTGGATTTTCTCGTGCATGACAGTTTGTTGCTCTTGCATCTCCGTCGCATGGTTTGTCCTTAGTTTGAAGGAATGTCCAATTTGCTGATGGTCACTCATCTTCCCATTCCTCTTAGTCGTCCAGGATGTTCATTTCCTAAGACTTGGAAAGAGCATCATCAGTCACATTTGTTGTCGAGTTAGATGCACTTTCGGCTTCGATTAGCTTCTCCTATATAATTCAACACATATCATATCATAGTGTATGGTTTCAGAAACTATAACAAAATTACACATAATTCACATTACAAATGACATTTCACTCACAATGGTTTCGGAAACTCCTGTATTACTGGTTTACCGTCTTTTTTGGTGCGCGACTTAATCCACACTTGAACCCTAGAAACAGAAGATGGCTCGGTACTATTCTTTTTCTATCAAAAAAATTGATATAAGGTTTTGAAAAATTAGTAATTGGACCTAACAATATTTTGACCACAAACATAAGAATGCATATGATATGAGAAAGAGTATCACCATATTCTTCTGCTAATCGAGCCAATCCTTTTCGGCTGCATGTGTGTGGGATTTGCTTACGCCTCATTGCTTTATACTTATCACTTACAGCCTGAAATTGTATTACTTTAGCATTGATTTTAACTGAATTATAATGATTTACCATATAATATAATATTACAACTAGTTTTAAAACATACCTTAAATGATGGACTAGTTTTTGTCTTGATGAACTTTATCTACTCTGCTCTACTTTGAATGTTTTAGGCTGAAGCCCAAGTCTTTCTTCTTCATTAGCTGCTTCTTTTATTTGGCTGACTAACCGTGATTTTGAGGCCCTCCATATACATCCCATCGATTTAAATACGATAGCCTTTTGCCATTCTGTGTCCAAATCGAATCTTGCCTGGAGTTTTATTAAAATTATCACTAAGTAACTCAATACTTGGTAATTTTACTGTAAGAGTTCTATCACAACTGTGTATACTTAGATGTACATTTCATTGAATTGTAAGAGTTCATAATACCTGAATTGATCTCCACAAGATTTACTTTTACGTCATTACCAAGCTTCCTCCAATCGCATAATGTTACAGGTACGTGCTCTCGTACAAGTGGACCTAAAATAGAAGACAAACTAATTGACCCCGCTCCACATGGTTCACCTTTATCTGTAAATTCAACATGAACTCGACTTGCCGCCTCTACAGCAATATCTCTCATTTTGGTTGAACCCCTAGGTTTCTTAACTCCCATCGGGTCTGCAATTGACTCTTGTGCTTCTTGTGCATTTTTTTTCGACCACTTCTTTGGACGCCGATGGTTGTATAATGTTGGAGATTAGGTTCATGACTCTCATGTTGTTGGGTCAAAGTCTGTTGACATGCTTCTGGACCTTTTGATACATTCTTATCCGTTCCTTCTAAGACCTTGGATGTTTTCTGGGTATCAAAGTACGTTTCCTTTTGTGAGATAGGTCGTTCTTTTTGGCTTCATCAACCATTGTTGTTCACCTGTCTAAGACAAAAAAAGTTGATCATTTCAGTATATGTAATTGCATTCTATAAGGCTTAATCATATAATGAAAAACAAAACTAAATAGACAACATTACGAAATATGTGTAAATAATATATAAAAACAAAGTACACTTTTGATAAAGCAGCCAAAACACAAGCTAAATAAAGAATGAAGGTTAAGACCATATATTACACAAATATGCCCTCACAATAAAGATGAAGGTTAAGAACATTAATTACACAAATATGCCCTCACAATTCTCCCTCAGCATATCTAACTTCACCACTAGACTCCTCAATGTCACATGTCAACTTCTAGTGGTATTGAACCTTCTGCACTTTCGTCATCGCCTCTAGACTCATGGAAACCTCTTGGTGGTGCTTTCATTACAAATACCAATTAGAAGAATCATCTTCTCTTGGAATAAAAGACTTGTTTTGCTTGAGATGCTAAAATATATGGATCTCGTGCAAATGATACTTGACTTTGATGGAGGTCCACGAGGGTTAATCCATCTTCAACTTTAACACCATTACCTTTGTTTGCCCAATGACACTAAATACCGGAACGTAGAATACATGATAGTCTCAGGTAATAATTATATCCGTCATACTCCATAGTAAGTAACCCAATCAACACTTGTGCAGTATCTTTTGCGCTTGCCCTACACATGCTGGTTGCCTCATAAATAATCCCACTATTTTTGGGTTTCCCGGTTGACATCTTTTGTGTGAAAACGTTACCCATTGATAATATACCCAGAAAAAGACAATGCACTATGTCCGTGGACCATATGCAATCCATTTCAATGTGTCGAGTCATCTTTGAATCAATAGGAATCTGTTAAAGTATAGAAATGAAATTAAGAGATAAAAAGTAAGTAGTTATAGAAATTAAACACAAAACCTAAGGTAATAAAAACTTGGAAGATTTAAGCGAACCTTATTTTTTAATCCATTCTGCAAATTTTTCAGTATGTTTTATTCCAACAGGTTGCATCGCGTGTAAGACGTTTGTTTGATTCTTGTAAACCTCCAAGTGCATGCTAGTAGGAGAGAAAACTGAATAAGTAAATGGTTATGGTGTACCGATAGAGATCTAACATCTGTGAATTTCATTTTACTTACTCTAAATATGGATCCACCACTGTTGTATTCATCAACACAACTTGATGTGCAAGTTTTTTATTCTCTTTCGGTTAGTGGTGATCGATGTGGCTCTAGAAATTGGACGGCCTTCCAAATAACTTCATTTGCAAAATCAGGTATTGCGAACTTCTTTTGTCCTCCCACTTGTATTGGTTTTTTTCAAAAATTCGCTACAAAAACTTATGCACTCTTCTGCAAGATATGATTCGGCGATACACCCCTCTGGCCGTGCAGGATTCCTAAACGTAAATCTTTTCCAGTGTTTTCATATATCTGTACATAAATAAACTTATAAGTTATTCAAACATATTAAGGTTCAAACAGAACTATTCGGACTAGAAAAAAGGAATGATTCCTTACCTCTCAAAGGGATACATCCAACGAACATGAACAGGTCCACATAATCTAGCTTCTCTTCCTAGATGAACCGTTAAGTGTATCATAATTATCAAAAAAAGAAGGTGGAAAAAACCTTTCAAGAATGAATACAGTTTCAATGACGTCTTCCTCCAATATTTTCTAATTTCTCTCTATCTATAACACGCTGACACAACCTATTGAAGATGCAATAACCGGAAGTACTTGCATTATCTAGGGCCTTTTGGAAGTATCCTCGTAAAGACCGGCAACGAACTGTTGCATTAGAAACATGATAATCATGGGGACTTCAGGCCAATGACCTTGCATTCCTCACAAGATACACACCGCCCAATGTTTGAACAATAGCCATCAGCTCCCTTGAAGTCATATAATCTCTTGCAAATTTCTTCTTTTCAGACCTTGAAAATGTCCATGGAGTCAGGTGGAAGGTATGTTATGCTTCCCATGAGGTTGTGGATGCAGGTCCTTCCGTATTTGCATATCATGTAAGTCCTTACGAGCATTAACCCATCTTTTGACTTCACAATGCAACATTGTGCCTATAATACTTTCCACAAACCATGTTTTTTTCGACATGCATTACATCTAAATTATGACGTAATCTGGAAGTTCCTACATAAACATGAACGTAACATTAAATTACTTTTTTAGACCATTACTGAATATAAAAAAAGCTAAGCGATTAAAGACCTAAAAACTAACCCTCCCAATATGGTAAAATCGAAAAAGATTGACCTTTTCTTCCAGCCTTGATAGCTCATCATGATCATCATCATCGTCATTGCCATCAACATCGTCATCACCATTATCATCAGCATCAACATCTTTAGCATTATCATTTCTCTTTCTTTTTTTCTTATGACATTTTCCAAAATCATTTGGAAAATTCTTAAGAGCAATAGAAATGTTCCGACCAGACAAGATTCTAGGCTTCCTTCCATGTTCCACATTGTTATCAAACCAAGCCTTCTTTCCTCGATATTCATGTGTGGGTGACAGAAATTTTCTATGACCCATGTATGCAAATTTCTTACTGTGCGTTAACCATCTGTAGTGCGTATTTTTGCCACAAAGAGGACATGCCTTTTTACCTTTTGTACAACATCCAGCGAGGTTTCCATATGCTGGAAAATCACTTATGGTCCATAGCAAAACTGCTTTGAGATTAAAAATATTTTCACCAAACGCATCATATGCCTCCACTCCATTGTGCCACAAATGTTGCAAGTCTTCTATAAGTGGCTGTAAGTAGACGTCTATGTCATTTCCAGGTTGCTTTGGACCCGGAATCAATAGCGTTAACATGATATTCTCTTTCTTCATGCACAACGCAGGAGGCAAATTGTAGTTAACTAGAATCACTGGCCACAACTGTTTAGGCTTAACATGGAAAAGGATTAACAACATCAGTAGAAAGACCAAGTCTGAGATTGCGTGGATCAGCTGCAAATGATTCCATTTATCATTAACAATTCCCATGTTACAGAATCAACAGGTGCCGCATTTTTCATCTGTGCTTTTATTATTGAAATGCCACCTTTAAATTGCAGCCATTTTTTCAGACCTAAACATCCTTTTGAATCTTGAAATTATAGGAAAGTACCTTCAAAACTTTAACTGGAATACCTTTTCTAATCTCTTTGGTCCTCTTATTTTCTTTCATCTTGAAGCACCACATTTAGGACAATTGTCAAGTCCTTGTACTCTTTTCTAAATAGGCTGCAATCATTCTCACAGCATGAATCTTTTCATAACTAATCTCAATGACTTGAGAACTTTTTAAACCAAGTAAATGACTTCAAAAGTACATTGTTCTTGTAGAAAGCATGTCTGCAATGTCTCAAGAAGCTACTAAAACTTTTATTAGCCATCCACTTGAGTTGTAAGTCGATATAAAGCTACAAATGGCTGATAGCTTGCTGTAATTGAACAGTTCGGGTACAAAGGGGTTTCTGCATCTTTTAGTTTTCTATAAAATCATCAGCATTTATGGATTTAGTAGGCTCAATGTAGTCTTCATTAACCAACTCAGTATGCTTCAATATTCTTCATCAAAAAAAGTGGGCAGCTCTATATAAGTTATATGTCTCGTCGTTCCACATTTTTTCAGGAATAAATCATCATTCATAATTATCTTCTCCCTATGTCATACCAATCTTTACTTTGTTTTACTTCGCATCCATTCCCCTTATAACCAAATGTTCAACAACAGTACTGCACATTGATGCTCTAGATTGCAAAATCTACGCAAGGCATAATATCATTTTAGGATTCCCAAGTTGTTTTAACATTTTCACAAATTCCATGTCCTTTCTCGTACTCAGGATCAGCTCTATGACAAGAAAAACCAAGAAAAATATTTTGCCTCTAAGACCTCAGACATTTCTAATTCTATAATAAATATCTAACTACGCACAACTAAATTGTACCTGTGCAGACCCACCCAACCTTTATCCAGCATCATATTTTCTTGTAGTACTCAGCCCAACAAATTCTAAAAATTCAAACAAATAACTACTTAAATCTTCATGGTTAATTGAAAGTTTCATATATATATATATATATATATATAGCAGTACTTGAATGGAAGTCCAATTTCATACTAAATACATATTCATATCCGTTCTGAAAGCATTACAAACTGGCAGCATAAATGTTAAACGTAAACACAAAAATTAAAATCACACAATGCTACAACATAAATGTGATGAAGGGGTTCAAATTGGATAAACATAATCGCGGGATGGGATCCCACCCCTAGAAAGAAGAGCCAGTGGAGCAAGTTCACAGGTGCAGCTAACCTTACTGTTCTTCGTTGAGTCACCAACAATTCTAGTAAGTCATGTTTACTAGTTTTTTTTTACAGTTTTTGGATTTTTTTTATACTTCTATCCCAATAGTGTTTGTAGTTGTATTTTAAAGAGAATGGGCAAAAAAATGTAAAATCACCAAAAAAAAAGATAACAAACATGGCTAATTAGACTTACTCTTCATACATGAATGAAAGTCGAATTATCCACCGCATCTTGGCTTATTTACTAATTGAGTAAATCTAGCCAGTCATGTTTGTTAGCATTTTTTTTTTTTTTTTGTATTTTTACATTTTTTGCCCATTTTATTTAAAACATTATCTATATAAGGTATAGAAATGTAAAAATAATCCAAAAAAATGCTAGCAAACATGGCTAGCTAGAATTGTTACTACTAATTATATTTCCCACTAATTTTAGTTGAGCTTGAAACAGGTCCACTACAGTAATTAGGAGGTCTGAGATGGACAAAACCTGCATTTCTAGAACTGGTCTCGTCCCAATCCCAATTGTTCCGAGATCAAGATTGGTGTGAAAATAGTAAGACCCATTTTGACATGGTTTGAAACAGTTCGGAACCATACCGATCTGAGTCGGAGCGTGATGGACTGAGATTGTTTCCCATCCCTAGACAAAGGGATTTTAATGGTTTTAATGGAATCAAAACTCACAATAAACCAATTGAATCCTAAAATCAAAATAACCCTTGAGGCTGGCACCATTGATCACAAGTCATCACCATCATTTGGTTTGGATATTGCATCAGATTATAGATTGATGGCATGTCTAAGAAACTCATTGCGCATGCAAACTTCATTCGTCTAACTATTCCCCAGTATCTAATTTCTTCACCACATCCACAACCCTTTGAAATCTAAGGCTACAATTTTGGTGGGTTGTCGGATTAAATCATAGGCCACTACCTAACCATAACAACTTTAAATCGCAACAATGGTATATAAATTTTGAAATGTCGATTTGTTAAGAGCATCTCTGACAAGCTCAGCCAAATATGTCAGAGCTTGAGAGTAAATTTTCATGTTTCAGTAGGGCGAAGGCTCAGTGAATTTCAGTGGCCCAAACAAATTTGAAAACGGTAAGATAATCAAAAGTTGTGGGCACAAATAACTGTTATGCGTGCACAACTCTAAAGGCTACTTTCACCGGGCAAATAACATAAAACTGATTATTAGCTCAACCTAAAAAACCAATTTGAGGTTGAGGTTGAGGTTGAGCTATCTATTGAGATGCTCCAAGTCACCCAATAGAGCTGACCAAGCCAGCCAAGTTTATGGTTAAATTCAGGCTCAATCACCGGGACTTGTCAGCTTGGGTTAGGTTCGTCCAAGTTGTACAGCCTTTGAATTCCATGAAAACTGCATTACTATTACATTGTCAAACTTGTTAAGGGAGATGAATTATAAAGCTTTTCTGGGCTACTGTGTTTAAATACAACTCTTCAGCCTTCACAGATAATGAAAACCTCGATCCAGAGTAATATTTCAAAATTGCACCGACAATTGTGTAGCACAACCAAAAATATCGATGAATCAAATATAATAATAATCAATTAATCAAAATATCAGAGTAATCTCAAACTTTTGATCGTCAACACAAAAAATATTGTTTAAAAAAAATCTACATGAGCTGCTCTAACATGGAGAAACTGCGATATCCTGCCATGGGGATATAGTTTTTTTTTTTTTTTTAAAAAAAGGTGAGTAACCAGCCAATAAAACTTTGCCATTATCCATCCATCAACAGATGTTGGTAGAAAATGCCTTCTAATAATAGAAGGAAGGCATAGTTGTTGTCTGGAGACTTAGAAGTTATAATATGAAAAAGAGAAGAAAAATTAGATTCCACTTACGAGACATAATTAAATCTAAAATGTCACTATCCTTTTAGGCAATGAACAAAGATTTTTGCCAGTAATTTTCAAAAGATGCATCCGTGTCTACAAAATCCCACTAGTGCATGAGGTGGACACAAAAAAATAGTATGTCTGCGAAGATATTGAAGTATTGCACATCATATATGATTACATGTTTTAATGCACCGAGAAACAAGGTAATTGCTCCACATGAAAATGCACCCAACAATTATACTCTCAATCAGAATGAGAAGGAAACATAGAACCCTAAGAAATTTCAAGAAAAATGCAGGAATTTTACTCAAAATGAAGAACTACACAACTCAACCAAATTAATACTCTAATAAGGAAATCAAAGAGGAAAGGGAAAAAATTTCAATTCGAGAATTACCTATCTGAAAAATTGATCCTTCAATCAACCAAAACTGATACAAATACTGATCCTTCAAAGCCTTCCAAACACTTCCACAATTACTTCATGAACTGATACAAATTACTTCATAAACTGATACAAATTAAAAATCGTTAGGGTTTGCAGTGAAAGCAAAGCAGGAGAGAGTGAGTGTGTTGAGAATCAGATACGACCTGAAACGGAGAGCAGAGCACGTACGGAGGAGTAGAACACGTTGGAGAGGGAGAAACAGAACGGAGAGGGAGAGCGATCGGAGAGGGAGAGGGGAGCAGAATGCAGAGGAGAGGGAGACAGATCGAGCGGGATTCTTCTTCCTTCCTTCCCTTTTTTGTTAGCTTTTATTTTTTTTTTGATTCGCGCAGGATAGTTGGCGCCCAGCGAAATCAAGTCCCGCCTTCATAACATTTCATTTAGCGTACAAATGAAATTGGCCATATTGATAGCTTTTTACAATTTTTATAGGGTTTTGAATAGCATTTTGCCACATTGAACAAATCAGGTAGATTTTTTATAGCATTTTATTTAAAAACGCTATGGTCATATGATATTATTGACCATTTGTGTTGTAGTTCACTGGCCAAGATGGTTGTACCTAATAGAGTACTGGTATAAACATCCTTCCACTCAAGTCTACAAGCTCTCTACAGATCACACCACTTGTTAGCCCTACCACCTAATCCTATTTCTACTATTACAGATATACAAAAATTTCTCAAAAACAGAGACAATAGATGCAAATAATTAAGGAAAAGTTACTGATAGCAGAAAGAAGGTGAAGTTCTTTGCGGATAAAAACAGGACAGGTAAAGCTTTTGAGGTAGGAGAATAGGTGTACCTAAAACTTCAGTCAACTTCCGTCGCATCTTAGCTTTAGCTCGCTTGTATGGTCCGTTCCAATCTCTGATAAAGTGGGCACAATAGTGTGTCGTCTTGAGTTCCTCCAAGGTTCAAGATCCATCTTGTCTTTCACATCTCGCAATTGAAGAAGAAGCTCAACTCGACTACTATTTCAGCTCCTCTCCTTCCCTTGGTTGATACCACTACACCACAAGTCCTCTTTAATAGCATTTGATTATAGCATTTTTTACACATTTGCTATGAAAAATGAAGTTTTAGTTACTATTGAAATACAAAAATGTTGTCTAAAATTGAGCGGGATTTTAAAACGCAATAGCGCTCGCCAACATTTAACGTAGCACCATTTTTTCTCTCCCTTATCAAGCCTTTGCTTCTCTCTCATTTGCTTATTTTGCTCGCCTCTCTACTCACTCTCCCTGCACGCCTCTTTCGTTGTCTCTGCTCGCATCTCTGCTCGCATCTCTACTCACTCTTCTGCTCGCATCTCTCTGCTGATCTCTCTGGTCGCATCTCTCTGCTCGTATCTCTCTAGTCTCCTCTCTCTGCTGGATCTCTCTGGTCGCATCTCTCTGCTCGCACCAAGGTTTGCTCTCTCTTTCTTCTCACACTAATTTCATCTATTTTTCTTTGGAGATTTGAGGAATTGACTCAAGAAAACTTATTTCTGACTTATTCACACCCAATGGTGTTGGAGCTCAATCGGCTATAGAACCATCTCAAAGGTTTGTTGTTTGGTTTGGTCATCAATGGATTTTAGATTAGTTCATGATGTGTAATGGGTTTTTTTTAGATTTGTGTTTTGTTTTGGTACCATGCATTGTTGAGATCAGTACAAGAAATCTGGTTTGGGGTTTGTTTTTGTAAACTTTTGTGTAATCGATTGTGATTCGATTGTAAACTTTTGTGTGTTTAGTATAAAAAAAAAAGTTGGGTTTTTTTCTTCTAAAATGAAGTGAATCAAGGTTGATTTTGAGGTTTGAATTGTAGATTGTGTAATGAAGCCTTAATGCCCTAAAATGAGGTTCTTATGGTTTGAATGATTGATTGTTCTGCCTCTCTTAATTTGGATTGAGTGATTGATTTAGGGGGTTTTAATTCAATTGTAGATTAGCGTAAATGGGTTTGGTTAAAATAAGTTAGTCTCTTCAATGTTTGTTCTGTTGATTGTTGCTTCTTCTACATTTTCAGGTTGCATAGTTGTCATCAAGTAAAATGGTTGTTAGCTTCCTCATTTTGTGTTTGTTAACAGGTTAGTAGTCATTGCTTTTATCCATGTAAATAGTAAATTATTTTAGAAGAACCACACATGCATTTCATACTCTACACTGTCCATTACGAAGTAAAGTATTTGTATTATAGCTCATTCATTTTAGACTAAGCAAAATATGTGATTTCAGAGTTATATCATAAGTGGTTTTACATTATTATCATCATTCTTGCAGAAAATCATAGTACCAATGGATATTTTGGACTAAGAGAATGTGATGATGGGGAAAGTGAATGCAAGCAAGAAAGATTTAATTCCTCTATTTGTGATCTAAGAGGATTCTTATGTGTAGGATGTCTTTGATCTTTCTTTTCACTTGGCTAGAGATCAAACAGAGAAGAGTCTGTGAACAAAGATGACTTCTATCAAGGTAACTTCCATATTCTTTTGCTCCATTTTGGCAGTTCTTTCTTAGAAAATGTACTGTTTATATTTACAGTTCTTAGAATACCATGTTAGACATCAAAATTTTAAACTACTGGAGTTTCTAAATTTCTTGTTTCTAGCAATGCTACATACCAAAAGCACGTGCAGGTCCTAGTATCACCCCGATTTAGGTGTTCTGACAAGGTTCAGAAATTGTGAAGCAAGAACCTAGATGGAGTGAGGAATCTGTGAAGCAAGAAGTAGAGCGCAGATCCAGAGAGAGAAGAAGAAGCAGAACAAAGAAAGGAGAGCGACTTTACAGTCTTTACAGGTAAGCCAATTCACAAAAAGCTTTTAGATTTTTTTTTGAGGGATTGAATTCATCAAACCCCTTTCAATCTCTGTACTTGTTGTTCAAGTTTCATGGGATTTAGATGGTATGGACAGGCTTATCTAAACTTGCAAGCCCGAGCAATAGCAAAACGAGGTGATGACTCAAAAAAGACATCCTCAACATTTCTTAAGGAGAATATATCCAAAGCCCTAAGCTCTCTCTTACCAAATCTTGTGTTAGAAGTTGTTTTGGGAATTCACTTGAAGCTCTGACAGATTGCATACATCTTTTCTTCTCAAGTAGGTAACTTTACTCTCTTGGTATTTCCCCTTCTTTTAATCTGTTTATGTTTGTTGATTTTCTTCTTGATAATTGAACTCATATAACTGGATCTTACCGTGGGTACACTTGTAGATGTATTCTATTTTATTTTATTTTTTTGTTAGGAAATGGTGGTATGATATCGGGTTATGTTAGTTTATCTGTTTCGGAAGGAAGACACTGTGTTATCATATAATGGGTTATTCGAATTCAATCAATTATAATTATTTTTCTCCTTTTATTTTTCAAATTTATGTTGTTCATTTTCTGTCTATTGATTTTTTGATAGTATGTTCTTTTGGTTTATACAGTTTAAAGAAGTGGGTTATGTATATTTGAAGAATTTTCAATTTTACTTGCTATGCTGTGCCCATTTTGAATTAGATGCTTGAGTGGATGAACTGACCAATTTTTTTAAGTTTATTGTTTTAAATGCATTTCTAATTATTACTCTAGTTTCTTGCATTTTACATTTTTGAAATTACACTGACACACGAAACATTCTAATTGATGAGATGCAGGGGGAAGAGATTTTTTTAAAGAAAAAATTTCATTCAGATGTTCAGTCAGAGCTTGAACTATAGGGTGACCTACTGTTCTTCGGTATAATAAGAGAAGTTCTATTTTTTAACCTTTATAATGGCATTAGAGTTGATACCAATGGGGACTTTCTTGGCTCTATTAACAAACCAGGTCAGTAAACAGCACAGGCTGCTAAAGATGACACATTTTTATAACAGCCATGATTGGGTATGTTATTACTCAGAATCTGAAGCTAACTTTTGGTAATGGTCACTACAGCGCTACTATAGACCAACTGCTAGAGATCTGACACGCTTAGACAGGATTCAAAGGGCTCCTATCCTCCATCACTTTTCCGAATCACTTTCTGGAGCTGCAACAATTCGGGCTATGGTAGGAATAGGACTACAAAATAGCCCTACGGTCCTTAAAGCTTGCGACCTTTGGCTATCAAAACAACTGATCTCTGGCGGTTGGGGAGAGAATTATCTTTCTTGCCCCAAAAGGTAATGTTCATGCATAGATTCTTTGTGTTTATGAAGCTAAATTCCATATTTCTTCTATTGTTTTGAAAGGCATATCTTAGCTAATATCCCCATTCCTTGTTTGGTGAAACAGAAATATAGACCTTTAGGAAACAACAGAACAAACTTAGTACAAACTGCAAGGGTTTTGATGGGTCTTATTCATGGTGGGCAGGTCAGTGAAGATTTTTCTTTCAAAACAAACCATTCTTGTTAACAAATTATATAACTTCTCTGGTTGAGAAAATGTTGCTACAGTTTCCTCTAAGTAAATGGTTTTCAATTAGCTAGAATCTCAAAACAACAAGACTTGCATTTGTCAAGAAGTCCATCTGGATGATGGCTTTTATGTTGTAATGTACTTCCCTTAGGAAGCTCAACTTTAGGGGTGACACTAAATAGAGTAATTCTGATCTGAGTTGATTGATTCAGCAGGTTGGGGTAGACTCCCATTGGCTTTTTGGTAGGGGATTTCATTTCATAACATGAAGAAGAAAAGGAAGGTTGTGTACGAGGAGAAACTCTAGTATGGTTGCTGCTGCTGCTGCTGCTATCTGCTGTGTTGTTGTTGTTGCTGTCGTTGCTATCATTGTTGTTGTTGCTGTCGGTAGCCCCTGTTGTTGTTGCTGTTTCTGCTGTCGTGTTGTTGTTGCAGGTGTAGAGTAATAAGAGTTTGTACATTATGTACATTCATCATCACAAAAATTATGTCGTTGCTTTCGTTCCCTTTTTCCCTTGAACATTATGTACATTCATCATCACAAAATGTTTAGGATCATTCAACATTTCTTTTTAGCAAAAGGAAGTGAAAATAATACATTTTATTTTCTTTTGCTGATCACCAACATGGTGTTTCTTGTCTTTGTCACAATGAATTTCGAGTGCTCAGGCTAATGCATACATGATAAGATGTAATAAAAAGTCATTGATAGTAAAAATAAATAAATAAATAAATAAAATTGCTATGTAATACTTACCATAGCGTTTTTAAACGCTATGGTAAAGTCTACCATAGCGGTTTAGAGTCTACTATAGCATTTTTAAAACGCTATGGAAGAGGCTACCATAGCGGTTTTTGAAATGCTATAAAAGCCAAACTTACCATGGCGTTTTAAAACTGCTATAATATCCCCTGGGTCTATTATAGCGCCGGCTGTCATAGCGGTTTTTAAACGCTATTGATCACAATTTTTCTTGTATTGTACTCAAGGAAACTTTCAAGCTAAAGCAATTATTGTTCTAGCTCGACGAATGGTTCCAAGGCATAACAGGGTTGTTATGCAAGCTTTGATAACATTGGTCGACCTCACCTTCTAAAGATGCAACATGGAAGATTGGAGCCACATCCAAGCCATGTTTCCCACGTTCAAACCTTGAGAACAAGGTTTTGGATAAGCAGGGGGGTAATGCCATGATGAAATGTGAAGAGGGAAAAGAGAAAAAACAATACCTTTTGGCGCCAAAGTTAGCCCTCAAAATTAAGTCTTAAATAAAGGGCAAAGTTGTATTTTTCAAATTTAGAGTTTGTTAGAGAGCACGTGGATCGCCACATTGCAGACATCCAGTGGCTCACTTTGTATTTTTGTTATAATTGTTCATGTATAAATAGAAGATGAGATAAAGCGGAGTCTCTCAACTTGTAAGAGAAAACCATAGGCTCTTGTTCAAATATAGAACTTGAAAAGTACTTTGTTCCTGTTCAATTCCATTTCAATAGATTGATCTTCCATTTCCTTCCTTCTTCTTGATATAATTGTTAGAACCCTGACATGCACCTGCAAACACACAAAAAATATAAGGGTAAAATGTTGCCAAAATCTGAAATTGATCCAAATTTTGTTCCATACTTCTAAATGGGTAGATACACAGGGGTGAAGTGGAGCTGAATAGTATGCAAAGAGACATAAGTTCATTTTTACCCAGAAAGAACAAACTTGGGAATCAATTGCAGAATATATATACTAGTATACTGTAAGGATATATACACAGTATATTGTATAACAGTGAAGACCGACTGAAGATTTATAAAGATGCAAACGAGGAAAAAGAAAATATCAATGCCACTATTCTTCATGGATTGAAAAAAAACATAAAAAAGTTGAATACCTTATCATATAGTTCGGGAACACACTATTTGTAACTCTTGAAAGAACCCCCGAGTGTATTTAAGTATTCTTTTGACATCTATCCACACTTTATTGACACACAAAAAAACCTCGCATGTGTCTCGCACAATATGAATTTAAGGTTCGAAAGTAGATCTCTATTTGTCTCTCTTCTCTTTTTCTCTTTCTCCAATGTCCTCCCCTTTACTCCTTTGGATCCTTAATCTTGAGAAAATGTTATTATTATCTACCATATCCATCTGAATCAAAATAATTCATCACAAATTCTCCTCCCTCCCATTTCACCAAAAATATAAAGAAATTGTTTTTGAACCAACATATTCGACATGATATATTAGTATTATTTATTTACTAGGGTGTGGATTGGCGTGTATATTCAATATTTTTTTATTTTATTCTAAACATAAGTAAAAATTAAAAATTTTAGGTGATTTGACTAAAGATATTTAAGCAAATAATAATTATTTTTTAATTTAATTAATTAAAAAAAGGTTAAAGAATAATCTAGACTATTATAACGTGAGTTGCCTCAAATGAATAGTAAATGTATAGTGAAACAATGTCTTCAACCTTATATTCGGGTTTTCCGTTTGGCCTCCAAACATAATGCTATTTACATTTAAACTCAGTCCCTGTAAACATTCATTAATTACACTTAAGTCATTATTATAGTTATTTAAAGCCCTCCAATTATCTATAAATTAAAAAATGCCCTTATATCTAATTTTTTTATTTTACATTTTACCCTCCCAAATTTAGATTATTAACAATCAAAATCAGCCCCTCTAATTATTTATTAATTACATCTAGCCTCTAACATAGTTTATTTAAAGCCCTCCAATTATCTATAAATATAAAAAGGTTCTTAAATCTAACTTTTGATTTTACATAAAGCCAACCCCTGTAAACATTCTTTAATTATACTTAATCATCTAACATAATTTATTTAAAACCCTCCAATTGTCTCTAAATTATAAAAGCCCTTACATTAATTTTTATTTTCCATTTTGCCCTCAACATTTCATATTTTTTACAATCAAACCAGCCCCTCTCA
Source organism: Berberis thunbergii (assembly GCA_003290165.1). Lineage (NCBI taxonomy): Eukaryota > Viridiplantae > Streptophyta > Magnoliopsida > Ranunculales > Berberidaceae > Berberis > Berberis thunbergii. Next base: position 128,884 of record QNQO01000471.1, on the reverse strand, counting down.
AAAATTGATTAATGAACAATAAAATGTGTATATTTTCAACCTAATTTTCATTTTTTAATTTTGGCCTCGCCCAAATTAAACAATGCCAATATATCACCGTCTTTTCCCTTCCTCTCCATAATCTCTCCTCATCTCCCTCTCCGTCTCCTCTTCTCCCGTGCCAACCACCCGCTCCCTTCTTCCATCATTAGCCTCCCCCCTCTCTCTGTTTCGCAACCCCTCCCTCTTTCTTCCTCCCTCTCTGTAATCTTCGCCATCATTATTTGCACGCACCTAGTGAGCTTCCACCTCAAATATGGAGTAAAATATTGTAACCAAAAGATTGTAACTCTCACCATTGTAAGTACTTATTTATAGTTTATAGATAATTGGGGGCTTCAAAGAAATTATGTTTGTAAAAAGTATGAAATGTTGAGGTAAAATGAAAAATACAAAAGTTAGATGTATGGAATTATTTATTGTTTGTAGATAATTGGGGGCTTTAAATAAGTTTATTTTAGGGCTTAGATATAATTAATTAATATTTGGGTAGCAGACTTGATTGTAAAATGTATGAATCTGGGATGGCAAAATAGGAACCAAAAGTTAGAATTGAAGAAAATTAACAGTTCATCTCACCATTCTGTAATTGTAATAGTTTAAATTTTAAAGGTTAATTTAACTTACCCTTCCAAAACAAATAATTAAATTAAGGATTGGTCCCTATTACAAATAGTTAAATAATCTAACACTCGTTTCCGGACGGAACCGTTAACTTCACATCATTGACTGGTCAAGACTAATATTTGGACCATTTTGCCCTTACCTTGGGTTAATTGAGATTAATTTTTGGAAAATTAAGTCTAATTTTTTTAACCCGAAATTGCCCCCACCCCCTCCCTTCTCCCTGATGCTAGTTTAGAAGGAGGGGGAAAGGTGTATTTGGTGTCGTTTGTCTTTTGTGTTCTTTTATTATGGATGGGTTGATTCAGAAGTCACATCCTTTTTATAGATGGGGGTGATGTTAATGTTTATGTTAGTTTTTGGGTTGAGAAAAGAATGATTGGGAAGAGGTAAATGTCCACTCCCAAGGCAAATATGGTTTGTTGGAAGAAGAAGATTAGTACGAGGGAGAAAGTTGTATAAAATGGGATTCACCATCAGAGTAGTGAATAAGGACTCAACGAAGACCATTGGTCATAACCATGTATCTCTACTCTTGTCAGCACTCTAACCAGAGATCATCCCAAGTAAAATAAGCAAGAAATATTCCCTAATACATTAATTATCTATCTCTATGTAAATACACACAATAAATAGAATCGAATAGAAAGGGGGTGTTGGGGGGTTTAGAGAGCAAAGGAAGGTTTTGGTGAAACAAAGAATCTATGTATCTTAACTCAAAGAGGTGATGGTCGAAGATGCAAAATCGAAAGGCACCACCCTCTCGCTCACCTGCACCTACACCTGTGTTTTGTCTTCCTCCTTTTGGGAATGTTTGCCTGAGTTGTGGGTGAAAGTGACGAATGACTAGGAAAGGAAAGGTGGTAGCAATGGTTTCAGGTACGGTGGGCATCCCATCCTGCGATCCTGATCCCATCCCGATCCCGTCCCGTCCCGTCCCAATTTTTTCGAGTCTTAATGGGATTGATAATTTCATCCCGATCCCGTCCCTCCCATTCTAGAAATGGGATGAGATGGGATGAAGATTTTCAATCCCGCCAATCCTGTCCCGTCCCGAGCTATTTTTTAATATTTATTATTAATATTTTATTTATTTATTTTTATTCATATAAACTTACAGATGACTGACAAAACTCATGGTGTTTGCAGTGGTAATAGAAATGTTACTTCAAGAAATAAATATTTATTAAGCAAGAGAAAGATAGCAGACTGTTGCTTGGATTCCCAATAAAAGTGGCTCCAATTATTTAACTTCCAAATATTGATAATACTCAGGTGAAGATGAAAAAATGACAATTAACTGAGTAATACATATTCAGAAGAGAACATTCAGGGGCGGAGCCAATAATCTGAGATGCCCCGAACTGTAAAAATAATTTTTTTAATTACAATATATGTATTGATGGTAAACCATTATGAATATGTTAGAGCATCACCAATAGGTTTATATTTCTTCCCTAATAAAAGATGAAATTTCATTTTGTAAAGGAACCATAAATTTTGTTTCCCACAGTAATGAAATTGTAAAATCAGTTAGGAGGCCATCACAGCGACACAGTACTCTTAGTGGATCCCGTTTATCATGTCATTTTCTAAAAGTCAAGCCCACTCGACTTCATTGTTAGGGGATTTAGTGGTAGCCTTTATATTTGCATGCCACATCTATATGTAATTATAGAAGTTATTTTTCATGCTCTTATATGATGATAATCTTCGCGGCAGTCACAGTTAGCACGTTGATCCCGTCCCGAACCCGTTTGAGATGGGACGAGGTCGGGATAGGGTTTTCCCATCCCGTCTCGTGCCCACCCCTAGTTTCAGGGTGTCTCTTTGTGTGGAGGTGGTGGTGGCAATGGAGGTTGGGTTCTTACTAGCATAGAATAGAAGAGCTGCAGGAGAAGAAAATAGGGGTGGAGGCAATTTTGGATTTTATGGTTTAAAAATTAGACTCAATTGATCCTAAGCAAAGGAAAAATGGTCAAAAAAATTGGTAGTAACTAGTCATTGACGTGGACTTAACGGTTCCATCAGAAAATGGGTGTTAAACTCAATTAGTTATCAAAATGAGTGCCAAACTCTAATAGGTATAAACTAATTAGTATCAAACTCAAAATAAATCTTAAAATAAACTATTAAAAAACTTATCATTTTATGACTTGTTTTTGCTCTCTTTTTGTTATTAGTAAATGTCTTTTATTGTGAGTTGTGAACATAAATTCAGAATTACCTAATATTCTTGCTCATTTTTTATCCTCTACATATGCTAATGTTGTCTATGCAAGCTGCCACATCGTTTGAATGTTCAAGCTCTAATAATGGGTAGTCAATTTTCCCTCCAACAATTTGTCATCTTACAACATATTCTATCCTAGTTTTAACTGCATTTACAAAGATTGCCAAAATTTATATTTTATATTTAGTTTGCAAGAAAAAAAATGATCCTATTCTGTAAGTACGTGAGAACATCCCTATATACAATTAACGAAACAAGAAAACTAACAAAAATGATAAAGAACTACAATGGTAAAGCATGATGTGAGTGTTACCCGATGCAATTTACTCGATATAAAGTTTCATAGCACAATTTCATTATAAACAGCTTATCACTAAAGTGATTCACAAGTGTTGCTAAAGTTGATTCACTCTCGTCCAACAACTGTTAATCTCTACAAGTTCAACAACTAAAATACATAAAGAATGAAGTACAGCTTTCACGATCACGAGTTGATTATTAGCATCAGCATGATGAACGTCTTTTACTCCCGTTCTTTCTCCTCCCAGTGTCACTTTTTCTTTGTCTAATTAATGTTGGAAGAGAATCACCATTACACGAGTAGGGGTCATTTGAATAGAATGTCAAGAGAACGTCCCAACTCATCTTTAGGTACAACACCAGGCATACTTAGAAGCCTACTAAATACATTTGTGAGTTCACTACTAATAAAATACTCACAAACCATGCTTCTGAATATACCTCGCAACAAAGCCTGAATATAAGAAACGACTTCTAAATATACACAAGATTCAAGTTCGAAAAAGGTGCTTGGAACTTTAGCTTTGCACATTATAAGCACCCAAAACATCGATTTTTAAACCCCTAAATATACAATTATTAAATCAATTATCAAATAAAAATATCTCATTAGTGTATTTTGTGCATTTTGTAGGAATTCAAGCACAAATCTCAAAATAAAGTTCACAAATGGCTAAATCAACAACAAGAAGGCCCAATGGGAATCAAATGCATTCATAAGGATTAAAGAATTTCAATCCCAAGAACTATGAAGTCAAGCCCACAGCAACAACAACTACAAATCTCGAGAAAATCAATATGAAGATTTGGACGTACACATGGCCAACTTTATCATAAAATAATCTCTACAAGAATATGTTTCCTTATTCAACTCCAATACCATTCCTTGTTTCATTCAACCATGTTTCCTTTGTTTAACTCAAACCATGTTTTTTTGTTTCACTTAACCATGTTTCTTATTTACTCAAACCTTTTTTAAATATAAGAACCCCATACATGGAGTTCATAAACGGAGAATTTTTGTAGTTGAGTTCTTTGCTTTATATTTTTGTTTGGTAGAGAAGTTGCATGTACTACATTTTAATTCCATTAAGAAGTGCAGCTCTAATGCCTAACGCTACGTTCATTGAAGTTACTCCTAGCTCCTTTGCGAAAGACCTGAAAAAGATAATCTTTGAAGACGCTAGTGGTAGAAAATACATGAGAATGAATGTATGTAATGAATATTTCCTTTTTTTTAGTGGTCTAAGGAGCCCTTTAAACCCCAAGCTTGTTTTTAAAAAAAAAAAGTTTTATCTTTGTTTCTCTTTTTCAATTGTTTATCTTTCTTCTTAACTTTTAATTTATTCTCACCATCCATTATTTTACTCTTCTCTTTATTCTTTAAATTGAAAATCATATTTGTCTTCTAATCCACGTGAAGTATTCGATAACCCCTACTTCCACTATGCATTGTTAAAGTATATTGCAAGTTGAAGGAAAAATAAATAAAACAATAGTTATTTCTTTTATTGATGTCGAAATCATGCAGAGACATTAATGCCGATTTTTGGCATCAATCAAATGGCGTCGTTGCACATCACTTGGTTAAGGAAGACATTCTTGAAATACCAACTTTGGAGACAATAGAGAATATTTTTAATTTCTTTAATTTTTTCCCTTTTCTTAATTTTTTTCATCTGTTATGCGTTTTTAGGTAATTTTCAGCATATACAGAAACAACACAGTAGCAGACGATCAAACAGTTGTCGTTTAACGTGAAACTTTACAACAAATTCCGTGACACTCCCCTAAATTTCTGTAATTTTTTTAGGTTGATTGCCTATTGACAAATTCGTTTGGAAAAGTGGGTGATAAAGCTACAAAATTGCCTAAGACTTGCTTGAAACTTTTTTTCTTTATTTATTTATTTTTATTGTAGTTTCTAGTGAGGAAGAGAGTTTATTCTTTAGTAACTTTTTTAATATGTCTCGAATGGTCGAGTGTAACTTGTAATAGTTAAGCATTATTTTAGCATTAGGTTGATTGTTAGTTTTAGGTTAGAATTAATTCACTTTTAAAAACAAAACCAAAAGCAAACAAACAAACAAATTTTAACTTCTTGACCAAGACCATTAAACATTTTTGCATTTTGATTGCTTGATTGTGTGTTTATTTATTTAAATAGCAATCGAAGTCAGAAATAAACAAAAATAATAATTGTTTTTTGCAAAGGGCTAACTTTTTTTGTAGTGGACAACCGTGGTGTTTGGGGAGAGAGCAATTGTTTGAACCTAGGAGGAGTAGTTCTCAAATAACACTTCTCTCTATTCCCACGGTGGAGACCTTGTGTCCGAGCTCACAAGTTAGTATATTTTTAGACACATTATTTTATTGGCTTGGGTAATGAGGGAAAATCGATTGGACATTGTTTGGTGTTTTTTATGTTTCTACATCTTAATGAACTGCATGGTTGCTTAGGTTAATAAACTACCATAAGCAGATAGGGTAGACCTAGCCCTGTTTTTGAAACTGGTGGGATTTCATTACCCACCTCATCACTCCAGCTGTGTCAAACTAAGACACATGATAAATCAATTAAGATTAGAGCCAACTAGAACGTGTTCATAGGGCAACTAAGACCAAGGTTATTCTGTTGAATTTTAATTTTATGTTGATAAAGCTAAACATGACGTTGGGTTTAGTCATTCAATGAACTCCGAGAGCCTGCTGCCACATGGGTAACTCACCCGGTACGCCAAGTCACCAGTAAGTTGCGAACCGCAGAAGGACGTGGTGTAACTAACAATTTTGGCTAGGAACACACACCCTGAGTACGTATTTGGCACGCACGTTCTCGTATCAATCAGTCTACAGAGCGTAGCACAGGAATAATTCTTAATTAGACCACGTGATCTCCCGTCACTTGTGCAATAATCCGACTTCTTGCAAGCGTAACTCTGACCTCCTGATTTTGGACTTTGTACTATTGGATATAAGCTTTTAGGATTAGCATCCCTATCAATCAGGCAATAATAGTAACAGCCGTAAGGCCCGTGGTTTCCAATCATCTTGTCCCTCACAGATTAACAAGATACATCCTATTAAAACGTTGTTTGCTTAGATTTTGCATTTGTCTGGTTCAGAAGTGATTGTTGCTTGTGAATGTCTTCTTAGCAATCGTTTAGGGATACTTGATCTTGTGTTTTGTCTCTGTCATTTTTCCAATCCATTTTTTTCCTTTTATGAAAGTTTCGGAAACCCAACAAACGCTTGGTTGTACCCAAAATTTTCTAGCCACCCTAATCCACTATTTGCTTCTTCACCACACTCATCTCCACCTACCTCCCCTCACTCTCCAATCAACACTGAAATGGAAAAACGTCCAATTTGGGAATGCAATGTTCCCATTGCTGCTAATGTGACCAAATGCATTGAGTTGCCCATATCATGACAACTCAATTTGAAAATTAGATCAGCTATTATTAATATGTTGCCAAAGTTTCATGGGCATGATCGAAAAAGCCCATATGTCCATCTTGGAAAGTTTCTTGTAGTTTGTTTTACTTTTAAGAACCAAACATAGATGAGGAAAATGTCAGACTTCGCTTGTTTCCTTTTTCTTGATGACTAGGCCACCTCATGGCTAAATTCCATCTATGCTAATTTCATCAAATCATGGAGGATTTAGTTAGAAAGTTTATAGCGAAAGTACTTCCACATGAGAAAGACCCTAGAAATTAGAAGAGAAATTGAGGAGTTTACTCAAACACATGATGAACTTTTTATGAAGCATGGACTTCTTTCAAGATTTACTCATCAAGTGCCCCCATCATGGCTTTGAAAATGAGTGCTATTGCAGAGTTTCTATAATGGATTGATTGTCAAATCTAGAAATATGATCGAATCCATGCATCAAGGGAAATTCATGCGTAAAACTGGTACTGATGCTTATACCTTTCTCAGTGAACTTGCTGAGATTCTTGACACTGGACTGCCCATAGAGACTTGAAACCTAGTTCTTCTAGAAAATCACGTCTATTTGTACCAAAGGAAGATCTGAACCAAACATCAAAACCTTCCTCAAGGACTTTGCTAAGGAAATTAAATCTATTTTCTACCTCTGAAGCCAAAGAGTAGACTTATAAGCCTTGTACCTTTTCCTCGAAAGAATCATATAGATTTGATTGTCCTTTAACTTCAGGCGGCAATGAACCTCCAGAGGAGGTGTGTATATTTAACATGAATGTAAATCAAACACATTCGGTCAAACATACACATCTGCGAATCGACATCACTTTAACCTTTCTATGGTGGTGACTTTTATTAACAACCACCCAGAAGTTCAGGGAATCCTCCTGGATTCAACACCCTAGGCAACCTAGTGGACAAGCCCACAACTCCACGCACTTATCCTAGATAGATTCAATATGGAACTCAATCTAACCAGTTGCAACAGAATCAATATCCACACAGGAAGGACCTCTTCATACCGGCAAAATCAACCAGTGAACCTTTGTAGGTACCTGTCCTCATAATTCCTATGGTCAACCTCAACTTAGCAACTTTCGGGACTTAGTACCTCAAACTCAATATGTTGCTTCTTTACCACCTCCAAAACCATCATTGGAAGATATGATGCACCAATTAATGACAACCAATTATGCTAATTCCCAAGCCATCACCAGCTTTAACAACAGTTTGTAACAGTTGACAGTGGGAAGGGAAAAATGAACATTCCCAGTCAACCCATTCCTAATCCAAAAGGTGCTCCCCAAGCCCATGTCAATGAAATTGGTAATAGTGTTGATTCACATGGAGAAGTTAAAGTTGTCACACCTTGTTATGCCGAGCAATTGATAATGACATAGAACAACTCAAGATAACTGATGTGATTTCCAAAGAAACGTTCCTAAATCAATTGAGAACGCTAAAGGTTCTTCTCAAACTAGTTTAAACTCACCCTCTCAGCTTCCCGTAAAGCCAAGAAAGTATATATCTAAGGCACCTTTTCCCCAAATCCTTTTAGGTAACAAAAAGGAAAGCAATTTCAAGAAATATAGAGATTTTTAAAGTAGTACACATCAACATCCCTCTTTTGTCTGCTATCTAGAAAATACTAATTATGCAAAAAAAATTCAAGGACATGTGTACTAAAATAGAAAATGAAGTACTTGAAATTGCATGCCTTGCAAGTGATGCCACATCGCTTATTCAACAAACTGGAGTAGTTAAGTACAGGGATCCAGGAACCCCTATGTACCATTTTTCATTGGAAAATACTTTGAAAGTCATGCCTTGATCGACTTAGGAGCGAGTGTGAATCTCTTACCTTATCATAAATATTTAGAATTGGGTTAAAGGAAATGAAACCAACAAAGGTAGTTCTTAAGCTAGCAGATGAGTCAAAACGATACCCTAAAGGAATAGTTCTTGATGTGATGTTCAAGTTGCAGATTTCTATTATCTAGTTTATTTCATCATCTTAGACACTAGCCCGAGCCCAAATAATCAAATTCCTGTTATCTTAGGTGACCCTTCTTAGCAACTGTGGAGGCCAACATCAATTGTAAAAGCAGTAGCATGTTTGTTTCTTTGGAACCTTAAAGATGAATTGAATATTTTTAAGCCTTGCAAAGAAGATATGATCTCGATATGATTGAGGAAGAAGAAGAAGAAGTGTGTATGATTCGATCTTTTTAGTCTATGGCTCAATCGTCACCAGATGACGTATTGTTTCGTTGTCTCTCACACTTTGGTATGAACCTAGATATGGACGAGGCTATTGTAGAGGTCAACAGTATGTTGGATATTGTGCCCATAATGCATATACCGAATCTGAGCCATTATCACTTTATCAATATGAGGAAGAGTTGTATTCCTCATCTTCCTTCATATGACAGTTACAAGAGAGTTACTCGTCCACAAGTACTCAGAAATCACTAGAACTTAAGCCTTTACTAAATGAATTGAGATATGCATTTCTTAGTCCTGTAGAGAGTTATCCAGTGATTATTGCCTCAATCTCACTGAGGAACACAAAGACAAGTTGTTGGAAGTCCTTAAAGCTCACAAGTCAGCCATTGCTTTGAATATTCATGACATCAAGGGTGTTGACCCTATTGTCTTTGAGCATCATATTTATTTTAAGATGAAACCAAAACCTTCAGAGAGCCCTAGTGACGTCTAAATCCCATTTTGAAAGACGTCGCAAAAAAGAAATGTTGAAACTTTGGATGCAAACATCATCTATGCTATTTCTGATAGCCAATGGGTTAGCCCAGTCCATGTGGTTCCTAAGAAGTCGGAATTACAATCGTTGAAAATGAGAACAAGGAATTTGTGCCACAAATAGTGAGAAAGGGATGGACAGTATCATTGATTATCGTAAGCTGAATTCTAATACTCGAAATGATCACTTTCTCCTTCCCTTTATTGATCAGATGCTTGAGAGGTTAGCGGGTCATCCTTACTATTGTTTTTGGATGGATATTCTGGATATAATCAAATCCATATTGCACAAAAGGATCAAGAAAAACCCACATTCACTTGTCCTTTTGGTACCTATGCTTATCGACGCTGCCTTTTGGGCTATGCAACGCACCCGCGACATTTCAAAGATGTATGTCTAGCATATTTAGTGATATGTGGGAAAACTTTCTTGAGATCTTTATGGATGATTTTTCAGTATTCGGTTCATCTTTTTACCCAATGTCTACATCACCTCTCAATTGTCTTATAGCATTGCGAAGAAAAATGTCTTGTTCTAAATTGGGAAAAGTGTCACTTCATGGTGAAGCAAGGCATTGTTCTTGGGCACGTTGTCTCTCCAAAGGCATTAAAGTGGACAAAACTAAGATTGATGTCATTTCATCTCTTTCGATTCCAAAATTTGTTAAAGATGTGCATTTTCTTGGGGCATGCTGGATTTTATCACGCTTCATTAAAGATTTCTCAAAGATTGCACGCCTTTGAGCTGTCTCTTAGCCAAGGATTTTCCCTTTATTTTGATGTCAAATGCATATCTGCATTTCTACATCTTAATATGAACTAGTCTCAGCTCTTCTCTTCGAGCTCCTGATTGGGGCTACCTTTTGAGATTATGTGTGACGCCTCTTACTACGTTGTAGGTGCAATTTTGGGTTAAAAAGTTAACAAACTTCTCATGTCATCTACTATGCTAGCAAAACTCTGAATGAGGCTCAACTCAATTACTTGATCAGAGAAGAGATGTTAGCTATTGTTTATGCATTAGATAAATTTGTTTTGATCTCATTGGAGCTAAAGTCATTATGTACACGACCATGCAACCCTTGGATATCTTCTCAATAAGGACACAAACCTCGTCTGATCAGATGGGTTCTTTTGCTTCAAGATTTGATCTTGAAATTCTAGATAAGTCAGGTACAGAAACCATCACGACCACTTGTCTAGGCTAACATCATAGTCATCTACTAGTATCTTGCCATTCAAGAGGACTTCCAGATGAAATTTTCTTGTAGAGCAAGAGCTTCCTTGTATGTGACATTGTCAATTTTTTAGCACTAGAACTCCCTTCACACTGGTCTAAGCCAGACGTGACAATTTTTGTCTAGGTCAAGTATTATTCTTGGGATGAGCCATATTTGTACAAATAATCCTACCAATTACACAAGATTGTTCAGAAGTTGACAGTTGAGCATTCTTCATTTTGCATGATCAGCTTGTGGTGGGCATTTTAGTTCTAAGAAAACGCAGAAGGTTCTCCAATCAGTTTTTATTGGCCTACCTTTTTCAGATGCCCATAGTATTGTAAAGCTGTCACCGATGTCAACAACTTGGGCGAATAATCATCGACACATATGCTTTGAATCTATTTAGTGGTTGAATTTTTATGTTTGGGGCATGATTTTATGGGACTGTTTCATCCTCCCATGGGTATCAATACATCCTTCTTTAGTGGATTACGTTTCTAAATGGATAGAGGTCATTGCCACTAAGACCAACGATCAAAAAGTTTATTTCATTCATAAGGAGTTTTCTTTAGTAGATTTGGCACCCCAAGGTATCATTAGTAATGGGGGTAAGCATTTCTAGTAACCGCGTTTTAGCATCTTGTTAAAAGTATGGGGTTACTCAGAAAGTGCCATTTCCTACCATCTCAAACAAGCGGTCAATTGAAGTCTCAAATCGTCAAATCAAAGACATCCTCGAAAAGACTATCAATCCAAATAAAAAGATTAGTCTTTACGCTTTTGGATGCCTTATGGGCATACCGAACTGCATTCAAAACTCCTTTAGGGATGTCTCCCTATAGATTGGTCTTTGGTAAACCTTGTCACCTTCCTGTCGAACTCCAACATAGAGCTTATTGGGCTACAAAGAGTCTAAACTTTGACCTCGATATGGCTGGTAAAAAAGAACTTCAGCTCGATGAGCTAGAAGAATTGAGGTATGATGCTTATGACTTATCCAAGAACTACAAAGATAAAATGAAGTGGATACATGACAAAAGCATCATGAGAAAAGAGTTTCATCTTGGTCAGAAAGTCCTACTCTACAACTCTCGTCTTCATTCTTTCAGGTAAGCTAAAAACTCGTTGGTCTGGTCCATTCATTGTACGTGATGTTAAAAACTATGGTGCATCACCGTAGAAAACCCTACAAATGGTAGTCTCTTTCAAGTAAATGGACACGACTGAAGCCATACCATGAACTTCCCACAAGGTCAGGAAACCATTCAGTTGATTGATCCTAACTATGAGGATTAGTCACGCCACAAATTCCTACTCCACTAAGCCTTTGGGGTGGTATCACCACCCCCATTACGTCCGGCAATGACATTAAACTTAGCGCTACTGGGAGGCAGCCCAATCCGTTTATGCATTCATTCATTCATAAAAAAAAAATAAAAATAAAAAAAATTTATAATATCGCCAATTCTGTTTGGGGTGATGTATTTTAATAATACATCACCCCACCAACTCACTTTTTTCATTGCAGGACGGTACAGATATTCAACAAATCACCTGAGGTAATAAGTTCTAATTTTTATTTCTCACTTTTCATTTCATTTGTTTAACACTGGGGACAATGTTCTATTTGTTTGGGGTGGGGAGATTTATCAAAATTCATACCTCTTTTGAAAATTTTCTAAAAAAAAATAAAAAAAATGGTGTGGTATCCTAGCTATGATGAGATTGGATTACTTGATTCATTACATTTAGGCAAAGAGATGTTGGAATTTTACTAGAGTAAATATTGCATTTGAGCATTCAGGAACAAATAAATTTTTTACAATGACCACAGATGTAGTTTGGAATACAAAGTAAGTAACTTCCTGAGAATCTAGAGGAATAATAGTGGAGACTTTAACCTTGTGAGCTATCAGACTTTCATTTTATTCAGAGTGTTTTTACACAACTCCGAGTCATATGATGACTTAAAATTTATGGACATTAACTTGTGAAATCTCATTATTCTTCTTTTGGTTGGTCACTGAGGATGACATTTTTTTCGAGTTAAGAGAAACATAGGTTTGTAGTCTATTTGAGACTTATAACCATTACCAAACCTTAGAAGGTAAATTAGGATATCACTTGTCCATTTGAACCTTCTCAAAACCATCTTGCTAAACATTCATCTAATACCAATGTGAGTCTTTGTCTTGGTCTGTTAGATATATATATATATATATATATATAAATAAAAAACTCATTTTCCCCTTTATGTTTCAAAAAAATGTTAGGAACATTTATGAAGAAAAATGGGAGTGCAATGTGAAAATTCGAAGTCCAAGATAGTTAAAAAAAATAAGGTTCTAAAGAAGGAAACAAAAAAAGGGTTGTGAATAAAAGAAAATAAAAGGAAGTGATTGATGAATTCCCTAATAAGCTATTTAAAGACCCTACATTTTCGGTAACATCTCTTTACTTACCACGCCACTCTTACTCATATAAAATAAAATAATAATAATAAAAAAAAAAAACTAGATTCGTTTTTATTTTAGAAAAGTTGTAATTAACCCTATGGTAAGGTATGGTAAGAAGTGAAAAGTAGATGAGAAGACGCTATGGTGGGTAACTCGACATTCTTACAAGTGATCAACATTCCTTCCATGAGACTATTATTCTCTCTTTCATGTCCGTTTATTCTTATGACATGTAGAAGTTTGAATTTCAATTTCCTTTTTTCCTCACATGCAAGAGAGAAAATATTTACCCAAACTCAGAGTGATCATTTCAGAGAGATTAACTGGTGAGTTTTGAAGTCAAAACGGCTATTCCAAATGTGGATTAGGATGTACGTTACTTTGACACGAAAAGTTGCATTTGTTGGTTATTCACACACACATACACACCTTATTTCAAAGTTGCTTACTTGTAATGTGCATTTTAGTAAAAAGTTACATGTCTATTGTCTTCTATGTAATTGAATAACAAGGACATTCTCTGAGAAAAATATGACACATTAATATTGTTTCATATAAATAAATAAAAAAATTTGTGGGTATCATCCTGGATAACCCTCAGGAAGCTGAAACTTCTCCTTTAGTGTCATGCTACAAGTTCAAGGCATTGATGCATATTGCAAATGCAATCGAGTCAAACCAGCGACAGTGGCACTGATTTCTTTGAGAAATTTAGGACAAATAAAAATATTTTGTTTTGTGCTATTATCTTTCTTTTCGTTGATCTTTACTAAAGGACTAACAAAAGGTTGTTTGGGGATGGTGTGATAAACACTCAAAATATCGATTTTTACACCTTAAATATACAAATGTTAAGTCTAATTATCAAATAAAAATATCTCATTACGTGTATTTTGTACAATTTGTAGAAATTCAAGTACAAATCTCAAATCATGCATAAAGTGTCACAATAAAGCTAAATTCAACAACTAGAAGGCCCAATGAGAGTTCAAATGCATTCATAAGGATTAAAAAAATTCAATCCCAAGACCCATGAAGTCAAGCCCACAAAGCAATAACAACTACGAACCTCGAAAAAATCAATATGAAGATTTAAAAATCCACATGGCCAACTTTATCATAAAATAATCTCTACAAGACATGTTTCCTTATTCAACTCCAACATCATTCTTTGTTTCATTCAACCATGTTTCTTTATTAACTCAAACCATGTTTCTTTGTTTCACTCAACCATGTTTCCTTATTCATTCAAACCCTTTCCTACCTATAAAAACCCCATAGAATTCATAAAAGAGTTTTTTTTAGTTGTAGTTCTTGACTTTATGTTTTTGCTTGATAAAGAAGTGCATGTGCTACATTTTAATTTCATTGAAAAAATAAGTTTTTCGTTGCTTCTCTTTTTCAATTGTTTTTCTTTCTCCTTTAACTTTTAGTTTATTCTCACCATCCATTATTTTACTATTCTCTTTATCCTTTAAATTGAAAATCATATTTGTTTTCTAATCCACGTGAAGTAGTAGATAACTCCTACTTCCACTATGCATTGTTGAAGTCCTTTGCAGATTGAATGAAAAAAATAAATAAAAACAATAGTTATTTCTTTAATTGATTTCGAAAATCATGCAACGACATTAATGTCAATTTTTGTCATCAATCAACACACCAAAAACCAAATCTTCATCCAGCCTTGTTCACGACAATGCTGCAGAAGATACTTCCTAACATGTGAAGCTTGGACCAACCTGTCCAGACATTGAACACTCAACGCTATTAACTTGTCCAAAATTAGGATATTATTATTATCATCAATTGCTGAAGCTGCCATAGTGATAATTGACTTGAATTCTAATCCGCTCCTTACAGGACTGGGGAAGCAGATTAGGAGAAGGTGCCATTAAGTGAACATCCCCCTCCTCACTTTCTGAGTTCATAGATGCTGGTAATAGGGAATGCCAGTAGTTTAAAGTGGAAGAAAGCTTTCTTCATACTTGAGTAATAGACCATTTCAATCCCCTAAATAGACAACAATCTCTAGACTCCCAAATCACTTCTATTATAGCAGCAAGAAATTGAAAACATTCATACTGATGGAAACTCGTTTGCTTTATTTGATTGCAATAGTATTCTAAAAGACTATCAAAAGAATTCAAATGCACCAGATCCCATCTAAAAGGACAATGAAAGATCATCCATACTTGAGCAAATTCACACTTAAAATAGACATGCACATCAGACTCATTAAAATTTGAACACAACCTGCATTGGGGCTCCACTTTGACATGGTGATATCTTAAATTTTCACTGCTTTCCAAATTAACATTTTAACCCTTACAAGGAATTTTGTCCTGCCAAAGTAGCTTGAGAAAATGCTTGTTGGGTTGTAAGAAAAGATGGATAAGCCATGTGCTCCTTTTGAAGGAACAATTTATGAGCACTATTAACAGGACAATTTTGGGAGGTCTTGGCCTCCACGTCATCTATCACATGACACAGAGATGTGGGTTGTCAACTGATGGAAACTAGGAATAGAAATTAAGAAGTGGGGTGGGGTATTCCATATTAGTCTTTATCTATACAAAGTAGAGGTGGAAATGTAGCCTATCCGCTGAAGGAAGCCATGGTTCCTCCCGAAATTGATTGAGTGCTCTTGTCCAATCTCCCACCTATTGCTTGGACGAAATATGGAACCAGTTTACTTGGTCCGATACCTTGTTTATGGAGATTATTTTTCTTCATTATGGATTGATCCGATACCTTGTTTATGGAAGATCGCATTGCTTGGAGAACCAAAGTCCATGTAATCGACCCCAAAAATCTCGGGAATGGACTTTGATGATAATGATGATGGATTGGTAAGGAAAAATATATATAGAGAGTTTTATCCGATAGACTTTTCACTTTCAGGCCAGGCACCAGAGAGTTTTTTGGATAGCAGAGCATCATTTCATTTCTAAATGCCAGCCATTCAAGGAATATTGACAACCCCCCCCCCCTTGTGACTTTGTTTATGAGATTTTACTCCAACATCAGAGATGAGTAATTTTGTCGGCTCTCCGTGTTGCAACCAAAAACTTCTCATTTATATCAATAGTTTTAGTAACAGTAATACACAATTTATAGTTAAGATTTGTATAAACTGGTGAAGGGCCCCAGCTACTGCCTTAATCAGGACTGTCTACCTGCCCAGCTTGGAAAAGTAGATTTGTCCTCCAACCAGCTAATCCACTAAATATTAATCCTTAATCTTGCACTTGGAAACCCCAAATATTTTTCATCTTCGGTAAACTTACTACACCCCATAAATTATCTTATACTTTTGGTTGTTGGAAATGAACTCCGGGAGATAAAATGAAAACATCCACGATTTGGAAAAGTTGATGCTCCCACTGACCAAGAGGAGATCAGTAGTATTAATAAGTGAATATACTCCAAATCCAAGAGGAGATTGATACTTACTACACACTTCAGATTTCACTGATCTTTTTCCGAGTAATAATATGGTCCAACAGTCACTGTACACACTTCCAAACTTCCAAACTTCTAAGCATTATTATCTCTACTAGAACACGTTCATTCCATGTTTCAAAGATCTTCCACATGCAGCTTCAGTTCACAGATTTTACAAATACAACCACCGAGATAGACAAGCTTTTTCGCATAATTAGGCCATTGGCGAGCAAGTCTCACTTGTATGAAATTATTTGCATCAAACACTCCTAATTGTTCATACAGATGCACAAGAAAAATCTAAATTAAACCCACCATTATAAACAACCAGGAGCTTTTAGGACTAGTAAATGTTTAATGATCTAGGACTCCCTTCCCTAGGTCATCCACACGATGAAAACTTTACACTCCATGGGGAAAAAAATGAGGATAAAAAATCAGGACCGGTTTTAGAATATCTACAGCCTGCAACATGTATTTACCTGCTGTAAAACAAATTGAAAAAACAGACGAGATAAAAACAACACCTGGAATACTGAACAGAATCAGTCTGTTTATAATTAACCATCCAAATGGATGATAATCTATACTCCTGGAACCCATAAAATCTCAACTATCATCCTTTACATCAAAAATTTGGATACTTCCATTTTTCAAGAAGAATTATAATGCCACCAGTCTTGATCACATATTTCAACATGTCAAGCAAGCCAACCA
The DNA here is from genome assembly GCA_003290165.1 of Berberis thunbergii. Lineage (NCBI taxonomy): Eukaryota > Viridiplantae > Streptophyta > Magnoliopsida > Ranunculales > Berberidaceae > Berberis > Berberis thunbergii. Next base: position 111,635 of record QNQO01000471.1, on the reverse strand, counting down.
AACTATTTGGAAGAACAAAAGTAAGCAAGAATAGCATTGAAACGGAGTAACTGTCAGCAAGTGTGATGGACAAACCTTTACCTTCACATCTAAACTTTAATACGGCAATGCTCCGCATCAGTATCTCGCAAAGAAACACTTCCATCACAGAAACTGTATTTTCACAGCTGGTAGATTGGTAAGCCGGGCGATTAAGCTTGTGAAATCAGGTATCAATGGCCGTTAGATATGACGCGATGTCCTCACCTGATGAGGCTCACCAAACTAGCCAACTTCAGGCCAATCAACGTGCTGTAGTCCCAAACCTTTGCACATCCACAAGGAGTTCAATGAACACTTCAGCTCAAATTGATATGCATACCCAGAACAAAATCCAGGTACCGAGTTAAATTTGTAACCACACATTCAAATATGTTGCAAGAACTGAATTAAAAAAAAAAGACCTATAAAAGCAAGTTTAACACAGCAGTCTTTGGGGGATCTTGGCACAAGAAATACATAAAAGACACTAAGCTTATAACTTACCAGACTTTCCTAGTGTCGAGGAAAGTTAATTCTTCCAAGGTTTGGTGTAACATCCTCCCAAGTTAAAGTTTAATTTCAAACAAATTATAGTATAGTAGCTGATACGAATCTGATTTTCTTCACCGACTCCCATCGTCAATGGTAAACATTTTTCGTTGCCTCAAGGAGCATTTGAAAAGTACCTGGCCCTACCAATTTGAACTAAATACAAGCCTTTAATTCCTTCCTGCTTTCAATATTGGCCCTTTTTCTAGTCTCAAAATCAACTTTCTCTAGATCTGAAGCAGATGCCAAGTACCCGTATAAAATCCTTGTTTCCCCATCTTCTCATCTACCTTTACTAGGTTGGATGCTGTCATCATCTCTTCCAGATTTAGTAGATTGTGCATGGATCCAGCCCTTTCGCCCATGTTTATCCTTCTCAAAGTAATCCACCAGGCGTGCAGCCTCCTTCAAGCCTGATTTGTCACCCACAAATTTCACAAGCTGATGCCTGATGACCATCCTTTCCATACACGGACTTCGATTTGCCTCCACCAAAGCAAGATCTGAAAGCCATAACAATGGGAAGCCAGGAACTTAATTAAAGAGACACCAAGTCTATGACTAACATCTAATACAATATCATGAAATATAACCAGTGGTCATCATCATGACTTAATGCTATACAATGACAACAATCCGGCATAGTAGTGTCACATCATAAATGATAGCAATCATTACGGGACTTGTAAATGGTTCATTGTCACATAGTTTGCAGTTCATGATAGCTTCGTATTTACTTAATAGAACTGTGTTCAGTTAAAACAGATAATGGACCCATAACAGTTGAAGAGCGTTCTAGGTTGTAGCGTAATTTAACGGGTATATATCGAAATATTTTGAAATATATATTATTACTCTCACTAAAGTATTTAATGTATTATAGAGTAAAAAAGTAAACCATGTTTATAACATTAAACTGAAAAGTATCAAAGCATTAATAAAAAAACATCTTCCCTTAGAGTGAAATTGCATCAGAGTGAGATCGCAACAGAGAGTGAGATCAACTCTTCTTCTTTTCTCGTTCTCTATCGACTGGGCTAGGTCTTTTTTATTCTTTGTCGATCGGCAACGGTTGAGCTTTGGCATTTTCCTTGTGACTAGGGTTATGGTTCAATCGAGAATTAAATGAATGAATTTTATTTTTTATTTATGTTATTAGAACAAAAATGTTAAAATGGCATTATTGAAAAAAAACATTATCTCAATAACGGTCATTAATGTCCGTATAAGTTGAAGCCATGATACGAAAACATGATAAGAAATTGGTGAATATTTTATTTTTTTATTTTATGTATTAGAACAAACGTTAAAAGGAGTTATTGGGAAGAAAAAAAGTTATCTCATAACGGTCATAATGGACGTTATATCAAGCCATGACACAAAAAATGATAATGTCAAAACGTAACGGCTCACCCTCATTACAGTGATATCTGATTTATTCGGCGTTATTACACTCCGTATTATACTATATAGTGCTATAACAGTTAAAACGAATAACGGACTATAAACGGTCCAGGAGCGTTATAGGTTAAAACTGGATATAACGGAATATTTTTTAAATACGTTTTTTATACCCCCATTAAATTAATGTATATAAAGTAAAAAAAGTAAACCATGTTCATAACATTAAATTCAGAAACATCAAACACTAAGGGGATCGTATTCAATTACGAGTTTTAATGGATTGTGAAGGATTTAAAATCCATCAAATCCGAGGGGTATTCAATTAAGGATTTAAAATAATACATGTAAATCTAGGAGTATTCAAATACCGATTTTAAAGGATTGTTTTTAAAATCCCATCAAAATCAGGGGGTATTCAATTCATGTTTTTCAAAAGTCCACCAAAATCCAGGGGAATATTCAAGTAGTGAATTTTAATAGATTGTTAAAATTGTGAATTGTGAGAGATTTGTTAATGGAAAATCTATATAACAAAAGTTATTCCAAATCAACCTTCCCCCCTCATATTTCACACGGATTTGTATTGATTATTGTTAATAACACCACCATTTCCACTGAAGGACGCCATCATCCCATTTTTTGTTATATGCTAAAAGACACCACCACATTCTTTCTTCATAGGAGCAGCACTATCTTGCCCCACAACTTCTGGCCACACCACCATGCCCTACACTACTAGCTGCACCACCACCCTCACTTCCTCTTCTCCTTTGATCTTGTTTTTTTTGTTATTATTATTCTTTTTCTTCTCATTCTCTTCTCTTATTTTCGCTTCTTTTTGTCCTCTCTTCATTTTTTTATTGTTCTTCTCTTTTTTTCTTTCTGATCTTCTACTTTTCTCTGTCTTTCTTCTTCTTCTATTTTTTTCTCCTCTATTCTTCTTTTCCCATTTTTTTTTTCTTTTTCCGCTCTTGCGGAGGTTTCTGCAAGTGGAAGTTCCCCACCTTCGCGAGGGAAAAAAATAAGAAAAAGAAAAAAAAGATAGGAGAAAAAAAACATAGAGAAAAAAAGTGGAGGAGAAAAAAAAAGAGAATAAGAAGAGGTGAGGGGGAGGAGGTTGAGAATAAGTAGATGAAAATGGGTGGAGGTGGGATGAGAGGTGGCGGTGGTGATTGATGGAGAAGAAGAAGAAGAGGGGGAGGAAGAGGAGGAGGAGAGGTGGCGGTAACGTGGTGCTAGTGTGATTGAAGAAGAAGACGGGAAGAGTGGTGACGGTGGTGGGGATAACCATTTGAAGTAAAATAGTTATTTGTATTACTTTCAGACCATTTTCAATATATTTGATTTTTTTTTTATTTGAAATAAAATTCTCGTAACATACAAATAATTGTTCAATTGATGTTTTATGATTTGTGTTGGCATGAATAACAATGTAGGTGATGTTCTTTCATTGTTTCCTATAACTAATAACATATTTATAAAAATCCATTGAATTTATAAGAATCCATATAAATCTATAACAAACCTTTATAAAATCTACAAAATCCAATGTAAAATCATTTGAAACCTTTTAATATCCACGAGATTTAAAATTCTTTAAAGTCATTCAAATCCCGAATTGAATACCCCCACCTAATAAATAGCATCTTCCCTTCATATGAGTGAGATTGCAACAAAGAGTGAAATCGCAACAGAGAATGTGATCGAGTCTTCGTCTTCTTCCCTTTTCTCCTTATTCTTTTCACATTCTCTGTCGACTGGCAAGGTCTTATTCTCTGTCGATCGGCACGGCGAGCTTGGCTCATTTGTTTTCATCTGAGATTAGGATTCTGGTTCAATCGAGAATGAAATGGATGAATTTTTTATTTCTAATTTTTATATATTAGAACAAATCGTTAAAATAGCGTTACTGAAAAAACGTTATCTCAATAACGGCCGTTATATCGGAGTCATGATACCAAAGCGTAATAATGTAAAAACGTAACGGCTCACCTCCATTACACGTTATATCGGCGCTAACACCGTTTTAACTGCATAGCTCTAACCACCTAAGCAAGCTACCGTCTTAGACAACAAATGAACTTTTTTTAAGACCCATGGTTACAGCCTCATTTGAGGCTAAAAATGTTTGGTTCAACAGTATTTGGAAAAAATAAAAAATAAAAAGGACAAAAAGGTATTGTTGTTGCCATGATATTTCATGGAAGGAGATCTCTAAAGAGAAAATAAGAGATAAAGATAAAAGAGTTGGATTAGAAATGGCTCAAGGGCTCAACATCAGATTTTAATAGAAAAATTAGCTAGGGACAAACATTGAAATTTTCTTCCCCCAAAATCCACCCAAAAAAAAGCTTTATGAACCATCAAGGCGTCTTGCGCCTAGGCTAGCTGGGAGCCCAAATCAAGCTTGCTCGCCTCGCCTAGCACCTGGGACAACATAGCACACACACAGTTATCTCAACTCCAATGTCGTACAAGTTGATAGTTAAACCAAATAAGCACGGTGCAACAGGATTTGTGATACTAGACACCTATTCTTTAATTTGAGAATACATTCGACCAACAACAACCAAACAAAGCATGGATTTGATACCAAATAGTCTCCAAATCCAGCCACTCATCAAAACCCAATCTCTACAAAGTTTATGTATATAAATAAGTCTTTCAAGAATGGTTCATTTATGGCAACGTTAAAAGAAAGATCGTCCACTCAAAACAAACCAGTGGTCTTTTTCAAAATGACTATTGTTGATAGAAATGGAAAACCAATTGATATCGAGAAACGGGTTTTGGTTAATTACCATATTAACCAAAACAGATCGAGGATGTGTAATACCCACACTCTCAAAATGGAAAGTGTGTACAAACAGATCAAGTCAACCCGCCTCGCCGCGTAGCCATTCCTCAGCTCCATACATCAAATCTTCCACATCCTGCTTTATGCTCAAACTTGATCCTTGAAAGTCACTTTCATCCCAAAAACTGCCTAGCATTAGTATAAACCAAGGATTGTGATTTCATTTTTCAAGTTTGTTTCGGTATCATGATTTAAGAAATATTTCTCGAAATATTTCAGTGTAAAGAAAAAACGTAAAAATTTTGATACATAAGAAAATATATAACGAATTTCGAGGGTGTATGAAAATGTAAAAAAATAGATGCAAATAAATTAATCTATTAAACATTAAATAAAGCCTAAATACCAAGAAATTAAACAAACATGAAATCAATACATAATTAGAAAATCAGGGAGTGGTTTCAAAAATCAATATATAAATAGAAGAAATGATAATTAGAAAATCAGGGGGTGGTTTTAAAAATCAATAAATAATTACAAGAATTGATGATACGAAAAAAAAAAAAACCCAAAATTTACGAAAAACACTCCGAAATTTTTTCAAAAAACATTCGAAAATATGTAATTTTTGGTAGTTGGGTTTTGTATTTTTACATAAAAACGAAATTTATGAAAAAAAAATTGAATTAAACGAAAAAATCTCATAATTTTTAGAAAAAACCCTCGAAAAAATATACCTTTTTATTTCGCCCTTGTTCTTTTCATAATTTCAAAAAAACAAATTTTCATGAAATTACACGGATTCACATTCCTTGACACAAACAATGTTTTAAAAAACGACGAGGGAATACGAGTCGACTCGGAGCGCAAAGAAAACACTTCAGGGCGTACGCATTAGAGGTGTTCAGCAAGGCGAACGAGTTAAGATTTTGACTCATACGAGTCAACTCGGGTTGATTCATACGAGTCACTGGGTAGCATGATTTTAGATCTTGAAAAAATCCGACGGTTGAACCCAACCCCCACAAACCTAATTAGATCTGAAACAGATCTTTCGTGCGCCATGACAGAGAACAAAATAAGGTGAAGAAGATAGTCAAGACATTGTTTCGATCATGCGGCTATGTCGACTGTCAGCTGTGTTTCAATCTTGCATCGTGACAGAGTAGCAAAAGGAAGGAGGGAGTTGAACTTACTAGCTTTCTAGCTTTGGTTTCTTCTTTCAAATGCGAAATACACCGTCTCCCGAGGTATGTTTGGTTTTTTCTTTCAATTGAACATTTTTCTATTTTTCTTTCAATTTGAAGTTGTTGATGTTCCCTTTGTTGAATTTTGACTCCTACTAATACCCATTGTAAATAGGGTTGAACTTGAACTTTATTCATACTTTTAGATGTGTTAGGTCAAATCTAGATCAATCTCATTGCTCATACATCTAATTGTGAATGATTTGTAAGTATGTTGAGCGGAAGAGTTGCACCACTTTGTTTCATTTTTTATATTTTTCGTCACTTTTTCTATTTAAAAAAGATGTGTACGCCTCGTTACACATCAATGCACCACTTCGCCTTGAAAAAAGTTTGACCGACTTTTGAAAAAGTTTTTTTAAAACATCGAGTATAAATCAACTCTAGCAGCACTTGAAATTGTCAAACACAAACAAAATTGCTAACCAATCACAATTTTGAATCCACCTATCTACAATCTTCAACCTTTCCTTAAGGTCACATACTTGTTTCATTTTTTATATTTTTCGTCACTTTTTCTATTTAAAAAAGATGTGTACGCCTCGTTACACATCAATGCACCACTTCGCCTTGAAAAAAGTTTGACCGACTTTTGAAAAAGTTTTTTTAAAACATCGAGTATAAATCAACTCTATCAGCACTTGAAATTGTCAAACACAAACAAAATTGCTAACCAATCACAATTTTGAATCCACCTATCTACAATCTTCAACCTTTCCTTAAGGTCACATACTTGTAACCTTTATATTCCCCCCATGCAGACAAGTGATCATGAAATAAGGTGTCCATTTGAAGTTGGGTAGCTCATAATGAACAGCCCTAGTAAGTATATAGAAAAATTCATGTAAAGAAATAAAAAGTGACCTTAATATTTCCTCCCTAAAGACCAAGTGATCATCAAAATCAAGGCGTCCATTTGAAGTTTGTGTAACTCATTGTGCACAGGCCAATAAATATATAGAAGTTTTTAGTAAAGAAACAAAAAGCAAAACGCGCACACTCACGCAATTCAACTTAAGTACAGGCAATTAAAGGACTAGCATACACCCTGAGCCCCTAGAGGCAGCCTGCATCCCTCAACGATCAGTGTACAGATTCGTGCTTCTTCCCTTTTATTTAGGGTGCGAACTATCATATAAAATTTGTCTTGTTGAAAAATACTGAAACCTTGGTTATCAAATATCAGGAACAAACTAATTGATATCCTCCCTTTATCCAATAAGGAAAAGTAAGGGCTATAGAATTCATCATAACATCCATATGACAAAACCAAACACACTGTAAAAGAGGTGTTCTCATTTGCCAGAGCATAGTGCATCCTATCTCTGACTCCCTCTCTGAGAGTGGGTTTTGATTTTTCTTCTCGAGGTTCATGACCGCGCTCTTTACCTAATTTTGGGGGATTGAAGCCAATCTTTTATATTCTAAACCTATTGTAGTGCTACCAGCTCTTCAGTTTTCTATTCTAGATCTTGGAGTGCCACAATGCCACACCCTTTGTGTGTGTGTGCGTGTTGGGGGGAAGATAACTAGACAAAAAAAACTTATTTGTGAATGCAATATTGCATCCACAAACAAGCATGTGACCAATCATTCACTCTGTTTTTATCTAGCTAATGCACAGGCTCAACAGAAAGAAAATAACCGAAAACGACTAACAAGAAGCCTGAGGAGTCTTCATAAATGAGTGCGACTTTTTTCCTTTCCCAAATTTTGTTTCTTATCACTCCCTTCTATTCTAACTAGGCAGTTGTCTTAATTTCTGATGTGGAAGATGTCTTTGATTAATACTAGGCAGCTCGATACAAGTCTTTTTGTCTAATTATTTGGAAGTCATCCTTAAAAAAAAGGTTTGAGGCACTTCAAATGAGTAGAAAACAAATATATGTATATATATCCTCTACGGAGGAGGTAAATGTCTTGTGTAATAATGAAACCAAGGAATATATATGAAAAGGGCTCCAGATCTACAATATAAATAGTAAGACAATTACTGTCTAGGATAATCTAGCTTGTTCCCACCTCTAACACCTTAAAATAAGTAGTGTGCCCACTGCCCAGATTCAATATGGAGACATATGCATGATCTCCCCTTAAATAAAATACTAGGCTCTATTAAAGAGAACTAAATGCCGAAAGTTAATGCACATCACACTTTTTTTGCAAAAATGAAGGGGGAAATACAATAGCACAGACCTAGTTCATTATCTACAGCTATGATGTCAGTCATTTGGATGAAAACCCAGAAAATCGAATCTAAAAAAAAAAAGCAAAGAATAATTCCATTCAAGGCATCTAGCAAGCTATAACAATGCAGGTTAAGAATTAGCTTTGGATTGGATGTTCAACTCACAAACAACCATATTCAAACAGTTTTAGCATAGACACCAACAGCAAAGTTATGGATGTAAGGAAACGGGATACCTTTCAGTTTATTATCCATCACTTTATTCCCCATACCCTCCATGCGGCCCTCTTTACCCCTGCCTGTATTTGTATTATTGATAATCACCACAGGTGGCCACAAAATAAGATCTTCCTTATTTGCTTCTGCTTGATCAGCTGATAAAGACCGGTACGCCTTCGAGTTATCAGGAACTTTATTGTAGTTCCACCCCATCAAAACACATAAGGCCTTGTGAAAGCCAAGATGGTCGACGTGCAAGTCAGGACTATGTGAGTTGTATGCATGCAGTAAAAGACCATGCATATCTGGGTAGTCTTTAGGAGCCCTGTCATTTCCATACCAAGGGATTGAACAACAAAATTTCAGGCTTTGGCTACAGCTCTAATATAATGAGTAGCAAAGGGATTTGAATATGCAAATTCAAAAAGATCACTGGAATTTTGAAAAAATATATATATATATTAACTATCTACATATATAACTATTCAGTAAAATTTGGTTATTATTGTCATGACAATGTATAAGTCAATCTCATTGTATGTATCGTAGAAACTCGACAAGGAAATTCATCGAAAGCCCCCATAACCAAACAAAGCAAAAGGAAATCACCAAGAGACTAATTAAAAGCTTTGATACACTCATCACAAAAGATATCCAGCACATCACTGTCCACTAGAAGACAAACTATTTTGACAGAATCTCAATGCTCTGAATGAATGCTCTTGGTGGAGTCCAATGCAGCCAACTCTGCATTATTCCTTCAACATCTTGATCCAACAAACTGTTTTAACAAGATGGCGCCTTAGACCAAATTTACTATTGTGGACTCACAGAGAAGGAAGTGAAATACATTGAAGAACATGTACATGAGACTACATTATCAAACAAAAGACCAGTATAGAAGTGGAGGCAGATTAGGCAAACTAAATGCCCAAGCTGCATTGGACCGTGTATAGATAGCTATCAACATTTCTGGTTAAACTCTTCAAAAGGCAAATGCAAATCATACCCAAAAGATTATCATAACAACTTCTATTGAACACAAAATTACAGCTTTTTATAATTATAAAATCAGATCAACAAAAACAAATAAAAGAATAAAAAAGTGTAGCATATGGTCACAAGCTAGCGAGCTATTGGTACTGGAGGACACTGAGCTAGCAAATCTGTAACTCTAAAGTACTTAACAAGACTTTCAAATACCTATCTCACTATTGACAGTTCCAATTTCCATCTATGGCCACAGGCATACACAAAAGAAGACCCACCATCCTCCGTGACTCCAACCAAACACCTTCAGCAGTGATTAACCAACCTCCACAAAGTTTCATAAAACTTGACTCAAGCAGCATCTCTAATCTATAACTATTTGATAAAGGCTCGATGACCAACGATAAGAACGTGTGGATATAGAATACAAACTCCTAGAAAAAATTGCATATAAGCTACACATATAGTGTTGGATCCAGATAATAACTACTACGGGTGGGCACGGTCCAGATCAGTTCCAAATTTGGAAAAACCTAACTCGAACCATTTAAATTTAACGGATCCGATCCGGTCCGGATTCCCTCATTTTGAACATTGGGACCGAACCTAACTCGAACCGTTTAGAACGGTTTGATTCCTACAGTTCCAATCCACCAAACAATTTTTTTTATTACAATATTTGTTTATTAAGATTGACTTCTATGTTGATCCGAAATTTTTCACCTACTTGTTTCCAACCTGCATTATGACTATTCCTCTATGAATCTAGTTATATTGATATAATTGTTCATTGGGAACTCTCCTTTTACAAATAACATCTGGGAGTAACAGACATTTCTCAAACATCTGCAACAGAGTAACAAACATTTCTCCATACAAACTTGTGTAGTTATAACAACGTTATAACGTCGATATAATTCCAATATAACTCTTAACGTGGGTGAGTCGTTATGTTATGACACTATGATATCACAACTCCGATATAACATCGTTATATGGCCGTTATTGAGATAACATTTTTTTTCAATAATGTTGTTTTAACGTTTTGTTCTTATACATTAAAAATCACATTTCATTCTTGATCAAACCAGAACCCTAGACTCGTAGGAAAGAAGGACCAGAGCTCGCCGTCGCCAATCTCCAGAGAACTAGACCTCGCCGTTTGACAGAGAATGAGATAAGAAGAAAGGAATAAGACGAAGAGTCAATCACTCTCTATTGCGATCTCAATCTCATACTAAGGGAAGATGTTTTTTATTAAGGTTTTTTATTTTTGAAATTAATGTTATGAACATGATTTACTTTTTTTACTATAATACATTAATATTTTGTGGGGGTATTAAAATACATATTTAAAAAACTACTCTGTTATATACCATTATATCTCGATATATATCGTTATAACCTATAACGCTCTTAGATCGTTATGGGCCCGTTATTCATTTTAACTGCAAATATACAAACTTTTATGTAGTTGAATTACATTTATCAAGCACACAAATGAGTAACATTTCTCAAGCACACAAATGAGTAACAAACAAGCAACTGCAAGCAGCAAAGCAACAGAGCACTTGTTCATTGTTCTCACTTAAAAGTAGTCTTTGAGTGACCCTTCTCTGAATTTGATAATTCAATCGCCTTACAATCCAGGCAATAAAAAATTAATAATCAATGTTTTCCACATCCTTGAAAACACAACTTTTCAAAGAAAGCTGGTAAAGAATGTGTCTGCACGGGTGACATGGTACCAAAATGAAAAAAGTTAACAAGTCCAGTTTCTTCTTCTAATCATTGTTTTCATGGCTTACTGGTGAGTTGGAGGTGGATAAAATGTGTTAAAACAGCTGGTGATAGAGATCATTCAAATACTGCCATTTTATGAAGTATAAAGTGATAAAGATTGTCATTGCCCCGTAAGATCTTATCAGATGAGATCCTAGGTTAAAAAGGCTTTTGAATGCTAGCAATATTGCAAGAATGTGTTCATCAGCCGATCCTAGTACACTTTTCTGCATTGTTGGCATCTCAATGAATTGCAGTTTCTTTTTCAGTGAACCAATACGACGTACTAGAACATCCCATGGAGTGGAGAGGTGCCTTGTAACAGTAAAGCATTCCCTGCCACTACTCTCTTATCTTCTCTCCTCCAGGCTGAAAGAGATAATGTAAAGCTAAAAAAAAGAACCTCCCCTTTCTGACATTCCTGGTAACAGTAGCAATAGAGTTGCAACAAGTCCTGGTTATGAGACTGACATTCCTGCTCCTGATTCGAACCAGTGGCCTCTTCGATCTCTTTCGTGATCCACTGATGATCCTTCCCAGCAACCATGTTACTATCTACAAGCTGAAGAAGAAGACCCCTTCATTAATTCCTTAGAATCTCCATACCACTGAAATACTAAGGTCTGGGGAAAAAATATGATTTATTTTTACTTCCATTTCTTTATAGAAACAAATACCTAGGGGTGGGCATCTCATCCCGCGATCCCGTTCTCGTCCCGTCCCAATTTTTCTGGGTCTTAATGGAATTGAATAATTTCATCCCAATCCCGTCCCGATCTAGAATGGTATGGGATGGGATGAAGATTTTCAATCCCGCCAATCTCGTCCCGTCCCGAACTAATTTTGCAATATTTATTATTAATATTTATTATTTATTTATTTTAGGATTGCAATATTTGGATGCCCATACAAATTCCCTGATGCATATAACATTTTAGCATCTAAAAATCTCAATGTCGTTAGGCTATCAACTCATATTTGAAGACCAATTTGTTTAATTGTATTTAACTAGGGTACATTCGATTTCATTGAAAACTTTGGATACTCAACCTATAATACAATTTAATGGGTTCCTAGTATCATCTCATTTGCAAGGATAGATATGCATGAAAATTAAACTCTGTGAGAGATTCCAATGACAGCTTCATGTGCTTATTATGACATAGGTTACATTATGTTTAGTTGATTGCATTTTGGGTTATTATTTAATTTTCAGCATGGTTATGTGTGAACATGCAATTTGCTGAAGATCTATTTTAGTTATTGAAATTGCATGGTCAATTTGAAACACGATGATCCCGTCTCGAACCCGTTTGGGATGGGACGAGGTCGGGATGGGGTTTATCTCATCCCGTCCCGATTTTGTATGAACGGGATGGGATAAGAATGGGTTTATCTCGTCCCATCCCGTCCCATGCCCACCCTTACAAATACCCAATAAACAAAGAAAAAAACTAAAGTTCTCCTTGCCCACAAAACAATTTATGTGAGGGGAAGGAAAAATCGCATAAATACCTGAATTCCTCCATAGACACCCAACAATTCCGCTCAAAAATCACAAACTGCCACAACTCTAGAAATCAAAATCACAAAATTAACCAACCCCATTACACAAAAGCATGAAATTAACAAATGGTAACGAATTCATACCTCCTCATCGTCTAAATCCACATCCACATCCGAAGAGAAGGAAAAAAGAGCTTCATCGGGTACCAAACAAGTGGAAAGACAATAAATCAGTCCTGAAAGAACCGAAGTCTGAACTGAACCGCACCCGAAGCTTAAGACGAAGACGGAGAGGAAAATCCATGTTGTTTATTACTTCTCCAGAGACGGACATCTCGAACATCCTCATTTCATCGAAGTTCCTCTCTCTTCTTCATCTGAATGTCCCTGAGAAGTAAGAATTTTTTTCAAAATTTTTCACAAAGCCTTACTCTTCACTCAACAATTGGGACTGCCTGTTAGATTGCATTTGGAGAAGAGGTCAGAGTGATTGTTGTTGAAGAATTGGAGATAGATCTGTTGTCAATATAGTTGTTTGATCTAGGGTTTGGAAGTGGTGGCGGTGGTAGTCAGCCATGTTGTTTGATCTGTTGTTGATGCTTTCTTCTTCACCATTGTCTGTCGCTGCTGCTCTGTGTGATCCCTATGGGATCGAGGGATGAAGAAAACTTAAAGATTTAGAATAGAGTAGAGAAAGTGAGAAACGACTTAAAGAAAAGAGTGGAAGATTGTTGTTTTGCTTATTGTTTTTATATTTAGGTTTGCATTGTAACACTAACATCCACTAATAGACGTGTACAATCTTATTTAAAACAGGTCCAACCCGGACAGTTTTGTTTTTAATAAATGGAACCGGACTCGGACCATTTTATAATGAATCCGGATTGTTTGTAGCAAAACGGTCTGATCCGATTTGAATCTGCGGTTTCTTAACTCGTTTGCCCACCCCTAATAACTACCACGTGGTGAAATTAGCATAACAATGCTATCACTTCAAAAAAGCAGAAGTGGTTCGTATATGTAAGTATTTATCTTCATTGCAAGCAAGTAAAACAAAGCTTGATGTAAGTTAATAAATAAAGAACCTCCAATATGCTTGGGTGTGTGGCATGCTAGCTTCAAGGGAGTTTGGTTCCAAGAGCTGTGTTATTAATGCATCGCTAAATCAGCGATTACTCAGCGAAAAATCATTCATCGGAGGATGAACGATACGAATTGGGTATTTAGTGATTTGATTTAGCAGTCACCGATTAATTAGCGAGAATTCGGTGAGTCACCAATTAATCGACGAGAAATCGGTGAGTCACTGATAAATCGGCTCATCCAACTCAATGGTTTACCGCTACATAGAATTATATATATATATGCTTTAAAAAAAGATCGATTAAATTTGATTAATCCCAATTTGATTAATCGTAAATCGGTCAAGGACCGAGAAGGGTCTAGTTTCTGTTTTAACTACATGTCCAAGAGTAAATTAAGAGACCTCTTCAAGGGATCAATAACCCATTGTTGGAGGTTTTGAAGACTTAAAATCCCATATGAAGTATTTGAAACCCTAGATTTTTATTTTAATATTAAGAATTTTGTGTTTCAAAATCTGAAACTATTTTTCAAGACATCCCATATGGTTTGAAACCATGTCAAATTTAGGGTGGAAGGAGGAGGCTAGGGACAGAGGAGCAAAGAACCTAGGAGAGAGATGAGAGGGAAGAAAAGGCCACTCATTAGTTCTTCAAAAAATATATATGAAGCAGGAGAAGAATACCAAGAGATATCCATGGCAATGGGGAGTTGTTGTCAATGTAGGAGATAGTCATCAAGGTCTATTTATTTGTTGTTTTCACTTTTACTTGGTCTCAATTCCTAAAAGGGAGCTAGGAAATGATTTTGTAGAAAAGGAATAACAAGTTTCTTTACCACGCTTTTTGTCGCATAAGTTGAGGCACAGGGAAACTTTTCCATGGAAAATTAAGCCAATCAACACCAGTAACCCAGGAGTCGAGGCACAAAATTTTTCCCTAGGAAAAGTTGCAATCAAACACAGCTTTAAAGTGATTAGTGGTCTCACAGGGAAAACATATTTCGATGTTTCATGAAGATAAATTGTCTCATAGAGTTTGAGAAGTTAATTGTCAAACAGCCTCTCTCTTCTTGAGAGGTGAACATCGAGAAAATCAAGGACAGAACCACACTGGATATTTATTGCAAACGATCTTACATAATAAAGTGAATACAACCTGAAGGCCCAAATATAAATTGTTATGTGGCCCTACATAAACTACTTCAGGCAAAGAACCATAATACAATAAACAATAATTCTTGATTAAAGTACTTTGGGCAAAGAATCATAGTATTAGCAAGATTGCCAAGGTCGGTGATCTCAATGAGAAAGCCAACCTCACATAGAAAATGGCAATGCAATCATATTCCTCAGTGAATCCACACACTCCATGTTACCAGTCCAGATCAAATATCTCTCACTTCTTTCGAAATAGTTATGCCTAGAAAAGGCTAAAATACTTGCTGTCCAGCATCTATTTTCCTAATAGCATCTAAACCTCCTGGAGATGGTAACTCCATAACCCCAACCCCTAGCATAACACCAGCAGTAAAGCAGAAACCAAGAAAAATAGTCTTCATCCATAGAAATTCAGTACCATACCAAATGCCAGAAGATTTAAAAAAATAATAATAAAAAAATTTTAAAAATAAATTCAGAGTCATGCCAAGTACAAGGATCTGATATTCCATAACTCAGTGCAGAGCATTGAAAAGATTTAACCGGCATATACTGATATAACATTGCACAAGTTAAATTTAAAGATCCTATCACAAAAAGGCAACTTCCAGCATATACTGATTTATTAATCATTGTACAACAAGTTAAATTTAAAGATCCTTTCGAGACAACTCACTGTAATAAATAAATCACAACAAGGTGGATGAACAAACAACTTTTAGCACCTCACAACTGCAAATGAGGAAAAATTGAAAACAAGATTAATGTAACGCCACAATAATAGGGCAATTCAAATCATATCCAATTTGTATTCAAAAACTGAACAAGGGCTGAGACTTAAAATCCATTGGTGCCCACAATACCATGATAAGTCCAAATGACCATTAAAGTTGCAACCATCCTACCCGTCCAAATTACTCAATGCATAGAAGACAGTGACAAATAAGAACATAATTGTAAAATTTGCTGGTTTTATCTTAAATTCCACCTCTGTGCAAGCCCAATGACAAAGAAGCAATGAAAAACAAGTGCTTCATTTTGCTGTGTTGATTCTTTGGTGATTCATATGTGAGAATAGAAATGTAAACGTTACTTGTTCCTTTTTAAAGAACAAACCTTGTCTTATGCAATAAGACGAGCCTGTAGCTCGAAGTAATAGACATTTCCGACACGCAATTCGATTATCGAATGAAG
Organism: Berberis thunbergii; assembly: GCA_003290165.1. Lineage (NCBI taxonomy): Eukaryota > Viridiplantae > Streptophyta > Magnoliopsida > Ranunculales > Berberidaceae > Berberis > Berberis thunbergii. The sequence continues at coordinate 95,496 of QNQO01000471.1, read as the reverse complement.
TAAAGCCAGACAGATTATAGGAAGGAAGGAGTTCCCATTAGCCTATGTGTTCCACCCTGAATAATCCTCCTATTCCTTTTAAGCCATGGTACCAACAAATTGATGTAATGTATCCTGTTCCATACAAGTTTTCCAGCACTGCTCTAAAGGAATTTTTTTTTTCTAACTTTTGCAAAGTTACAGGTTTGGGTATTGACGACGTGACCAGATTAGTTAGAAGAAAGGGAACTGACATATTGAACAACCTGGAACACAATAAGAATGTGTGAAATGAAAGAAACACCTGCATATTTGGGGCCAAAAGAAAGATGATAACACTCTGGATACAATGAGCTGTTGTCTGGAAGAAGGGACCGGACAAGCAGTTTGCCATCCTCTTGTGGGACTGGGCAATACTTATCTTGAAAAATAAGTTTTTATTTGGATGTAGTTTTCTTTGCTTCTTTGAGCTGCTCGATCATGTTGTCCCTTCGGGATCTCTGTTTCCCTTTATTTTAATGAGAATGTTTTCTCGATCAAAAAAACATACTGAAGAATCAAACATGAGGTTTTTGTCTTTGTTTTTTATTCGGGAAAAACAGTATTATGACATTAAGTAGATGAGATTAACAGAGTCCGAGCAAGACTGTTTCACAGCTCAACCCAACATAACAACAGAGAATCTAAAAATTACAGCCAACTGAAATTCCACAGAGATAGCATGGCCAGACAGCCCTCCCAAATGGCTAATCCAGTTATGTGAGAGGAAAACATTTAAAAAGAGAAAAAGTTTTCTACTGACTAAGTATGATGATACACCTGAAAAGCATCATGAACTGTCTTGTCAAGGACTGCAATGGCTCCATCTTTCCAGCAATTTAAAAGATACCCCAATGATAGCCCCTATACGATTTACATACACAAGGAGAAAGAATAGAACAGAAATCAGTAAGTGAATGCAAGTTGCTGTCATGAGAATGCAAGTTGCTGTCATGGGAATGCAAGTGGCTTAACTGAATGCAAGTTGCTGTTATTGTGGATTAAATGTTCAGAATGGTGCAAGTAGGAGTAAAGGAGATACTCTCCTATAAATAGGAGTAGAATAGGAGAAGTCAGGGAGGCGGTCTGTAAATCAAATGTACATTGAGCTTGAGCTTTTGCTCTTAGGAGATTGAGGCATCTCGAATAACCTTACATTCCAATTAATAACATTCATTGTTGCTCTAATTCTTTGGTGTTGAAAGTTTCCAGTTCTGCACTTTATCTTTGGTTATTCTTTGTTCAGTGTTTTTTTTGTTGAATCAGCAAGAATCCATTCATCAAACTTTCTAATCTCTGCCTTTAGTTTTGATTAGCATTGCTCTACTCTGCAGTTCGTAACAAATTTGGTATCAGAGAAGTCCGATTTTGAGGAGTAATGGCTGGAAAAGGTGCTGGATCAAGTGCTAATGCAAGAATTGAGATCATGGAAGAAGTTGTGGTAAATGTTCAGGAGCAAGTAGAATCATTGAGAGGGGGTTTTCATGAAATGATGCAAAGGATAGAGCAGATGATGAAGATGCAACAAGAAGCTTTAAAAACTGTTTCTATTGCAGTGAAGGATCAAATACCTCCAACCAATGTTGATGCACAGAGTCCAATTGGTGGGGTAGGTGGAGGGCATCGTCTCAAGGGTATCAATTTGATAGGAAACCCAGAATGTTAGACATGCCAGTTTTTGAAGGATCAAACCCTGATGGTTGGATCCTCAAAGCTGAACGATTATTTACCTTACAGCGGTACACTAATGAAGATAAGATCGAAGCCGTAGTCATTTCATTTGAAGCAGACGCGCTTCTTTGATATCAGTGGGAAAGCAAACGACATCCGATATTATTTTGGGAAGAACTTAAGGGTTTGTTGTTGAAACAATTTGGAACTACTCAAGAAGAATCATTGTGCGAGCAATTTCTTGCTCTTAGGCAAGAGGGATCTGTGGTGGAGTACCGAAAATAGTTCGTCACACTTGCAGCGCCATTGGAGACAGAGGACATCTATTTGAGTAAGTTCATCAATGGCTTGAAACCAGCAATTCGGGCGGATGTGAAAATGTTGGAACCGGGTCAGTTGGGTCGGGCTATGGATTTGGCTCTCAGGGTGGAGGAAAAGCAGGTCTTACTGAGTTCTTTTAAAATGGGCCCTCAAACTCACCATCACCGGCCCATGGGAGGGCAAAGGGGTTTTGGATCTGGCCCATTAGGGCATCATACGCTCAAATACTCTAGAGATTAGCGAGTGATCTATCTCACCGCTACCACAAACCAGGAATTTCTAGAGAATTTGAGAGAGGTTCGATTCCAGGAGGGGAGATCAGGAAGATTTCAGATGCTGAGTTCCCAGCCAAACGCGAGAAAGGTTTATGCTTCAGGTGCGATGAGAAGTACTCGCCGGGTCATCGGTGTAAAAAGGAGGTAAGTGTACTTATCGCTCAGGAAGAGGAAGATGGTCAAGAATGCGAAGAACAAAAGGAGTTGGAAGTGGCTGAGATAAGCCAAGTAATAGAAGTTTCTTTAAGCTCGGTCATGGGACTCACTAACCCAAAGACCATGAAGATTGAAGGGGAAATAGTGAGCCAATCAGTGGTGGTTCTGATCGATAGTGGAGCGACACATAATTTCGTTTCCCAGAAGTTGGTCGATCGAGTGAAGTTACCCATCACGTCCACGGGGGTGTATGGGGTCACCATAGGGTCACCATGGGGTCAGGGGATTCGATTCAAGGGAGTGGGATTTGTAAAATGGTGCAGTTGATGTTGCAAGGAGTTGAGATTTTGGATGACTTTCTTCCATTAGGGCTCGGAAGCTCGGATGTTATCTTGGGTATTCAGTGGCTGGAGACATTGGGAACGACTTTCATTAACTGGAAGGATCAAGTTCTGCGGTTTAGAGTGGGATCAGACACATTTACTCTCAGGGGAGACCCTTATATGGGGTGGAGTTTGGTCTACTTGAAGACGATGCTTCGTACTATGAAACAAGAGGGCGATGGATTTCTGGTAGAGCTCGGAAATATGGTAACCCCTTTGGTGGAAGCTTCAGGAGTTCCATCAGTAGTGTCTGCGGTGTTGGGTAGATACCAGAATGTGTTCCAAGCACCATCAGGACTGCCTCCATGCAGGGGATATGAACACTCCATTGTCTTACATGAAGGATCCAATCCAGTTAATGTCAAGTCGTATCGCTACCCTCAATTTCAGAAAAATGAAATTGAAAGATTGATTCTTGAGATGTTGGAGGCAAGGATTATAAGGCATAGCGTGAGTCCTTTTTCAAGCCCGGTTTTGCTAGTCAAAAAAAAGGATGGGGGATGGCCTTTCTGTGTTGATTATAGAGCACTTAACAAACAAACGGTACCAGACCGATTCCCTATTCCAATTATAGATGAACTTCATGGGGCAATGATTTTTTCAAAATTGGATCTCAAGTCGGGTTACCATCAGATTCAATTGCGGGAAGGAGATGCACCGAAAACTACTTTTCGCACTCATGCCGAAAACTACGAGTTCTTGGTGATGCCTTTAGGGCTTACTACTGCGCCGGCGACTTTTCAGGCGTTGATGAATTCAATATTTCGCTCATATTTGCGTAAGTTTGTACTCGTTTTCTTCGATGATATCTTAGTTTACAATAAGGGGCTTGAAGCACATGTGGAGCATCTCGAGATTGTATTGGGTGTATTACAAAAACATGAATTGTATGCGAATCAGAAGTGTGAGTTCGGGTGCTCAAGGTTGAGTTATTTGGGGCGGCATGTGATCTCGACTGAGGGGGTCTTTGTGGATCAATCCAAAATTCAGGCTATATTGGATTGGCCACAGCCTAGAAATATCACTGAATTAAGGGGATTTTTGGGCCTCACTGGATACTTACTGCAAGTTCATACAAGAATATAGTCAAGTGGCTTGGCCTTTGATGTCGCAGTTGAAGAAGGATAGTTTTGCATGGAATCAAGAGGCTGAGGGAGCGTTTCAGCAATTAAAGCAAATAATGACTAAGGCGCTTGTATAGGCCATGCCTGATTTTTTCAAAGAGTTTATTGTAGAGACGGATGCTTCAGAGTTTGCAGTGAGCGCGGTTCTAATGCAGTTGCAGCGGCCTATTGCTTTCTTTAGTCGAGTTTTGGGGCAAAGAGCCAGACTCAAACCCATATATGAGAAAGAACTCATGGTGATAGTACTAGCCGTGACGAGATGGCGAGCTTATTTGTTGGGGCGCAAGTTTATTATTCGATTATTCGAACGGATCAAAAAAGTCTCAGATTTTTAATGGAATAGAGAGTGATTAGTCCAGAGTACCAGAAATGGGCGAGTAAGCTTTTGGGTTATCAGTTTGAGATATAATATAAAACAGGGGATTCTAACAAAGTCGCAGATGCCTTATCGATAATTTCTTATCTCCCATCTTGTTCCCAATTCAGTTTGCCTTCTTGGCATAATTGGATGGTATTAAAAACCAAGATTTTGGGTGACTCCACTTTACAACGGCTTAAACAAACAGTTGGCAGTGGTTCGGGTCGTCCTGGCCTTCAGATTATACAAGATTTGTTATATTACAATGAGAGGTTAGTCATCCTACAGTCTTACTTCGTTTATTCCTACTCTCTTCCGAGAATTCCATGAATCTTCAGTGGGGGGCATTCTGGAGAGACTAAGACATATCAGAGGATAGCCAAGGAAATTTACTGGGTTGGGATGAAGGCTGATATTTGGAAGTTAGTCAATGAATGCAAAGTGTGTCAACGCAGCAAAACTTTGGCCGCTAGTTCAGCCGGTCTCCTCCAGCCCATTCCACTGCCTATTCGAGTTTGGGATGAGGTAACAATGAATTTTATAGAAGGGTTGCCAATTTTGGGAGTGATGGATACCATACTGGTTGTTGTTGATCGCTTAAGTATGCCCATTTTTCTGGGTGAAAGCATCCATTTACTGCCGAGGGGGTCGCCAATCTATTCTCTAAGGATATTATCAGACTTCATGGGACACCAAAGTCGATATTACTGATAGAGATAGTGTTTCTAGTCATTTTTGGCGTGAATTGTTCCGTTTACAAAGCACTAAGTTGAAGCATAGTACGGCCTATCATTCTCAAACGGATGGCCAATCCAAAGTGATCAATCGATGCCTAGAAACATATCTCAAATGTTTCACCTCTGAAAGACCCAAACAGTGGTCCAAATGGTTACCTTGGGCTGAGTATTGGTACAACACTTCCAGCCATTCGGCAACAAGGTATACTCCTTTTAAGGTACTATATGGGCGAGATCCTCCACCTTTACTACGTTATACCACAGGAAGCACAGCTGTATCATTTGTAGAGCAATTGCTATCAGCTAGGGACAATGTTTTAAAGACTATAAGGATGAATTTACTGCGAGCACAACAACGTATCAAGTGGTTTGCTGCTGATAAGTCTAGGAGAGATGAAGTTTTTGAAGTGGGAGACAAGGTGTTTTTGAAAATCAGGCCATACCGCCAGAGATCATTGGCTAGGCGTGTTAATCAGAAGTTGTCACCCAGGTTTTATGGACCTTATAAGGTCTTGGACAAAGTCAGTTCTATGGCTTATAGATTGGATTTACCTCTTTTTTCCCAGATTCACCCAGTGTTTCATGTATCTCAGTTACGTCGAGCTAAAGGGCCTTGCTTTCATATGACTCCTCTCCCTTCTCAGTTAACAAACGATATTGAATTGGTAGTGCACCCTGAGTTGGTGTTGGATGATCGACAGGCTCCTAAGGGAGAACCAGGTGCGCTAGAAATTTTAATCAAATGGAAGGGTTTACCGGCTTATGAGGCTACTTGGGAGGCATTTGATCTGTTACAACAACAGTTTCCATCTTTCCACCTTGAGGAAAGGTGCGTCTTTGGGGCGAGGGTAATGATAGGCCTCCTATACGATTTACATACACAAGGAGAAAGAATAGACCAGAAATCAGTAAGTCAGTAAGTGAATGCAAGTTGCTGTCATGGGAATGCAAGTGGCTTAACTGAATGCAAGTTGCTGTCATGAGAATGCAAGTTGCTGTCATGGGAATGCAAGTGGCTTAACTAAATGCAAGTTGTTGTTATTGTGGATTAAATGTTCAAAATGGTGCAAGTAGGAGTAAAGGAGATACTCTCCTATAAATAGGAGTAGAATAGGAGAAGTCAGGGAGGCGGTCTGTAAATCAAATGTACATTGAGCTTTTGCTCTTAGGAGATTGAGGCATCTCGAATAACCTTACATTCCAATTAAAAACATTCATTGTTGCTCTAATTCTTTAGTGTTGAAAGTTTCATGTTCTGCACTTTATCTTTGGTTCTTCTTTGTTCAGTGTTTTTTTGCTGAATCTGCAAGAATCCATTCATCAAACTCTCTAATCTCTGTCTTTAGTTTTGATTAGCATTGCTCTACTCTGCAGTTTGTAACACCCAACTTCAATGGAATTGGGACTCCTTGTTAGTGATCATCTTCCCATGAGACTCTTTACCTTATCTAAGCAAGGTGAGGTTGGCTAGCATGAGCAAACCTTGCTTTCTTTACAGTTGGCAAATCTTGTTAAAATTTGACAGACCAAGGAAGTAGAGATTTAAAATAAGTTAGATCAAATATCTTGGACTTGACCTACTCCAACCAAATATCCATATACCCCAACTAGATACACCTTATGATGAAATACGAAATACCAAAGCTACACCGCCTACACGGGCTTTACACCAGCCCAAAGTTCCCCGTATTATCCCTCCACTAAACACAGTGTGACCTAGGTTTCCACTTGACATCCTTATATATACGTACTCATCAAATCTTCCCATCCAAAATATGCCATCAGTCTATTGACTATCTCAACATAACACCCCTATTTCATTCTATAACCACCAAATATTCTACGAACTGCTTGATAAAACAAATACATAAATGAATGAAAGGTGAGCAGAGTTTTCATGCTTTATGGATCCCACCCAAGTCCTACCAACTAAACGTATGAATTATAAAACAAGCAACTTTGCAAGTTTCCATAAAACAAACGCATGCAAAAGAGTTATTTCAGTCCAACAAAAATATTTCAACAATAACAGTTAAACACCGACAAATACCAAGTGGGAAGAACTACAAATGTCCATAACTGGACAAAAAGTAAACCATGAATGTAATAAATTAGACATTTCAATCTTATTTGAAAGATTATATATATATATAATGAAAAAATAGAGAATTTATTATACAATTTGTCAGTTGATGCTAACGAAATACTTGATGGTCGCCTTCTGGTGGAGAAAGGGAATACTTCATGCAAATATAAACAATGAAATAGAATTTACATATGATCTTAGAACTTTCCAAGGATGTTAGCTAGAGAATTGGGAGAATGTGAGAGAAATAAAAACATGCTTAATGCCTTTAGGTCACCACAAATCAACCAAAGAAACAGGTAATTTAGAAGAAGGTGTTGATTTTTTTAATCAATAAAATAAAGTCTATATCTATTGAGGATTCCCCATATATGACCCCATTGCCTAACCCAGTGCATATCTCTACTCGTCCTTAAAAATTTTCAAGTTTCTCTCCTTCCATAGCACCCAAATTCATGAAAATAATACTCTCTTCCAAAGCCACCTGCCTATATGAGAGCTTCCATTTCTATGCCAATTAGTGACCATCTGAAACTCTGAGCCAAAGGGGTGGGGGTGTTAACTTCCTGACATAACTCTCTATATTTCTATAGAGAAGTCACAGCTGAAGAGATTGTTGGTCTCTTCTTCCTTTTCACATAAGTTGCACCTGTTGGGGTGGGGATCACCGTGCCTCTTCTTATAAGGCTATCCATTGTTTGGAGTTTACCATGCACAATCGTCCAATTAAGGAAGTCGTGTAATTTGCTAGACCCAGGAGTGGTGACCAAAGGGGAAGGGGTTGCAGTGATTGATTGAGGGAGCTTCGGAGTGAAGTGCTAATTTGGTGTGCATATCCGAACCGAAAAGAGGCCTGAGGAAGCTTGGGAGTGAAGTGCTAATCTGCTGGGCATATCCTGGACAGAGAAGAGGCCTGACCGGTTGTCCCATCTCCATTTGTCAGGGTGGTCTAAGGGAATGTAGATAGAAACTGTTGTAAGAGAGGAAAAAGCTAAGGAACCCCAATGTCCCTGATAGTTGTTCTTAGACCCATGTTCCAAGTGGTTGTGCCTCCTTTAGAGCTAACAAACATCTTTGCTACATACTTGAATTTGTAAAGAGAAAGGTTATAGATAATGGGGAAGGATTGTTTGAGAGTTGAGTTTTTAGCTCATAAGAGATGGCTGGAGTGAAATGTGGTTTCAAGCTCATGCTCTACAAGTACACCCATAACAGTAGTGGGATTGGTGTACCATCCTCATATGTTAGGCCCTCTTGTATTTTTCTTCTTTGCCAAATCTCCAGATTCATTTAGCAAGGAGGGCTTTGTTGACTCTATTAGTTTTCTAATACAAGGCCTTCCAAACTATGTAGTTAAAACGAAAAACGAACTCTTCGCGGACCAGGACCGATTTACGATTAATCGAAATTAATTGGGATTAATCAAATTTAATTGGTCTATATTTTCAAAGCATATTATGCAAGTTAATGGAAGGTCTAAACGGAGGGGACGACCGTTGAAAACTTGGATGAAGACGATGAATGAAGATATCATTGAGTTTGGATTAGACGAGGAAATGTGGGAAAATCGCATTGCTTGGAGAACCAAAATCCATGTAGCCGACCCCGAAAATCTCGAGAATGGGCTTTGATGATGATGATGATGATTATGCAGCGATAAATCAGCGAGTTGGATGGGCCGATTTATCGATGATACGCCGATTTCTTGCCTATTAATCGATGATTTATCGGTGGCACCCATTTCTCGCCGATTAATCGATGACAGGTAACACCCATTTCTCGCCGATTAATAGGTGACACCCATTTTTTGCCGATTAATCGGTGACACCTAAACCAAACCACTAAATACCCAATTGTATAACGATTTCTCGCCGATTTAGCGGTGCATTAATAACACAACTTTCCGATGTTTTGGCTTGCAAATGTTCTACCAGCTAACACAATAAACCTTTTTCTCCTCATCATCTGTTCCCCAAAGAAATTTTTTGCAATATTCTCTCAATGTCTTTTGGAACACTTGCAATGTTGTCTTTTATCAGAGTCCGCCTCCTTACTTTTGAAAAGAATTTCTTTTCCAAACTTTCACTTTTGAAATGAATTTTCTTTTCCAAATTGTCAATCTATTTCTTGGTTCCTAGATTGTTCTACTCTTGAATCTAGCCCCTAATGGAAGCCCCAAGTATTTCATAGGGAAATGACCTACTTTGCAATTCAGGATATCCACTAGCTCTTCAAATTGTTGAACTTCTTCCTTAGCAAATAAGGTGGTTTTGCTGAATATGATCCCTAACCCTGAGACAGTTTCAAACCAATGGAGAATGGATCTAATTGCTTGAAGTTGGCCAGTGCTTGGGTCCATAAATAAGATGGTCTGCATATTGCAAAATACGGACAAAGCGCCCTCATTTGTAGCTCTAAAACCTTTAATTATGTTGAAGTGGTCATCTCTCAACATCATTTGGGCTAGAGCTTCAGCAACTAACGAGAAGATCAGAGGGAAAGGGGGTCTCCTTGGTTGATCCTCTTGCAGCTTTAAAGAGACCTTCAAGAGTTCCATTAAATTTAACAAAGAAGGTGGCAATTATAAGAATAGTGCTTACCCAACTCCTTCATTTCGGAACAAAACCCATCTGATAGTGTCAAAAGCTTTGGAAAAATCCAAATTACACACTATGCCTGGAACTTTTGACTACTACCTTGCATCTATCTATCAGCTCATTTGCAATAAAAGAGCCATCAATTAGTTGTTTATAATTAGCTGTTTATCCTTGCCTGCTGCTGATTGGTAGGGAGAACCCAGTTTTCCCATGATACTCTTTACTCTCATGGCTAACACTTTGGAGAGATAATTTTGACTTCAAAGAGAAGAGATAAGGTCGATGGGCATGTAATTACCAATCGTCGAAGGCTGATAAGAAGATGGTGTTGATTAAAGAATGCTCGCAAGGCAAGGCTGAGGAAGCTGAATGGATCTAGTAAGAATGGGAGAGGACGAAAATAAGCCTCTTCCTTATGCAGATCTGACGAGACAAGTATACGAATTCTCATGATTCTAAAAACCTAATAGTCCTAATTTGCATACCAGACAGTACACCAAAAAGCCCTACACAACAACGGAAACATCATTCCAGTATCACGTAGCTATATTAGCATAAGCAAACCTCCTTGGTAGACACCCCTTATCTAGATGTATAACTCATGTGGAAGAAACCGAGAATAAGGAACCTACCAACGGTAGTTCCAAACTTCTAACAGCCCGATTCATAAAGACCTATTATCCTTCAATGTTCAAAGAGCTCCAGAGTTACCCGCTTAAAAAGTGTATGTATACCATAAAGGCATAAACCAATAACTTGCCCAACTAATCTAGGAAAACTGCAACTTAAGAGGTAGGTAAAAAACTAGTGGTTTGGTGATGAAAGAAGTGAATGAAATTGATCTGCTATCAAATGTAGACTCCGTAGAGCTACTAATAAATTTTCAATGATTGGTCCAAAAAACCTATATAGCATTACAGTTACTAATCTCATGTCCAAGTAGGGTGCACAGTAATTCCCTGGACTTTGGGATTGGGAAAAAAACAAAACATCTTTTGAACTAGGACAATAAACTCTTGCCCAATGCAATTTTTGTTTTGGCCAGACCTGGTTGGTTCCTTAAAATCGGGCAGACACCCCCTGCACCCTAAAAATAATAAACTCAAAACTAGAAGGCGTTTCTCTTAGGATTTTGGCTTCAAATGGCTTTGAGGGCCTCATATTCTCTTTGAGGTAATCTGAAAACAAGAGCTGTATCCATTTTTGACCTCACTATCCATGATAATATAAAATCAACAAACTATAGCACAATGATTTTACAAATTATAATCACAAATATATGTAAATACTCAGCAACAAAGTATAGCACAATAGTTTTACAAGCTAAAATAACAAAGAGAAAATGACTGAATTAATAATCTATCGATCAATTGGAGCCAAAATTGACAAGCTATAATCACAATGGCATGTAAGATAAACTGAATATGATCAAACCTGGGACATGCGAGACATTGTAAAGGCCCAGCCTTGCTATCCTCCAAGTAAGTCTTTCTCTGTGAAGCATTTTCATTGATCAATTTGACAAAATGAAGAAAAGCTCTCTTCAGAGACTGCGGATCAACATCAGGCTGCTTGATACCAAAATCACCACCACCATGATCCCCACTTAAATCATATCTCATTTGCTTGCGCGCCCTCATTTCATCATCGACACCTCTTCCACCCTCCAACATATCTCTACCTCTTCCACCCTCCATCATATCTCTACCAAAAGGACTACTTGGTCCACCAAAGAAGGGCCCTCTCTCGCCCAATGGCCTGTCACCCGGAAATCCATTTGGATTCAAACTTGAATTCCCGTACTGCAAAAGCTGCTGTTTTTGCCTTGCAAAATCATCTCTGATATCCCTCCCATCCCCTTCATCTTCATACTTTCTCTTCATTGCTCCTCCTTCCGGTGGAATGGGTCCTCTCCTATCAAGTCCTAGTGAATTCCAATAATCATGCTGTAGAAAGAGCTCCTCGCGGTCGCGGCGTAACCCTTCGGGACTCAATGGACCAACAGGAGGGAAATGCCTATCAAACCCTAACCTACCCTGATCAGGTTCACGACCAACAGGGCCACCGAACGGCAAGAACCGTTCGGGAGGATCCATCGACCCCGGCCGTCCTTGAGGAGGAGGAAAATCTTGGTAATCAGGCGGAAGAGCGAAGTAAGATCTAACGCTCCCATCTGCCAAGAAGATCGTCCTCCTCTCCAGCTTATGAAAACCATAAGCGGGAGGTGGCGGAGGGCCGAACCCAGCTGCATCAGCGAATGGAAGAGGGCCACTGCCCCCACCGAGTTCGTTGATGGGGAACGGTGGTCCGGGGTCGGGAAGGGGCTTGGATGGGCCGGATTTGGAGGAGCAGTCTTCTTTGGAGGTGGGGGTGGGGGCGGAGGCGGTGGCGCCACCTGTTGATTTGTGGTCGGATGAAGACTTGTTTCCTGATTCCCACCTGGACTTGCGGTGGTGGGAAGCGGAAGAGGAGGAGGTTTTGCCCTTAAGGTTTCCTCCTGCCATCTTCGACGAAAACAAAAACCAAAAATCAGGAGGGCTGAGCTGAGTACAGTTTGCAGCGGCTACTACAGTTTTTTCCTTTGGTAGGGTGTTAAACCCACCTTCTGCTTGGATGAATGAGAGAGCCCAGCAACTCAATAAATGATGTGATTTAATTTCCATCTATTAGATCTTTTTCTTCTCATTATTACGAGGCAGCCACTATTTCACACCACCGTGTTTTCTCGTACCATGTTACTCTTTCACATTATCTACTTTTTTTCTCACACCACCTATATAAACAAAAGTCCAACTTTTTTTCTCCTCATTCAAATCGACAAGCGATTTCAACCTCCCTTATTTGAAATTCTTCCCTCTCTCATATTCAAATTTCATACAAATCTCTCTCCACATCCAAATCTCCTCCCTCTTCCTAAAAAATCTCTCAAAATTGAAACCCTCAAACTTTCCAAAACACAACAGCTAAAAAAGCCACCTTTCAAGTGCAAAACGCATATCTCTTGCGACTTCAACTCTTTTGTAAGTGAGTCATCCATTTTATTTTTGGGTTTAGGATTTTTGTTTGGATTGTAAGTGAGTCATCCATTGTTTGTTTTTGTACATTTGTGCATTCATTTCCATCTTTAAAGTAGAATTGTTTATTTTTTTGTGCATTAATCGTTTAGTTCGTCCCTTGGTAATGAAAGTAATTACGAAGGCGGATTTGGTGGTCACTAGGGCTCCAAATTTGTAATTTTCTTATTATAATGTAGGGAAATGAGATATATAATGTTGTTTTACATTCAAATTGGCTAAAGTATTGCTTAAAAATTAATTGAATTTATTGTACAAAAAAAATGTCTTGAAGTATTTGTTTCTTTTTATTTGAAGGTTTATCATGTCTCTATTGGTCATGATGTTGGTGAGGATGAAAGATTTGATAAAGGTCAAAGACGACCCATGACAGTGTCTCACCGAAAACAAAGAGCAGAAAAGGGCCAAGAACAAGTAGAAGAACGGAAAAAAGGAAAATATGGACAAAGAAGTGAAGAAGAAGATAAGAGGTGAGCAAATGGGGATTCAAATAGATCCTCAAGAAGCATATAGACAAGTAATTGTATCACAAAGTCAACCCCAATCAGAAGGGCAAGTAGGTTGGAGTGGTGCGAGTGTAGGACATGAAGATGAGGAGTTAGAGGAGGGTGACAACGTGCATGTGGATGAGGAGAAAGCAGGGGGTAATGAAGAAACAGATATAGAACAGGGTAAAGAAAAAGAAGATGCTAGACGAGATTCTTATCTCGGTGGTTCTGTGGATTGTTCCACATTACCATGGACATATTTCTCATGCCATTTGGGATAGTGAGCAGGTAAGTTAATATTTTTAGTTAGTTAAATTATATAAGCGTGTTATTTATATATATTTGGACATTGAATTACTTAATGTATATGTTTCTTGTATTTGGGAACGAGGTGCATTGTGATGTCGACATCAATATAATAACTTTATAGATTGGAATTTGAAACATGAGCCGAAAGAAGTAAAGATAATGATCTACAATAGTGATACGTATCCCTTTATTAAATATTGTAAGGATCATCTTGATATGGTGACCATTGGTGCTTTCATGGAGCGTTGGCAACCTGAGACCAACACTTTCTACCTACCTTTTGGAGAGATAAACATCACACTGGACGACGTCTACCGTATAACTCATTTGTCGATTCTTGGTAAGTCGGTTAGAACGACGATGAAGATGACGATATATGAATGTGTTACATTATTGGTGGATGGTTTGGGGATTGAAAAAAAAAAAAAAGGTCCATGTCAAGAAGAATGGCAGATCTATGGAAATGAAGTTTATTCAGAACCACTGTTGTAGACAAACAACGGATAAAAGTGACTATATTTGCTGGGTATGACTATATTTGAAGGGAAATACAAATATGTAGGGGTTACTTGTTGTTTTTTCTGGGTATGACTATATTTGCTTATAAAAGTGGAACAAATATTCATATTGAATATTTGAAGATGCCGATGAAGGTGGATGATGTTAACAAGTATGCATGGGGCGTAGGAGCTTTGGCATTCTTGTTTCTTCAGTTGAATGATGGTATCAGAGAGTGAACGAAGCAAATCTCTGGATATTTGCCTCTTTTGGAGATATGTTTCGAATTTTTTAATTTGTTAATTACCCTCATAATATATAATAATTTCATAATATTTATTGATGTTGTTTTCGTTTATAGGCATGGATATATGATCACTTCGGACTCTGGGGTAATGCAAAATAGCAGTGGGATACTAGACTCCGCACCATGGCTAAGTGGGAACCCCCACAAATTGTAGGAGTTTTGGATGAACAAATCATCACTCTTAGGGAGCATCTCGATGACGTGTCTCCTGAAGAGGTAAAAATGCATTTTTAAGTTCAATAAAATATTTTGTATGTGTCATATATTAATTAGTTTTAATTATTATAATTCGCATGTACTTTGGGACCCTTACATAGAGTCCAAGGGAAGCACTGCTCTTCATGGCATCACATGGTTCACTGGATGTTTGTTACGCCTCAACATAGAATAACCCTATAACCCCAATAGAGTTATGAGACAAATGGGAAAGGTACAAGTCATCTCAACTATTCCATTTGTTAAGAAGTTTTTATATTTTAAGATTGTTACAATAAATTGAATGCGAGGCTATTATTGTAACAAAGTAATAAACAATGCGACAATGACATAATTTGCAGAAATAATTGCAAAAGATTAGTTTAGGTTCGAAAATTATGCGACACCATGTCAGAAAACAAAGCGACAAAGTTTAGGTTCGATGCGATAATGCGAATAAGGTCAGAAAACAAGATTGAGAACTTTTTTTTTTAGAAAACTGAGTTTCAGAAAAATATGCAGGTTTTTTTTACTATTCGCAAAAAACAATGCAAGCCCGTAAGGTTCAACAATTTTTTGTTTTGCAAAGAAATTTACTGTTCGCCTGGTGCAATGAGGATTTTTTCCAAAAGCTTGCATTGGTATAGGCGACACAGGAAATGTTTTTGAAAAAAAAAATTATGCTCGCCTGGAACCCTATGTACTTTTTCAAAAAGCCTGCATTGTTCCTCCAAACAGAACAAAAACCTGCATATTTTTTATGAAACTCAGAAAATTTGTTTTGTGATACTTAGTTTTATGAAGTTTATGCGCATTGTCACATCAAACCTAAACTCGGACCATAAAAGTCTTCCGAACTAATCATTTATGTGAATTCCATACAAGTCGCATTGTCGCATCAAACTAGATTTTTCTAATTTTTTTCTGATATTATTTTCTGATTTCGCATTGTCCCATTAAACTAATCATTTTTTTTTGATTTCGCATTGTTGCATAAACAAAAACTCAAACTAAATAGAGTCAAACTCCATATGATATATTAACAAAAACTCAAACCATACAAGTCTTCCCTAAAACAAAAGGAGACTTTTCTAACAAAATAATGGTTCCTATGTCACAAAAAATTTACATTTTTTCATCACAATAATGGTTAGCAAAATACAATATGTGCATCAGTCCAATATAGTCACCATCTCGTTCTACTTCTTCACATTCTTCTTATTCTTGTCATTCAACTTTTTCACCATTGTCACACCAATACCGAGCTGGACATCAAAACTACTATTCAACGAGTTTGCCAAAGGAAAAATGTGACACAACCAAGTTGGTACTATAGGAGGCAATGGTGGGTTCAGTTGCATATGAAAGAAGATATAGTGATTTGTTCTGAGCCAAGTGTGCCATGAAAAAAATGTGTCATTCGTCAAACTGTGGTGCCGAGTAAACATATAAAAAACAGGTTGTGATTTGGTTCCCATAACAAACAAAGACACATTAGTAACGGTTTGCTGCAAGTTCTAACATATCAGGGTCCATAAACCAACTTTTCCTGTCTATTAGCACCCGACCTTCTGGAATTAGCAAAACATCCTTGACAACCTTGACCCTTGACTCGTACCCACATTGCAATCATAACTCTTCATTATTTTCAAGCTCCATCAATAGGTCTTTCCGTACCTGTTTCCAATCGCTTTCATCTTCATAATGAAGAAATTTGGCTATGCATTGAAATCCATAGTTTATGTCGCCTAGAACATTGTCAATGTTGTCAATATAATCCCGTATCCAAGACAGAATCTGCCTTATCAATCTATTGTTATGAATTTTCGACTTCTCCCTTTTTATTGACAACTTCTTACTTTTGTCTTTCATTTCTTTTTGTGTCGTGGCATATTCATGTCCCGATGGATCCCTTTTTGTGGACCTATCGTGCTTAGCCAACTTCTTTTTTTTAGGTCTCCATTTCCAGCCATAAGTGTTGATGGTTAAATCATCACACTGTCACCCAGGGAACTCAACTCTATAAGCTTCCTTTTCATCACCAACTTCTGATCATGAGTTGACTCATTAAAACTATTCATAAGGGCGTCAACCACTGGGTCTATAATCACATCGCCACATTCACGAATAAGTGTTGTGCCAAGTTGAAACCAATATTTGTCTATGGTGCATATTGGAATTTGTCATGTGGGAGTTAGATAACATGTAAGTTCATGAATGCAAGGTAATCTATGAGTCGTTCAAAGCATACAACAACACTTGATAGAGTCAACCCCACATTTTCACACCTCCGAATTTTTGAATTGATCAAATCAATAGCCTTGTACGCCCACGACCCATGAAGTAAGCCAAATAAATTGAACATATGGTAAGTGTTCACCTTCGTCAGATTATGTTGAAATGACGATTTTATCTTGACCAGTTGGATTTTGATCATATCATGCATCTTTGTCCAGACATTAAGGAATGTACCTTGTGAATTTTTCAGCGAGTGCTTCAACTTCGAGTGTGTACCTTCAACTTGACCGGTTGTTCGTTGGCCAAAATGCATAAATGTATTGGTTCATACACTGACAAAGTACTCCTTATTGTGATACCAAATTGTCTTGAGATATTCCAAACACTTTGGGTATAATGCCCATCTTCTATCAAACTCAATTGTGGCCTTATTTTATTTATCTTTTGTACTTGATATATACAAATTTGAAAATAAATCTATAAACTCGGTCCACCAGTCATTGTCCAAAAAGTGTTTTTTGCAATTTTTTTCAACATTTGTGTTGATGTTCCATGTGCACAATAATCTCCTTGCATTTGGAAAAACTCGCTCAATAGCCTTGATCAAACTCAATTCTCTATCAGTCACAAACACGTTTGGCAAGTTGTCTATCTCAAAAATTTCCACAAGTTTTTCTAATGCCCAAGCGTATGACTCTTCCTTCTTAGAACACATAAAATAAAATGTAACATTGAAAGTCTTTTCGGTTGACGTCACACCAACAATCTCAAACAACGACATTCTATAGAGATTCATTTTATATGTGCAATCAGTAAGCATTACTTGTGGAAAACACTTTGCCAACTGAATAGACTTAGGATGCACCCGAAAAAGGTTGGTGACTCTATTCCCCAGATCAACAATATGCCACTCTATGTACTTGTGCTCCCTCAACAACTCTATAATATGTTGCAAATTTGTTCTGCCTCTTTGTTGCAGTAGATTTATCTGACACTTACATTGTAAATATGCTTCAAATTCGAGATATTATTCGAATACATCTCTTTCAGCCGAGACAAGATCTGGCGAGGGTTCACACCGGACTTTGCCATATTCTGCACATAAATCATCTCTTCTTCATTCAATTTTCTAGCAAACGAATGACCAAAAAATGACTCTGATCGATGATGATTGTGGGTTCTACATGTCACTTGCAACATCCAATTGTTATTCTCCAGTGGGATCCCTCTCAATTTACAACCACACTTCTTTGTACTGCTTGATCGAACAAAATTCTTTAACATTTTATCACACTTCATTCCCCTTTCACAACCAAAATGGATCATTCCCTTCCTTCTTTGATTAGCAGGTTCCGATTTAGTGATAATAACAACTATGTTATTATCCCTATCGATGCCTTGGATCCAAGCTATCAACATAGACCTTGATGAAAATACCTAAAAAAAATTAAAAATTTGTTAATAACAGCAACATATTTATAACAATGGAAAATTGTGAAAACGAAAACACACAAACTTTTTTACTTCGTACATAACAAATAAGTGACTATCATTGATTATCAGTACCAATGATCTTTCTTCATTGTTATTGTCACCACTTCCATCAACATTATCATCATCATTCTGCATAATGATTCATTTTATAATTAGGTCGTTGTCCGAGCCTGGCCTTGCTGAAATTTGTACGAAGTTTGGAATCCTTAAGGACTTGTCGTTGTATGTCCTGACAGATGACCAAATGCCAATGTCACCTCCGACCGGTTTCATCTGCTTGCATCATGGGATGCTTCAAACCGGAGTGCGCTTTCCAGTTCTGAACTTGATTTGGGAGTTCCTGGATCTTTTAGGGATTTCTCCTGCCCAATTGGAGCCTAATAGGATTATCCTTATGATTCTGCTCAGTGCTAAGGAGGCCGATGTTACCGTAACTCCGCGGGTAATTCAGTTGTTGACTTTTTCCCTGCTGAAGAGTAACATTGTCTGCAAGATGACGTCGTCGGCTTGTTTCGTTAATCTTCCTAATGATTTCAAGTTCTGGCAGAAGTATTGTTTCTTGGCTCCTGTGGATTTAGAGTATTTTCGGTGCAAGTCGTCCGCTCGAGCGATATTTCAGGCCACTTCGTAAGTTCATCCATTTTCTTGTGACTTTGATATGCTTGATGGCGGGTCGACTGATCATTGCATGTGTTTCCTTGCAGGAAGATTTCCCACTACTCATCTTATTTTAGATGAACAAAATACCATAGAGACGTTCCGTGACTCGCCAAAAGAAGAATGTGGTCGATGTCATAAGAGTTTTCAACTTCATTCGTAGCAGGCTGTGGGAACACTGGCATGTTGCCCTCACACTATATCAAACGTCGCAAATTAAGGTGGGAGATGGGACCCCTTAGAGAAATAGAAAGGTTGTTGGGGCAAAGTTCCCATTTTGTCTAACGCTAAGGAGCTGCCTGAAATGTTTACTTCTTTCGTGAGGAAGAGGCCTCGTGTTAGAACTGGGTCATCTTCGGCATGACCTGCTCTTGTGAGGGAAGAACGGGAAGAGTGCAAGTTTGCTAGGCATGTTGGGGGCGGAGACCGACGTTTCCAGCTTGAAGAAAGATTACTTGCGATTTGCTAGAGTTATGGACAAGTCGAACCTCAGTGACGCGTAGGTCGAAGCTCTGAATGACCGTTTGTTAAATGTTGCAATGGAAGCTTTTGTTGATACTAATTTGCATGGGAACGTTCTTGTAGAAGGCTCCCGTGAAGATTCGTCTGAGGTTGTAGAATCTGATCGCCCTATTACTGCTTTGATTGAGAGTGGTCGCGATGTTGGCCATGTCTTTTGTAGCCCGAATTGCTCACTGTCTCGTTCTAGGCCACAACTAGAAGTGTTGGAGGGTCCTTTGGATAATTCACTCCCTCCTTTCCCTCAGGATCCTATCGATCCGTCTCACACCAAAGGGTCGGCTATTAATGAGAAGTGGAAAGTGACAGAGGAGAGTCTGAGGACGGTGGCAATCATGAAGGGTGCCACTGGCATGATTTTTAATCCGGAAAAGCTTCATATGAATGCACAGATAAACTCGTTTGCATTGAACTTGGTGAAGATGAGTTCACAGGTCTAGCACCAAGAGGTGGACGTAAAACATGCTTCGAGAAAGCATATTAGCAGGCGTCACAACTGGCTGATGGATCATGCTCTAAAACTCGATGAGGATATGATGGAAGGGTGTATGGATAAGGGCTTGAAGTACCTCATGCTAGGTATGTCTCATATGAGCTACGCGACTGTTGTTGGGAAGGAAGTCGAGACGGCTCGCGAGAAGGTATACACCTTGGAGCATGTCTTCTCGCACATGCAAGCGCTATATTCTAATGCACTCTATGAGATTGAGCAGCTGAAGAAACAGGCCAAAGAGAAGAGGCTAGATGTGTCAACCATGGTCATTGAGACACAGAGGGGCTGCATGGAGGACCTTGAGCGCAATCTGTCAGAGGTGGTGTCCAAAAGGGACGAACTTAAGCAAGAGTTTAGCCGAATCCGCCGAGAAGTGGTTAAGCAGGAAGTTGCGACTAAGGCATGTTCTGAACTGCGGTCTCTTGCGAAAGAGAGTGCTTTGAAGGAAGTCGATAGGACTGTTGAGAAACAATAGTTGGAATTAGATGTGGAGTTCTATGCTCGACTGGCGATAAAGGTTGATGACCAGCTCAAATTGGAGTGGCACGATCTTAGTGTTGTGAAGAATAGTCTGGCCACGGAGCAATCTTAGGTCGAGGCATTGACTGGTAAGTTGGAGCTATTGGAGCGTGAACTTGTAGACGCGAAGGTGCGAGAAAAAGAACTTCTTCAGGGACAAGGCAAGTGTGAATTCGGCTGGGTTGTACATGGCAGGTTGGAGTTGTTGGCGTTGATGAAGGATGAACATCAGGAGTGGGATCTAGGCCGCTATAAGATGTCATATGTAGATTTGTATGTTTCCTCCACGTCATCGAATGAGGAAGACAGTATGGGCTCAGATGCCCAGGCCGTGGCACGTGTGGATGCTACCCTGTTCCATCTTCCACTAGGCTTAGCTTTTTGTTTCTGCACCTTCTCCTGATAGGGAGTAGCCTTGGTGCGATTGTACCCCTTTTTGTTTTGATCGTTAATGAAAACAGTTTTATCAGTTTCGTGTTTGTTGTTTCTATTGCATGTTTTTCATTTTTCCTTGTCATCTTGCTTTAGCATAAGCTGGTCGAATCAATAGGACGTTGACTGGTTTCTCTGCGATAGAGAGTTTGACCGCTTTGTATTGTGAATGGCTCAGGGTCATTGCTGCGTAGTCATGTCCGATAGTGTACATGTTGCAGACAATTTAGCTGGGGGTTGACTTGCCTGAGCTGTGTCTTATCCCCAAGGTAAGCTATTTGAATCTCAACTTGATAGTCTAACATATCGGCTACAGCTGCTACTATGAGTAAGTTACGATGGGCGAGTGTATGTGTTAGAGTGTTCGTGTCGGGTCAAGCGTCGTAAGCTCAAGTTGGTATCCTAAGTAATTCTTATTTGGGCATTGGCCGTACGATCTCTGTATCGGTGCGAATGGCTCTCGCTAATATTAGGATGTCAATCCGTTTGAGTGTGAAGACATTTACTCAGCTAGATTCATGTTTGGTGACCAGACTGAAAAACAGTGGTCTCGTGGCAAGCCGTCGAAATCAGTTCAAGACAGATTAAGCTCCCGCCTTCCAAATGTTTGTGACCAAGTAAAGTGGGCTATAGATTCGGGGAGTAAAAGTTTGGCGACTAGGCTGAAAAGCAATGGTCTTGTGGCAAGCCGTCAAAATCAGTTCGGGACTCACTAAGCTCCCACTTTTAGGAACCATCTACACCCTCCCCGCGTGATGGGGCCTACGAATTCGAGAGGGGAGTTTGGCGACCAGACTGAAGAGCAATGGTCCCATGGCAAACCATCGGAATCAGTTTGGGATTAACTAGGCTCCCACCTTCCAAATTATCTACACTTGTGCGCAATCGACTACAAATTTGGGAGTGTTCGGTGGCCACGCTGAAAAACAATAGTCCTGTGGCAAGCCGACGGAATCAGGTCGTGGCTAACTGGACTCCCACCTTCTAGATTATCTACACCCTTGCAGCGCGAGCTACAAGTCCAGGTTTGGTGATTTGGAGGCCACGCTAAAAAGCGGTGGTCCCGTGGCAAGCCATCGAAATCAATTCAAGACTGACTAGGCCCCACCTTTTAGGCTATCTACACCCTTGCAGTGGGGGCTACAAGTCCAGGTTTTGATCAGAAGTTTTTGTTGCTAGTCATCACCAACTAGGCTTACCTGATTAGGTTCAGCGGTCATTGACCGTGAAGGGGGCAATAATTCCTGGCGAGTCGTCGTCACTGGGCATGATAGCGCTGATTAGACTCCCACTTCCTAAACTATCGATGCCAGTGCTAAGCGGACTAGGTATCGGGTTGAACCAGAAGTCATTGTCATCAGTTTTGGTCGATTGGGCTTGTCTAGTTTAAGGGCATGCGAACCTAGTCCATCTGTCTGGTGCATGGGGTGGACACAGTTACCTTAAATCAGCTAGTGATATGTAAGTACGATCCGTATGTCAGAGTTGACTGAGATTTATTGTGGTCGTGCCAAGCATACTGTTTGAGTAATAGGTTGAGCCCATGGGTTTTCAAAGGAAGAGCTAGGGCATGATGCGTGTGTGTACAACGCAGGCTGCATGACGGTTGAGCATTGGTTACTCCCACTCGATTGATGGGGTTGTGTAGCGCCATCAATTTGAATGACGTGTTCTGTGCAGTTTCCTTTGGAATTGTCGTCTCCTCATTTCCTATACTATATTCAATGCTTGGCAGTTAATGCTAGAGTGCCTGCTTGGTGAACCATCATGTCTATATAATGATGTTTTCCAATCGCTGTAGGCACTATTTTTTGCAGAGCTTATCTACTTTAATGTTCTTGCTTGAAGAAAACGCTTTGGATTTTCCAAAGGCTAAATAAAATACTTTGGTTTTCCAAAGGCTGAAGGCGGGTCTTCGTCTGTGGAGTCTCCAGACGTTTTGACATTTTAACTGGTCAGGCGCATATATAGTCGTTGTTATGTTTGGTCACCTGTTCTGGGTGAGCATGTAGTTGATCCGCTAAGGTTTCGTAATTTCTGATTAAATTGTGGAGAATTAGAACAAATTTCCTATCAAGGGAGATGCCTTGGTGTTACACCGTACCACTTTTTCCTTCATGTGCTCGAATCTTGCTGCTAACCAATGGCTGATCGAAGTGTTAGTCTATGTGCAATGTCTCTGGATGTGGTAGCTCTCAGACACACGTACCATCACATATGGGAAAACTTGTCCCTCTTGATAGCATTGTGAGACCGTTATAGCGTCGCTGCTTGTGGCCATCCTCATCTGCCTTCTTCTAACCTATTTAAGGAAGTTAGAAGGGGGTGGGATGTCTTTTGAGGAAATTAACAGCCCATTGTGAGGTTTATAATGTTGTACGAGCACTTTTTCAGAGTGATTTGACTGAGCAATCTGACCGTTCAGTCCTTTCAATCCCCTTTTACACTTCGTCTTTATCTTGGGAAGAGGTCGAGAATATTTGGTTCGTTTATCTTTGCTGTCACTTGCAGATTGTTCGCATCGGAGGGTTTGCAAGTTTTCGTCAGATGTTGTTCATAGCAGAATTGTCTAAGCGAGTCTTTTACTTCAGTTCACACTGTATTTAGATGCTTGTAGTGCTCAATCATTTGTATCTGTCTAAGGGCGTTCGTAATATGTAGCCTTTTGTATCTGCCTCAAGGTGCTTGTTGTTACATCTTTCCAATAATTAATAGAGTTTGGTTTTCCTAATTTTTCCTTTACTTCTTAAATGATTGCAAATCACATAAGTCTTTTAAGAACGAAAACTCAATATTGACTATGGAAAGGGAAATAGATAACTTAAACCAAACTAACTATTGACCGAGAGAAATAGATCATGGCCTTGAAGTGAATTTGGGTTGCTCTTGCGGATCATACAGCGGACTGTCGAGGCATTACATAGGTTACTGAAGAGTAAACCTTGTAGAGGGGTGGATTTTCGCCCAGACGAAATGTCGAGAGGATGTGTTTTCGCTTGCCTTGGCCTTTTCGACTTGCTGGGCAGAATAGCGTATTGTTCCTGTACTACTCGAAAAAAATTTCTCTGCCGTCTTTTGTTCTTACATTGGATCAGGCTGCTCTGCATGATGTAGCTGAATCTGGGAACACTTTATATGTTTCAGTACGGCGTAGCTAGTGGCATCCTTGTGAAGTAGATTGGTCTCCACGTATTATTCATTCATAGTGATTAGCAACGTACTTAATACACTGGTGAAGGGTGGAGACCACTACTTCCATCTGGTGGAGCTATGGTCTTCCCAGGATGAGATTGTAGGATGACGGTGCGCCTACCACCATGAAGTCCAAAAATAGGACCTTCCGAAGTCGTGGTTCTTCTGCAACCGTAACAAACCTTATCTTTCCAATGGGGAAGCATCTCTCCCCGCTGAATTAGATCAGTGGGTGTTCTGAAGATGTTAGGTTTTCCTTTTTGAGGTCCATGCTGCAGAACGCGTTGTAGAACAGAACGTTGAACGGGCTTCCTGTGTCAACCAGAGCTCTCTTTGCTTCCCACCTTACTATGGAGACTGAGATGACTAAGGCATCATTGTGTGGCGCTCAAACTCCTTCGAGGTCCATGTTCGTAAAGGTTAAGGTGGGAATGGGGCTCTGAACCATCGAGTGACAGATGTGAATGTCCTCGTTCGCAGATTGTGTTCGCATATCCAGTAGTGTTCACTTGTGGGACCTGTATGCTGGCTTTCATTTGGTCCGACTCCAAGAAGGGCGTATATTATCCCTGGAGTCTCATTCTCTATTTCTTTGACTAACTCCCCCTGTCCTTTGTTTGTTCCGTTAGCTTCTCAGACTTCAGAAACTTTTTCAGTTTGTCTCTACCGATCTAGTACTCAACTTTGTACCTCAGACTCTTACAGTCATTGGTGTCGTGGCTGCCTTCCTTGTGGTACGTGTAATATTTATCGTTGTCGTGCTTGGTGGGGTCTCTATGTGTCTTAGGGGGTCACTTAAGTTCCTCCAAGATTTTCATTGATTTTAGTACGTCCGACAGGTTAGCATTTAGGGATGTCACTATTCTGGATCCAATGTAATTGGACGATTTATCTAGCTTGAACCGACCGGGGTCTGGCCTATTGTCACCACGCTTCCTTTTGCTTCGTTCCTCATTTTCGCGTCTCTTTCCTTCTTTCTTGTCCTTGGAGCAGATGGTTTCTTCTCACTTTTGGTTGTCCTCTTTAGTCCTCGACTCTTCCAGGGTGATGTATCTTTGGACGCTCTTGAGAAGCTCCACCATGTCCAGAGAGGGCTCTAGGGTGAGGTTCTCGTAGAGCTTTCCCTCTCTGAGGCCCGTAGTGAAGGTCGTCACGGCTGTATCATCGATGCACCCACCGATGAGGATCAGCTAGTTGTTGAAGCGCGTGACATACTCTCGAAGTGTCTCATTGGACCTCTGCTTCAGGAAGAGTATGTAATGTAGGCCTTTTCAGAAACGTTGGCTCTCGACGAAACGAGTCAGGAATTCCTTTGCCAGCATTTTGAAGGAGTCGATGGACTTCGAAGGAAGGTTGTGGAGCCACGTCAGCGTTGAGCTTTTCAAACTAACTGGAAAGGTCCTACACATGACGAATTCATCTCCTTCTTTAAGGGCCATTACATGCTGGTAATGGCGCATGTGATCAAAAGGATTGGTAGTCCCGTCGTCGGAATCGAGCTTTGGTGGAGTGAACTTTCTCGGAAGGGCTTCATTCATGATTTGATCTACGAATGGTGGGACGAGGAGGTGGTAAAGTACGTCCGAGTTGTGCGCCCTTCCACGGAGGGGGTTTCCAAGGACGAGCCTCTCTGTTCTGGCATTGAACTCAGTGTTAGTCGCGCAACCTCCTTTAGTCCAATAAGAACTAGCGGGTGCTTTGCTTTGTTGCGCTTGCTCCCTATCATCTTCTTGAGGCGGAGGTCCGTGTTGCTCCTAATCTCCATTAGAGGGTGGTAGATTCTGTCGCGTGAGATCCTTCACCGCCTTGGTGATCAGCTGTATTTAAGATGCCAATGTATCAATTCTAGGATTTGTTGTCGTTGCCGCCGGCTCGGGAGCATGAATCGGCTGCCTATGCAGGATAGGAACTGCTGAAGGAGGTGGTATAGGGACAACCTAAGCGTTCGACGTGTCCTCTGATTCTCCGTTGTTGCGTGATCTAGTGGTCACCATCTTTGTGTTTTGGAAGGAGATCTTCGTGGAGATCCTCCTCTAATTAGGAGTCCTGCTATAGGAGGGAAGTTTCCTGTTAGCCTTGTGTTCCTGGATACGCAGGACAAAGTTCCTAATGCGATAACAACCTATATAAGGAAGATTTCTTGTGTGGAATGTACTCTGGCATTTGCTTCCTAGTTGGAAGCAAAGATCAGCTGTAGTTGATCCTCTAAATACTAGTCTTAGTAGGACTTACGGGTATTGAGGACAACTGTGAGACGTGTGGGCCTAGCGTGCTGTGAGATTCCGAGTTCGCTTGGCGGGCTGAATTGAGTGGGTTTGGAACCACTTGGACTTGTTCAGTCTTGGGCTGATGCTGGAGCCTGTATTTCCTCGAGATTATCATGTCACGTGTGTGGCATAGAGGTATGACCGTTTTTATGTATCATCAAGATTTATTGATAAAAACACATGGACAAATGAGATTGTTGGTATAACTTTTTTACACAAATATTCACTAAGACTGTTATACCACATCCTTCTAGACTGTTTCAAGTCGTATAAGGCTCGTCTTAGTTTTATCAAGTGAGTATTTCTGGATTTTGTTTCAGGCAAAATAAATCCTTCAGAGATTTTTATGTAAATATCTTTGTCTAAGTCTCTATATAAATAAGCAGTTACTACATCCATAAGTTTCATATCAAGTATTTTAGAAACTACAAGACTTATTAAATATCAGAACATAATCATATCCACAACTGGGGGATATGTTTCATCAAAATCAATGTTGATTTCTGCTTGAACCTTTGTGCTACAAGTCTTGCCTTATATCTGACAACTCCACTTTTTCATTTTTTTTTCTTACAAACACCCATTTGAAACCAACAGGGTTTACATGTTTAGGTGTTTGTACTATGGGCCCAAATCTACCTTGTTTTCAAGATAATCTAGTTCTGCTTGGATAACATCTCTCTATTTTGGCCAATCATTTTTATGTCGACATTCGTAGATGTTATGTGGTTCAATATCGTTAAAAATATCATGACCCTTTGATAGTTCTGTAGTTACCATATATATAAATATGTCATCGATGACCATTACATTTCTATTTCACATTTTTCCAAAGTATAGTGAATTTTCATTATTATCATGTACTCGAGCCTCATCGGAGGCTTTTTGAATCACTTTAGAAATATAAGCAACCACTTCTCGGACTATGGAGAAACTGACTTTTTCAAACACAACCTCTTCAAAATCGTTATTTAATGCTACTTCTAGAGTTTTATGTACAACTTTTTCTGGAGCCTGTACAACTTTTACAGGAGTTTAAGAATTGCTTTTTCGAAGCATTAGTGGATGAAATTTACTCATTTCTCTTTTTCGAGGAGTTGAATCTTTGAAACCTATAGGTCTGCCACGCTTCTGGTGTGCAATAGATTCGTTAGCTAACTTATTTTCATTTTGTCCTTCAATGACACAAATTCGAGCAGGTGCATTCATAGGTGGCACATGTGACTTTGTTACTTTAGTTGCATCATTAAATGCATCAAGTAATTGATTTGCAATTTCTTGAAGGTGTAATATTCTCCTTACCTCGTCATCACACTGGGATATTTTAAGGTCCAGATGAGACAAAGTGGATGTAATCCACGATAATTTACACCGTTCTTTTTTAAAAGAATGTATTTATCTCCCCCTAATAGAGGGAATATAGTCTCATCAAATTGAAAGTCTGCAAATCCAGCTGTAAAAATGTCACTAGTTAAAGGTTCGAGATAACGAATAATAGAAGGGGAATTAAAACCAACATTAATTCCAAAGTGACATTGAAGACTCGGCTTAGTCCGTGTTGGGGTGGGATAGGAACATATACAGCACAACCAAATATGCGTAAATGTGAAATATTTGGTTGAGAACTGGTCACACACAAGCTGTAAAAATGAATACTGATGGTACGCCGCACTAGTGGGTAGTTAAGACTGCATAAGTAAAAGTCTGGCAATGAGTTGAAGACGTTTAATAAGAGATATTGCCAAACCATTATGTGGATGAACATGTGGGGCTGAATGTTCAACGTCGATGCCTATCGGTGAACAAAAATCATTAAACACTTGTGATGTAAACCCTGGTACATTATCAAGATGAATAGACTAGATGTGATAATATAAGAATTGGGCTCTAAGTTAAATAATTTGCGTTAGAAATCTAGCAAAAATAAGATTACGAGTGAAAAAAATGCACACATGAGACCATCTAGTGGAAACATATATTAGAACTATGTAATATCTAAAAAGCCAACTAGCAGGGTGAATTGGACCACAATTGTCGCCTTGTATTCTTTATAAGAAATATGATAATTCAATAACAATTTTAAGACGATGTGGTTTAGTAATAAACTTACCTTGGGAACAAGGAATGTATAAATATCAATTAGAAAGGTGGAGTTGAGTTAAGGGATGACCATTAGAGTTCTCTACAGTTTTCTTCAACATGGTGGATCCATGATGACCCAAGCGATTATGCCAAAGAAGCAAAATATGCAAGTCAAGATATTTGTGACGAGTTTTAAGCTTTTGGCTTAAAATGCCATGCGATTTAACAATGGCAATGATTGTGCAATGGAGTCTTAAGGAGATAGAAGATAATTTCTCTAGTGTGAGCTTCTGACTTCCAACATTAGATATGATACATAAATATTCCTTGTTTAATTCATTAGTTGTCTCAAGATGGTATCTAGTCAAACATATATTTTTGAAACTAAGTTTCTTCTTAAACTTCTTGAATATAACGTTTTCTGAATAAATAAATAAATAAATAAATGGGTACAATTGGGTAACATTAGATGCGGTCTATCAGAGCCTTCAATAATTGGCACAGGGCTACCTATCGTGACGCCTTTTGAGTTTTCATATCTTACATAAAATTTCCAACTAATAAAAAACATATAAACTGAATTTTTACAGGATGATACGAAAATACAATATTACATAGATATTTTATTGACATCTTGAAAAAGTTAGAAGTGTTTAAGTGAGTAACAGTGACTGGATGTTCAGATGTATTGCTATTGTCTTCCCAATACATCATATTTGTCTCTGTGGTTTTAATGGAAGCTGATATTTTTCCACTATCTCTTTTGGTGCACGATAGACACATGACCAATGTCCATGTTTACCACACCGATGAAAAATATCATCTCTAGAAAAAGTTTCATTATCCTTCGAAGAAATTTTATTATTCTCCCAGATAAGAGCTTGGAACCATTTGTTGTTAGTGTTATGATTACCTCTTCTAGGGTAACCACCTCTGTTGAAAGAATTACATCTAAAATAACCACCTCTGCCAGAGTAACTACCTTTGTTGGAATAGTTATTGTGGCTACCTTTTTTGGAGTTACCACCTCTTCCGGAGTATGTATGTCCGTCACGGCCCCTGCCTTGACCTCTATAAAAGCAGTGGTTGGCACTTGCTTCTGGAAATGTTATAGCACCATATGGTCTTACATTATGTTTTTTCAATAAACCTTGGCATTTTCTTCTGCTACAAGGAGACACGTCACTAATTCAGAATAATTAGTGAAATGACGTTCTCGATATTGCTATTGCAGAAGCACACTAGAAGCATGAAATGTAAATAATTGTTTCTCAATCAAATGAAAATCTGCCACATTGTCTCCACAAAACTTAAGATAATAAAGTTATTAAACATGGCAGAATTATATTATAACATTGTCTTAAAATCTTGAAATCTTAAGTTTAACCATTCATTTTAAGCAAAATGGTGTATGACCATCTTTTGATGGTCATATCTGTCTTTCAGAGACATCCATAAAATTAAAGGGTCTTCCTCAGTAAGATATTCATTTTTGAGGTCATAATGAATATGGTGACGTAAGAAAATTAGTGCAGATGCCTTATCTTTGATAGACACTTGATTTCCTTGTTTAATTGTATCACCTAACTTTTTAGCTTGTAGATGGAGTTTAGCATCAAGTTGTCTGGACATATAGTTTCCACCATTAATAGCAAGAGCTTGAAACTCAAGTTTTACAAGATTCGACATCTATAAGAAAAACATGTATAGATATACATGAATTAGAAGCTCAAAATATAAAATGAATCGTCTGGTTCATATTTCACATATTATTAGCTATTACAATAAGCGTCTAATGATTACTAAAAGGGATGAAGGAAATCATTTTAATATATATTATATACTATTATAAGATAGTATACAACAAAATTTGTCATAAATATCACACTATCATACATATCATACTATTTATGTATTTCAAACTCTGTACCTTACAAAAAGACAACTTATTCTATTAGTCTATACTAGTTCTATCAACCTCGTTACAACCGAATTGTTCCCAAAATTAGTTTTAGCATCAGTACTTGTCTATCTTTATCCACAATATACTTTGTCAATGCATGCACGCAATGGTGAACCATCAATTTCACAAGATCCATTAGGAGATAACTTTGTAGCTGCTTAAATATCATGTACCCTTATTCTAGAAACATTATAATAGCCAGGGGGTATGGTTGGATCAGATTCTAAGCAGTAAGGTGGAGGTGGAAGTACATTTACTGTTGGGGCTGCAATAACATCTATCCTTAATGGTACGAGTCTATTTACTCTCGAATAATCTAAGTCTAACCATATCAAGTTGTCATTTCCATTATGGATGTGTTGGAATACGACATTAAATTGAGATTGATCACACATTCGCTCCAAAGCCTCGTGGATGACACCTAGTTGGGAGACTATATGATGACGAACAATACTTTCATGTGTCTATGGTCCCCTAAATACCCATTGATGTAGTCGATTCCTGCTCACATTTCTCATTGGTTACCTAGACCTGTACAAGTAGCACACGTGAGCCAAGGACCACCGTGTGGCGGCTGATGACACTCAAATGCTTAAGTTAGATAAGGCTTACGAGAACTTAAAGCTGTAAATTGAGATTCTATAGCCAACCTAAAGTTCATCGACCTGATCTCCCTTTTATAGTGTGAGAGTCCTTGTTCGGCTAGGCCTTCAATGATGTAGTTTAGGGAAAAAGATCTTGCTGGGGATCCTTTCCTAGTTGGGAGCTGTCCATGTTGGATAGTTTCCCTACACGAGTTGTGTTCCTAGATCCGCGAGAGAGGTTTTCCTTTCTAAGTGATTCATGCAAGGAAGTTTCCTTGCCCAACTTATACTCTAGTATTTGTTTCCGAGTCAGAACCGATGTAGTGTTGGCTTGCCTGTCTTGGGTCAATCCCCCCAGATACTTGCCTTATCAGGGTTTACAAGTATTGGGCTTGACCGAGTGACGTGTGGGCTTATTTACACATTGCAAATCAAGTCCAACATCCTAGAATCTACCAATAGTGGGCTTAGTGTTGTCTGGGTCTCACTGGATTGAGCTTGCAATAGGGCATGCTTTGTTCCATTGATGAGATTATCATGACACGTATACGGTGCAAATCAGAGGACATTTTGATGTATTATCAGCTACTACCCCCGAGTTGGTGGGTCGACTTAACGGTCCACTAGGTCATTTCATGAAGCAACTGTACAATCATGATGGTTTAGTCTGAGTTGTTTCCTTGAGCGCCGAGTTTCATTAATTAGATGTGCGTCAGTTTGATAAAAGGAAAGACGTGAGTTATGTTTTCTATATAGATCTCCTGCCTGTGGAGTGTAGCCTCTTTACTCTTTCGATCTCAGACATTCTGCTTTGTCGTATCGTCTTCTATGCTTTTGACTTTGCTTAACCTTCGTATTTGAAAGCTTGTACTATCTTTCATGGTGGACCGGAATCAACTTTTCGAAGATCTGTTTGCCAAGGATTGCAATTTTTTTGAGGAGAGGTTGTATTCTGAATCGGATCTGGAAGTCCTTCATAATACATACAAGGTTCCTAATGATCCGACGCACTGCGCTTTGGGCTCCGATCTGATGCAATTGACCCCTCCCGAGGGGTTTATCTATATTCACCGAGGTATGCTTCAATCGGGTAGGGATGGCAACGGGCGGATTGGGGCGGATTTGAACAAATCCATCCCCGATCCGTTAGGAATAATGGATCCCCGAATCCGTCCCGCCAATTCGTTTATAAATTTATTTAAAAACCACATTCGCCCCGCGCGGATTGGCACAGATTGGTGGATATCTGCCGCGCACAGATACCCATTAAAAATTTCTTCTCTAAATCAGTTGTGAGATATAAAAGCAGGTTATCCTATCCATCTTACTTCATTCATACAAAAATACACTACATTCATTAAATCAGTAACACCGGTAAGATCCATGAAAAAAATTACAAAAAATTACAAATTTTTTCTTCTATCAAACGAATATCATATCTGAGATCTGAAATCAGATATGAGATCTCAGATCTAGAACTTTGATCTGAGATCTTAGATCTTAGATCTTTCGAAGCAGAGGGAGAGGAGACAGATGACCACAACCCGACTATGAGAGCTTCGAGTGTTCGTGATAAGTAGAATTAGGAGACAACCGGCCTTCGTTGTGAGAAGGAGACTGGAGATGACCGACCTTCGCTATGAGAAGAAAAAAAAGAGATGACTGACCTTCGTTGTGAGAAGGAGATGACTGACCTTCGCTATGAGAAGGAGATTGGAGGTCATCTCCCTTCGCTGTGAAGTGGAGACTGGAGGTCGTCTCCCTTCACTGTGAGTGAGAGGCTTCGAATCTTCTGAGTGAGAACTGAGAATAATGAGAGAATGTGAGATGAGAGTGAAAGATGGGGTTTAATCCCTTTATATAGTTGAAGGGTAATTTTGTAATTTTATCGATTAAACGGATATCCATGGGGCGGATATGGCCAAATCCGTATCCACCCTGATTAATAAACGGACACAGATTTGAAATCTGTATCCGCCCCAAGATCCAGGGACCCTTTACCAAATCTGCCCCACTACCATCCCTACAATCGGGTATTCGCTTTCCCATTATCAAGGAGATTTGGGAGTTCCTGGCGTACCTCGGCTTTGCAACCGCTCAACTTGTGTCGAACGAGTATATGACTGTTGATGTAGTCATTTTTTGCTCTCTGCTTTGACCTTGACCTACAAACCTACTAAATTTCACAAGGAACACACCTGAATCATGGACCACCGTTGTGGTGGCCGATGGCACTTCGATGCTAAAATTAAACATAATTATGAGAAAGGTGTAATGTTGTAAACAAGAAAATTTTTAGCGTACCTTAGCTTACCAACCTCATGTGTTATTCACAGTGAAAGAGTCCTGGCTCAACCAGGCCATCGATGGCGTGGTTTAGGGAAGAAGATCTTCGTGGAAATTCTTCTCTAAATAGGAGTCGTGCTGTGGAGGGAAGTTTCCCTATTAGCCATGTGATCCTAGGTACACGGGAGATTGTTCCCATTCCGAGAGTGGTCTACAGGTAGAAGTTTCCATATGTGTTATATTCTCTGGAATTCGCTTCCTAGTTGGAAGCAAATAGCTACTGTAGTTGCCCGTCTGAAGCTGATCTTTGAGATACTTGCCTTTAGCAGGGCTTACGGGTATTGAGGATAGCTGTGAGACACATGGGCAGCAGGCTGTAAGAATTCGGGTCCATTTGGCGGACTGCATTGGGCGGGTTTAGAACCGCTTGGGCAGATCAGTGCTGAGCTGACGCTGGACTTCTCTTTTCTCAAGATCATCATGACACGTGTACGACGTATACCTGATACCATTTTGGTGTATCATCAGCTACCCCTTCGAGTTAGTGGGTCATTACATCGGTTTGCTAAGTCATTTATTGAAATGATATTCTGCTCATGATGATTGAGTCTGAATTGTTGCTTGAGCCGCGCGCTTCATTAACTGAACGTGAGTCGGTTTGCCGGAGAAGAGGTGGAAATCCTATCCCTATTTAGGTCATCCTTTATGTGGAGACTAACTCTTCCATTTTCTTGCTCTTAGAGATATTGCTCTGTTCATCTTCCGCTTAGAGAGATTGTTCATATTTTTCATGGCTCAACAAAACCTTCTTGATGACGCAACTCTAGCCAAGGGCCTTGAGTTTTTCGAAGACAAGTTGCTTTCTAAATCGGGCCTTGGTGAAATCCATAAGAAGTTCAAGATTCATAAGGATTTGCTATTTTATGCTCTGAGGATGACCAGACGCCAATGTTGCCACCAGCAGGGTTCATCTGCTTGCATCGTGGGATGCTCCAACTGGTGCCCATTTTACCATTTTGGATGTGATTTGGGACTTCTTGGACTTCCTTAGAATTCCTCCGACCCAGTTGTGGCCTAATGGATACAGGATCATCCATTTCATTTTGGTTAGAGCGAAGGAAGCTGGCGTCTACGACTCCATGAGTGATCTAGTTACTGATGTCTCCTTGGTTAAAGAATTATGTTATCTGTAAAATGATGTTGCCGGTTTTCTTTGCGAATCTGCCTCATGAATTCAAGTTCTGGCAGAAGTATTGCTTCTTGGCCCCTACAGATTAAAAGTACTTTCAGTTCAAGGGTCGTCCGCTCGAGCGGGAGTTCAAACCACTTCGTAAGTACAACCTTTACTTCTGATTCTGTTGCGCTTGATTGTATGCTAATTGTTGCTCAAGTTTCTTCGCAGGACGGTTTCCCACTACTCCTCTTACTCCAGATGAGCAAAACACTATGGAGACACTCCGCGGCTTGTCAACGCAGAATGTGGTGGACGTCATAAGCGTCGCCAATTTATTCGCAGTAGGCTGTGGGACAGCTGGAATATGACCCCTACTCTCTACCGATCTTCGCGAGTTAAGACTGAAGGTGGGGCCCTTTCTAGGAAAATGAAGGTCGTTGGAGCCAAGGCTCCCGCCTTGTCTAATACAGACGATCCGTCTAAGACGCTTGCCTCCTTTGTGAGCTCGAAGAAGTCCCGTGATAGGACTGAGTCATCTTCAAAATAGTCTGTTCCAATATATTAAGAGTGTGATTTGATCGGCCTGTAAGGGTGGAGGCCGATGTATCTGGTTAGGAGAAGAACCACCTACGGTTAGCAGGGGTTGAAGATATATCAAATCTCAGTGTCGCGCAGGCAGAAGCTCTGAGCGAGCAGTTGATGCTAGCTGCAATAACGACTTCTGATGGTGCCGACCAGCTTTTGACCGTTATGAGATAAGGCTCCTGTGAGGATCCACCTGAGGTTTTGGAAGTCGATCATCCCATTGGTAAGTGAGCCAAAATCCACGGTGACACAAGCCAAGTTTCTCGTAGTCCACATTGTTCCCCATACCATTTCAAGCCGCATCTCAAGGTGTTGGAGGGTCCGTTGGACAATTCTCTTCCACATCTTCCTCCAGATCCTTCGGAGTTGTCTCGCACTAAAGGGTCGACTACCATCGACAAAGGAAAGGTTCCAGAAGAAGGCTTGGGAGCAGTGGTGACTACAAGAGGTGGTGCTGGCATGATCCTTTGTCCGAGATAGCTTCATCCGAATGCGTGGATAAGTCTGTTTGCACTGGACTTAGTAAAGATGAGCACTCAAGTCTAGCACCGAGAGGTTGATGTGGATAATACTTTGAAGAAACATATAAGTAGGCGCCATAGCTGGTTGATGGACCATGCTCCAAAACCCGAGAAAGATACGCTAGCAGGGTGTATGGATAAGGGTTTAAAGTACCTTATGCTGGGAATGTCTCACTTGAACCAGGTGGCCGTTGCTAGGACAAAAGTCGAAACAGCCCATGAGAGGGTGTACACCATGGAGTGTGTTTTCTCGCACATGAAAATGTTGTATTTTGACGTGCTTTATGAGATTAAGCTACTGAGAAAGTAGGTCGATGAGAGGAGGCTAGAACGGTCGTCCGTTGATGCTGAGGCTCAGAGGGTTCGTTTGGACACCCTTGAGTCTGACCTAGCAGAGGCGAGGGTCACGAGAGACATATTTCAGCAGGAGTTGGATATGACCCACCATGATCTAAAACTTGCACAAGATGTTTCGATTGAGGCACGTTCTAAGCTACAATCCCTTGCAGAGGAAAATGCCATAAAGGAGGCCGATTGGGCTGTTCAAAAGCAACAATTGGAGTTCGATGTGGAGTTTAATGCTCGGGAGGCGAGAAAGGCCGATGACCAGCTCGTATTGGAGAAACATGAGCTTAGTGATGTGAAAAGCAATTTGACTACAGAGAATTCTTAGGTTGATGTGCTGACAGTCAAGCTGGAGCTGCTGAAGCACGAACCTGCTGATGCAAAAGTGCGCGAGGAAGAGCTTTTCTAGGAACAAGGCAAGTGCGAATTCCATTGGGTTGTACATGGTAGATTGGAGCTGCTGGCGCTGATGAAGGAGGAACATCCGGAATGGAACCTTGATCTCTATAAGAAGATGTCATATGTAGACTTGTCAGTTGCCTTTTCATCTTCAGAAAAAGAGGGTGATTTGGGCCAGGATGCTCAGACTGGGGCGCATGCGAGCATGACTCCTACTTCATCCTCTGTTAAGCTTAACTCTTCTGTTTTTGTACCCCTTCCTGATAAGGGGTGAACTTTGTATACTCACACCTTTTTGTTTCAACTGTTTAATGAAAATGGGTTTACGTTGAATATGCTCCATATCCGTTTTGTACTTGTTGTCCTTATTGGGTATTTTCCATTTCGTCTTGTCGTTTCACTTTGGCATAGGCTGGTTGGATCAATAGGAAGTCGAGTGGTTTGTTTGTTGTTGAGAGTTTGACCGTTTGTGCTGCAAGTTACTCCGAGTTACTGTTGCGTAGTTATGTCCAATAGTGGGAGTTTCGCAAATAGTTGAGGAATGGGCTGCGCTGCCCAGTTGTGGCCCATTGTCAAGGTAAGCTACTGGGGGCTTGTTTTGTCTATCCGACTGTCGATCGTGGTTATTGGCATGAGTGATTTATGGTAGTCAAGCACACGCGTTGTAATTGGAGCTCTTGTTTCGAGTCAGGTTTCATAAGCTCAGGTTGGCATTTCAAGTAGCGCTCGTTCACGTGTTCGTGGGTTGGCATGAGCGTCCTTTGCTGGTTATAAAATGCCAGCCCGTGTGAGCGTGAAGACGCCATTTAAGTTGTGAGCATGAAGACGTTGTTTGAGCTGTGAGTGTGAAGACACTGTTTGAGCTATGAGCGAGAAGAGACAGTTTGAGTCGTGATTTATCTTTGGGCTATTGTTTTAAAAGAGAGCGACGGTCACGTGGCGATTCGTCTACGGCTCCCACCTTTCGTACCATTTATGTCTAAGCATTGTGTACTATAGGTTCGGGGAGTGAGGATTCGGTAATCATGGTCTATTGAAGAGTGATGATCCCGTGGCGAGGCGTCGACATCGGTTCGGGATTGACTAGCCTCCCACCTTTCAAACCATTTACACCCGTACGTAGCGAGCTACAAGTTTGAGATCAAAGGGTTCGGCGACTAGGCTGAAGAGCAATGGTCCTATGGCAAACCCTCGAAATCAGTTCAGGACTGACTAGGTTCCCACCTTCCAAATCATCTACACCCGTGTGCATCGAGCTACGAATTTTGGAGTTTTTAACGACCATGGTCTGTAGAAGAGCAGTGGTCTTGTGGCAAACCGTCGAAATCAGTTCGGGATTGACTAGGCTCCCACCTTCTAAATCATCTATGCCCATGCTATGGAGGCTACAGGTTCAGGGTTGGTAATTAATTTGGTGACCATGGCCTGTAAAGGAACAGTGGTCCCATGGCGAGCCCTCGAAATCAGTTTGAGACTGACTAGGCTTTCACCTTCCAGACCATCTACACCCGCGCAGTGGGAGCTACAAGTCTGGGCTTTGATTAGAAGTTATCGTCACCAGCTAGGCTTACCTGATCGGGTTTGGCGATCGTTGTCTGAAAGGAAGCAACAATCCCTGGCGAGTCATTGTCATCGGGGGTGAAAGCGTTGATTAGACTCCCACTTCCTAAACCATCGACATCCGCACTGGGCGAACTAGGTGTAGGGGTGAACCAGAAGCTATCATCATCAGCCAAAGCGGACTAAGCTTACCTGGCTAAGTAGGGGCTCCGCCAACTGCGGACGTGTGAGTCTGTGTCCGCGAGTGAAGTGCGTTGTGCGGATGAGTTATTAAGAAGTACCTTGGATCATCTGACAGTATGCAGGTGTGATCCGCATGTCAGGAATGATTAGGGTTCCTCATGCTCGTGTCAGGCACTTGGTAGAGTACTGTTTGAAGAATGGGTCTGTATAGTTAGAACAAGGGTTATCTGTACGTGAGATCTACGTGTATCGCATAAATTGCATGGTAGCATGTGTACGGCGTGGATTGTGAGACGTTTGAGTATCGGTTACTCCCCCTCAATTAATGGGGTTGGATGCATCCCGTTGATTGGACGAATGTGGACCTGCGTAGTATCCTTGGGTTTCGTCGTCTCCTTGTTTCCCATACATTATTCAATGCTGGCAGTTAATGTTGAGGCAGACATTTGGTGAACCATTATATCTATATAATGGTGTTACTCCATCGATGTAGGCACTATCTTCTACAGAGCGTATCTCTTATAATGTTTTCATTTGAAGAGGATGTTTTGGGTTTTCCAAAGGCTGAAGGGAGGTCTCCTTCATTGGAGACTTTGAATGTTCTGACATTTGCACCAAACAGGTACGATGAGAATCACTGTTATGCCCACATGTATGTGTTTCCTTGTGCTGCTATGCCCACATGTATGCGTTTCATGTTGCTAGCTTAGGGTTGATCAAAGTGATGTGTGATGCTTTCGGGGGTGGTATCTTTCAGTCACCCCAAGTATTGTGCATGGGAAAAGTGTCCTGGCTTGGCAGTAATGTGAAACCTTGAGCGCTCTGTCGCTTGCGACCATCCTCATCTGCCTTTTTCTGCCTCATTCATGAGATCGAAAGTCGTTTGAGGAGGTTTGCAACTCGTTGCAAGGTTTGTGTTGTCGTTGTCGGGTCGCTGTTCTGTATTCTCAGCTTCTCTTGCGCCTTTGTCCTTGATCTTGGGAAGGAGCCGAGTGAAGTTTACCGAGGGTTCCTTTATTATCTCTTACGTCGGATTGCTTAAGTGACTATTTATGTCGTATCAGATTCAGATGCTTTTAGTATGTAATCTTTTGTATCCGCCTCAGGGCGCCCGTTGTTACATCCTTCTAGTAATCAATAGAGTGTGTTTGCATAATTCTTTCTTTATTTTTTAAATGATTACAAATCACATAAGTTTCTAAGAACTAAAACTCTACATTAACTATGGAAAGGAACATTAACAACTAGAATAGATTAACTGTTGGCGGAAAAAAGTCAACTCGGCCCTGAAGTGAATTCGCATGGCCTTTGTTGAATCGTTGACACTTCCAGCGGACTATTGAGCTTCGCTGATGTCAGTGAGGCTACTAAAGAGTAAACCTCGTGTGGGAGTTATTCTGCGCGCCGACTTAATGTTGGGTGGGGGTTGTACTCCCTTCTGCATTGACCTATCCGTTATGCTGGGTTGATGAGCAGATAGCTTTTGTGCCACTTGGTTGTTCCTCGTTTCTGAAACCAACCATCGCTATTGGGATCTCATGCGAGTGGAGTTGTGCATCCACAATCACAGGATCTGAATCCGTTTTAGGTTGCGCTGTAAGATCCGGTTGGACTTGAAAACATTCTATTTATTTTAATGCGGCATAATGGTAGCCTCGTGCCATAGGATGGTCTCCACGTATCGTTCCTTCAGAGTGCTTAATAGTGTACTTAACGCATTGGTAAAGGGTGGAGACTGCTGCTTCCATTTGGTGGAGCCATGGTCTTCCCAAGATAAGATTGTAGGTAGACGACACGTCTATTACCATAAAGTCCAGAAACATGACCTTTCTGAGTTGTGTCTCTCCTTCCAGTTTCACTACTGCTAACCTTATCTTCCCGATCAGGAAGCATTTTTTTCGCTGAATTCTATCAGCGGGTAGTCTGAGGACTTCAGGGTCTCCTCCTTGAGGTCCATACTATGGAACGCATTATAGAACAGGACATTGAGTGAGCTCCCTGCGTCTACTAGGGCTCTTTTTACCTCCCACTTCGCAATGGAAACTGAGATGACTAGGGCGTCATTGTGCAGTGATTGGACTCCTTCGAGATCTCTGTCTGTAAAGGTTTAGGTGAGAATGAGACTTTGCAACCTCGAGTAGAAAACACGTTTGTCCTCTTCCGTGGAATGTGTCTGCATATCCAGTAGAATCCACTTGCAGGACCTGTTCAAATGATCTTCATCCGGTCTGACCCCATGAAAGACATAGATTGTTTCCGGAGTCTCCTTATCTATTTCCTTGACTAACTCCCCCTAGTCACTGGACCGTTCTGGCTGCTTCTCAGAGCTCAGGAATTATTTCAACTTGCCCCTGCGGATTCAGTATTCAATTTCATACCTTAAACACCTGTCGTTGGTATCATGGTCACCCTCCTTGTGGTATGAGCAATATTTGCTATTGTCGCACTTGGAGGCGTGCTATTTTAGGGACCACTTCAGATCATCCCAGTTTTTCATAGAATTCAGGACGTCCGATAGGTTAGAATTGAGGGGGGTCACGGCTCTGGATCCAACGTAATTAGATGTTTTTTCTGGCCTAGCCCGGCTAGGGTCTGACCTATTGTCATTGCGCTTTCACTTGCCTCTATCTTCATCTTCATGCCTCCTTCCCTCTTTCATGTCTTTAGGAGTGGAAGGTCTTTTATCTTCTTCTATTTCCCTTTTCAAAGTTCTCAACTCCTCTAAGGTGATGTACCTCTGGGCGCTTTTGAGGAACTCCATCATATCCAAAGGGGGTTCCAGGGTAAGACTTTCATAAAGCTTTCCTTCCTTCATGCCCGCGGTAAAAGTCGTCATGGCTGTGTCATTGCTGTAGCATCGATGGGTGTCCGCTCGTCGTTGAAGTGCGTGACATACTCTCTGAGCATCACGTTAGATCTTTGTTTTGAGAGAGAGTATGAAGTGTGGGCCTTTCCCGAGGCACTGACTTCCTACAAAATGTGTCAGGAATTCCTTAGCTAGTGCCTTGAATGAATCGATCGACTTAGGCGGCAGGTTGTGAAACCATGTTAGTGTTAATTTTTTCAGGCTGGTGGGGAAGGTTCTGCAAATGATCGACTCAGATCCTTCTTTGAGTGCCATTATGTTCTGGTAATGGCGTAGGTGGTCGAACGGGTCAGTTGTCCCTTTATAGAAGTTGAGCTTCGGAGGCGTGAATATCTTTGGAAGGCCCCTCGTTCATGATACGGTACACGAACGATGGAACAGATAGACGGTACATCACGTCTGGGTCGTGTGCCCTTTTGTGGAGGGGGTTCTGTGGGCCAAGTCTCTATGCCCGAAGAGTTGGTTCCGCATTAGCTGTGCAACCTCTTCTAGTCCAATAGGAACTATCAATGGCTTGACTCTCCTGTGTTTGCTCTTTGTTGTCCTATAGAGATGGAGGCATGTGTTGCTTTTGATCTCCGTTGTCGGGTGGAGGGTTTTGTTGTACGAAAGCCTCTACGACTTTGGCGATTTGTTGTATCTGAGAGCGGTGGTATAATGCCAGCTAGGCCGTTTGACGTATCCCCTTGTTGCGTGATTGAGTGGTCACCATCTCTTCGTAACCTGAGGAGAGATGATGCTAATAAAAATTAGGAACTTTGTCGTCCCCATGGACGGTGCCAAACCGATGTAGTTGTTTTTCGCTCCTTGCTTTGACCTTGACCTGCAAACTTATTGACCCGCACAAGGAATGCATGTGAGCCATGGACCACCATTGTGGTGGCAGATGACACCCCGATGCTAAAATCAGACAGGGATATGAGAAAGGTGTAATGT
The DNA here is from genome assembly GCA_003290165.1 of Berberis thunbergii. NCBI lineage: Eukaryota > Viridiplantae > Streptophyta > Magnoliopsida > Ranunculales > Berberidaceae > Berberis > Berberis thunbergii. The sequence continues at coordinate 53,604 of QNQO01000471.1, read as the reverse complement.
TGTAAACAACAAATTTTGTAGCGTACCTTAGCTCACCAACCTCTTGTCTTATTTATAATGCAGGAATCCTGGTTCAACCAGGCCATCAATTGCGTAGTTTAGGGAAGATGATCTTCATGGGGATCCCTCTCTAATTAGGAGTCATGTTGTGGAGGGAAGTCTCCCTGTTAGACATGTGCTCCTAGATACGCAGGAGATTGTTTCCATTCCGAGAGTGGTCTATAGGTAGAAGTCTCAATATGTGATTTACACTCTGAAATCCGCTTCCTAGTTGGAAGCAAATAGGTGTTGTAGTTGCCCATCCAAAGCTGATCGAGATACTTGCCTTTAGTAGGGCTTACGAGTATTGATGATAGTTGTGAGACACATGGGCTTAGCAGGCTATAAGAAATCAGGTTCGTTTGGCAGACTGCATTGGGAAGGTTTAGAACCGCTTGGGCGGATCACTATTGGGCTGACGCTGGGGCTTCTTTTTTCTTGAGATCATCATGACACGTGTATGGCGTATAGCTGGGACCGTTTTGGTGTATCATCAACTGTGATTGCCATTCTGATTAGGGCTAAGCTGGTGTCAAAGTATCCTCGAGAGTGATGCAATTACTTACTTCTCATTGGATAAACGAGCACGCTGTGTGTGCGCTGATTTTGTCGGACTGTTTCAGCAACCTGCATGATGATTTTAAATTCTGGCAGAAGTTATGTTTAATGGCTCCTGCAGACTCGGCATACTTTGAGCTTGTTGGTCATCTGGTTAAGCGTGAATTCAGACGACTGAGTAAGTTCGACTGTTTTTTGTCTGGTCTTGCTTGCGTTAACTGCATATTAGATTGACATGTGTGGTTTTCATAGGGTGATTACCAACTTCGCTACTTTTTGCTAACAATAAAGCAGATATGGATGAATTTCGTGACATGCCTCGTGTGCCGATAGAGGATGTCATTGAATCTTCTAATATCGAGTGCAGTGAGTTGTGAGCTCATTAACATGTAGCTCCTACTTTTTTTTGAGTAAAGAAGCCAAAGCCTCAAGGTGCGCATGCTTCGAGGAAAAGAAAACTTCCCAAGATTAGGGTTCCAAGCCCTTCAAGGAAGGTAGAAATAAATGAGGTGTTTCCTTCTCATGTGCATCTGAAGAGGTCTCGTGTTTTGCCTAGACCTGTCCGCATGCACTTGGTCTTGTCCGAAAAGCATGACGTTGTTGGGCAAGTGTTAGATAAGATAGCTATTTCCGAGGGGCATGATGCTCAGGCCAAACTGAGGGAGTATCTGCAAATGGTGGGCGTGGAGGACGTAACCAAACTGAGTACCAAGCAGGCAACGTTTCTGAACTAGATGTTGCTGCAAATGGGCGTGGAAGCATTGTTTGGTCATCCTTTTTCAATAAAAGACTTTGAACTCAATCTTTATCTGGATGATGAACCCTTTGAAGAGTTGTCCGATCGTCGACATCATGGTGAAGGGTCCCCTCCTTTTCGCTCGTACTGTGCTCCATTATGTTCCCGTCCTCATATTGAATTGATTATGGATTCAAGGAATAATGGCACGTGAAAGAAAGCTAATTATTGCGGGCAAAGGGAAAGTTGTTGATGATGGCTCTGATGCAGTGAAGACAGCCAAGGGCGGTGTTAGGGTAATTCTGATTCCGAAGGATCTCCATCCAGACGCTCGGATTCGTCTGTTTACTCTAGACGTAGTAAGGATGAACAACCAAGCTTGGCAGCAGAAGGTTGATATCTATTACACTTCGAGGAAACATATTAGCATGTGGAATGACTGGCTAGCGAAATGTGCTCCGAAGCCAGTGGGAAAACGTATGGATAAATGGCAGAAACATCTCGTGCTGGGGATGTCGTATCTGAATCAAGTGGTTGCAGCTAAAATTGAAGTTGAGGCCACTCGTGAGAGAGTGTATACTATGGAGTGAGTCTTTGCAATTGGTTGCAGCTGAAATTGAAGTTGAGGCCGCTCGTGAGACAGTGTTTACATTTTTTTTTATTCCTCATGAAAATGTAATTCTTTTCGATATGTATCCCGCCTTTCCTACGTTTGACTGGGGTTAAACAAAAAACCAACTAAATCGATCAAACTAGCCGAGTCGATAAAAACCGGTTGGTTCGATTTCGATTTTAGAAAATTCGAAAACAATATGGTCAGTTTGGTTTTTGAGTTTTAAGTTATTTGAACATATAAAATCGAACCGATCGAATATATATAATAAACAATATATGTAAAAATAATATAATATATTTAATTTAATCAGTCGGTTCGGTTTCTGATTTACATAAATTAAGATTGGTTCGGTTGTTTAGTGTTCAGTTAGGTTTTGGTTTAAAAAATTTGAAACCAATAAAAGTCGGTTTGGTTTTCAACCCTACTTTTAATGATGTGTTATTGATCACCTATTCTCGCCGGCTTGCCGAAGAAAGCTTCTTTACATGGCAATTGGTTAGCTTTTATTCCGATTGCTTTTTTAATTTTCCAGATCAGTTTGTAATTGTGGTTGCGTCAGCGATGAGAATTATGATTTGATTTGATTTGAAATTTGCAGATGGAGTTGCACAACAAAAAATCTAGACAGCCAGGACAGCGACAGGGAACCCCTTGTCCGTGTGATTGTCTTCGAATGGGGGTATTGGGCATCTCTAGGATGGTGGAGGAGGGCATGGGGTCTGGCTATCTAGAATGGGTGGTTGCACAGAGGGCCAAAATGAACCAACAGCGTTCTCAACTATTTAGAGTCGCAAAAGATGCCTCTAAAGCTGTAAGCTCATTGGTCACCTGTATATGTTATCAGAAAGTTTAATAACGGATTGTTAAAAACTCTTGTGCCTTAAATTTGTTTTACTTAGGAAGTGGAAGAAGAACTATTTGGAAGGAATTTCAGGTAGAAGGGAGGAATGTATCTGTTAAAGAGAAGCCTGAAACATCTGATTATAGTGTCATTACTCCGGGCACTGAGTTTATGACTGTGTTGTCTGTTTTGCTTCAATATTATATAGCTAAAGTGTAAACCTGGGTAGCAGCCAATTAAGGTAGATTTCACATATCTCAAGCAACTCATGGTTCCCATGTGATTGGATAGTCCATATCCCTGTAGTAATTCTTTCTTAAACACTTTGGTCTTCAGGAAGCTTCTCACACTCTCTAAATTTTGTCATGGGCCTGCTTCGGATGACTATTTGAATGTTATTTCTTTCTGATTCAAATGTGCCGGCGAGAGCGAACATAAAATCATGTCATATATCTGGTTGCAACGTAATCTTGCTGATTTTAGGGGGTGTATTGTATCTGGATTTTGTGGGCAATTTAATAAATTTCATGGATTCTGAAAATCCAAGTGTATTCAATTTGGATTTTAAAAAGTCCACAAAAGTCTAGGGGTATTCAATCAGGATTTTAAAAAGTCTTTCTGAAATCCACAAAGTTTAGGGGTATTCAATATGGATTTCAAAAAGTCCATAAAAGTTTTAGGGTATTCAAAATATCATTCATATTTATGGATTTGGAAAATCATGGATTCTCATGGACTTTGTAGTGTTAGGTATAAATAACAAAGTTCAATAGTTTGCCAGCCTCCATATCAAAGATTTCAACGTGAAAAAAGTCTCCCAAAGTTCTTTGTGCTAGCCGCGAAGAGGTTGGTTCTCATTCTCTTGTTTTCTCGATTCTTTTTCAATCTTACATATCTTCGAAGGTTATTTTCAAATTTTATAAGGTTTTTTTTCGTAGATTTCATTTTTTTGTAAGAACACAAACACTGACGACCAAAAATCCAGGTTTTCGATCGAAAATTTTCATCCAAAATCGTTGGTCTTCCTCTGCTTCTACGATTTCTCTCTGATCAACCTGCATTGGTTAGACCAAAATCTCTAGTATTCCTCTCCGTCTGTGATCTTTGATCGTCCTGCGTCGAAATTACTACAATCTTTGTTCTCTGCTTGGCTCTAATATGGAATGATATGTTTGGCTCAATTGATTGATCAGAGCAACATCTCTTTCAAGCTTCATTTTTCATCCTCTGTGCATCATCTGCTTCAATTTCTCTTTCAACCTTAACAAAGCCAACAACAACAAACAAGAGTGAATCAAAAGTTTGTCTCTCTATCTTTTCTTATTCTCTTTTGTCAAACCGTTTGATTTCTCATCAAAGGTCGACCTGAGAAGTTGGCTTCTACTTCTTCCGTTGTTGCTTCTACTAGCTTGGGTGAAAGAGAGGTCGGCTCCATATCGATTTTACGAAGACTGCTTCAGCGAATAGTCCTAGACCCAGGAGCTGATACACCATTGTTGGACTCATTTGATTTTTTGGATTGATTTTTGTGTGTTGTAACCGACGTCAATTTTTAGCTCAACTTCGTGGCACTTGATATCATCTCAAAGATTTGGCGGTCCAGGAAACCATCATGTCAACGCAATTGAGTTATTTAATATTTGTCATGCTTCATTGAGGAACATAATTGAGAGAATATTTGGAATATTCAAGTCGCGGTTTACAATTTTCAAACCAGCACCACCATTTCCTTACAAGACACAAGCGGAACTTGTTTTGGCATGTGTAGGATTGCATAATTTTCTTCGACAAGAATGTCGTTAAGATGAATTTCCTCCTGAACCAGAAAATGATCCGGTAGAGAATGATGAAGATAATTTTGAATGGGATGATATTCAAACCCAAGAGCAGCAAAGAGAAAATGCTAATCAATGGAGAATGAGTATTCTAATCAAATGTGGGCAGCAGTTCAAGCAAACGTCAACGTTGCTAACAATGATAATGAAGAAAGTGACCATGATCATGAAGGAGAAGAATGATCATAATACAATTTTATGGACGTTTACTTCTTATTTTAAAGATGCTAATTAACGACCTTTTCTTTTTCTAGTTTTTTAACACATGTATCTCTCACTTTTGTTAATTATATGCGGACGTTTTTTTGTTTCATCACTATTTACCAACTTCTTTTTTATCTTGCAAATAATTAGAAATCTGTCAAAGTCGTTCATACAAATTCCGTGGATTTTCATAAATCTCTAGAGAGTCTGTAGCAAAAGTCTATGGATTTAAGAAATCAGCAGAAGTCTGTGGACAATTTAAAGAGTCCGTGGACTTTTCAAATTATTTATCAATTCCATAAGAATCCATATACAATACACCCCCCTTAATCCAAACATAAGGCACTGCCCATAAGTTTTGGTTAATTTGATATTGTACAACTTATATTCTTTTATTTGTTTCATCATTTATCGAGTTGTACAAGTCCTTAATTGTTATCAGAAAATGAACTGGTTAGTTGATGTTTTCTCAGGATGCTGATTTGATCATGCGCACTCTCTTTGGCTACTCACGAGATTCATTTTTCAATATTGAGAGAGGTTTGTCTATTTTGTGTTCTCTAAGGGTGTGTTTGGTTGTATAGAATCATGTCATGGGAATTCATGAGGGGACCCTTATATTTTAGGCTAAATTGATATATCACTCCACATCTATCATTTGACCACCATTTGATTTTGTGATCAATGGTGGGAATGGAAGTCCCATGTACATGGGAATCCCACTCCTTGGTCCTCCAAGGCATGTGATTCCCATGTTCATGAGACTCCCATTCCCACCATTGATCACAAAACCAAATGGTGAATGTGGAGTGATACATCAATTTAGTCTAAAATATAGGGTCCCCTTTATAAATTTCTATAACATAGAAATCCATGCAACCAAACACACCCTAGAAATCTTCATCATTCACGACTTATTTACTGGTTATGAAATCATTATTTTTTAACATGACCATGCAAGAATTAGATTGAAGGAAGAAATGGAACTACAACAATGACTAGATATGATTGGACTCAACAGTACAGTGACCATTTGACAGGTGATTGACTTACCAAGGCATCAAGATAAATGCTTTATCTGTTGTCAAGGTGGTCATCTTGCTGCCCGACTCTCATGGAAAGCCTGACAGTGAAGTTACTTGGTTTGAATGAGAAGGCGATTGATGACACTCTGATTTGAACAATTCTAGGCAGCCTAGGTTTTGCTGCCTAGGAGGACGAAAATACATTTTTGCCCCCCCTCAGGCAGCAAAACCCAGGCTACCTAGAATTTATGCTCCGATTCACAGAAAGAAATATCAAGTGATTAAGTGGAACATTTTCTATTTGTCTCATGACATCAAATTAATATCACATTTTACCTTTTCCTTTACACATTCATGCCAGCGAAGGTTTGTCTCTTTTCATTTGAGTGGCAAGCGTGTCATGTGCGCCACATATGCATAGTGGAAGTGGTTGGTATGATTCAAGCTAGATGATGTGATTACGAAGTGGCCAGTGTCGTGGTGTATCGGAAGGGATTTAAATGTGGCCCTTACGCGCTAGAATGGAATTTATATCTTCTTCGTCTGGTCGAGAAGGGAGAAAGCTAGGGAACTTGACCGTGACTATGCAGCCTTACCGCCCATTATGTATCTAAAAGACATTCAACTAGTTTTTTGCATTGAAGTACTATATACATTCCAAAATACCGAATTGGGAAGAGAAATCACCACCATACTCTTCATTAACATTACAATTTGAGATCATAGTTCAGCCTTGCCTCAATCACTCACTTAACAAGCACTCTAAAGAAAGTCTATTTGCTTGGCTGAGTCTAATCATCGGATGGAAATTGATGATACATAAAAACGGTCGCACCTCAGAGTCATACACGTGTCATGATGATCTCAAGGAATTACGGACCCCAACGTTAGCCCAACACTGATCTGGCCCAAGCGATTCTAAGCCCGCCATATTCGGCTCGCCAGACGGGCCTGAACTCTTACAACAGCAAGGCCCACATGTCTCACAACAATCCTCAATACCCATAAGTCCTATTAAGGCATGTATCTCAAGGCTCAGCTTCGAACGGGCAACTACAACAGCTCTCTGCTTCAAATTAGGAAGCAAATACCATAGTACTTCCACACAGGGAAACTCCTTTCCACGGATTGCTCTTGGATTGAGAACTATCTCCCGCGTATCTAGAGCACAAGGCTAACATGAATCTTTCCTCCTACAACACAACTCCTAATTAGATAAGGATTTCCCCGAAGATCTCCTGTCTAAACTACGCCACGATGGCCTGGTAGAACCAGGCCTCTTGCACTATAAATAAGACATGAGGTTGGTAAGCTAAGGTACGCTACAAATTTCATGTTTACAGCATTACGCCTTCCTCAGATCCTTGTCTGACTTTAGCATCGGAGTGTCATCAGCCACCACAACGGTGATCCATGGCTCACATGCGTTATTTGTTCAGGATGACAGGTCAGTAAGACTAGGTCAAAGCATAAAGCGAAAAAACGACTGCATCAATTTAGCGCTGTCCATGGGGACGACAAAGTTCTTAACATTTCACTAGTGTTGTCTCCCTAAAAAACCTAGAGAGATGGAGATCACCAGGTCACGCAACAACGGAGAACAGGGGGAAACGTAAAACGCTTTGGTTGGCACAGCACCACTGCTTTCAGCGGCTCCGATCGTACACGGGCTGCAAACTCACTCATCTACACTGACGGCAACAACAAAGGACCCCGAATCGATGGCTATCATCTCAAATACAGCAAATAGCCAAGGCGGTGGAGGCTCTCACGTGAAAAAAAATCCACCACCTGCCAATGGAGATTAGGAGCATCACGTGCCTCCGTCTCCGGAGGATGACAGGGAGCAAGCATAGGAAAGCCAAGCTTCGCCAGTTCTCATTGGACTACGGGAAGCTGCGCGGCTAACGTTGAGCCTGCCGCCAGGACAGAAAGGCTCGGCTCTAGGAACCCCCTCCGTATAGGGGCGCACAATTCGGGGCGCATGAATTGTGTCGACACGCGCCACGGCCTGGACAATAGGGCCCAAACTATCTTCCTCATTCTATGACACAGAGGTAACAAACAAGTCTACATACAACATTTTCTTATAACGGCCAAGATCCCATTCGAGATGTTTCTCCTTCATAAGCGCCCACAGCTCCAACCTGCTATGTACAACCCAACATAACTCGCATTGCCTTGTTCCTGAAGAAGCTCCTCCTCGCGCACCTTCGCATCAACAAGTTCACGCTCTAATAGCTCCAACTTGCTAGTGAGCGCGTCTACCTGAGACTGCTTTGTGGCCAGACTGCTCTTCACAACACTAAGCTCATGTCATTCCAATTCGAGCTGATCCTTTGCCTTCCTCGCCTCTCGAGCATAGAATTCCACATCGGATTCTAACTATAGCTTCTGAGTAGCCCAGTCGGCCTCATTCGAAGTATTTTCTTCAGCTAGATACCGCAGTTCAAAACGCGTCTTAGCCGCAACTTCCTGCGCAACCTCTACTTCTCGGCGGGTCTGATCCAACTCTTGTTTGAGTCTATCCCTCTCGGACACCGCTTCTGATGGATCACGCTCAATGACCTCCAGACAAGCTCCTTTAGTCTCATCGGCCACGGTTGACTGATCCAGCCTCTTCTCCTCAACCTGCTTCTGTAGCTAATCAATTTCATAAAGCGCATCAGAATACAATGCCTGCATGTGCGAGAAGACACGCTCCATGGTGTATACCCTCTCACGAGCGACCTTAACTTTCGTCCCAGCAACGACCACCTGGCTCAAGTCAGACATACCCAGCATAAGGTACTTTAAACCTTTGTTCATACACCCTTTTAACGCATCCTCCTCGGGCTTCGGAACACAATCCATCAGCCACCTATGACGTCTACTTATATGTTCCTCGAAGCATTCTCCACGTCAACCTCTTGATGTCAGACCTGAGAGCTTATCCTTACCAAGTCTGGCGCAAACAAGCTTATCCACGTATCCGGACGAAGCTTTCTCGGATCAAGAATCACACCGCCACCACCCTTCGTAGTTGCCACTATTCACAGGTTCTCCTCCGAGGCTTTTCCCTCGACGACAACAACCGACCCATTATTGCGAGAGGGCTCGATCGGATCCGGAGGGAGAGGAAAAAATGAATTATCCAGAAGGTCATCCAACACTTCTAGCTGTGACTTGGAACGAGACGGTGAGCAACGCAGACTACATGAAATTTGCCATGTGCTACCACGACCACTTTCAGACTGCACGCCAGCGGAGCGATCAAAATCTACAACCTTAGGCGATTCCTCAAAGAAGCCTTCTATCGAAACAGTCCCATGCAAATCATCATTGGTAGAAGTCGCCATTGCAACCCGCACCAGACGTTCATTCAAAGCTTTGACCTGCGCATCGCTAAGGTTTGACCTGTCTATATTTCTTGCGAACCGCAGGTAGTCTTTCTCCAAGCCAGGCACATCAGACCCCGTGCTGATAGGCTGATCAAAGTCATGTACATCTCCCCCTAGAACGGGTTGTGCTGAGGGCAACCCAAATTGGACACGGGACCTCTTAGAACTCACGAACGAGGCAAGCATTTCAGACGGATCCTTCACATAGATAGAACGAGAGCTTTGGTTCCAGCAGCCCCTCTCTTCCAACTTAACTCGCGGCTATCGGTAGACAGTGGAGGCCACATGCTAGTTGTCCCACAACTTGCTACGAATGAAGTGGCATGAACTCTCGCTCGAGCAGACGACCCTTGCATCGAAAATACTTTGAATCCGTAGAGGCCAAGAAGCAATACTTCTGCCAGAACTTGAAATCATTGGGCAGATTCACAAAGCAAGCCGACGACGTCATCTTACAGACAACGCTACCCTTCAATCGGGGAGAAGTCAACAACTGAATTACTTGCGGAGTCATGCTAACGCCGGCCTCCTTAGCACTGATCAAAATCAGGAGGATGATCCTATATCCATTAGGGCCCAACTGGGCCAAAGGAATCCACAGATGATCCAAGAACTCTCAAATCACGTCAAGAACAAAAAAAATGCACTCTAGTTTGAAGCATACCACGATGCAGGCAAAGGAAACCAGCCAGAGGTAACATTAGCGTTTGGTTTTTCATCAGGAAATACAATGGCAGGTCCTCTGGGACCCCAAACTTCGTACGGATCTCGGCAAGGCCAGGCTCGGACATCAACTTGTCTTTGAAAAACTCCAGGCCCTTGTCCAAGGTTGGGTCATCGAGAAGGTTTTGTTGAGCCATGAAAAAGATGAACAATTTTTTTTAATCAGAACGATATCTTCAACAGCAAAAAAACTAGAAGAGTCAGAATCTACATTGCGAATGACCTAAATAGAGATTGGGTTCTTGCCTCTTTTTCGTTGGACCGACACACGTTTAATTAATGCAGCGCGCGGCTCAACCAACAATTTAGACTCAATCATCATGAGCGGCGCATTCCTTCAAGAGATGACGTAGCGAACCAATGTGACGACCCATTAACTCGTGGGGAGTAGATGATGATACATAAAAACGGTCACGCCTCAGAGCCATACATGTGTTATGATGATATCGAGGAATTACGGGCCCCAGCTCAGTCCAACACTGATCCGGCCCAAGCGGTTCTAAACCCGCCCAATTCGGTCCACCAGACGGGCCCGAACTCTTACAACATGCTAGGCCCACACGTCTCACAACTATCCTCAATACCCATAAGTTCCACTAAGGCAAGTATCTCGAGAATCAGCTTCGGATGGGCAACTACAATAGCTATCTGCTTCCAACTAGGAAGCAAATACCAAAGTACATTTCACACAGGAAAACTCTCTTCCACGGATTGCTCTTGAATTGGGAACTATCTCCCGCGTATCTAGGAGCACAGGGCTAACAGGGAACTTCCCTTTTACAACATGACTCCTAATTAGAAAAGGATTTCCATGAAGATCTCCTTCCTAAACTACGCCTACGATGGATTGGTTGAACCAGGACTCCTGCACTATAAATAAGATAGGTTGGTAAGCTAAGGTACATTACAAATTCCTTGTTTACAACATTACGTCTTCCTCAAATCCTTGTCTGACTTTAGCATCGGAGTGCCATCGGCTACTACAACGTTGGTTTGTGGCTCACATGCGTTACTTGTACAGGTCAGCAGGATTAGGTCAAAGCAGGGAGCGGAAAATGACTGCATCAGAAATGATACTGAAATCACTTCCAAAGACTCTACCATAGGGTAGGTCGTACTGACTACTCAAATGAAAGCTTCAGAGGAAGCATGGTGTTAAACAAGGTTCAAGAGCTAGATAAGCATTTCGAAGGACTAAAATTCCCTCTCAAATTAAGGAATGATGGTTACTGGAAGGCTGAAGGCCGACTCGATCAACCAATCAAAGGGCAAAGCCCCAAGTAGCCTTCTGATAAGTAACAAGGTACTCTGGGTAAATTCAATTCTCCAATAAGCTATCTGTTACGCCCATTTTTTACGTCTGGATTTGTTTACTAAGTCGGCAGTTTGTCAACATTTGGGTGTTGCGAGAATACTTGCGTTATTATTTGGAGATCATGGACCCTCCAATGGTAATAAATTTTGAGCGACCAGTGGATGACTTTGTCTTCCTATGTTTTTTTGTGGGTGTGAGGTATATCAAAGGGAAATCGTCCAAACTTTTATTTTTTACAACAAATTATTAATTATGCAGATCCCTTCTTTAGAAACCTTATTATTGTTTTATTGTTATTATTATTATTATCATCATCATCATCATCATCATCATCATTATCATCATCATCATCATCATCATCATCATCATCATCATCATCATCAGCATCATTATTATTATTATTATTATTATTATTATTATTATTATTATTATTATTATTATTATTATTATTATTATTATTATTTTGTAACTCATATGAACATAATCAATAATGAATAATCCAAACACATATATAAACTTGTATCTAGGAAGCTTACTTCGTTGGTTGTCAGGAGTTCACCATTTTATACAAAATTTCTTGATGAAGTGATATTCTTAACTCTGATATATTTTCAAATTTGGGATTAAATCACTGATTTTGCTTCTTTTCTAACTTGGACACAATTTATATATCTAGATATTTTTTTGTTGTTGGCTGGGATGGGTAAAGGTGATATTTTGAGCTGGTGTTGTGGCCCTTATGTCAATTGTTATCAATGTTGTTGTTGTTGCGATGGGTGTTGTGGTTATTCTCCTACCCACGATTCTTAATCAAAGCAAAAGCATGAGATCAACAAATCTGCTTTACTATCCCTAATCCTTGTAATCTACTAATTATTTAATATAATGTAATTTCACATGTTATCATATGAAACCCTTCTATCAAGTTAGTCTTGGTGTTTAAAATTATGGTAAATAACTTGGATTTTAATTAATTTTCTTTTTTCAATGTTAAGTAGATTTTGCTAGAAATCTAGCTTTTTAGTTGGCTTGAAATCGAGAATGACGAGTTGATTCATGAATTCAAGAATCCCAAAAATAATCTTATAAATAGGGCATCCACGATAAATAATCAACCACAAAAAAAAAAAAAACCAAACAAACATTTCTTACATGAAAATGCATGCAATTGCATTAAGGAACATGAGTGAAACATTATTTGAGATATTTATTTATCATATTAAACTTTTATCGTGCCAAAAACTTGACTCAAGACTAAGTATGTAACTATTAATTTATCAATATAACCATGACAAAAGATTTTCAAGGTGCAAACAAACACTAGAAATTCATGTGAGGGAATAAGGGCCTTTTAGTTTTCAGGCTGCATGGTCCATTATTTGAAACTTAAATACTCAAAAAAGACCCAAAAAACCTAATGCCAATTTAGTACCTCTTCATGTGCCACACTAAAACTCCAAAAATCTAGGTTTTGGGGTAGTGGTGGTGGCCATAGATGTTGGTGGTGGCCGGAGGCGGGGGAACTAGCTTCATAAGGGGTCAGGGTGGTGGCAATCGAATCATGGGTAACAGGTACCAATGATGGTGGTTGTAGGTGAAAGATTTGGTGGTGGTGGTGGTTGTGAATGAAGGAGGAAGAAGAAAGGTTGACAAAGATGAGAAAAGGGGAAGAAGAAGTCACGTGCAAGCTTTAAAAAATAGGTATTGAGTTTTTTGGGGACTAAACATGAAAGATAGCTTTTTGGGTACTATTCAAACATTTTCTAAGTAGTTTTTGTTGTTTTTGGAATTGGGTCTCTATAATGCCCGTGTTTCAAAGGGGTGGATTTTGAAGGTCTTGTTGGAGGAATTTTGTGTATCTAATAGCTCCTCGAAGACTCTTTGTACACTTTTACATTCATATTCCTAAATAAAATCATACCCTTTCTGCAATAAAATAAAAGGAGGGAAAATGTATTTTTCATTGTTTTCTAAATCTTTGGATAGAGATCAACCTTACGGTTGAGCTCAGGAGCACTTGAAAGCCTTCCTTTCAAGCTAAGTTCATATAGATTCAATTAGGGAAGAAGAAATTGAAGGTTTATTATAGTTTTTAGAGACTCGGTTGCCTTTGTTCTGGATCTCAGTAGCTCGTTCAAACCCTTGTACGTAGACCACTACACCAAAAACCCCTTTTAGCTACGCCAAGCTGGCCACGGTTCTAAACCGTTGGTTTATTTGCCACGGCCAAAAACCGTAGCTATATGTACCAACGGCTTAAAACCGTGGGTAAAAAAAACCTGGCCATGGCTTAAAACCGTTGGTATATTAGGCACGACTAAAAACCGTGGCTAATATTAGCAACGGCTCTTGACCATGGGCATAATTAGCAACGGCTCAAAACCGTTGCAACAAAAAACTTTAGCAACGGTTCTAAACCGTGGCTAGGGCTAGCAACGGCTCAAAACTGTTGGAAGATGCATAACTGTTCATTCAAAAGACCCTTTAATACATAATTTGGTTGTGTTCCAAAGATGCTTAGACACTAGTGCTCCATGATAGTGCTTGTGAACTTAGGGTGATGGGTGTGGGAAGAGTGCTTTTGTGATCTTGTCCTTGTGTATCTACACTATTGTTTTGTACAAAGATTTTGTGATCTTACCCTTACATACTTGTGCTTGCATGATACATTTTGTTTATCTTTGGACAGAGGCTACTTTTGAAGTACTTCCCAGGCTTAATAAAGTCAAATTTGACAGTGGCATTGTTGATGATCTTCTGTTTCTTGATATGCCACGTGAGTGCCGATTTCCTTCTGGAGTAATGGTGCTAGAATATGGAAAGGCGGTTCAGGAGAGTGTTTATGCTAGAATATAGTTTGCGACCAGCAGCAAGCTCGCATCAGTGCGTCCCTCGCAGAGCAGCAGTCCATCCCTCGTAGCAGCAGCAGTGATTCCCTTGCAGCAGCAGCAGCAGTGCGTACCTCGCATCATCAGCAGATTGTCCCTTGCAGTAAGTCCCAAAATCTGCTATTGTTTACTTTTTTTTTGTAGTATTTTTACGTCTTAGTTTTTAGTCTTTGAACACCACATTGTCTCTTCATATTGGAACTGGAATGTGCATAACTGAGTGAGTGGAGTGATGACATGATTTTTGCAGGAAAGTCCAATACAAATAGTAGTCGGGATTACAAAATCAAAGGAAGTCAAGTAGATAAATTCTTCCACTCATTTGGTGTCATTGCTGCCATTCTTGTTTGCAATACCTCCGGTTTGTATGCTAGACCTTATATGCTAGATCAACTTCTAGAAGCCATTTTGCAGTTCCAATTTCTCTTCCAGTGTTTTAGTCCTGTTTGTGTTTAGTTTTTTCCCAATAAGTTTTTCCCTCTCTTTTTTGTTAGGTTATGTGATGCAATCTATTTTGTTCACAACTTAAAATAGATAAGTTGAAGTTGATCGAGCTCTGTGTCACATCAGAATCTGAATTAAAAAGTGTAAGACAAGCATCAAATTATTACGATGATATTCTTATTCTTTCTGTCTTGTAATCTAATTTTTTTTCTTTTCAATTTCATTGATATTGTTATTTGAACTACAATTATAGGTCTCAACATCAATGAAAGACCTATGCTTCGATGTTTTTGGCGTTACAAAGGAAAAGAAAGACCCAAAGCTGTGAAAGGCCACAGAGGTAATTCATCAATCTTCCATGGCTTCTTAAAAGCTTCACACCTATATATGCATTTTTCTATGACCTGTTTTGTAGATATTATGTAATTTTTTCTAGTGTTATTGAGTAGAATGTTTTTTTTTCTTCATATCTATAACAGAACTGTTGGATGCATTATCTGGCAAAAGGAGGAAAGATCTTTTTTTGATGATTCTCTTGGTAACAATGAGATGGAACAGGCAAGGAAGGGTCTTCCTTCAGAAAATCTGGTAGATATTGCAGCACTGAAGTCTGTATATGAGGACTCTATTTGTGACACGAAGACAGGAGAGGCACGTGGGACAACCCTGGTCGAAACTGAACTGTGCAATAGTTTCTCCTGTGTGAGTCTTGTTTCGCAGAATCTGATAGCTGCTCATATTGAGCCTGAGTATAAATTTATCTACTCTGTCATACCCTGATAGTTTGACATACCCTGGAACAGCTGCGAGGAACGATTGCAGGGTCGAGACAGACCCTGGAATAACTGCAAGGAACGACTGCAGGGACAGTCGTGGTGTCGCGAACAGGGCGAGGCGGTGTTTGCTGGCTGATGGCCTGTTGCTGCGAGGCAAGTTGCAGCCAGACGTCAACATGCTGCCTGGGTACTGCAGGGTGTGCTGCTTAGTGTGGCAGTGCGAGTGCGGGCTGGGCTAGAGCATTTGTGTGTGACAGTTGCTGCTTTGGAAGGTTTTGTTGGACTCAACTTGGAAATTGGGCAGGTTTGGTGTTAAACTTCTCAATTTGATTTATGGGTGTTTGGTAAAATTTTGTATTTATTTGGAAGTTTTTGTCCTTTAAACAGGATGCTACCCCATCCAAATTTGCAGATAAAGTTTTTAAACTTTGAAAACCAGTCCAGAAGGCAATGAGTTGAAAGGACTGGATTATCAGGTTAAAGGTGTTAAGACACTGGTTGAGCTTTTTACTTGGGAATACTGAAACAAGTAAGACTAATATAGTGTAGCTATTTTTTCCTTTGTTTTGAGAATTTATTGTGAATATGTAGATGTTTATTTCTTTATTCAGCTGAATCTTGTTTTGGAGAAGCACATGAGGGTACGGGTTTCACTGGTAAGGATAGGCCATTTACTAAATAGAACTGACATGAAATATGGACATGACATGGATATGACAACTAAATAGAACTATGACAATGTATGATAAAAAGAGATACTTACTATTTTGTTATATATTACAACATGGTAAGAGCAAGTGTTATAGTTGGAGCTTCCTTATTTCTTTCATATTCACTATGTCCTTAAGTCATTTCTTTTAACTTAAAAAGGAGATTACCTAATATATATAATTTTTTTTTAATATCAGAAAATGAAGCATTTGTATTCATATTGTGTAAAAGGTGGGAGGAGTGGCAAAAATATGCTGAAATACTGTGTCATTGAGAATGAGATTACCAAATACCAATTACATTGTGTTTTTTCATTATAGAGCACCGACGAATGATTCCTATGATTAGCTACATCACAAATTCACTTCAATAGATAAGCAAATAATCTAACCCCTACCCTTCTTATGCAAGGAACTCATCTCTTCTTGCATAGTTTTCATCCAACTATCTTTATTTTTATGATCTAGTACTTTTTGAAAATTTTATGGTTCACCTTCTTCTATAAGGAAAACATACTCATAATTGGAATACCTCTTTGAAGGTTGACACTTTCTGGTAGACCTTCTTAATTGAGGCTCTACTATTCTTGCTGAAGGGGTTGCTCTTCATGCGCAGTTTCATCTGTTTCTATATGATCATCATTAACAACTTCATTTTCTGGCATATGGTCACCAACTATATCATCTTACGTCTCTCTCCCATTTTCAACATGCGACAAAGGAGGAGGAAGTGGTGTAAGATTTGCTACCTCATTATTTATCTGCTTGGGCTTCTCAATTTTTTCAAAATCTGCAATGGTATATGTGATCTTCATAAAATACCACATCTCTGCTTCTAATAATTTCTTATTCTTAGGATCCCATAATCTGTAGCCAAACTGTTCATCTCCATAACCAATGAAATATATGGAGATGTCTTCTCATCAATCTTTAATTTCTTCTCCTTTGGTACATGAGCAAATGCTTTACAGCTAAAGACCTTCAGATGAGAATATGAATTGTCTTTCCTTCTCCACACTTTTTCTGTAATGTCACCATCTAAAGGAAATGAAGGAGACCCGTTGATGAGATAACAAGTTGTATTAGTAGCTTCAGACCAGAACTCTTTTGGCAATTTAGCCATGTGAAAGATGCATCTCACATTTTCTACAATAGTCCGGTTCATTTTTTCTGCTTCCCCATTATGGTGTAGAGTGCCAGGAACTGTCTTTTCATGCAGTATACCAAGCTTACTACAATAAGCTTTAAATTCATTTGATGTGTACTCGCCACCATTATCACTGCGGAGACACTTCAAAACTCTACCTGTTTCTCTTTCAACCTTGGCATAAAACTGCTGGAATATCTGAAAAATCTGGTCCTTAGATCTTAGAAAATATATCCACACCTTTCTTGATGCATCATCAATAAATGTTTAGAAATATTTACTACCACCAAGAAAATCTACTTCAATGGGTCTACAAACACCAGTGTAAACCAAATCTAACAAGCCATATTTTCTTTTTGATAATCTACGAAATGCAACTCTATAATGTTTACCAAATAAACAATAATCATAGAGGTTAAGAGGAGTACCTTTCAATGAGGGAATTAATTTCTTCTTTTCTAAGAGTTGCATACCTTTCAATGAGGGAATTAATTTCTTATTTTCTAAGAGTTGCATACATTTCTCACTAATGTATGCAAGTCGCCTATGCCACAAGTTTGTAGAAGAACCATCTTCAGCTGCATTCAAACCAGCCTTACACAATTTCACCTGAGTCTTGTATAGTGTGCAATATGCCTTACCCTTTGCCACAACAAGTGAACATTTGGTAAGCTTTTATGTACCATTACCAAAATAATTAATATACCATTGTTTATCCAAAACAAGTCCAGAAATCAAGTTCAAACGATTGCATATGATGAAATACCAAATCATCTAACCATTGCCTGATGTGACCAATAGCCTTTCTGTTTAATTTCTTCCAGTCTTCTTCTGACATATCCTTTGGTTTAGCTGCATCTCTCTCAATTGGAGGGTTCAAATCCTTACAGTATAATATGTCTTTCATCATGGCTTTCCAAATAACATAGTTTGAGTCATTAAGGCTAATCATCATTGTATTGTTGTTATTCTCCATGTCAACTATCTTAATTGATAATCACCCAACAATTGCTCTTATTCCACTTTGTTGGGACAAATACCAATAAAACAATACCAAGGAAATAATATAAAGCAATAATAAATGAGACACAAAGATTTACGTGGAAAACCCTTCAATGTGAAAGAAAAAACCACTAGACAAATCCGAGAGAATTCACTAATCAAATAAGAAGAAGTACAATAACTTCTCAAGCTTTTTGCCCAAAGCTTGAGTAATACAATGAGTAAATAACACCGGTTACCTCATAGCAGATTAACCCAAAAACTCCTTCAACTTCTTCTACCAAATCAATCGACAAAACTAAGTCGATATCGCAGCCACGCATCACACTTTGTCGCACAAAATCGCGCCCAAAGAATCAGACACAAAGTCACCGTCCACGCGCACACAGCCGCACCAAACACCAAAGAGAATACTATGTTCTCTGTTGCTTATTCACACAACAACTTCTCTGAAAACACTATGAATAAAACTCTGTTTTATGCACCTATTTTTAATTGTTTGCATTCGCCCAACACTGCCTCAAATAAAACTTTGTTTCTATTTAATTAACCAGCTGCCAACTCATTCCTTATTCAAAACAAAAACTTTGTTTTGTTTTTTAGTGAAAACCTTTTTCCTTATTCAACTAAACTTAAAATTATGTTTGATTAATTTCTAAAGTTGAATCCACCCTAATGGACTGGACCTCAACACATATGGTAATAATATCGGTGAGGTTATCACTTGAAGATGAGGTTGCCTTCAGAATGCATTCTGTATGTACTGCAACAGGTGAGGGAGGATAGCTTCTTCTTTGAGTCCCAGAAATTCTGAGGTTTTGACATATCATATGGTACATTATCTAAATTTATATCATTTGTTTGTGTCGGGTTTTACCCATATCATTATGCTCCTTTTGCATCTGGTCTCAAGCATTTGATCAATCTAGAAATTACATTTTCTTGGAGAGCCATTTAAACCTTTTGATCAGCTAATGGGAAACTACCAGCTGCCAGGTTCTTTATTTTAATTCATTTTTATCATATGGTTAAAATGGAGTTCTTTTATGAGTGATGCACTTAAAACTCAGCATTATGTTTATATTTCACATGCTCCACTTCAGCACTGTGAGACAAGGACAAAAAGTCCTTTGTTAAGAAGAATCAGAGATGGAGTTTGAGTCAAACTCTTCTCTCTTGTTTAATAGCAGCAGCACATACAACGTAGAAAGACACACAAAGATCAGCAGCAAATTAACGTGATCAGCAGTATAGACGTTGCAGCGTTGAATAGGCTGCGAACACAGCGTGAAATAGGCTGCAAATATGGCGTGATTCGGTGTGTGAGGCGTGAAATAGACTGCAAATATGGCATGATTCGGTGTGTATGGCGTGAAATAATAGCCAAGTAGCAGTGGCGGAGTCAGAATTGTTAACAAAAATGGGCAAAAAAAAAAAAAGTTTGAAAATGCCAATTTACCGGTTGAACGTAGTTTTCACCAAATGAAGATTTTTTTTCTTTTTTTAACTCTCAACAAACCCACCCTCACTAACCCTCCCACTCTCTCTTCTTCTCCTTCTCTTATATTTTCTCTCCCTCACAAACCCTCTCTCACTCTGTAATTTTTCAACTTCGCCTCACATCTCATTTCTCTTATATTTTCACTCACAATTTGCTCAACTTCGTAGTAGTTGGCTATATCGAACCCCAAAACACAAACATATCAGTAGCAGAGATTTGTATAGAAAGTGGGGGGGGGGGAAACCTAAACTTTTAAAATAATCAATAATTTAATTTTTAGTGGAGTCAAGAGCCTAGATTGTATACAAAATGAGACAATCTAAACTTTTAAAGAGGGCAATATAAAAAAATATGAGTAATTTAGTGAGATTTTTCAGAAAGATAAGGGGGCAACTGACCCCCTTAGCCAAAGGGTAGATCTGCCCATGCCAAGTAGAAGGATTGAAATCGAGTTATTTCGGGTATTCATCGTTTGCGAATTTCGTCAAACTTTTGGTGGTATTGTTTGTTTGAGATTGAGTAATTTTAAGGATTGTAATCTTCAAGTAAGTGTTCACATATCAATAAAATAGTTACAAAGTCGTCGTCCATGGAGTATGCAAAGTCGAACCACGAAAATCTCGGTGTCATCTTTATTTTTTGCATATTGCTTTGCTTCTTACTTGCATAACATTTTTAGCCATTCATTATCACCACCTAGGTCTTAGACTTGTGTTTAAAATTATTTGCATTAATTGATGTTTTGGACTAATTGTTCCTTCAAGTATTTCCCTTACAAGCACTACAGGACATTGATGACTGACCCATCATCTCCATTGAGTTCTTTCTACCCAGAAGGTAAACTGGTTCAATAGCTCGCGTCTTCCCATTACATTCTCTTTTCTTTTGCAAGAGTATCTGAATATGTTTTTGAACAGACTTTGAAATTGACATGCATTGTAAACATTTTACCTGTCAGGTAAGATCAAGTTCAATATCTCAAAGAATCTTACTGTTTTAGAAAATGCTTTATCATATAAACTACTAAGGTTTTCACATTTTGAGGAATTCAGGGTGTTTCCAAATTGCCATTTATCAATGAGCGAAAACTCTTGTCCAGAACGAAGAAGGTTGAAAACACTTTATGTTTCATCCCATTCTTTTCATACTGCTATTCACTTTTTATGTCGTTAATTTAAGGAAACACAAACAGTCAATTTCCTAGTAGAAATTCTAATTTGCTAGAATTTCCATATCTGGTTTTTTTAACTCAGTTTGAAAGTGTGCAGGATTGTTTACGTGACTCTTTTAAATAAATAAAAAAGTACATAATGGTACCTAAAATTATTTTCTCTTTCTTGTTTAGTACCTAAACTAACTTATTTACAATCTAGTAGGGGTGAGCACGGGCGTGATGGGATAGGATGGACCTCATCTCGATCCCATCCCGTTGTTTTATCTTCGGGACGTACCTCATTCCATCCCAAATGGATTCAAGACGGGATGTGATTATATGTACCAAAAAATTCTCTGCAACAACAAAATTATTCAAGTCCAAAATTCACACCAAACATCATTCAACAACATAATACTACATGATTCAAGTCTTACACATGAGCTACATCAATAATTAAGCCTGAAATACTTAATACTACAAGTACATAATCATCAACAACATCAAGAATCAAATCAAATTTAATTAAAACATTAAAATTTATAATAAATAATATTAAATAAATAAGTGCAAGATAAAAAGGGATGGGCGGGATTGAAAATCTTCATCCCGATCCCATCGATCCCACTCTAGATTGTGACGAAACGAGATGAGTTTGATCAATTCCAAAAGGATTTGAAAAAAAATCGGGACAAGATCGAGATCGCGGGATGGGATGTCCACCCCTAGAATTTAGTAACTAGTTTCGAAAAAATTCAAAACCCTTGCACGCGAGTCTTCTTCTTCCCCGTTCTCATCTCATCTTCATTCAACCACTGCGACCAAGCACCGACAACCATCACACCTCTGACCCCTTATGTGGTTAGGTCCGCGCCAGCGAGCCATATTCGGCCGTCAAAACCTTTATTTGTAGAGTTTTAAGGTGGAACATGCTCCTCACATTCACATGTTGCATGTGCAGAGGTGCCAAATTGACAATAAGTTTTTTTTGTATTAAGTTTTAAACAGGTTCATCCTGACATTTGCTGTTTTTTTTAACTCGATTCATAGCTTGTTGCATTCTATTAAATTTTTCTGATTCCTGATACTTTCATGAAAATGGAAAACCAAATCATAGATCTCTTGAGACTACTTTTTTTTTTTCTCCTTTCATAATTTATGGTACCAACATTTAGGACTATTCTAGTTGATGCTAAATGGTCCATTTCCAATGTTTTTATTTTTACAGGAAAAAGAACAAGCCAGAAATTGTGTCATGTTTGATTTGCTATATGTACATACAAGTCATCCTTTGGCCATGGAGATTTCTTCGTACTACCAACTATCTTATCGATTACCATTAGAAGAAAGATACCATGTGAGATTGATACAACTGCCAGGTCAGTTACTATGACTAGTGCTTTAGGACCCAGCAATAGTTTGGTTATTTCAGTTTGTTTCAATTTGGGCAAATGTAGGTTCAAATGGAAGTGTTAATGAGCAAAGATGTATAAAAAGTAAATGACATTCTGACATTATAAGTTATGCAATTTAAACTGTAATTGGTGCAATACATCCCCAAATGAATCATCCTCATCCTAAAAAGTAATACTGAAGCACGACAATGTGTCACTCCGAATTATCGAGTTTGTCTTGTGCAAGTATTTCCTTCACGAATTAAAAGGCTGAGAAACACTGAGAATGACGAAGTTTTGTTGGTCTCAACATCCTGCTACTGTTTATTGTGTATGAGGTTTCTTCTTCTTTGCTGCCACCCACCATTATTTTTCATAATCAAGGTTTGATTAATGCATCTTGGTTTGCACTTTTCAGGAATGCTACTTATCTCAATCTTCAATATCATCAACACATTCCAGAACCTCCAAAAGGAGTGGTAATGCCTGCAAACATCTAACTATGTTTTTTCTTAGAAAAGATTAAATATGTGTATGTCAAAAGCAGGGACTGCTGATTATGACCAGTATGGTAAATGTTAAGGTATGTATGTAATAAGGACACATGTACAAAGGAATCTAAATGGTTCAAGGATCCATTAAAAACCTTGTTGATCCTTAAAAAACAAAAGACACATTTTTCAAAAGAATTCAACTTCGACGCACAGAATCAAAGTTTATAGCTGATAAAACATATAATATTGTAATGTTCAGGCATGTCCCTGATTAGGGGGTTTCTTTGTCCAAGATTTTAGGGGGGTGGCAAACAAAAAAAATTTTTATCCGAGTTAGTAAAATAAGAAAAATACAACTATAAAAATACATTGTATATACCTAATTAAATTAAGTGTAATCCAATTTTATGCAAAATAAAGTTACAATATCAATAACCTTAGCAAGGGAAACGAGCGTAATAATTAGAATATATAACTAAAATCACAAAATAATTAGGATAAATATCTAATTGAAGCTAAAAAAAATCGAAAATTTACGAACATAATAAGATCCTAATACATTTCATGAAAAAATGTTTATATGAGACTCAAATTTTGTACAAATTGGCTAGTGACATATATTTTCATTGAATTCTTTAGTTATTATTTTAGATATTAATTTCAAATATTTTTTTGCTTGAAGGTTTTACACCACTTGCGAACTAACAATTCATTGCTTTAATGTTTACAATTACATATAAAATTGAGTTGAAGACAAAAAAAGTAGGGAAATGTCACAATGACAAAATTGTATAGACATAAAGAAATCATATGCTCCGAGAGGACCAAAAATAAATTTTTATTAAACTAAATAATTTTGTAATATTTGCAATTACTATAAATTTGTATTGAAAAAAAATTTAGGCGAGTAACAATGATAAAAATAGCAATTATCAATAACCATCAATATGTATAGTGAATAGCCATAAAAAATATGCCCTCGATGAGTATCGAACTCGGGTTGTTTACAAAAATTTACAAACTTTGAACCACTACACCAATAGAAATATGTAAATCTAGTTTAATGAACAATGTACATATTGTATTATACATTATAAAATTAATTTTTTTTAATGATTACATATATAATAAAATTATTTTAAAAGTTGAGGTAGGACAGCTGCCCTCCCTCGCCCCTTAATAAGTCCGCCCCTGGTTATATAGATATACAGGCTCAACAGCCAAAGAAAATGGACGAAAAGACTCGTGCTACCCGATGCACTTGTAATCTCTTTCCTCTGGACAAAAGTTTATTTTTTCCAGAGTAATATTATTTCTCCAACCTCTTGATCACTGGGTTCCACAAATCTCTCTTGCTATAGCCTCCTTAAATGAAAAGGCTGCTTTAGGAAGAAAAACAAAATTTGAACCCGTCTAATTGTCGAGGAAAACAGTGAGGGACTCCACAGGGGGAGGGGGAGTCATCCATCCCTCTAGGATGCGTATTTGACTTTTCAATACATGCATCCCAATGGTTCAAAATGCACATCCCAGGGGGAGTGGACAGCTCCCCCTCCCCCTGTCTCGCTGTTTTCCTCGCCATTTCCCTCGCCAATTAGAAATTTTCTCCTGAAACCACAACTTAAGCAGAAGAATATTTTATTTCAGTTTTGTTAAAAAAGAAAAAAAAGAAAGAAAGAAGTCGTATGCATATTTTGTAAATGGGGAAACATCGAGTGACTCTTTACCATGAAACCTAGTCTCAATATTTGTTCCTCCTTTAACTCGTCTTTCTCTTGTCCCAACCCCATTAAACTTCCAAAGAAACCTGCTTAAGAGTATTCTCGAATCTCGATTTGCCCCTTTTGTTCCACTTTCTCCAATCTCTCCAAGTATCATCTTCTCGAGGCGTTAGGATGGGAATTACATATGATTTGTTCAAGCACCTGTATCGAATCTATTCTACAGTGTATGCTACGCTTATCTTTGGTTGAATCAATCAATTCATTAGCTAAAAGTACCTACTGCCATCACTCTTAGAAAGATGCCAGCTTTTCATTTAGAACCTCAATTATTAGTAGAACAGAAATTCTAAGTGTCGAGGAAATGAGCGAGGGAAGTGAGGTGGCGGAGGTGGGAGCCGCTTATCTCATTCGAGATGCATGCGTTGATTTTTTTGCACACACATCTCGAGTGAGATGAACGGCTTTCACCCCCACCACCTCACTCTCCTCGCCCATTTCCTCGCTGTGTAGAATCACGTTCATCTCCTAAGGAAACTTGAACCTCGTGAGTGCAAACATATGCATGCCTTGAGATACGGTTTTTAAGACACTGCTAACAACATCAAGACATAATTTTAACTCTTTTGGCTATGACATGTCACTAGACCTCACGTATTTCCAATTTAGGAGATGCTCCCCATCTTTTTGTCGAGATGATTAAGATGATAGTAACTTTTAAACTTAAACCATATTTAGAACATTTCATTAAGGAATCTCTCACCCTCACCTCACTTTTATTTTTGTTTGTTTTTTTCATTCTTCTCTGAATTATAAACAGGTTTTAAGTCCTTACGACATTAAACCATTCCCTGTGTTATGGCAAGAAGACAACAGCAGCTGACATCAGCAAGCCAGAGAGGTGAGGAACATCATTAAACAAATAGCTGGGTGAAGAGTAGATGATACTGAAAATCTAATATATTAAGGGCACTCTGAAATCTAATTTACCATTGTCCTTTTACGGTAGAACTTAAAATGTGTCTGAAGGATAGTATGGATGCATTGAAACTCTCGTTTACCAGATAAATTAAATGTGTAGTTCATTTAGCAGTAAAGATTTACTTGAAGAGTAATGCTAAGGTGGCTCCCATGGTCTCGCAGGTGGACTGACCTAGTTACCCTCATTCTGTTGTATCCAGGTGGTAAAACTGCCAATCTAAAGATAAATAAATCATTTATTTTGAAACTTGGTATTGTTCTTCATGATGCCAAGGACTGTGATTCCCTTTGGTAAAACTCAATAGGAATGGTGAAATTTCACACGAGTCACTCAGCCATGTTATGGAAATCATAACCAGGGGCGGATCTACAGCTTGGGTAAGGGGGTCAATTGACCTCCTTAGGTTTTTAAAAAACTCTATCAGAGCATATACAATTTCATCCTTTGCCCCCCTTAAAAATTCCATCTTGCCCCTCTTATAAAACTAAGAATTACAATAACAAATCTCGTATCACAATTGAACGAAAAAAATTGATTCGCCGCCTCTAATCTCCGCCTCCACACCTTCGGTCCTCAACAATAACTTCTTCTCCGTCCCTGCAAAACAAGGTGAGTTTGTTTGATTATGGATTCTAAATAAAATCAACAGGACAACAACAAAATAATCTTAAGCTTTAACATCTTTTCCTACCTTGGTATTTGT
This sequence comes from Berberis thunbergii, assembly GCA_003290165.1. Taxonomy (NCBI): domain Eukaryota; kingdom Viridiplantae; phylum Streptophyta; class Magnoliopsida; order Ranunculales; family Berberidaceae; genus Berberis; species Berberis thunbergii. Next base: position 27,417 of record QNQO01000471.1, on the reverse strand, counting down.
CTCCCTCTTTGGCGATCCAAAATTGAAACAAGGAGATCAGAGAAAGATCCGAGAGATCATAGCAGGATCTCAGAGAGATGTGAGCCAGATCAGAGAGATCTGAGCGAGTTCATAGAGATCTGAGCGAGTTCATAGAGATCTGAGCGATAGATCAGAGCGATCAGAGCGAGATCGATCATCAAAGAGGGATCTGAGCGAGAGATCAGAGCGAGATCGATCATCAAAGAGGGATCTGAGCGAGAGATCAGAGCAAGAGATCAGAGCGAGATCGATCTCAGAGACATCAAAGAGGGATCGATCTCAGAGAGATCAAAGAGGGATCTCACTGAGTCTGATGAAGAAGAAAGCAAAGTCCTTGATCTCTCTGACTCTGAGTCTGATCTCTCTGAGTCTGATGAAGAAGAAAGCAACCTCTTCGATCCCACCGAGTCTCTCACTGAGTCTGATCTATCTCACTGAGTCTGATGAACTGATGAAGAAGAAAGCAAACACTTCCATCAGACAAACTCTTCCGATTTCTTGATCTCCTCGATCTCTTGATCTCTCTGATGAAGAAGAGTGAGCTTGAGTGAGATGAAGAACAGTCAGCTTGAGCTTTCGAGTGAAATGAGATGATGAAGAGTGAAGCTTGAGCTTTCTGTTTGAGTGAGGTGAAGAAGACTGCGTTTGAGCGAGAGGAAGAAGGTGTGAAGTGAGGGCGGCTTGACCGCTTGAGTGTGGCTGTGGGTTTGGTTTGATAAAAAAGAGAAATGAGGCTTGAGGTGGGTTTGATAAAAACAGAGAAATGAGATTCAGATGAATGAAAAAGGGTTTGATAAAAACAGAGAAATGAGATATAGATGAATGAAATTATGAAAGGATGGTTATTTTTAAAATTATTCAAAATATTATTTTAATCAATCAAATAAAGGGTAAATTCTTTTTTTCTATTTCATATTTGTTAAAGCTTTAATGAGGTATTTCATATTTGTTTAAGCATCTAATTTATTATCTTATCTTTATACAGGAATATTTCATATTTGATTTTTAATTTAATTTAATTTGTTTATTTGTTTAGGCTTTGACAAAGTGGGCATTTGATCCTTAAAGCTTAAGTGAGTATTTAATTTCATCTGCTGAAAAGGCCATTATCTCAAGTTCTTAATATTTGGTAAGGTTTCTTCTCTTTCATGTATTAATTATTGATTTACATTACAAATTTGATAATCTAGGATAGCATTTATTAATATGAATATTGGGATTGTGTTGTTGTATTTGTGTAGTTAAATATTTGAGCATTTGTGCGACGAGTCATGGATAGATACTTTAAAAGAATAAATGATGTGAGTTCTAGTTCTACTGCTCAGGCTGTTACTGATAGGTCTGATAATGAGCTTCCTAGTTCCAAAAGGAGTTGTATTGAGACTAAGTTTGATCCAAAAACTCTTCCAGCAGACCCTGGATTACGTAAGTCAATCAAGGAGTATCATCCCAACATAAGGGATGAAATTCGAAGAACATACTTGCAAAAAGGTCCTTGCCAACCTCAGACACATAACTTTAAGCAAACTTTGCAAGGAAAAGTCTTACGGCGTTTCAATCCTTCATGGTTTGATTAATTTCCTACATGGTTAGAGTATAGCATAGAGAAAGAGGCTGCATACTGCTTGTGTTGCTACCTTTTTAGATCCGAGAGTAAAGAGCATGTGGGTACTTGTGATGCTTTTGTCGTTGAAGGATTTACCAATTGGAAGAAAAAGGATAAGTTACAAACACATGTTGGAGGGTCTAACAGTGATCACAATAAAGCTTGGAGTAATTGTGAAGCTTTAATGAATCAACAACAACATCTTCGAACTGTTGTGATTAAGCAAACAAATGAAGCTCGAAATGATTACAAGGTTCGTCTAAATGCTTCTGTTGTTTGTATTCGATTTTTACTCCGACAGGGATTAGCTTTCCGTGGTCATGATGAATCTTGTGATTCAAACAACCGAGGGAATTTCTTGGAAATGTTACATTTTCTTGGTGATCACAATAAAGACATCAAAAGGGTAACTTTGGATAAATGTCCTGGGAATCTCAAATTAATAGCACCGAAAATTCAAAAAGATATTGTGAATGCTTGTGCAACCGAAACCACAAATGTTATCATTCAAGACCTTGGAGATTCTTTGTTTTCTATATTAGTTGATGAAGCTCGTGATGTATCAATTAAAGAGCAAATGGCTTCCGTGATCCGTTATGTGGACAAACACGGGCATGTGATTGAAAGACTTTTAGGTATTGTACACGTTTCTGACACTTCTGCTATATCCCTAAAGGCATCAATTGACGCTTTATTTTCCAAACACAAGTTAAGCATTTCAAGACTACGTGGCCAAGGGTACGATGGGGCAAGCAATATGCAAGGTGAGTTCAACGGTCTTAAAACATTAATCTTAAAAGAGAATGGAAGTGCATTTTATATTCACTGCTTTGCACATCAACTTCAATTAGCACTTATTGCCGTTGCAAAGAATGAGGATTTCATTGTTTTATTATTCTCTTTGATCACGAGTGTTGTGAATGTGGTTAGTGGCTCATGTAAGCGTCATGATATTCTTTTAGAAGCACAATCTATTAACACTCTAAAAGCACTTAAAAGTGGTGAACTTGCAAGTGGAAGTGGCCAAAATCAACAATCAACTCTTAAAAGAGCCGGAGATACACGTTGGGGCTCACATTACAATACTTTGATAAGCTTGATTAAGTTGTTCAATTCTATCATCGATGTGCTTGAGTGCATTAAGGAGACTTCAAAATATGCTGAGCAAAGAGTTGAAGCATGCACTTTATTAGATTCACTACTATCTTTTGATATTGCATTTGGACTTCATTTGATGAAAAATACATTAGGAATCACAAATGAATTGTCACAAGCATTGCAAAGAAATGATCAAGATATTGTGAATGCCATGAGTTTGGTCATAGTAGCTAAGAAACGCTTACAGTTGATGCGAGATGATGGATGGAATAATTTGCCAGATGAAGTTTCCTTGTTTTGTAGCAAACATGTTATAGAAATGCCTAACCTGGATGAATTTTATGTTGCTCGGGGACGGTCACGACGTAATGTTGAAAAAGTGACAAACATGCATCGTTATTGGGTTCAGTTATTTAATGTTGTTATTGATTTGCAACTTCAAGAACTCAACAATCGTTTCAATGAAGTGAATACTGAATTGCTTTTATGTCTTTCATGCTTGAGTCCAAATGATTCCTTCTCGAATTTTGATAAGGGAAAATTGATTCGTTTTGCTCAGTTTTATCCAAGTGATTTCTCAGAAGTGCAACTTGATGCTCTTGATAATCAGTTGGAGACATTTATCATTGATTTGAGGTCGAATAGTGAGTTCTTGAATTTGACAGGAATTAGCAATCTTGCTGAGAAGATGGTAAGGACAAAAAAATATTTTGTATCCTTTGGTCTATAGGCTTATTACTTTAGCCTTAATATTACCAGTTGCAACTGCCAGTGTCGAGAGAACGTTTTCTGCTATGAAGATTGTTAAGAATCGATTACATAATCGTATGGGTGATCAGTGGATGACAGATAGTTTGATTACATATGTTGAGAAAGATATATTTAATGACATCGAAGATGAGGTGATTATGCAGCATTACCAGAACATGAAAACCCGCAGAGAGCTTTTACCTAAATCTACAGCGCATCTACATTGACTCATTATGTATGTTTATCTTGTAAACTTTTAAAACTCTATTTTAATCATATTTATCTATTTATTTTAGAAAGTAAATTATCTATAGTTTTTTTGCCCCCCTTTATCTGCAATCCTAGATCCGCCCCTAATCATAACCATAAATTCTTATAAAGTTTGTTAACAGCTTGACTTTGCTATTAATTTTCTTTAACCTGCTTATTTGATGTTTAACTTTTCTTATGCTATCATTTATATATATATATATATATATATATATATATATATTTTTTTTTTTTTTTTTTCAGGCCTCAAGTGCCAGGTGCAATATCTGGCCGTCGTTTGGCAGCTGAAGCTCATAAATTACTCAAGAACACTCTCCAAATCAATCCCATCATGTCTGGATCATTAGATGATCACCCTAACCGTACAAAAACAGGCGCAGACCATCAGGACCTCCAGGATACGAGAAAGGTTTTATGGATGCTATCCAATCCAATCCGGACGTGTCTGGATCACCAAACGACGGGGTTAAACCTGCAGGACCTACAGGATAAGAGAGAGGATCTATGGACACTATCTGAGCCAATCCCAATGTGTCTGGATCACTAAATCATCATCCTAACCACCATGCTACAAACAACAGGCTCAGACCAGCGGGACCTAGAGGGTTTATGGATACTATTTGAACCAATCCCAATGTCTCCGGATCAGTAAACCACCACTTGAACCACCATGCTACAAACAAGATGTCCAGACCAGCTAGCCCTTCAGGATACGAAAGAGGATACATGGATACTTTCCGAAGCAATCAAGTGAATCTGGCTCTTTAGACCACCACTGTTAGCCTGCCATGCTACAAACTATAGACCCAGGCCAGCAGGACGTCCAGGAAATGAGAGAGGATTAAAGGATTATCCAGCAGGACGTCCAGGAAATGAGGGAGGATTTAGGGATGACCCCATCCAGTATTATGGACTAAAGAACAATCGCAGAAATGTGACTAGTAGCTCTTCAAGGAGGCCTTCTTTCAACCAAAGTCAAGGGAACAGAGAGATTTTTAGGAGACGGGATGACTGAGTCACCATATAAAGACCAGTATCATAATGGGCATAATAGGATGTCTAACTTGACCATTGAAGATGTAAGCTTGCGAACACGTGCAGCCAAGGATGATGAATGCTAGGTACCCATACACCCAAAGTCACAGCAACTTATGGTGAATGTTGGAGAAGTCCCGCCGCCACCAGCCAATTGGATCAAGAAACCAATTTACAGAAATGCTGGAGTCCATTTCAGACAACAAGAGTCTATGTCGTGTGGTGGGTATGAGAGTGTTAGAATCTGAGACAGATTGTGATATGAGAAATTTCTGTATATTACACACTGAAGAATTATACAATGTACATTGTTTATATAGACATTCTAATGTCTGATTAGCTAGCAAAACAGACTAACAGACATACTAACAGACAGCTTAACAAACTAACAAACTGATGTACACTTCTTGATTCCTATTGCTTAACATGCTCCCTCAAACTAAGTGTAGATGCATCCATTACACTAAGTTTGTCACGTAGTAAGAAGAACCTGGAACGACCAATTGCTTTAGTGAAAACATCAGCAACTTGATCAGTGGCTGGAATATGATGAACATGAATAGCCTTACGAGCAACCTTTTCACGAACAAAATAAATGTCAATCTCAATATGTTTAGTTCTAGAATGAAGCACTGGATTAGCACTAAGCAAGACAGTGCTCTTGTTATCACACCAGATAGTCGGAGTTGAGCAATCAATCCTCAACTCATGAAACAGAGTTTGCAGCCATGTTAATTCAGCAGTAACAGATGCTAGACTTCTGTATTCTGCTTCGGTGCTGCTTCGAGAGACAGTGCTTTGCTTCTTAGAAGACCAGGATATGAGATTATCACCCAGATACACACAATAACCCGAGGTAGATCTCCTATCATTAGGATCAGATGCCCAATCAGCATCACAGTATCCACTTAACCGAAATGAAGGAGTAGGAACAATGTGAAGGCCAAAGTTGGGAGTAGCCTTGAGGTACCTCAAAATCCTCTTCACCACTCGCCAGTGTGACTCAAGGGGAGCCTGCATGAATTGGCAAACACGATTTACTGAATATGCAATTTCAGGCCTAGTAATTGTGACATATTGTAATGCTCCCACAATACTGCGATATAGCTGAATATCTTGGACAGGATCACTACCCGAAGCAAACAATTTCTCCCCACCACTCATGGGAGTAGGCAGGCCATTAGCAAACTGCATCTTGGCTCTACACAAGAGGTCACCAATGTATTTGGATTGTGACAAGAACAACCCATTGACAGTGTGCTGCATTTGAATACCAAGGAAGAAATGAACAAGTCCCAAGTCTTTTAAAGAGAACTGAGCATTAAGCTGTTGAATGATTTGGGACACAGAATGAGAGTCAGCACCAGTGATGAGTATATCATCAACATAGACAAGGAGAAAATAGGTGAGGGAGCATGTCTGATGAACAAGGATGAATCAGACTTTGTAGACTCAAAACCAAGCATGAGGAGAGTATGATGAAGCTTGTCAAACCATGCTCGGGGAGCCTGCTTGAGGCCATATAAGGCTTTATGGAGCTTGCAAACAGCCGTAGGTCGAGAAGGATCTATGAACCCAGGGGGTTGCATCATGTAAACCTGCTCTTGTAGATCCCCATTCAAGAAGGCATTGTTTATATCCAACTGGAATATAGACCAGCCATAAGTAACAGCCATTGTGAGCATAACTCGTATAGTGGTTGGCTTTACAACAGGACTAAAAGTCTCGGAGTAGTCAACCCAGCCACCTGCTGAAACCCTCTAGCCACTAACCTGGCTTTATACCTGTGCACAGTGCCATCAGAATTGTGCTTAACCTTGAGAAGCCATCGACACCCAACTACATCTCTATCACTGGGAAGATCCACTAGAGACCATGTATTATTTCGAAGCAATGCCATATATTCATCCTGCATTGCAGACATCCAGTGTGGAGTGTCCAAAGCTTCCTGAAGACTAGATGGGGCAGTAGTAGAAGCCATGTAAACTTTGGGTTTGTAATGCCAGCTTTCGACCTTGTGAGCATAGGATGACCAGGAGTAGTAGTAGGAACAGTAGTAGGACTAGACATAGACTGAGAAATGCCAGTAGTAGGAGGAGTAGAAGTAGGATTACTGATTGGACTGGAAAGAGGACTAGCATCAGGATGACATGAAGTAACCAATGGACTAGAAGAGGGATTCTGATCAGGAATAGGAATGACAACAGGAGTAGGAAAAATAGCAGTAGGTTTTGAGGTAGGAGGACTGTGCCATTTGACATATGGAAACGAGTATTCATTGAATAGAACATCACGAGAAATATAACTCTGCCAGTAGAAGACAGACCATTTGTATCCTTTGTGCTGGAACTATAGCCAAGGAATACACATTCATCTGATCGAAATTGAAGTTTGGTAGAATTATATGGCCTGATATTAGGGAAACAGGAACACCAAAAACTTTGAGATTATGATACATAGGAACTTTGTTATATAGAGTTTCATATGGTGACCGACCTCTAAGAACAGCAGAAGGTACTCTATTTAGAAGAAAAACAGACGTCTTCACTGCCTCATCCCAGAATTGCATGGGAAGTGATGCATGAGCAAGAAGAGAAAGGGCAGACTCTATGATGTGTCTGTGTTTCCTCTCAGCCACACCATTCTGTTGGTGTGTAGTTGGGCAGGCAAGTCTATGCTGGATCCCATGTTGAGCAAGCAACTTCGAAATAGACCTATACTCCCCTCCCCAATCAGACTGAACATTTTGATGGGAAGACCAAACTCTAACTCAACTTGAGTTTTTAAATTTAAGGAAAGTTGAGAAAGCATCAGACTTATTTTGTAAAAGGAAAACCCAAGTGAAACGACTAAAGGCATCGATAAAATGAATGTAATATTTGAACCCAGATGAAGAGGTGGTAGAAGCAGGTCCCCAGAGGTCAGTATGAATTAATTCCAAGGGTTTGTATACACAGTTGTGGATTTTGAAAAAGGAAGTTTATGGATTTTACCCAAGCAGCAAGAGGAACAGATACTCCCAATGTCTTGAGTAGGAACTGAAATATTACAAGTAGTAAGTATGGATTTGACCAATGGAAAAAGACGGATGGCCTAACCTGGCATGCCACAACCACAAAGTATCAGTGGACTTAGCAGCATGATAACTAGAATGACAGACATTCTGAGGGACTAATTGCGGAGAAAGATCAGAATGCTGAAATGAATGTAGCGGAGAACTGTTGAACTGCTGAGAAGGAGTAATGAAATGCTGAGAAGAATTGCTGAATTGCTGAGTGGAATGCTGATCAGCACTACTGGAATGCTGAGAAGATTGCTGAGTAGCATGCTGAGGACTACTGAAATGCTGAGCTGAATGCTGATGCTGAGTAGATTGCTGAGCAGCATGCTGAGTACTACTGAGATGCTGAGCTGAATGCTGAGCTGAATGCTGAGATTGCTGAGCAGCATGCTGAGTACTACTGAAATGCTGAGCTGAATGAGCTGAATGCTGAGATGAGTGCTGAGGACGACTGGAATGCTGAGATGAGTGCTGATTGGATTGCTGAGTAGCATGCTGAGCGGAATGCTGATCAGCACGACTGGAATGCTGAGAAGATTGCTGAGTAGTAAGCTGAGTTGAATGCTGAGCAGCACTACTGGAATGCTGAGAGTAGTGCTGAGCACCATGCTGAACATGCTGAGGACCACTGGAATGCTGAACAGACTGCTGAGGACTACTGGACTGTGGAGTATAGTGCTGAGCAGTATGCTGAGCACGATGACTAGGAAGCTGAGAATACTGAGGACTACTGAAACGATGAGTAGAGTGCTGAGCAGTAAGCTGAGCTAGACAACTAGAGTGCTGAGAATACTGAGGACTATTGGAATGCTGGGAAGAGGACTGAGCAAGACAATGCTGACCCGAATTACTACTAGAATGCTGAACTGGAGAGGCAGACTTTACATCAGAAAGAACCATTGACGGAAACACATACAGACCTCCCTTAAGTGTCCCTTCCAGAAGAATTTGTTGTGTGACCTGATCCTTGACAAAACAGATATCAGGATGAAACTCAAAGAAGACCTTGTTATCCCTAGCAAACCTAGACACACTCAATAAATTCTTGGTTAACTGAGGAACTTGAAGTATATTTCTGAGATGTAAAATTCTGGAAGAATGTTGAGTAATAAAAGAAGACTGACCGATGTTTTCAATTGGTAAGGCAGTGCCATCACCCACAAAAAGTTGCTCATTGCCATGATAAGGCATGGCATTCATCAAGTGTTGAGGTGTGCAATGGTCAGTGGCTCCTGAATCAGGATACCACCTAGTGTCTGTAGTATTCTGCATCTGAGGTGTTGAAACATTGGCTTGTATATGAAATGGAGAATCAGCTCTCCAAGAAGGAGATTGACTCGTAGATGCAGAGAAGGCCTGCCTTGGATTTGATGCTTGAGATGAAGAACCAGAACTCCATGAAACAGATTCATCAAACCTATTGTAACATTTCAATGCAATGTGACCAAGTTTGCCACAGATTTGACATTGAGGACGAGTTGATGAGAACTAGATCCAGATGGCCAAAAATTTCTTCCAGATCTGGCACCTCTGTGATTGTGAGATCCTCTAGACTGAGGTCTCCAACTGTGTGAGCTGGACACAAAAGACCTAGGAGAAGGTCTATAAGAAGACTGAGCCAAATTGACAGAGATGTCAAGATCTTTTGTATGTCTCTCAATCCTAGCTTCTTGAGCAAGTAGGAGAGACTCTATTTCAGCTACACTATACTCGTCAGATCTTGAACTTACTGAAACCACAAAAGTGTCATAGATCTGTGGTAAACCATCAAAGATGGCATTTACATAATCTCTAGAAGACAACGGATGTCCTACTGATGCCAGTTGATCAGTAATGGCTTTAAGTTTCAGCAAATACGCATTGATGGACATGTCGCCTTTCTTGAGATGTTGAAGTTGATTCCTAAACTGAGATATCTTGGCGACTGTCTGTGAGTTGAAGAAGACTTCAAGAACTTGCCAAACATGTGCTGAGGTTAGACATCCTACTAACCTGGTAAGTAGAGACTCTGTCATAGAAGAAAGTAGCCAAGATAGCAGTAATTGATCTTGCTGTTCCCAAGTAACAAATTCAGGATTAACACGATTGCTGGCTTGATCTTCATTAGAAAGAAACTGTGCTGGAGATGAGTCTTTTGCAAGAAATCTTTGAAGCTTGTGTCCTCTAATGGTTGCCAAAACTTGTTGTTTCCACAGTAAGTGGTTTTGTTCACTCAGCTTGACAGACAATGCATGTGTAAACATGACAGGTTTAGACTCTGCTAGAGCAGAGGTAGAGAATGGTGTGACACTGGATGATGTTGCATCTGCTAGGCCATTAGACTGACTATGATGAACTAAGAAGAAGGAGATGAAGAGACGATGGCTCTGATACCATGTTAGAATCTGAGACAGATTGTGATATGAGAAATTTCTGTATATTACACACTGAAGAATTATACAATGTACATTGTTTATATAGACATTCTAATGTCTGATTAGCTAGCAAAACAGACTAACAGACATACTAACAGACAGCTTAACAAACTAACAAACTGATGTACACTTCTTGATTCCTATTGCTTAACAGAGAGACAGGGTAGGAAGGTCCACCAAGTAAGAACTCAGATGCCTTGGAGTAATTCAAATGCTGGCTATCAAAAAGTAGTTCACTCCGTTGCACAGTGAACACTGGTTCTAGCTGATGATGTAAAGTTTTATAATATCCTTGCAGAAATTTCTTGTGGGATATATCTCTTTTGGAAGAAGTTTGTGATTTTCTAAAGATTGCAGTTTACAAATGGAAGGTCATCCTACTGAAAAGGAAGATACTATTATTATTATTACAACGGAAAAATACAGGTTTTCGTATATTCCTTGATTTAACATTGTTTACTTGGAACTTTATAACTGATAATGTGAAGTTAGTATATTTGTGCACTTGCATTGCATTTACGTATTGACTAAATATTTTTCTTTTGATTTCTCCATACTACTAGATAATCACGCTAATAAACTGTTGTTGCTGCTAGAAAAACTATTCATTGCATTGTAGAAAAAAGTGGGAAGAAAATGTAATTTAAAACGGTCAATATTGTTTGACTCTTTTGAAAACGCTGTTGTGGAACAATGAATAATGGTTCATTGAATGGAGAAAAGAAGCTCATGTCTTTATGTGCTTCCATAAACCCAAAAAACTTATCCTAGAGTTTAAAAACAAATCGAATGGATTCCCTGATGGTTGGATTGCTACTGATGCATCTTGTGAGGAACTGGAGGTCATTCGAGATTGTGAAGGCAAATATTGGTATCAACAAATATTGGTTTCTTTACCAGATCATGAATTCTTGAAATGGTTATGTTGATCCACACTTTTCAAAGGAATCTGTAAGGAGACCTCACCCACTGCCTGCGTGAAATTTTGCCAATGCCCATACTCCATGGTCAAGGATCACACAGACCACGCATTTGAAGCTACTGTAGATTCATCTTAATACAAAAGCAATTGAGTAGACTATCATATCAGGGCAAGATCAATCAGACTTCTTATAAATTGTCTGACACAGCCCTTGCCTAATTTACTACCATAAACACAACAACAACCATGATTATTCCCGGGCCCTTCAAAACCCCACAGGAAAAACTATTCTTGACGTAAGTAGAAACAGAGGATAACTTATTTTTACATTTAAAAAATCTTCATCTATTGTTGAAGTGAGTAAATAAAGCAATTAAACTGAATATTCTTAGAAGAAATCCACCGTAAAGTTGCTCAAACAGTAGCACTGAACTCTTACAATGGGAATTTGCAAACCTTATAAATTATGGAAAGATAATGATATATGACCTTCCTGATAATCATACATGTGATGGGGCTCAAACCAACAGCCGTTGTGATCGAGCGCTAAGTTTATGTTCTTAAAGTAGAACTTGATAAATAGAAGTACAATGATGGAAAATTTTGAGCCAAAGCCACAGCACCCAATTAACAGTGGCTCATTGTACTTCTATTGGGTGCCTAAAAAGTTCAATGAGCAGCCTAATAGAAGTACAATGAGCAGCCTAAAAAGTACAAGGGTGCCTTAACAGCAGAAGGAGCCAAAGCCACTGCTCCCAATTAACATACAAGGACTTGAAAGACGTACCCAAACCCAAAGAGTAGCTAATACATCTATAAGGGCTCGTTTGGTTTCTCGATGGAATGGGAATGTGTATGTTTGGTGCATCTATGAATCACAATGGTAATAACATATGACATTGTTTGGTATATGAATATATGGTAGGAATGGAATGGAAATAAATTGTATCTTTACCGATATGCCCTTGGTTATTATAACAATGGATTTTATGCTATCTACTATATTATATAAAGGAAATTATATACAAATTAAAATTTGGAGCACCATAAATAGAAATGCAACTGTATTACATAATAATTTCAACAAATAATAAAACAATAGCATATAAAGAAAATATAATCATAAAATATATGCATTCAAGTGGTATATAACCATAAAATTACTCATATGGCCCATAAGACCTGATAATAGCAAAATATATACAAGTAGAAGGAATTGAAGGGCAGGGGCGGACGGAGTAGTAGTAGTAGCTGCTGAAGACGAAGAAGCAAACAAGTTAGCGGTGAAGACAGGAGGAGCAGCAACAACAGCAGTAGTTGAAGGAGCAGATAAAGAAGTTGATCCGAACATAGATGAAGCGGGGAATGCAGATGACGAAGCAGGAGGAGCGGAAGACGCTGCCAGTGTTCTAAAAATCGCTAGGCGCTGGGCGGGCGGCGTGCCTAGCGCCCAGGGGCGTAGGCGGTCTTAGGTTTTGTATTATAACTTTAATAATTTACAAAAGTTAAGCATAATACTTTATCAATTACATCCAATTTAATGCTAATATACATATACAAAATTTAAAAACATTAAAAATTAACAATCGTGAACAAAATTTATTAAAACTCAAATTACTGAAGTTGGTCATGATGGGTACTTTATATAAATTTAAATTTGTGCACTTTTTTATTTTTCTTCAAATTGCATGAATAACCTCACTTATGTTTGATAAAATCTACATTAGTAAAATTGGTACCGACAAATCCTTTGAGAATTCCATTAAGTAATCATCATTTGCTACATTTAAACATATACTGAATAAAAAACAATTAAATAGTTCATTTCTAAAAAATATGAAAGAAAAATAAAATAAGAACACAATAATCCTTATTAAAAAATAAAAAATTAAAAAAAATAAAAATCGCCCAAACCGCCTAGACCCCGCCTAGATCCCGCCCAGACCCTCCTAGACCCGCCCATACTGCCCGCCCAGCCATTAATCTGGGCGGTTTTCTACCTTCTAGCTCCTAGGCGCCGCCTAGACTGATTTTTAGAACACTGGACACTGCTGCGAACAATGAAGACGCAGAGAAGGCAGAAGATGAAGTGGCAGGAGTAGGATTAGCTGGAGATCTGAAGAGAGAAGTAGAAGACGGCGAAGAAGATCCCGAACAAAGAAGATCCACCAAATGCAGGAGCATAAGAAGCAGTGCTGCCTGAGCCGAATCTGAATGAAGGAGAAGCTACAGCTGCAGCTGCAGAAGAAGAAGAATTGGCACCACCGAATGGACAATGAAAGGTCTTGACTGTGTGCCAATTCAGTCAGTTTTATGGTGGTGTTTTCCGTGGATCAAGACTGTTTTCTTTGTATAGATTACTGCTTATCTGTTTTATAGCTTGCAGGGCTGAATATAGGGTTAACAAATTGGGTTTTCCCCTGTTTTTACAGTGCGCAAGATAGAGTATAGTCAAGGCTCTGTTTCTACATGTCTGGTTTGCTGAAACACGGGACAGTGAGCTTTTTTTCTGCATTTTTGCACACTGGAACAGGCTTTAGTCAGTGCTTGACCACTTAGTTCTAAATGGAGCTATTAAATGGATCTCCTAGATAGGTTTTATAGGAGAAAATGCGGTTTCTGAGGTGGGTTTCTTGAGCTGAAGATTTTTATGAAAAGTTCTTGAGGGTGGAGTGGAAATTTGTGAATTGGGGATGATTTGTATTTTTTATCTAAAGCAGAAGATGGGGAGGTGGAGGAAAAGAGGAGAAACATATGAGCTTGTTAGTTATTTGATTATAATTAGATCAAAGTGTTGCAATTGGATACAATGGAGCTTCACTAAGGGAAGTGACAGATGCTTTGCTATTTCCCTACATTAGAATTCAAAAGCATATCTTCTCCAGCAGCAGCAGCACCACCAAATGGAGAAGATGTAGAAGACGGAGTGGTAGAGGATTGAGTACCCAATTTCAATGGAGAGGGAGGGTAAAACAATCTTTTCAAATTGTATTGACCAATACAACAGGGAATGTAATCTCCATTCATAAGGGTTGGGGTCGGAATGGCTATTACATTAAAATCCGTAATAGTCATTCCTATTACAACACTTTTTTGACCAACCAAACATGGGTTTGCAATTGACCATTGCATTGACCATTACAATTACAATGGTCAATGCCCAACCAAACACGCCCTAAGCGTTCTCAAGTCTGACTCTTTGTTGCTAAACACCTTTGCATTACATTCCTTCCAAATAACCCAACAAATACAATGAGGAGCCAAATTCCAAAGAATCCTTCCTCGCGCCGAGAAGCGAGTAGGGCATCTCCAATCTCTCATGAACAACTCCACCGAAAATGGCATAACCCACTGAGTCCCAAAAAAGAAAAGGAAAAGGAAATGGTTCCAATCAAGTTAGCCCATAGGCAATGAAGGAGAAGGTTGGAGGACATCTCCAGCACTAATAGTGCACTCTTTTCTACCCCACTTGATAGAAATGTTAAGATTGAAGATTAGTGGCTTTTGGTTTTCCTTCTTGGAGAAAATCAACATTGCAGACTGAAATATTAACAAAATCCACATCCTTCCAATCCAGCTTGCTTTTATTACTATAATGCAGAGAATGATGAACAAAGCTCATGTGATAGGAATTGCCGCGGAATAATTCAAATAAATAAAACAAAATGTTTCTCTACCTAGGATTCATATGCAAAACTCTAATAACTCAACAAAATCAAAGAAACTACATGCTTTCAATCTCAATTCAAATCTAAGCTTGTCTCTTGGCCTTAAATTTGTAATTGACCTGAGCAAACAACTAGTTTCCAAAAAAAATATAAACCATAACTCCTAATTGAATTGAAATCCTTAATATTAATTGCAATAGTAAAAAGGTCCAGCTCACTTATTCACTAATATTCTAATATTTTCCTATATTCCTATATCTATCATTATCTAGGAGAGGCTTCCTTTAAGTTCCTTCCATGTCAAGTTTATAGTATAAGTAAATTTACTTGCTCTAAGAGCTTCTTTTTCAAATATCTCAATTATACCTCCAAATATGTTTGCTGATCCATCTGGTGGAAAAACGATTATGTTGTTGTCTCTCTCTGTGAGCAATTTAATGCCATACTTTGGCTAATGAACTTCCTGTATGCGATTAACCTCCTCTCAAACAATTCTTTAAGTATCTTTCCTCCTTCCAAATGACAAACTTCTTCCTTAAGACCAATCACCTCTATTTCTGCCAATAATGATACCTTCTACTCAAACCTGCCATTTGTCCTCTTACCATTGCCTTAATCTTAACTTGAACTTTTGAGTTTCTTTGTGAAAATACTGCATGTGGTTAAAAGTTTTTACTCCGATATTTCATCCTTAAGGGTAGCTCCACAACCACTAGGCTCAAATTTGAAGTGAGTAGCTCTCTGAGGAATCTCCAATGGTGTTAGCATCGTTATAAGAATGAAAATTTGCTTACTAAAATGCTCTGTTGGTCGAAAGCGTTGCGCATCATTTGCCATTGCCAAGATTGCTTCTTTATTTGATCACATTCATTAACCTTTCTTTGGGTATATCCATAGGTTTATTTCTTTGAACTAAGTTCTCATATCCTAGCTGCAATAAACTTGCACACACATAAACTTCTCAAGCACTATGTGGATGGCATTCAAATCTCCCGTGATACATATACAATTCCTTTTAGATCCTCAGAATCCTCCCAGTACAATTTCTAAATCATTTTTGCAAGGATCACAGGTCTCTAGAAACAACCTGATCCAGCTACCTAATCCAACAACACAAAATCATCAGTCAGCAATCTCCAGAAATTATATTTTGGGCTTTGTCTCCTACTTATCCCCTAAAACATATACTCTCCTTTCAGCCCCAGTGACTGGAAGGCATACTCGGCCAATACCATTCGATTCTCAAATAGCCTTGGTAAAAACGCATAGATGCTTTAAACATTAATTTCTAGAGATGATTATAAGTGGCAGAACTTTTCTAATTGCATTCTTTGCTACACCTTGTGAGTGTTCCTGGAATCCCTAACTTTTACTGATCAAATATGTCATGCCCCGATTTTTAAACAACATAAATTAATAGATTGCCCAAAAATCAAGACACAACTGGAACAAATTAAATGGTTCAGTCCTGAGACAATAAATAAAATAATAACCTTCCTCAAAATTCCTCCTCTCAAAATGAGGTCCACAATTATAAATCTAAGCCACAATATAAATCATAAAAAATTACATTAATCAATCCCCAAATAAATCTCTGACTTTAAAATCTGAGCATTAATAACTAATCCCTACATCGAATTACCTAGGAAAAACAATAAACTCAAGATCTAACAAAACGTGTCAAATCCTCAGCTATTGCCACGCAACTAATACCACCTTTGCGCTCCAATTAACCCTGATAAGTCTATGGGGCTACGCTCATTAAAAACGCACCAAAATTTGTAACAGTACGAAATTCGAGTCAGTATATTAATACTAGTGTGAGCAAACTTACAAATTATGTCACAACTAGACAATTAAGTATCCTTAAAAAATATGCATTTCACCTTAAGGAAGACAGGTAGTTCCCATTCGAGAATCGAATGAGCGGTTAGTTTCTTCCTTCAAAGCTAACCTAATAATCCATGCACATTTTCATGTTATGATCAATTCAAGGTTTTCTTTATTTTTCTAATTCTTAGCTTCTTTTCCACAATCGCATTCTACTCCTATGCCGAACACACCATAGCCAACTATGCTTCCCTTGCCATCAAAGCCACTCGTAGCGTACATGACCGAAGTGGGGTGCCACATTGAGTGTGATGTCATCTCACCCGAAGTTCAATATCTTGCAAGTATTTTCTAAATATTACACGTACTACCAAACTCACATGGAATGAGGGTACCGATATGCAAGCAAGTCTGCATACTCAAAATTTATATCACACGTATACAAGCAAGTCTGTATACTAAAATAATTATTGTCTTTTTTTTTAAGTTGTGGAAAATAGCATATTAAAAAAAATATTAATTAAGTGTTTAGTGGATAACAGTAAAGTGCTAAAGTGAACAACACCAAATATAGTGCAAAATAAAAAAAGTTGAATATTAAATGCCAAAGTCAACAACACCAAACATAATGGGTAACAATAAATTCATTCACTACAAAAAAACAGTAATTTAGCGACGGTGGCCAAAGGTATTTAGCGACGGTTCTGACCGTCGATAAATAATACAGCGATGTTTGGCCAACCGCCGCTAATAAAGGCGTCACCAGGTCATTCAGCGACGGTTTTAAGTAACCGCTGGCATAACCGTCGCTAAATACTATATAGAGACGGTTTAATGTAGCGGCATTTATAACCGTCGCTAAATACAATATAACGACGGTGATAAACCGTCGACAAAATTCGATGAACATTTCAACTGTTTGCCTTTTAGCGACGATTTGCAACCACCGCTAAATTCCCTTTGATAATTCAAATTTTTTTACCATATAAAAATCACATTTTTCAACCTGTAGTGTTTTCTTTTCATTGGGTGCAGATAATCTATCCAACATATGCACTACAACTTTTAGACTCAAATCAAAAATCAAATCTAAACAACGACACTAAATTAAACTCATATGATACCATCATCATACATTAAGGGCAACTTTAATTTCATTTCAAAATCAATATTATACATGGTCCAGAAGAAAAATACAAATTAAAATTGTTACAAATTGTCAATGCTTACATCTAACAACCAAAACAAAAGTTGTACAATGGTTGTCTCAGGGTCGTTGTCTACAGGGCCTCACCGACCTTGAGCTCATCAGTAAGCTGCTGGCCAAGATTAAGCTATCTAAGTTTAGTCTTAAGATTGCTCTTCAGAAAGGCCTGGAATGGAATGCCCTTGAAGTCTGACAATTTACAAACAATTGTATGTCAAGTGGCAACCAAAAAATTGTTAAAGTAAAAAACAAGAAATAAATAACAGAGTAGATTGCAAAAAACAAGAAATAAATAAAAGAGTAAATGCACAGTGAATAAACTAGCGTTGGATCACAAAGCCCTATGATAAAGTTTGTTTCATCAAATATTTTCCCTGCGATTTCATTACATACCCATCCAAGGACTAGTAAAAATTCCTGGGGGTAGCAGCTCCACCAAACCCCTAGCCAATGGATTCATCAACAATGCATATGTGCTGGAAGTTAAGGATGTCATTGGAAATAAAATGCAAGATATTATTCAAGCAATAGTCTCAACTAAGTAGTGCTTAAGAATTTTCACAAACAAAAGGATATTTGGTGAAGGGATTGATAATCTGCAAAGAAAACAGGAGCCACAAGTTTCAGAACTATGATAGAAGTTCAGTAGCAAAACATTAATAAATTAAGAATGAGAAGGTTATTTTAGGGCAAGATACTCACTGTTGTCCATATCGCAACTTTGGATGCAAGAGCATTCTTTGGCAGATTTAAAGTTATCTGAGACAGCGTGGCTTGACCAAACATGAGATATCCCATGATTGCAACACCTCCATATAGCATGGTACATATCACAAAGCTGCGGGACAAGAAGGCATAACCTTTACCAAGTTGAGAATGTTAATGACCACAAAACATAAGATTATTGTACATACCATACGATCAATGCCTTGCTGAAATCTTTAGGATCAGACATAGACTGGTAGATATTTGGGAATACAGAGTGCCCAGAATAGCAAAATCCAAAGACTCCAACGGAAATGGAACACCACTTCAGTTCACCACAGGACCACTTGATGCAAATTTAACTAACCTAAATAAATAGGTTAATTTAACCTAATTTTAATAACTGCAAGTGCACAATGTCTAACTGGTAGACAAGGGCAAGTACAGGTCGATCCCACGAGGACTGTGGTCGCAATTAAATTTCAGGGTTTATTTAAACTAATTTAAATTGGGGTTACAACAATTAAAATATCTAAACTAAAAATCAAATTAAAAACAAAAAAAATAAAAAGTTTTAAAGAATATGAGAAAGGAAACCAAGGCATTGAATCCACCACAGGTTCTTTGAGATTTGTGTAATCAAAAATATTGTTTTCAAGATTTAACATGACTAACCTAAAGATTAATCTAAGTTCACAATTGATTTCAGCATAGGTATAAACCCCTAGCATTGCGTGTCTTCTTACGGCACATGCAATCACAAGTTTATTTTAACTAATCTTAAACCCCTAGCATTGTGTGTCTTCTTACGGCACACACAATCACAGATTCAGATTAATTGATTAAATCAGGCTTTGAATTTCAACAAAGAGTATTTCTAACTACCGACTAGTCTAGATAATTAATCAGGATATAATCGGTGAAAGCAAATTATTGAAAATCATAAATCAAATGTGTTTCACGTTCAAGCATAAAGAAAATAATAAATTTAAATACACAAACTCTAGGAAATCCTGTGATTTCATCGTAGCCTTGGCGAAGGGTTTAGCTATCCATAGTAGTGGTGGTCACAGCATCAATGGAGGTGGAAGTCATCTCTGCATGGATGCGAATCCCGAGAAAACTGGCTAAAAGCACTCTGTGGTGGCTCTTACAGATAGCTGGGGTGTGAATACCCAAATTAACCAATTCCCGCCTCTGCTACAGTAGCCGCTACAGTCCGCTCGCTCCGTTCGTCTTCTCCAGCGCGACAGCGACCCTCTCCTCCTTCGTCCGTGCTCGTCGCGAGTCCCCTTGACCTCCAAATGCTTCCAAACCTGAAAAAGAGAGAGAGGGACAGTGAGTAACTCAAAAACAGAGAAACCGAGCACGGTGAATACTCCCTGTTTTCACTTCCTATTTCAGCGATGGTGGTGCGCCGCGGTGAGGCTTTTCTGTGGTGGTTGGATGGTGGCGGAGAGACGGTAAGGAGGCCTGGAAGAGGAGAGGACAGAGAGGAGAGGAGGACGCAGGGTCTGGCTCTATCGCGAGGCGGAACAGAGTCGCGGTGGTTGCGGCTCTGTTTTGCGGCAGTGGCGGCTGATGGCGTGTTTTTTCGTGGTCTGGTGGCGAGGTTGGCGTGAGAGAGAGAGAGAGAGACGACGTTGGTGTTCGGGTGATGGCGGAGAAGGTGGTCTGGTGAGGTTTGTAACGTGAAACAGGGTTGTCACGCTCCTGTTTCACGGTTGTTAGTGGCGGTGGTTGTGGTGCTGGTGGCGAGGTTGCTAGACGGTGGATGGCGGTGGTGAGGATGATGGAACAGAGAGAAGGATGGTAGAAAGTGGCGGCAGTTGGTGTGCGAAGCAGGGTGAGGAGGTGGCGGCTGATGGTAGAGGACGAGGAGGAGGTGGTGATGGCGGGATTATCGCGCTGCCGGCTCTCCTATCGAGCGAGGATTGCTGGCAGGGTGGTGTGGTGGCTGAAAAAGAGATGAGGGGAGAGGGGCTGTGGAAGAAGAGAGAATCAGAGATGCCCTCCTTTCTCTGAGATGGGGAAGCTAAATAGGGTTCTCATATTATATTGGGCTTGGGTTTTTAGGTTAGCATTTTTTTTTGGTTCGGGCTTAGGTGGACATAGGTTTATTAGGGTTAGGTTTAGATATGTGTCTCTTTGTTTTGTACCACCACTAGAATCGACAAATTGTCATTCCTTAAATTGTCGCCTTAACATCATTTCATCGTTAACGCTCAAATTCCTGCCAAGACATGAAAACGAAATAATTATTATAAATTATATTAATCGAAACACTAACATATATAAATTAAGGGATATATTATGTAATAATTACGTGAATATCAAATACCCCCAAACCTATATTTTGCTAGTCCTCGAGCAAAACAATAAAAATAAATTTTTAACTCACTTTCGCAGGAATCATCGGTTGCACTTACCTTAAACGTGCAACAAGGCTTTAAACCCCTAGATTACCTCTAGTGGACGAGTTATAGTCTCGTGAGGGTTTCCAGAAATGTTACCCACAAACATTATGACTTAATAAATTTTCAAAACATGGTAACTCGATCTATTATCCTCAGAGTGAGAATTTAATTGCCAAAAAATTTTGAAAATAGCTTACAGTCTCACAATAATATATCAAAGAGTCTCACAACAATTTAATAATACCCAAAGGTTAAATAAATTTCATCAATTATTCCCAACTCGAAGTGTGTGTGTGCATGGCCTTATCAACATAACTTTTTATTTCAGAGTAAAACAATTACTAAATCTCCTTTAGAAAGTTTGTTTTGACTTCAAAACTCTCATGTCGCTCACAATGAAACACTCAGAGATTTGATATTTCACTCAGTTTATATGTGAGGAAAAGAGTAAATATGGAAAACAATCATCTCACATATATTAATATGAAAAACAGACTTTTCAAGAGTGGAATGAATATGATCTCATGGACAGGAATATCAATTACTTTTGAGAATGTTAAATCATACACCATAGTTCTTATTTATTTAATCTCCACATCTACGAAACTAACCATCTCTTAAGATCAACTAGGACTTTAATATGTTGTAATGGGTCTTAGGTAATGGCTAGCAAAGAATGGAAAAAGGTAATACGAAAAATCTCTAAGAATGTATATACCCATTAAACTAACACAAGGGCTATGAAGAGTAAATCAATGTTCTAACCAATGTTACTTTTTTTTTTTTTTTTTTCATTGACATCGCTTTTTTTTTTTTTTTTTCCCACAACTACATGCTTTTCCTCTTCTACTCAATAGAATGTTTCAACACTGATGACTCATGGTATATTTGATTTTGTTCTTTCTAATTGCCCATTTCCAACTAACATTCATCCCTATACATTCTTAGATAAATTGGGTATTGATAAGGGTTTAACAAATAAAAGGCTATCAACGGCTCAAAGGGCTTCAAAAGGGAACTAATGAGTGGGTAAGTAAAAAGGCTAGAGAAGGTTTAAGAAAAACTTGCCTACATCATTTCTTAAGTTCAGGTTGGTATTATGACATCTCAACTAAATAAACTAAAAAGTTCTAGTGCAATAATTTAATTTTAATTTCATTCTCAAAGCAATTGATAAAAAAATGAGAATAATGAAATCATCAACGACTTAATGTGAACTCAAGAAAAATTAGAGTATATTTATCTAACACTCAGAAAGAAAAGAATGGCTCAAAACTTTCACGGGTTAAGTCTCCACTATTATTCTAAAGCTTTCTAGCTCATATCTCACTCATCAACTTTAAATCATGTTAATATGGCTTATAGTGCAAAAAGTAATCGAGCTGAAAAAAAATCTCATGAAATAGACCTAACTTAAGGATTATATCAAACCATATGTTTTCCTGTTTGATATATAAAGGTGACAAGCGAAGCATGTATTTCTCAAAATTTCAGGCATACTTGAAAGCATATCCTCTTCATTGGAAAGGACTTAGATCTTGGATGCATTTTCAAAGTAAAAAATTTTCACATAATCATAATCATAGTAAGTTATGAAATAAATTTTAGTTCAAAATTTCTTGAAAAATGCACAAAAAAAACTCATAAACCCCACCCCCAAACCTAAACCAAACATTGTCCTCAATGTATAAAACGATGATCATGACAAATGCAAGAAAAAGAAAAGATGAGAGTTAAAGTGATATTACCATGGGAAAGTTTTTACCAATTTCGATGAGATTTTTCCACCAATGAACGCTCAGAGACATAAGAACTGTGGACTCATCATGATAAATTGATAAAAACAAGACAGGACACAATAAAAATATTAATAATAATATAATAATAATAATAATAATAATAATAATAATAATAATAATAATAATAATAATAATAATAATAATAATAATAATATGGTATCAGTTGTAAGTCAAAATTGTTACGGAGCTAACGAATATGAGTGAAATGCAACTAGAAAAGACTCGAAAATCAATCCAGACTAACCATAATGACACAACTGAAGCTAGGTTGCCTCTTAGGAGCGCTTGGTTTAACGTCATCAGCCCGACATCTATGCTTCCTCAATCTGAGTACACAAGATCCTCTAATAACAACACATCAACCTCGACTTCTGATGTAGGCAACTCTAAAAATGGTTTAAGACGCTGACCATTGACTTTAAAAGCACGACCATCTTTAGGATCAACAATCTCCACAGCTCCATGTGGAAACACTGTTTTCACCGTGTAAGGTCCAGACCATCGAGATCGCAACTTGCTAGGAAATAGACGCAACCGAGAATTAAATAACAAAACCTTTTGGAAAGGTTCAAAGGACTTGCGAAGAATGGATTTATCATGAAACACATTCGTTCGTTCTTTGTAGATTTTATCACTTTGGTAAGCATCATTCCTAATCTCATCTAACTCATCGAGTTGGAGCTTACGATGTGATCCAGCCTCACCTATATCAAAATTAAAGGTCTTGATAGTCCAGTAAGCACGATGTTCTAATTCTACAGGCAAATGACATGCCTTACCAAAAACAAGTCTATATGGAGACATTCCAAGTGGGGTCTTAAACGCTGTCCTATAAGCCCAAAGAGCGTCATTCAGCCGTTGTGACCAATCCTTACGGTCTGGTCGATCAGTTTTCTCCAAAATATGTTTAATTTCCCGGTTGGATATTTCAACTTGCCCACTTGTTTGTGGATGATATGGAGTACCTACTTTATGAGTGATGGAGTATTTCTTAACTAGCAGTTCAAACGGTCTATTACAAAAATGAGAACCACCATCACTTATAACAGCACGCGGAGTACCAAAACGAGAGAAGATGTTATCTTTTAGAAATTTGACCACAACCTTGTGGTCATTCGTTTTGCAAGGTACCGCCTCTACCCATTTAGAAACATAATCAACAGCTAAAAGAATGTAAAGATAGCCAAATGATGGAGGGAAAGGTCCCATGAAATCAATACCCCAAACATCAAAAATCTCCACAATGAGAATGTTAGTGAGAGGCATCATATTCCTACGAGAGATGGAACCCATTCGTTGGCATCTATCACATGTAGCACAAAATGCATGGGTGTCCCGAAAAATAGTCGGCCAGTAAAAGCCACACTGCAGAATCTTTGCAGCTGTCTTTTTAGAACTAAAGTGACCTCCACACACCTGATCATGACAAAAGGAAATGATACTATGAAATTCACTCTCTGGAACACATCTCCTAATGACCTGATCGGGACAATACTTAAATAAATAAGGATCGTCCCAGAAGAAATGTCTGACCTCAGCAAAAAATTTAGTTTTATCTTGTTTAGACCAATTAGAAGGGAGTTGACCTGTAACAAGGTAATTCACAATATCAGCATACCAAGGTAGCTGGGAGATAACAAGTAATTGCTTATCAGGAAAGGATTCATTCAAGGGCACATATGCAATGGATGATTCTACAAGAAGTCTAGACAAATGGTCAGCTACAACATTTTCGGAACCCTTCTTGTCCCGAATCTCAATATCAAACTCTTGTAACAATAGGACCAAACGAATCAAGCGTGGCTTAGCATCCCGTTTAGAAAAAAGGTACTTCAGTGCTGCATGATCAGTAAAAATGATAACTTTGGATCCTATTAGGTATGACCGAAATTTGTCCAATGCAAAGACAATAGCGAGTAACTCCTTCTCCGTGGTGGAGTAATTAAGTTGTGCATCTTGTAGAGTCCTACTGGCATAATAGATAACATAGGGCTTTTTGTCCACCCGTTGTCCTAAGACAGCTCCAACCGCAAAATCAGAAGCATCACACATAAGCTCAAAAGGTAAATTCCAATTAGGAGGTTGGATGATTGGAGCTGAAGTCAACAATTGTTTAAGCTTTTCAAATGCGTTCAAACAGTTTTCATCAAAGACGAATGTAGAGTCCTTAGCAAGTAAATTGCATAAAGGACGAGTAGCCTTGCTAAAATCCTTAATGAACCTATGGTAAAAACCAGCATGGCCTAGAAAAGATCTAATGTCTTTCACCGTCTTCGGTGGTGGAAGACTCAAGATTAAATCAATTTTTGCTTTGTCAACTGCAATGCCCTTGTTAGAAATTATGTGCCCAAGAACTATACCTTACCTAACCATAAAATGACATTTCTCCCAATTCAAGACAATACTTTTCTCTTCACACCTCTTTAACACTAGGGTTAAATGATGCAAACACTCATCAAATGAATCCCCAAACACGGAGAAGTCATCCATGAACACCTCAAGAAACCTTTCAACCATATCCGAGAAAATACTAAGCATACACCTCTGAAAGGCGGCGGGTGCGTTACACAACCCAAAAGGCATTCTCCGATAAGCAAAAGTCCCAAAAGGGCAAGTGAATGTAGTTTTCTCTTGATCTTCAGGTGCAATGGGGATTTGGTTATAACCGGAATATCCATCAAGAAAACAATAGTAATCATGTCCGGCTAACCTCTCAAGAATCTGATCGATAAAAGGGAGAGGAAAATGATCTTTCCTCGTGCCTGAGTTCAACTTACGGTAGTCAATACAAACTCGCCATCCAGTGGTCATGCGGGTAGGCACTAACTCATTCCTATCATTTGTGACTACAGTTACCCCTGATTTCTTGGGAACAACCTGAACTGGACTGACCCAAGAGCTATCCGAAATGGGGTAAATAATACCAGTATCCAACAATTTGAGCATTTCGGCTCGGACAACCTCCTTAAGATTAGGATTAAGCCTACGTTGCATTTACGTGAAGTTTTGGCATTATCTTCCATATGAATACGATGCATGCAAACAGTTGGACTTATTCCTTTAATATCTGCTATAGTCCACCCAAGTGAAGCCTTATGTTCTTTAAGAACGTTTAGCAATTTACTTTCCTGTTCAGCAGTCAATGTTGATGAAATAATAACAGGTAAAGTATCATCAGAACCTAAAAACTTATATTTGAGGGTGTCTGGTAATGGTTTAAGGTCAAGCTTGGGTGGCTTCTCAACTGAAGGGACGGGTTTTGACTCACTAAGTGGAAGGGGTTCAACTTTAGACCTCCATGAATAACTAGGAACCATACTAGGGGTGCATCAAGCAAAACATTCATTTCCCTAATGGAATTATTAATATCGAAGTCTAAACCAGAATGAGTCAAACAAACCATTAGGGGATCATCTAAGGCGAACTGCGGAAAGGAATTTTCCACCAAACTCTCAATCATGTCAACCTCATGGATGTCTTCAGACTCGGGGGGTTGTTGACTAACATTAAAAACGTTGAGTTCGACAGTCATGTTGCCAAATGACAATTTCATATTCCATTCCTGCAGTAATAATGGCATTGGATGTGGCTAAAAATGGGCGACCCAAAATGATTGGGATGTGACTCGAGGATTGTGAACAGGTTGTGTATCAAGAACTATAAAGTCCACAGGATAATAGAATTTTTCAACCTTGATAATCACATCCTCTATAACACCACGGGGGACTCTGACAGACCTATCTGCCAATTGCAGTGTCACTCTAGTCGGTTTTAACTCACCAAGACCTAATTGCTCATAAACAGAATATGGCAACAAATTACACTCTCCCCTAAATCCAATAGTGCCTTATCTATCAAATGGTCACCGATAATACAAGAAATAGTCGGGCAACCAGGATCTCTATACTTAGGCGGGGTTTCTGTGTTGAATAATGGAGCTCACTTGCTCGGTGAGGAAGGCTCTCTTTTGCACATGTAGCTTCCGCTTCTGTGTGCAAAGATCCTTCAAAAACTTGGCGTAGCTAGGAACTTGCTTGATAGCATCGAGTAGTGGGATATTTATGTGGACTTGTCTAAAATTTCCATTACATCGGTTACATTTGTTCATTTCTTTGCAGGAGCTAACCGTGATGGAAACGGGGCTCTAGGCAAGTAAGATGCCTGAGTGGGGTCAAAGTCAACATGAGCATCTGTAGAAGGTGAGGCTTTATCAGCCTCCTTATCAGATGGAGATACAACCTATTTTGACTTAGACGTGGATGCACCAATACTCAAATCGGGCATTTGTACTCGATTGTCAACCTGTTTTCCACTCCGAAGGGTAGTAATAGATTTGACATCTTCATTGTATGACTCAGATGTACTACCAACTGCGAATTGACCCTTTGGGTTTGGAACAGGGTTGACTAGGAAATCTCCCTAGCTCTCTCTCAGAAGAAGACTGAGTAATCTTACTCACAGCTATCTCAAGTCTTTGAGTCGTGGCTTTCAACTCAGATATGTCCTTAGAATTCTGATCCATTATACTTGCTGAGCGGTGCAAAAGCTGATTAATCGTTTCCTCTAAACTTGATGTGTTGGATGGATGAACTTGGTTATGGTGGGGCCTAACAG